>CM062811.1:1265804293-1266435494 GCA_031772625.1 Pinus tabuliformis
GATGTAAACTGCGTTCCTTGATCTATTACAATTTCTCTTGGGACACCAAAACAAGTGAAATATCCTGAAAAAGAAATGAAACTACAACATATTCAGTACCAAAAGGAAGTGATTTAGCTTCTACCCATTTAGTGACATAATCAGTACATACCATAATACACATTTTCTGTTTTGAAGGTGGATTGATTGGACCAACAAAATCTAGCGTCCATTTCTCAAAAGGTTCAATGAGTACCTGAGGTTGTAGTGGAATTTCATTTGAAAGAGTAGGTTTCCCCATCCTTTGACAACTGCCACATCTCCTAACATATTCCTTGGTATCCTTGAAAATAGAAGGCCAATAATATACTAAGAGAAGGATCTTATAAGCAATTCTTATGTTAGAGAAATTTCCTCTACATGGTTCATCATGGCATGCTTTAAGTATTTCTGGTATCTCATCTTCCCGAAAACATATTTTGATGATGAGATCAGGTCCTGTTTTGTACAATTCTTCGTTTATCCATGAGTAAGATGCGTTATTTTGAATTATCCTCCTCTTTTCTCTAGGAGACAAATGAAATGGTAATTTCCCTGTAGCTAAATAGTTAGCAATATCTGCATACCAAGGTGATTTATTAGATACCGCAAAAAGATATTCATCAAGAAATTTATCCTCCACAAGTTTATCATTATTATCATTTTGAATTCTAAATAAAAAGTTAGCAATTGTATTTTGTTTTTCGGGTTGATCTGGAATGGTGATGTTGAATTCTTGCAACAATAAGAGCCATCTAGTTATTCTTCCATTAGTGATTGGTTTATTCATTAGATATCTAATGACAGAATGGTCTGTGTGAATGAAAGTTTCATATCCAGTTATATAATGTGTGAATTTATTAATGGCATGAACTACAACTAAAAACTCCTCCTCATTTATAGTATAATTTAGCTCTGATGGAGTTAAATTTTCATTGGTATAATAGATTGCATAAGGAGTAAGGTATTTTTGTCCTAACACAACTCCTAAGGTTGTGTCTGAAGCTTCAGTTGATATATTGAAAGGCAATTCCAATTAGGTCCTTTTAAAATAGGTGCTTCAAAGATTTTCTTTTTCAAAGTTTCAAAAGCATTTTGACAATCAGAATCCAAACTAAATTCACAGTCTTTGGTAAGTATTTTGAAGAGCGGAGATGTAGTTTTTGTGAAGTTTTATCCAGTAAAACCAAGAAAACTCCTAACATCTCGTTGACAATTTGGTACTAACAATTTAGAAATGATCTCTACTTTAGATGAGTCTACCTTAATTCCATCTCCTGAAATATGGTGACCTAAAACAATTCCTTCATTAAACATCATAAAACATTTCTCATGAATTAACGAAATATTTGTTTCTTTACATATTATTAGAACTCTTCTAAATTTCCAAGTGCCTCTTCAAAAGAATTTATGTAAACTGTGAAATCATCCATATATACTTCAACACAATCATGAATAAGATCAAAGAAATTTCTCACAACTCCTCTTTGGAATGTTGCTGGAGCATTGCATAATTCAAAAGGAAGTACTTGGTAAGCATAAGTTCCCCATGGACAGGTAAATGTGGTTTTATCTTGATCCTCAAGTGCTACCTGAATCTGATTGTATCCACTAAAATCATCCAAAAATGAAAAATACTTTTTCCCTGCTAATGTGTCTAAAACTTGATCTATGAAAGGAAGTGGAAAGTGGTCTTTTAATGTTGCCTTATTCAATTCCCTATAATCGATACATACTCTCCATTTCCCATTTTTCTTAGGAATGATTACTAGGGGTGAAACCCACTGACTGTTTGATATTGGATAGATGAAGTTTACATTTAGTAGTTTTTGTAATTCCTCCTTAACAATTTCTTTCAGATTTGGATTCATTCTTCTTTGTGGTTGTCTAACTCGTCTCACACTCTATTCAATGTAGATATGGTGCATGCAAGTTTTAGGATTAATTCCTTTCATATCAGTGTATTCCCATGCATAATTAGAAGAGTGTTTTTGTAAAATTTCTACCAGTTGATTTTTTTGTAATTCTTCGAGGTTTTCATTAATGTTCAAAGTTTTCCATGGAAAAAATTCTATTGAAGAATTTCCAAATTTTTCCATATAGTGTAAAGGAATTTGTCTAGATGATAGATGTTTGATTCGACTATGATCATAATGTAAGGAGGGTTCATTATTTTCCATTAGATTTAAAATTTGTTCCTCCTCACTTACTTTTTCAGTGGTGAAAACAGGTTGTATATCATCATCATCATCTATCCATTCCTCACTCTCTATTTCTATTGTTGTTTTTTTAGGTGGATACAACATAAATTTATTTGTAGAAATTCCATCTGAGATAAACATGTCACTTAATCTACAACCGATGCAAGCATCAATTGTAGCTAACCAAGGTCTTCCTAGGATTACTGGATGTCCTCCTAAATTATTCTTGGGTGTTAAAACCATGAAGTCGGAAAGATATTCCCAAGAATCTAAGGATACATAAACATCTTCTAACATGCCATCAGGTTTAATTACAGACCTATCTACTAATCGAAACAATGTTGGTGTGTATTAAAGATTAGGAAGCTTTAGTGAATCCATGATTTGTTTACTCATTATGTTTATGGCTACTCCTAGATCAATTAGTGCGTTTGGTATTTCAATTCCATTAATGTGAAATATCACAATCAGGCTCCCTGGATCTAGATATTTTGTATTGTTGCTTTCCCCATCATGATGTTTGTAATTTTCCCAACTAATTGAATTCTTTTTATGTCTTTTCTTTTCTTCTTGGTCTTTGAGTACTCAATTCCTTGATTGTTTTTTCAAAAATTGGTATTTCTTTTATGGCTTGAAATAAAGGAATTTTTATACGAACATTTCTTAATTCATCCAACATATCATAATCAAGCAATGTGATTTGTCTTTCTACTCCTTCATAAATTTTCAACCGTTCAGGAAAAGGTGGTTTAATGGATACTGAGGGTTGTTCTATAATAGGAGTATCATAAAAAATTATAGGAATATTCTCTGTTTGGTTATTTTCTTTCCGAGGAAGAGATATTTCTCCTTCTTCAGATTGTTTTTTATCTTTTTGAAGATTTGTCCTTGCTTCCTGAGTGACAATGAGGGGTTTCCTTTGTAATACACTACCAGATCTTAATTGAACATTATTTAGATATATTGGAGTTATTACATAGGTTTGAGGATTCTTCCCTTCCATATTGTAAATAGGTTGTGACATTTTATTATTTGGATTCATAAGTAGTTGAGCAGGTAATTGATTTGGTTTTGGTGCAAATGGTAGGGAGAGATGTGGATTTTGATTTTGGATTTGAACTTGAGGTAATTGATGAGCTTGAGGGATTTGATTAGATTGAGGTAAGAATTGTGGTGGGAAATTAGGATAGGATGTTGAATACTGTTGATATTGAGCATAAACCCCATAAGGATTTTTCCATGCCTGATTCCAAGATTGTGATTGTGATTAAGCCCAAGGCTGCCAAGATGGATTCCAATTACTTTGTGAATACTGAGCCAATTGTCGTGATTTAAATCCTAGTGGTTGATTTTCTTGGGAGCTCTGCCATGGTCTTTTGGTAATAAAACAAAGAGGGTCTACTTTTTATGGTATTCCTTCATTATTAAATATAGCCTTAAGACTTGGTAGAGAAGGACATTCTTTAGTATCATGGTTATCTACACATATGGCACAAGTTTCTATGGTTATTAAGTCTAAAGGGAATTCTCTCAGAGCATGCTTCTTTCTACACCTGAGACAAAAGATGGATAATGCAACATTTTTGGCCTTTTGTTTGTTTTGTATTTTATTGGTGTCAGTTTGTTCACTAAGACTCCCTAAAATATCTATCTTAAAAGTATCAAGCAAACTTCCTAATTCTTCCCTACTGACTGGCCCAACTACAGATTTATTGATTCTTAATAAGAGAGGATCCCTAGGACTCTTTCCAACTCGTGATTTACCTCTTGATATATTTACACATAGATCACAAATATCTACAAATGGTAATCGATAAATATCTCCTTTTACTGTCACGTTAAGGAGATAAATCCACTCATCTCTGATAGATTTGAGTAGGAGGGTTTTCAAAGTTTCCTCATCCAGACTATCCATTTTTTCCTTTTTAATATTATAAACAAATCTTTCGACTAAGTCTTCAAGATTCTCATGTTCTTCCTGTGTCATTTTGAAGACTTCGTCCCTAACATTGTGAGGCATACAGTAGTCCCTATATTTCTCTAAGAATTATTCTTCCATTTGTGTCCATGTCCTTATAGTATTCATTCCTAGACTCATGAACCATTTCAATGTTGAATCCTTTAAGGTAGCAAAAGAACAATTTTAATTTTTGAGCATCATGTAGATAATCATATGATCTGGATAATACTTCAAATTCAAAGATAAATGTCTATGGGTCTTCACTTCTTTTTCCATGGAAATTAGGAATAATAGAAGGTGAAATATTCTTCATTGTGAGGGTTATATCCTCATCAAAGATAGGAAATCAAAAAGGGTCTTGATCTCCTCCACCTCTACCTCTTCCTCTGCCTCTATCTCCACCTCCTCCTCTACCTCTACCACCTCAAATCCTAGGTTGTTCACCATTGACATTGTGTACCTATCCTTCTCCTTCTTCAACCATGATGGATTCTTCAATATCTAGTTCCTCTATCAATGGATAATCAAGATGAATTTCTTGTTCCTCTTCTTCACTGGGAATTTCTAATTCTTCTCCTAGAATTTGTTCACTAGTGGAAGATAGAAAAACTACTCCTGTAGTTGGGGATGTAGGATCTTCTTTGATTATAGCCTCAGTAGATGAAGTAGGTGAAATTCTCGATTGGATTTCAGATCTCAAGACTTCAAGATGTCTTTGTTGGCCTATGGATGGAATTCGAGTTTGAGTGGGTGGTGTGGAACTTCAAGGTCATGGTGGAGTGAGTGATGTTGTGGGAATTAAGCTTCTTCCTCGTCATACAAATCTACCTCTAGAGTATCTTTCTCTATGCATGTCATGTTTTTATTTGAATTTTTTTTTTTAACTTCTATTTGCAATTCCCTGGCAATGATGCCAGAATGTTTAGTCAACTTAATGTTCTTAAATTGTAAGCATAAACTATCGACCAAGGTAGGTACACTGATGAAGCGCAAGTGCACTGTATGTGCTAGAAGTCTTTTATGTCGTTAAGGTGATTATGTTATCATTGTCTAAGTTAATGTCAAACTCTAGAATTAGTGTTGAGATGATGTTATTATCTATACTAGGATGTTATTCCTAAGATTTTATTACTAATTGATTATCCTAAATGTTATCTCTAAAATTATTTCTAATTGAATTGAGTATTATCAACTATGAAAGCATGAAATGACATAAATAAAATCCTAATTTATCAACTTGGAAATGAAATTTGCTTGAATTCAGAAGCGGAGAAAGATTTCCACTCTTATCTACTGCAACTTTATTTCAATGCAAAAAGAAAAACATAAAGAAAATTACAGAGCTATGAAATCACTAAGCTATGCTAGGCAAATGAATGAAACGAAATTACTGAGTTTACGCTAGGATTAAGAAAACAAAATGAACGATACAAAAATCAATCAAGTGAACCTAGTCGCGATCTTCATTCATTTGCATCTTAAAAACATGAAAACATGACATCCATGAATTAAATTTATGAAATAACAATTGAAAAGGAAAATATAATTACTATGAATCAAAGACCTGATATGTGTGCAGGGGCCCTCCACGAGGCAATCAGTCGCCTTATATCAACAACACATAAAATATATGAAATAAGAACTTTGCATTAAGTGAAAAAGAATTCTATAGGATGCTCAAACTACATACAGTGGCGCACCCATTACACAGAGCTACCAGTGTTTCTATAGAGTTCTTGTTAACAATACGAGAAATTTAAGCCTACAAGATTTCATTATAGTCTTTATCAAAGCTAGATCATATCTCTTATTTGTCGATTTTCTATTGAAAAAGAAAATCGATGAAATCTCTTAAAATTCAGACTTTGTTCTAGCACGTTGTCCTGTTGTTGACCGACATGGTTGACTGTATTATAGTGTGGATCTCTTGATGAATTAGTTCGAGTAAATAGGAAGAAATCCATGAGAGGATAATTCTCTATCTACCCATATACTCCTTTGTTGAGTTAGCACATTCGAACCTTGTCAACAATGGAAGTGGTTGCAGATATGTGGATTCACTGTAGAATTAGATCAATTCTGTAGCTACATGTAAACTTTAATAGAACAATAAGGCATATTGATAAAATATGAAAAATAGGACATATGAATGTTTACCTTGTCAAAACCTTAGGTTTATTGCATTTATTTGGATGATAGCAGTAGGAAAAAGGAGGTAAATATGGACAAAAAGGATGCCAAGATAAAGCAGTTCTGAGACTCTACAAGCCTCTGTCATCACTGAGTTTTAGACCGGAGCATCTTGTTCTAGTAAATTCATCAGACTTGTAATGGTTTCTGGCTATATATTGATCTTGAAGGTTTTATGGTTTTATGTTCCTTTTCGTTTTTGGTTACCCATGTTTCTTTGGAAATTTGTAATATGTTTTGGTAATTACCCACTGGTTAA
Organism: Pinus tabuliformis; assembly: GCA_031772625.1. Lineage (NCBI taxonomy): Eukaryota > Viridiplantae > Streptophyta > Pinopsida > Pinales > Pinaceae > Pinus > Pinus tabuliformis. The sequence goes on from CM062811.1 coordinate 1,265,810,922, forward strand.
TAAATCTGGTAAGAGTGAGGTCGGAAGGATTTTGGAAAAATATATACAATGATGTAATATTTTTCCATAAATAAAACTATTAGATTCACAAAAAAAAACACTAAGCTAAGTCATAACCCAAAGAAACAAATAATATATAATAAATTTTCTGAAAAGAATCACTCCACTTAATATAGAATTAAGAAAATTTTATCCCACTTTTAAAATAAAATATGGATGTCAATTTAATTAGTTGAAGGCTTCCTATTTCAACTTAAGGTGGATGAGGATATGTTGTTTTTTTTTAATTGATGACCTAGATTGATTCTCAAAGGAATATGCTCAACATATGCTTCATATGAATGCTTATCAACCGTTGTAGTAGTGCGTTATGGAGCTTGTTAGGTTGCCTTGAATTTTAATAAGGAGTAAGATTCTTGCCAAGTGGCTCCTTGCACACCAATTTCCTAAGGATTCTCAAAGCATAACTAATTTTAGAAAAATCGCCTTATACCTTAGTTGTAAAGGATATAAACTCTTCAACACTTCTTTTTTATATCAAGACCTAGGATTCTTAAGGGTTAAGTAAAATCAAAGTTAATAATAATATTTTTGTTGCAATAGTTTTTTCTGTTATATATTTATCAATGGTAGATACAAATGAACCCTTGAGCTATATCAACCACATTAATATTTTTAATGTGATTGAACTAGTTTAGTACATAGTTGATTTGGAAAAATTTGTATCTACAAACTGTCAATAAAATATGGACGTTAATATTGTAAGTAGTAAATTTGGTAAAATTTGTATATATGTATTTTTTAGTTTGTATTGTATATTGTTAAATTTTATGAAAGGAATTGAAAATGGAAGTTGTGGATGTTAATATTGTAAGCACTTAGTTTAAGTCAATTTAATTTAATACAATTTTAATAATAATATTGAATGAATCGTTATTCTTTTGAAATACAATCCTAATTAAACTCTTATTTCAACTTAAGGTGAATGAGGATTTATTGGCTTCTTTTTTTAATTTAATTTAATATCATTTTAATAATAATATTGGATAAATGAATGAATCGCTTTTCTATTGAAATAGAGTCATAATTAAACTCCTATTTTAACTTAATGTGCATGACGATTTGTTGATTTTTATTTTTATTGTTTTAATTGAGGGCCTAGATTGATTCTCAAGGGAATATGCTCAGCATATTCTTCGTCTGAATTCTTATCAATGGTTGTAGTGTGTTCCAGATTTTGTTAGGTTTCCTTGAATTTTAACAAATTTAAAAAAATTGGTGTCCTGGAGCAAGATTAAGGATTTGTTTATTTTTATTTTATTGTTTTAATTGAGGGCCTAGATTGATTCTCAAGGGAATATGCTCAGCGTATTCTTGGTCTGAATGCTTATCAATTATTGTGTGTGTTACAAAGTTTGTTAGGTTGCCTTGAATTTTAACAAATTTAAAAAAATTGATGTTCGGGGCAATATTCCTACCACGTCCCCACCCACCAATTTCCTAGGGATTTTCAAAGCATACCTAATTTTAGAAAAAATTCCTTATACCTTGGTTGTAAAGGATAGAAACTCTTCAACACTTTTGTGTTTTATCCATACATGAGATTCTCAAGGGTTAAGTAAAATCAAAGTTAATAATAATAATTTTGTTGCAATAGTTAATAATGATATTTTCATAAGGGTTAAGTAAAATCAAAGTTAATATTAACATTTTTGCTGCAATAGTTAATAATAATATTTTTTTTAAGGGTTAAGTAAAATTAAAGCTAATAATATATTTTTGTTAAAATAGTTAATAATAATATTTTTTTTGCAATAGTTTTTTTGGTTATATATTTATCAATAGTAGCTACAAATGAAGCATTCCGCTATATCAACCACATCAATATTTTTAATGTGGTTGTACTAGTTTAGTACATAGTTGATCACGAAAAATTTCTATATGCAAAGTGCCAATAAAATATGGATTTTAATATTGTAACTAGTAAATTTGGTAAAAATTGTATATATGTATTTTTTGTTTTGTTTTGTATATTGTTAAATTTTATAAAAAAATCGACAATAGAAGTTGTGGAGATTATAATCGTTGAAGTCAATTTAATTTAATAGAATTTTAATAATAATATTGGATAATTGAATGAGTCATTTTTTTATTGAAATACAATTTTAATTAAATTCCTACTTTTTTAATTGACTGCCTAGATTGGTTCTCAAGGGAATATGCTCAACATATGCTTCCTCTTAATGTTTTTGTTAGGTTTCCTTGAATTTTAATAAATTTAAAAAGTTTGATGTCGTAACGAGGAGTAAAATTTGTGTGTGTGTGTGATGGTTAAAATCATGTGTTTGTGCGTGGAGGTGGGTCCTTTGTTCCACAAAGAAGCGTGTCTCTCATACACCATTAATAATATATATATATATATATATATATATATATATATATATATATATATATATATATATGCAAATTGCAAATTTGTATATATGTATTTTTTATTTTATTTTGTAAATGTTAAATTTTATGAGGTGGGTCTCTTGTCCCACAAACAAATGTGTCTCATACACCATTATATATATATATATGCAAATTGTCAATTTGGTAAAATTTGTATATATGTATTTTTTATTTTGTTTTGTATATTGTTAAATTTTATAAAAATAATTGAAAAGGAAGTTGTGGAGATCATAATCGTTTAGGTCAATTTAATTTATTACAATTTTATTAATATATTCAATTTGGTAAAATTTGTATATATGTATTTTTTATTTTGTTTTGTATATTGTTAAATTTTATGAAAATAATTGAAAAGGAAGTTGTGGAGATTATAATTGTTTAGGTCAATTTAATTTAATTCAATTTTAATAATAATATTGGAAAAATGGATGAATTATTATTTTATTGAAATTATATATATATATATATATATATATATATATATATATATATATATATATATATATATATATATATATATATATATATGCAAATTGCAAATTTGTATATATGTATTTTTTATTTTATTTTGTAAATGTTAAATTTTATGAGGTGGGTCTCTTGTCCCACAAACAAATGTGTCTCATACACCATTATATATATATGCAAATTGTCAATTTGGTAAAATTTGTATATATGTATTTTTTATTTTGTTTTGTATATTGTCAAATTTTATAAAAATAATTGAAAAGGAAGTTGTGGAGATCATAATCATTTAGGTCAATTTAATTTATTACAATTTTATTAATATATTCAATTTGGTCAAATTTGTATATATGTATTTTTTATTTTGTTTTGTATATTGTTAAATTTTATGAAAATAATTGAAAAGGAAGTTGTGGAGATTATAATTGTTTAGGTCAATTTAATTTAATTCAATTTTAATAATAATATTGGAAAATGGATGAATTATTATTTTATTGAAATTATATATATATATATATATATATATATATATATATATATATATATATATATATATATATAGATAGATATAGATATATATATGCAAATTGCAAATTTGTATATATGTATTTTTTATTTTATTTTGTAAATGTTAAATTTTATGAGGTGGGTCTCTTGTCCCACAAACAAATGTGTCTTATACACCATTATATATATATGCAAATTGTCAATTTGGTAAAATTTGTATATATGTATTTTTTATTTTGTTTTGTATATTGTTAAATTTTATAAAAATAATTGTAAAGGAAGTTGTGGAGATCATAATCGTTTAGGTCAATTTAATTTATTACAATTTTATTAATATATTCAATTTGGTCAAATTTGTATATATGTATTTTTTATTTTGTTTTGTATATTGTTAAATTTTATGAAAATAATTGAAAAGGAAGTTGTGGAGATTATAATTGTTTAGGTCAATTTAATTTAATTCAATTTTAATAATAATATTGGAAAAATGGATGAATTATTATTTTATTGAAATACAATTCAAATTAAACTCTTATTTCAACTTAAGGTGGATGAGGACGGGTTGACTTCTTTTCTTAATTTAATACATTTTTAATAATAATATTGGATAAATGAATGAATCGTTTTTCTATTGAAATACAATCATAGTTAAAATCCTATTTTAACTTAAGATGGATGAGGATTTGTTGATTTTTTTTAATTGGGGGCCTAGATTGATTCTCAATGGAATATGCTCAACATATGCTTCGTGTGAATGCTTATCAATTGTTATAGTGTGTTATAGAGTTTGTTAGGTTGCCTTGAATTTTAACAAATTTAAAAAAATTGATGTCCCCGAACAAGATTCCTGCAATGTCCTGCCCACCAATTTCCTAGGGAGTTTCAAAGCATACCTAATTTTAACCATTTTCCTAGGGATTTTCAAAGCACACCTAATTTTAGAAAAATTTCGTTATATCTTGGTTGTAAAGGATAGAAACTCTTCAACGCTTCTGTTTTATCCATACATGAGATTCTGAAGGGTTAGTAAAATCAAAGTTAATAATAATATTTTTGTTGCAATAGTTAATAATAATATTTTCTTAAGGGTTAAGTAAAATCAAAGTTAATCATAATATTTTTGTTGTAATAGTTAATAATAATTTTTTTGTTGCAATAGTTTTTTTTGTTATACATTTATCAATGGTAAATACAAATGAAGCCTTCCGCTATATCAACCACATTAATATTTTTAATGTGGTTGTATTAGTTTAGTACATAGTTGATCTCACAAAATTTCTATATGCCAAGTGTCAATAAAATATGGATTTTCATATTGTAACTAATAAATTTGATAAAAATTATATATGCATTTTTTATTTTGTTTTGTATATTGTTAAATTTTATGAAAAAAAATGAAAATGGAAGTTGTGGAGATTATAATAGTTTAAGTCAATTTAATTTGATATAATTTTAATAATAATATTGGATACATGAATGAGTATTTTTTATTGAAATACAATTTTAATTAAATTTCCTTTTTCAACTTAAGGTGGATGAACATCTGTTAACATTTTTTAATTGACCCCCTAGATTGGTTCTCAAGGGAATATGCTCAACATATGCTTCCTTTGAATGCTTTTGTTAGGTTTCCTTGACTTTTAATAAATTTAATAAATTTGGTGTCTTAATGGGGAGTAAAATTTGTGTGTGTGTGTGTGTGTATATAGTGTGTGTGAGTGAGCCTAACGGTTAAAACATGTGTTTCCTCCTAAGAGATTACACGTTCAAATCTATGTGTAGTGGGTGTGTTTCCTCCTAAGAGATTACAGGTTCAAATCTATGTGTAGTGGGTCCTTTGTTCCACAAAGAAGTGCATCTCTCATACACCATATATATATATATATATATATATATATATATATATATGCAAATTATCAATTTGGTAAAATTTGTATATATGTATTGTGGGTCATTTGTTCCACAAAGAAGTATGTCTCTCATACATCATTAATATATATATATATATGTGTGTGTGTGTGTGTGTATTTTTATTTTGTTTTATAAATTGTCCCTTGTCCCACAAACAAGTATGTCTCATACACCATATATATATATATATATATATATATATATATATATATATATATATATATATATATATATAGATATGCAAATTGTCAATTTGGTAAAATTTGTATATATGTATTTTTTATTATGTTTTGTAAATTGTTAAATTTTATGAGGTAGGTCCCTTGTCCCACAAACAATGGGGTCTTATACACCAATTTGGTGTCGGCTTGGGGTAACCTTGAAATCACATAATTATATATATTCAATTTGGTAAAATTTGTATATTTTATTTTGTTTGTATATTGTTAAATTTTATGAAAATAATTGAAAAATCAAGTTGTGGAGATTATAATCGTTTAAGTCAGTTTAATTTAATACAATTTTAATAGTAATATTGAATAAATGAATGAATCTTTATTTTATTGAAATACAATCCTAATTAAACTCTTATTTCAACTTAAGGTGGATGAGGGTGGTTGACCTTTTTTTTAATTTATTTTAATTTAAATATATTTTTAATAATAATATTGGATAAATGAATGAATCGTTTTTTTATTTAAATACAATCATAATTAAACTCCTATTTTAACTTAAGGTGGATGAGGATTTGTTAATTTTTTTTAAAATGAGGGTCTAGATTGACTCTCAAGGGAATATGCTCAACATATGCTTCGTATGAATGCTTATCAATAGTTATAGTGTGTTACAGGGTTTGTTAGGTTGCCTTGACTTTTAATAAATTTAAAAAATTTGATGTCCGAACATGGAGCAAGATTCGCGCCATGCCCACCAATTTCCTAGAGATTTTCAAAGCATACCTAATTTTAAAAAGAATGCCTTATATTTTGGTTGGAAAAGATAGAAACTTTTCAACACTTTTGTTTTTTATCAAGCCCTGATATTCTTAAGGGTTAAGTAAAATAAAAGTTAATAATAATGTTCTTGTTGCAATAGTTAATAGTAATATGGATTTTAATGTTGTAAGCAATAAATGTAATAAAATTTTTGTATGTATATATATGGTAAAATTTGTATATATGTATTTTTATTTTATTTTGTAAATTGTTAAATTTTATGAGAAGAATTGAAATTAGAAATTGTGGACATTATAATCATTTAAGTCAATTTAATTTAATATAATTTTAATAATAATATTAAATAAATGAATAAATCGTTTTGCTATTATAATAATAATAATAGGAAAACAACCGCACTAATCTTAATAATACTAATAATAATCATCACACGAAAATAATAATAATAAAACCGAAAGAGAGAAGAAAAAATCAAAAACATTCTTGATGGGTCACTTTCCTCATTCAAGATATTTTCTAGAGGTCTCTATGTCTTTCCATTGGAGGGTTGCGAACTCCCAACCATCCAGCGCTTGGGATTTCTTCTTGGGTATTTTACGTATCTATTCGAGTGGAGAGTTATTCAGGAGTGGCTTGAGGGTTCTGACGTCTAGGGGAGTTTTGAACCTTCGTTGGGTCTGTAGCCTTTTTGTCTCCTGGTCTTATTGGTTTTTGATCAATTTGATAATTCCACATCAACGTAGCAAAGCTAGGATGGGGATGGGTGAGAGAGAAAAAGTTGGAAGATGCAGAAAAAAGTGAGGTTGTTGACTTTATCTTAGCCCATGCAAGTGCTACTAACGACCCCATCCTGACTCAGGATTTATTTGGCAATCAACTCAAACACATCAATTTATTTTTGGATCAGCTTAGTAGAGATTGGCATAATGATAGGAATGAGATTATTTCCTTCATGAACGATCTCCACAGAAAATAATGGCATATGCAAGACAAATTAGCTAGCCTACAAAAAGGGAAGTGGCACTTGCAAGAGAAACTAGATAGATTTGAAGGAAGATTGGTCCATTTGGAGAAACATGTGCATTGTGACTTCAAGCCTCTGCCATCACCGAGATTTAGACTTGAGCATCTCGCTCTAGTAAATTCATCATACTGTTAATGGTTTCTGGTTGTATATTAATCTTGAAAGTTTTATGATTTTATGTTCTTTTTCAATTTTGGTTACCCATGTTTCTTTAGCAATTTGTACTTTTTTTGGTAATTATCCACTGGTTAATAAATCTAGTAAGAGTGAGGTTCGGTAGGATTTTGGAAAACCATATACACTAATGTAATCTTTTCACATAAATGAAACTATTAGATTCACAAAAACAACACTAAGCTAAGTCATAACCTAAAGAAACAAATAATTTATAATAAATTTTCTGAAAAGAATCACTCCAATTAATACAGAATTAAGAAAATTTTATCCCACTTTAAAAAGCAAATATGGATGTCAATTTAATTAGATGAAGGCTTCCTATTTCAATATAAGGTGGATGAAGATTTGTTGACTTTTTTTTTGACCTAGATTTATTCTCAAGGGAATATGCTCAACATATGCTTCATATGAATGCTTATCAACGGTTGTAATGTGTTAGAGAGTTTGTTAGGTTGCCTTGAATTTTAATAAAATTAAAAAAATACGGGGAGCAAGATTCCTGCCAAGAGGCTCCTTCCGCACCAATTTCCTAAGGATTCTCAAAGCATACCTAATTTTAGAAAAATTTCCTTATATCTTAGTTGAAAATGATAGAAACTCTTCAACACTTATGTTTTTTATCAATACCTATGATTTTTAAGGGTTAAGTAAAATCAAAGTTAATAATAATATTTTTGTTGCAATAGTTAATAATAATAATTTTGTTGCAATAATTTTTTCTTTTATATATTTATCAATGGTAGATACGAATGAAACCTTGAGCTATATCAACCACATTAATATTTTTAATGTGATTGAACTAGTTTAGTACATAGTTGCTCTGCAAATTGTCAATAAAATATGGATGTTAATATTGTAAACAGTGAATTTGGTAAAATTTGTATGTATGTATTTTTAATTTTGTTTTGTATATTGTTAAATTTTAAGAAAGGAATTGAAAATGGAAGTTGTGGATGTTAATATTGTAAGCAGTGAATTTGTCAAAATTTATATATGTGTATTTTTTTTTTTTGCATATTATTCAATTTTATGAAAATAATTGAAAAAGGAAGTTGTGGAGATTATAATCATAAAAGTCAATTTAATTTAATACAATTTTAATAATAATATTGGATAAATGAATGAATTGTTATTTTATATATAACTAGCAATTATCCCAAAAGGTACAAAGAGAGGTCGATAGGATTAATAAATTAGAATTGTTGAATTTTTCAAAAAGAGATGTTGATTCAAGCCTAACGGATGAGCAATTAGAGTTGGCGAAAGACATTGTAATTGTTTTTTATTATTGTAAAATTATATTGATAATTCATTGGTTTTACTTCCAAAACCCTGAAGGAATTTGAAGAGCAGGTATAGAATTGCTTTGTGGGATTTGATCCCAAAATCCTTGATTTGTAGATATATACTCAATGAAATGTTAATTGGTTGAAATCCTACACAAATAAACCTACAATTTATCTCTGCAACATAAAATCAGTAGTCGTTTTTGTCTTTTTCTTGGCATTTTTTTTCTTTTCTATCAATTTTGGTTGACATTTAATAGGGATTTTTTTAAATTTAAATATTAAGTTGTGTATAAAGATTTTTTTTAAATCAAGTTTATCTATTATACATTTTGGAAATCTGATGATTTTATTTTGTTTTTCTAGTTTTTGATTTTTTTTGGCAATCACTCTTAAGTCTTTTTTTCTAATCCCTAAGGCTTCTTCTCTAACCGTGTTTCTGTCTTTATATCCAAAATCTACCAAATTTCCAAAATTTATAATAAATAATCTAAATTTTTTTATTCATTTATATATTCAAAAATACAATTTACACAACTAAAATTTACAATCCAAAAAAACAAACAAACAAACATACATCTCCTAAAATTTATCTACGCTCATTCCCTCGCCCTCGCCTTGTGAAAAAAACCCCTGCAGAAATTAAGCATTTCCAATTCATCTCACATTAGATCGTCTAAACTTCCATTAACCAAACCTAATTTCCGTTTAACCCTCGTCGCCTCATTGATGGAGTTACTTTAAAGTTTTTACTGCACGAACTACGAAGATGATCAAATCAGATATGACATTCTACCTGCAAAAGCGTGGCAGCAACCACGATTGGAAAAACTGCAATAAGAACTAACGCGAGTCTCCACTGCAACACAAACCCTATGGTACATGCGACCAACATTAACGCAGAATTATGTACTATCATGGAAATCATGTCGCCAATGGCAGATCTCACATTCGTGGCATTAGAAGCCAAACGAGCGACAACTTGGCTGCTATTGTTCTCTTCTCGATCAAACCAAATGACCTCATTGCGAAGAATCGCCGACAGACAGAAGGATTAGGGTTATCATTAGTCAGATTCATACTTCAAAAAACATAAAAACCAATACTGAAATTTTTTCACAGAAACCGTTTTATTCACCTTCAAGCATTGTCTATAGGACCTGCTTTGTCACGCCCCTACACCTGCGGTAGTCTTTCAACTGCTTATAGCGAGGTGCGGCACCACCGAACACTTTCTTTTCACCAATACTTATGTTCTTGGACTACGCCTAATTCACTTTCTCCTACTTAGTTTGTGTTTCGCAACCAAGTATTATTATGTTTATCCTTTATACCAATGAACACCCATACTCATTCATTATCAATAGCAATTATAACAAGAACACAATTGCACAGTATAAAGGGAGGGGCAACTCCCTGCAATATGAGTCTGCCCGAATCAATATATTATATAATCATCACTTTTACAATGTACAAGCTAAATCTTGGGAAACCCCAAATTTACACTTAGTCAATTTTCACAACTTCGGCAAACTCGGTTGCCCAGCTCGTCGGCACCTCCGCACGGTCGCTGCACGACTCACCAACCCGTTGTTCACCTCGTCGCACGTCTTCGCCAGTTCGCTCTTCGTTTGGTCGCAAACGCCCAAACCATGTACACCTGCCCACACACAGTCCCACTTGCCAACCTTGACAAATGCCCAAATCGTGTGAACAGCATGTAGTACCGCCTCTCCAACTCTACAACCTCCAATTCCAACCTTCGTCTCACCTTCGTGCACACATGCACGGTGGGCGGGCTCTCACCCGAGTCGCCAAGACACCCACGCCAAGTCGTCACACAAAACGGGCGCCACACGTTCACCGTGCACGCCTTGCCCAACCACTGGGCACACCTTCACCCGCACCTTCGCCCAACACCAAGTGCAACCTTCCTTCACCATGCGCTCACCCAAGAACGGCGCATGAGATGTGCGCCTTCACTTCTTGCCTTCTACGCACTAGAACTGCGCACTCCCTTCTTATGCGAAGTTGTCAAGTGATTGTTCGATGTCAAATGCTCTTCAAACGCATCACATATATATCCTTTGCAACGTGTGGGCGGGGCTTGCCCAGCCGACCGCCCAACCTTCGTTTACACCCCCTTATCCAACGTTCAGCGCCCAACTTTTAAGTCGGCCTGCCCGCCATCGCAAGTCGGCCTCAAGCTAAACGCTCCACGCTCCTTTGGGTATAAACTCCCATCGCATATTCATTATCGCATGTTTTTGTTGTAAGTTTCGTCGCACACTTGTTGCAGCTTCGTCGCACAACCGTTGTGCGCTCTAACTCACCTCACGCTCGCGCGCGCGTCCGGCTCGCCCGGCGCCCAATCGCGCTGCACGCACAAGGACATTACATCCTCCTCCACCTGAAATCGTTGTCGTCCTCGACAACATATCATCCTGGTAGCCATCCACCAAGATCATCAATATCCATGATGTCAACTCCTCCACATACTGCAAACATCACTGCAACATATGTAGAACCACCGTCTCCACCATGTCTCGCCCCGGCAACCATCTGTCACCAAGATCACCATACCAAGGTATACACCCATCGGTATGTCATATATCAGAGATCATCTCAACCCATGATCATCAATCACTCTGTCACAATCTCCACATGCTGCTCTCCATCATGGAAGGCTGGTCCCTCCATCCAAGCTACATGCCCACTGCAACATCTCGTGTCGACCTCATCATGTGTCATCATGTGAACTGCTGCCATGATACTCCAACATAATGCTAACACATCTCTGCACATGCTATAGCCCCCATGTCTGAACTAGTTGGGTAGCTAATCCAACTGTCACGCTCAAACCATGAGAATGCACATCCTCATGCCACCATCAGTTGTTTCTCAAAACATCCTGCCACATCCTCAACTCGATCAAGAATCCATCTCCATAAGTGTAAGCCATGCTCAGGTCCATGAAGTAGTCCTCATCTCATCTGCAACATGCTGTCCATGATGTTTGGTGTCAATGTGCTACATGAAATCAGCCACATCTATCCCAACATCATCCATGTGTGTATCTCCTCCATATGAAGAGATCATCTCATCAATCTCCAACTCTCGGTGTGCCACATCCAGGTCCATGAGGCAACCTCCATCATATCTACAATGTGTCATCCCTAAAGTCTACCATAGCAACAAGTATACACTTGTCTCATCTATCCATGTGTTGCCCATGATCATAGATCAATCAGCTCCCATGTCAATAGGTAGTTGAGTCTTGGCTCAACTCATGCCCAAGTGTTGCCACCAAGGCATCATCATCATCGTAACTCCATCAATCCAAAGTGTCTCATATCGATCCTCTACATCAAGTCACTCTTTCAAGCCATTCCCATACATGTACTTGAAAGTATGCACCCCATCCTACATCAAAGTCTCTGACCTCAGCTCCTTAATGCATCAGATCCTCCAAGTCCACCATATATGAAGTCCCTCTAGAAGTCACAACAATCTCATGTCATCATGAGCTCCATGAGTCATCTCCAACCAACATCTCAGCAAGCATACAAGTCTCGGCCCAAAGGTCTCTGCAAGATGCCTCAGCTCTCCATGTAGTAGGAATGCTCCATAGTCTACCCACAACTCCATCCAAGTCCATGGCCTTGTTGTACATAAGTGCACAACCTCTCCATCGGCTCATAATAAGTCTCCATGTCACATCAGCAAATCCATCTGCACAACATCCCTACCTTGGCACTCCTCATTGGATGTCCATAAGTGACACCTCTACAAGTGCTCCCACATAATGTTCCTGCATAAGACTGCCATGCTCCATGTCTCCAACCTGATGTCCATGACTATGTTGTCCATGTAGTCCAATCAAGTAGACCCATCACAAAAATTGATCATCCTCATCCAAGTCTTCTATCTTTGGTCTAGTGAACTCGGTCACCCAACCATATCATCATCATCACGAGTCCCTTCCATCATAGCTCCCCACTGAAGGTTCCACCAGGACTTGCTCTTGGTCTCGGCCATGAGAAGTCCACCCAAGCATCATCATACCCAAGAGTGTGCCCTCCAATCTGTCCATGAGCCATGTTGGGCACTTAGCCAAAGTGGCTAAAACATGACCCACTCCTCCAAATCGATCATCATGTTCCTCCCTTGTCACGGGCCTTTGCACCTTTCATCATAAGGCCACAAACAACCCCAACAAGTCCTGCAACAATCAACAATCCTTGCTCTTCATCATCATCATGAGGTTCCTCCAAATGAGTATCCTCATCCATCCATGTCTGCAAATTGCACGATCTTGGTCCAACTTGATCAATCTCAAGTTCATCCTCCATCGTTGTCACATCTGCAACATCTTCAACTATCATCACTTCCTCTTCCTTGATATCACAATCTGCAACTTCACCTTGCTCCATTTTCCAACCAAGTTGAAGAAGTTTGTCTTCAACATTCTTTTCCAAGACTTCAAGCTTATCTCGAATCCGGGGATTCTCTTCTTTCAACCTCTTCAACCTGTATAAGGTAAGCAAGAGCTTCCCTTCGCATTCTTCCAAACTTGCCATGCCTTGTCGTTCAGCTTGGTCCAAGCACTAAGCTTCACCTCTACTAAACCTGTTTCACCATTCACCAGCTTCACCAAGTTCCCTGCAACCATGAACCAGCCCTTGTTCCACTTATATGTGAAACTAGCTTCCTTCACCTGCAAGTACCTACTTCCACTGTCATCAACTGTCAAGTTTCCAAGTGTACCCACACCTGCACTTCGTCACAAGCAACCCTGCTCTGATACCAATTGTCACGCCCCTATACCTACGGTAGTCTTTCAACTGCTTATAGCAAGGTGCGACACCACCGAACACTTTCTTTTCACCAATACTTATGTTCGTGGACAACGCCTAATTCACTTTCTCCTACTTAGTTTGTGTTTCGCAACCAAGTATTATTATGTTTATCCTTTATACCAATGAACACCCATACTCATTCATTATCAACAACAATTATAACAAGAACACAATTGCACAGTATAAAGGGAGGGGCAACTCCCTGCAATATGAGTCTGCCCGAATCTATATATTATATAATCATCACTTTTACAATGTACAAGCTAAATCTTGGGAAACCCCAAATTTACACTCAATCAATTTTCACAACTTCAGCAAACTCGGTTGCCCAGATCGTCGGCACTCCGCACGGTCGCTGCACGACTCACCAACCTGTTGTTCACCTCGTCGCATGTCTTCATCGGTTCGCTCTTCATTTGGTCGCAAACGCCCAAACCGTGTACACCTGCCCACGTGCAGTCCCACTTGCCAACCTTGACAAATGCCCAAATCGTGTGAACAGCATGTAGTACTGCCTGCCAACTCTACGACCTCCGGTTCCAACCTTCGTCTCACCTTCGTGCACACATGCACGGTGGGCGGGCGCTCACCCGAGTCACCAAGACACCCACGCCATGTCGTCGCACAAAACGGGCGCCACACATTCACCGTGCACGCCTTGCTCAACCATCAGGCGCACCTTCACCCGCACCTTCGCCCAACACCAAGTGCAACCTTCCTTCACCGTGCGCTCACCCAAGAACGACGCATGAGATGTGCACCTTCACTTCTTGCCTTCTGCGCACTCCCTTCTTATGCGAAGTTGTCAAGTGATTGTTCGATGTCAAATGCTCTTCAACACATCGCATATATATCCTTTGCAACATGTGGGCGAGGCTTGCCCAGCCGACCACCCAACCTTCGTTTACACCCCCTTATCCAACGTTCAACGCCTAACTTTTAAGTCGGCCTGCCCGCCATCGCAAGTCGGCCTCAAGCTAAACACTCCATGCTCCTTTGGGTATAAACTCCCATCGCATATTCATTATCGCATGTTTTTGTTGTAAGTTTTGTCGCATGCTTGTTGCAGCTTCGTCGCACAACCATTGTGCGCTCTAACTCACCTCACACCCGCGCGCGCGTCCGGCTCGCCCGGCGCCCAATCGCGCTGCACGCACGAGGACATTACACGCTTGGTCAGATTCTTGCCAATGATTTCCTAAAAGGAATGTTGCATCGTATTGAAAACGAGGGCGCTGAACGATATCTCTATCAGAACGAAGCAATATTTCTTGATTTCATTTTTTATGTATAGCGGATCAGGGTTGTAACAGATGCTCAGAATGGCCCTCAGGATGTAAGCGAAGAGTGCGCTATTGGAACCGCAGACCATGGACCCTACGGATCCTAGTAGGGCATAGGCCCATTCTGGGGCATTCATCTTGACTAGTCTCCAGAATGACCCTGCCTGCTCTATGAAGGGTACTTTCTCTGTTTTGTGTGCTGAGTTGACATCGACAGATGTGCTGAAATCGGAAGTTGAGAAGTCTGAAAGCCTTTTGGAATAGGGAGATCAGCCATAAGAAGAATTTCTTCCAATTATGGGCGAGCTCACAGAATTCCTTGCGCTGGAGGGCCTGGAAATGGGCAAACAAACAAAAAATCAAAACGAGAATACAAATCTATGTTCATTCTATTTCCCCTTTCTTCCCGGGATCATTCAAACTGATAAATACTGAGAATTTATGGAAGGTACAAAACAAGTTTCCTTTCTATCTTGGTGATGAATGAGTGGGTCATTCAGAATGTGACAAAATGTAAAAGTCCATAAACTTCTACAGAGTAAAATCTAAAGTACCAATAAACACTATAAGGGTTAATGGGAGGAGCAAAACAACTACAATTTAAGAAAAAATATTTATCTCTTGACCGAACAAAACCATTATAATTTGAAGAAAAAATAGGAAGGATTTTATGAGAAGGCATCCAAATAGTTTGGTGGAAAATCTTTCACTGTAATAAAACCAAAAAAACTTGGCAGCTGCTAGATAATTTTCCAAAGAAGACCCTGAGGATCTATAGACAAACAAAACAATTATAATTTCACAAACTGCTAATCTAAGGACGAACAAAACTAGTATAATTTTATGAAGAAGAAGCTGAGGATAAGCATTATAATTACAGTTTTACAGAGAAGACCCGAAGGATTTATGGGACTGCAAAAAAATTACAATTTTATAAAGAAGGCGAGAGGATTTGTGGGAGAAACAAAACAATTCCAATTCTATAGACTTTCAGTGGGAAAACTATTGCATAGGTTAACCACAATGTGCCATCATTGAATTAATATAGTGGGATAAAACCTTTACCTGGCACTGCTCTTTCTTGCATTGTTACCAAGCTCATGGGCAGTTTCTTGGAGTCTGATTAATGTTGAATAAGCCCCATCATCCCCTTTTGAGATAAGGTCATCGTGAGTCCCCATCTCCAAAATGCTCCCCTGCTGAACAACTGCCACCAGATCAGCCTTCCTAATGGTTGAGAGACGATGTGCCACAACCACTGTTGTTCTTCCTATCATGAACCTGTCAAGGGCTTCCTGAACAAGTTTTTCTGATTAAGAGTCCAGAGCACTGGTTGCTTCATCCAAAAGTAGTATGGCTAGGTTCTTCAACATCACTCTGGCTATTGCAATGCGTTGCTTTTGTCCGCCTGATAGTTGTCCACATCGTTCACCAACCTGGTGTTGCAGACCCAACTTAGTACAAATCATAACCATGGCTACTATCAACTTTGACATATAAACCATAGATATATAGTGAGATGGAAGAAAAGTGCTATAAACCATAGATATATAGTTCAACTCCTGGGGATTTGGGTTAGAAAGGGAAGGGAAGGAGACTTGATAGTGGGAGAAGGTATTCCAGGATGACAAGGTAAACATATCAAACTGTTGTTATTCACACACACAAGTCATAAAGAGTGACTGGAAGACTGAGCAAGGAAACAAGCATAATCACCAAACAACTAATCAACCATCTCTGCAACAAACAATCAACTGACAACTAATCAATCATCTCTGCAACAAGGAATTTTCAGTTATTACAGCTAGCAGCACATACCTGAGTGTCATATCCTTCGGGAAGCTTTGTGATAAAAGAGTGTGCATTTGCAACTATGGCTGCTTCCTCCATTTCCACCTGGGTTGCATCCTTTCTTCCCAATAGCATGTTTTCCTTGATGCTTGTTGCAAACAATGCCGGTTCCTGACTCACAAGCCCTATCTGCGGTCTAAGCCATTTCAACTGCAGAGTTTTGATGTTAAACCCATCAAGTAGCACTTGACCTTCATTCACAGAAATTAAAAACACAGTACTTTTGAGAAGCAATTCATTAAACTAAAAACCGGAGTTCAGGGTATGAAAATGCCATGTAAAATCATGTATTGGATACCTTCAATGGGGTCATAGAAGCACTCGATCAGAGCAACTACAATACTCTTTCCCGACCCACTTCGACCAACCATAGCGACAGTTTTTCCTGCGGGAATGTTCAATGAGAAACAACTGAGAACGGTTATCTCTGGTCTAGAGGGATATGCAAAACTCACGTTTCGCAGCTGTACATGGCCTGTTACTGTGGGCAGAGTAATTCCAACAGAGTAGTTTCGATCAATCTTGGGCTTGTGATCAATAGTTCGAAATATATTCACAGCAGCAGATTTTGCCTTTGCAAATGTTGTCATGCTGGGAGTTGCTTGCCCCAGTGCTCTACAACAACAGATTCAAATTGTAAAATCACTTCCTACAAATCAAATTGTGGAGAAATAGGAGAAAACAGGCAATTTGGTATACTACATACAATCCACCGATCATGATTGAAAACATAGTAGATATGGCCAATCCTCCATTTGTATCATGGTGCGTCACAAGCCATCCTCCATACCACAGAAGCAGAGCATAACAACAAATATCACACAATAAGTTGATCCTAGACAAAATCGTTTTACCAGACCACTCTTATATCCAATCTTCTGAGCCACACTCAAAGACGCAGAATACGCTTTCAGCGCTTTATCCTCGCCTACAAATGAGAAAACAGTGCGAATTTGTGCCAAGGCCTACAAGTTGAATTGAATTAAATTTAGCCCCATTAAAAACAATTCAATTCCTCACTAGAAAAGGGAGCTGATTATATCAAACAATTCAGCACCTGTTCTGCAATGTTACCAGCCTATGCATATGCATCCTGACTCTTGGAGGAAAGCTTGGTTATCGTTATGGTATGAACGGCTCCAAACAAGGCTATCAATGGCACCACTGTAAGAGTCAGTAGAGCCAACTCCCACACTGTGATGAACCCCACCACAAATCCAGCCACAAATGTCGCCATGTAATGGATGAAATTGCCTAGCTGCGAACCAAATTACATCAAAGTTAATGAAATTTCCAGAATCTAATCTCAAGAGGAGATTTATAAGCAATTTCAAAAGGCCCCAAAGAGAGGAGTAGCAAGGGAATGGAAGGGTGTTCATGAGTTCTTCAAGACCAGTCGTAGACTGTAGTGATAAAAGGAAAAGGTCAAACAAACAAACATACACTAAGTAATCAATTAACCATTAGTAAGACACACCAGTTCATTTTGGCTGTCTCCATTGACAGAAATTGAAATCGTTGAGAACATAGAAAAAGATTAACTGACCTTCTCACTAGTAGCACCCTGAACAGCCACAATGTCGCTACCGATAGTATTGATGATGTCGCCCGTCCGTGCATCAATGTCGAAGTATTCCACATCTTGATTCAGAGTGGCCTCCAAATACTTGATCCGGAGCCTGGTCAACTGCCTCTCCCCTTTCTTCCACCGGATACGCGGAGATAAGGCCACTAGATTTTTGCTTCGAAAACATTACCAATGTAGGAATTTGGAAAGACTGCTGACGTTCCTCGACATGAAAATATCTTCACTTAGGGTGCCATAAACTCCACGAACTCACCCGGAAGCTCGGCACAAGATGTCAAGTGGAGAGTAAAAGTTTTCCGTGCTTTCTTGATTTTCCGTTGTTTTCTTTTCTGGTTCAGATCAACAGTTGAAAGTGTCTCACTTGATCGAACAGAGCAAGGTAAAAGTGTTGACGAAAAAGTTGATGCATAGGAAGGCCTATCGACCTAAATATAATCTTAATTAAACCCTTATTTCAACTTATGGTGGATGAGGATCGGTTGACTTCTTTTTTAAATTTAATTTAATACAATTTTAATAATAATATTGGATAAATGAATGAATCGTTGTTTTATTGAAAAACAATCTTAATTAAACTCTTATTTCAACTTAAGGTGGATGAGGAGCGGTTGACTTCTTTTTTTAATTAATTTAATATATTTTTAATAATAATATTTTTTTCTTCCCTTTGGAAAAAACGTAATTTTCATTAGATGATAAAATTACATATTGTATATGCAAAAGCATAGGTTCCAGAAAAAGATCTAATATTGATGCCTTTTGCCCTGGCAGGGAGGCATCATTTTAAGATGTATTCATCATATTGTTTTATAAAAAATGAATAAATATAGCCATGTAAAGTGTCCATAGGTCTTGCTGTAAATGAGAACATATGAATATTTACAAATGGTAATTTAAAACAAAAAATAGTAACATGATCTAAGCTCCCTGTGAGCTTGCTAAACATCTATGTCCATGAAAGGCCGATGGTAGTACTGGTAAAAAGTCCCCTCTCTGTGTTCTTGGATCATCCAAGTGTCGGATGGCCTGTGCGCAGCTTCTTTGGATAATCTGTCAGCATCTGTATTCTGTTCCCTGTAGATGTGATGACATGTAAATGTGTCAAAAGAAGTAATAAGACGATGAGCCTCATCTAGAATATGTGTCAATGTGTATGCATACCATCTAGTTTTTTTGTTTAACCATTCATAGACAACTTTTGAGTCCCCAAAGAGTTGGAGGTCTCGACATTGGATTTCCAGTGCATATTGTATAAGGAATTTTGCAGAGGACAGTTCTGCAAAATTATTCGTATCCCCTCCTAGTCCCATCTGTATGTGGTAGGAATAAGAAGCAGTGAGGTGAAGTGTGGCCCCTCCCTCGCATCTTTCCTCCTAAGCAGAACCGTCGAAATAAGCCCAAGGCTTTGTATGGTTTATGGTTTTGGGTACGATGGTTTGAGGTCGTGTCGTCTCCTCGTCATCAGGGATGATGGAGTAGTCGGAAATGATATGGGATGCAATGGAAGGCCAATGCGGAGTGGAATTCAGGAAGATGATTTTATTGTGGGCGATCCAAAGTCCCTAGCAAATGAGTAAAGGGAGATTCCAGAGCTTTTTTGGCACATCTCTTAACCACCAAGTTGTCCAGGTCTCCTTCACAGTCGCACCTTGCCACCTAATTGGGGATGGAATCACGACTGATATCGATTGCCAAAGGTCTTGAGTGCCCTGGCATTCAATAAATAGGTGTAAGGTGGATTCATTGTTACATTTGCATAGGTGGCACTAGAAAGGGTCGTGATGGGCTCGCTTGAGAAGGTTGTCCCCAATGGGGATTTTTTTTTTTCAGTATGGTCCACATGAGTAGTCTGCTCCTCGGGGGGGCCTTAAGCTTCCACAAATGCTTCCACCATGACTCTAAGGCTTCTGGACGGCGTTCTTCGACTAACACAAGGTATCCGTCCTTAGGGGTATATTTTCCGGCTTTTGAAAGTGCCCATATGACTTCATCTTCTCCTTTGCCAATCTGGATGTGAGCCTCAGTGAGAGCCATGATGAATGCATTCCACTGCTGTGTCCATTGTTAGGGAATGTTAATTCTCCAAGCCGATTTCCAGGCTTGCTGAAATAGAGTGGAGTGTTCAGAGTCCACTATGTGGACGATATGGGTAATATTGATGTCTCTGAGAAAGGATCTGAGTTCGTCTGGCAGTCTATGAGCATTCCCGCATGCAATCCATGGATCCAAAACAATCCTCACATTCATTCCAAACTGTATTTTCCATGTGATGCAAGCTCTGATGATGTCCAGAGATTTTATTACAACCTTCCATATAATTGATACCCCTGAGTGGAGTCTTTGTGGTTGGCTTAGCCAATCCATCAGGTTTGAGGGGGCAATGTATTTTGAAACGGCCACCCTTGTCCATAGACTGTTTGATGTAACAAGCTGCCACCCAAGTTTCGCTGCCAGAGCAGTGGAGAAGTGCTCTAATTTCTTGATGCCCCATCCTCCCCATTTCTTGGGCAAATTTAGGGCCTCCCACTTGACCCGTGCAAAAATTCTACCTGTCTGATGTCCCTTCCAAAGGAATCTACAACATAAGGCCTGGATTCTAGAGAGCATACCCCTAGGGATCCATGCCAGAGACATCCAATCAACTAGGGTGGCCTTCAGGACAAGTTTGATGAGAATGAGTTTGCCTGCCCTGGAAAGGTATTTGTAGTACCAGATATTAAGTCTTTTCTCCATCTTGGAAATAAGCCAAGTCCAATCTCCTATTTTATACCCCTGTGGCTTTAGCTTGTAGCCCAAATATGTGAGTCCATCTTCCAATCTAAGAAGAGTGTACTGGAATCTTTGCAGCGCATAATGGATTTCATATGGGGAACATCCAGCCCCAGTGAGGGTTGACTTATTGCAACCATTAATAATAATATTGGATAAATGAATGAATCATTTTTCTATTGAAATATAATCATAATTAAACTCCTATTTTAGCTTAACTTGGATGAGGATTTGTTGATTTATTTTTTAGTTGAGGGTCTAGATTGATTCTCAAAGGAATATGCTCAGCATATGATTCGTCTGAATGCTTATTAACGGTTGTAGTGTGTTACAGAGTTTGTTAGGTTATCTTGACTTTTAATAAATTTTAAAACATTGATGTCCTAAAGATTCCTGCCACGCCCACCAATTTCCTAGGGATTTTCAAAGCATACATAATTTTAGAAAAAATGCCTTATATCTTGGTTGTAAAGAATAGAAACTCTTCAATACTTTTGTTTTTTATCAAGGCCTGAGATTTTTAAGGGTTAAGTAAAATCAAAGTTAATAATAATATTTTGTTGCAATATTTTTTTTTTGTTATATATTTGTCGACGATAGATACAAATGAAACATTCAGCTATATCAACCACATTAATATTTTTAATGTGGTTGTACTAATTTAGTACATAGTTGATCTCACAAAATTTATATATGCAAAGTGTCTATAAAATATAAATTTTAATATTGTAAACAATAAATTTAATAATATATATATATATATATATATATATATATATACCTAAATTATCAATTTAGTAAAATTCGTATATATGTATTTTTTATTTTATTTTATAAATTGTTAAATTTTAATTGGAAATTGTAAACATTATAATCATTTAAGTCAATTTAATTAGTCAAATTAATTTAATAATAATATTAAATAAATGCAGCGCCGCCACTGCCAAGAGGTTCACCCTACTCGCAACTCACTGTTGTTAAAGGCAGAATTTGATGTTTACCAGAGGTATAGTATACTAGTAATTGCTGGATTTGACTTAAGTATAATACTGACCCACCTGCCAATTCATTCGTTAAAAATAACAAGGAGCCACTGCCGTGGCGGTAGTCCCTGCCAGGCCTGCAGGGAAGTGCAAAACTTGGAAAAGTTGGCCTGGCGGAAATTGTTCCAAGTCTGGAAAGGATGGGAGGCAGAGGTCAAGGAATAAATGGAGTGAACCACAAATAAGTAATTCATATAAGCCGCTGAAGGCAGGCAGGTACTCTCAGCTGTAAATCATTTCACAGTGGATGCAAATATTACATAGTAACAAAATAGCTATGGGGCCAGTTTGTTGACTGGCCTACATGCTGCAGAGCAGCGACCATTTGCATCCATCTGTCCAGGTATGAAAAGAACGATTATGAACTTAAAGAAGATTTATTTGAATGAAGATGCTAAATAGAAATGCAGAAAATCATTTAGGAACAAGGTTTGGAGATACAAAGTGATCCCTTTCAATAATTCTCAACCACAAATAAACATTCTGTTCAATGTTGACTGAAAAATTAATTGCCTAGACTGAAAAATATCTTTAAATCTCAAAACCAATAATTCATATAAATCGATGTTTAAACCTTAAAACTAGTGATTCATATAAGTCGCTGAAGGCGAGAAGGTACTCTCAGCCGTAAATCATTTTATAGTGGATGAAAATATTACATAGTAAAAAAATAGCTATGGGGCCAGTTTGTTGACTGGACTATGTCAGAAGCACTTCTTGTTGCATGAGTTGCATCAGCAACAACAATTCCTATGTCTGCCTTTTTTAGCCTGCAATCGTTTAACAATCTCGTACTTATGCTCTGCAATGACCAGTCAAAATCAGGAAGGATATGGAATCAAACACTAATTAAGGAAATGAAAAAATAAAAGTATCTGAAAAAACACAGAAGTAAAAGATAATTGTTGCTCACCAGGGAAAACACTAGCAAAACCATCAGCCTTCTCTATCAGTTCATCAACTGGCGAAGCTGCAATTGATTCATCTTTGTCCTGACCTAGTAAAGAGGATGATGGATACATGTTTGTACCCATGTCCAGTCGGCAAGCTGTCTCCTTGGCAATAGCCAATTGATCTCCTGATGAACATTTGCAAGTAAATAGTTAAATGTTGGCTCGTTGCATTACAAAAACAGTAGTGAAACTGATGACAGCATAACCTCACCATACCTGTGATCATTTTGAAATTTACACCAAGATTAAGAGCCCCTGTGATTGTTTTAGCATTGTCATGGCGTGGGGCATCAATCCAACAAAATCCGAGGGCCCTCCTGGACTCTCCTTCCTGCCCTTTGGAACTTGTTGCAAAGATTTTGAGATAGCTATAAAGATATACATAATCAACAAGAAGAACTTACTGGGAAGATTTAGCTCACGGATAAAGAAAAAGAAGCCATATTATTAACCTGATATGCAACTGCAAGAGAGCGAAGTCCTCATTCAACAAAGTTGTCAATAAATGTATGAACTCGCCGGTCAATTTGTGGCTTATTATGTGCGAGGTTAAGAATCTAGCAAAAGGTATTTGGTCATTTCAGTTTTAATAGAATGTGTACAAATAAGTTTTGAAGCACTTTCTAAACAATACAGCCCATTACCAAGTCTAATGAAGAAGGTCAAACTTCCAAAGAACAATACCTGCTCTGGAGCACGTTTACTAACTTGATGCATTTTCCCTTCATTGTCAATATAAGTGAGAGCTGTCCTCTTGTCAGTTGGATTAAAAGGAAGAAAATGGACCTCTTGAATGGCTGCCCACGCCTTTTAGATGCATGGATGTTAAAAGCCACAACAAAAGATACAAATCAGTAAAATAAGCATAGGCCTGCTTATCAACTGAAATTTAATATGATGACATAAAAAAAATACTTGCCTCCTTAGGATCCATAAGCATCCCAACAATTGCTGCATCAATGGCATCTTGATTCTCTGTTCTGGATGCTCTTGCAGCCATCAGGACAACAACATCCTTTTCATATCCTTTCGTGAAAACCTATTCATGACAACAATTAGTAATTGATACTTGTTTGAAGGAAACTAGCAGTACTGAATCATCCAATATTACCACGGACCCTAGCTAGCCAATTTGGTACAACTGCAGTATCACCAAAAATTATGTATTTATGAAATAAGAGAAAGGACAAAAGAAGAATCAAAAGTCCAGAATAAATACCAACCTTTTGGAAGTGGCCAACTTGGTTTGTACTGTTGACAATATGTGCTGGTTAAACAAAAAAGGTATGGACCCCAGTAGCAATGACAACACATTCAAGTTCACCCTGTTTGCAAGTAGAGGCAGAATAAACCCCATTGCCAGGACCCTTTGTTACTGGTAATGACTGACAACTGAGGGCAGACTACACACATTCAAAAATATTGTCATAAAACGTGGCTCAGGAAAAGTACCAAAACAGTCGAAGTTAATCCCAGAAATCATATAAAAGCATATCGAAAATTCCAGCACTTGTAATCAGAAATAAGAAGTAAAGAAAAGGATTGGATTAAGACCTGATCAATCTTTAAAGGATCTCCTTCAAGAAGACGTGCATGCGCAGGAACAATATCTCTAAGTTTGATGCTGATTATGTCACTAGGAACAAGCAATGCTGCATCTTCTTCATTCCATTGTGCATCTCTGAGAACTTGTTAAGTTCAAAGTCTTAAGTCATTGACCAAGGAATTTAAAACTGCAGCACCCATGATCTTAAGAGGATTCTGAACATCCAATTGCATGCTTCCCCGCAAAACCAAGGATAGAAAACTGAAAATATGGGGGCTGCCACTCATACAAAAGATAGTGAACAGACCTTGCTCTTTGGAGCCAGCCGAGTCATCAGTGTTGCAGCAGCATTGTCAGCATTGTTTTCCTCTATGAAACTTATGGTAGAGTTTATAACAAGCAATGTTAGAATACCACCAAAATCTTGCCAGTCAGGAGGTTTTCCATGCAAAGATACAATTTACATGATTAAAGCCTCAACTAAAAAGAGTGGATAGGGTATGCCCTGACTGATACTGGCTACAAGAGAGAAATATTGTGACACGGTAGAACAAGAAGCCATCTTCTTTTCTGATAATATGCACAGGAACCATAAGGATGAAGTAATACTATGAACTACTAAAAATACAATAGAGGGGAACAATATCCAATGGGAGAGACCAAATGCCACACTACTATTTACTATCAAACGAACACAGAAAACACAAAATTAGCAACAGTACTAGCAAATATTATTAATGATGAAAAAAACCATGACCAATTTGCCAAAAAAATACAATTATCAGAAGGAATGGCCACAGTTTAAAGATATGTGTTTAGTTCATGGATTGATCAATGGGGGTATATTATGCAAGCATGTTGAAGAGTCAAGACAGGCAGACAGACATGTTTGATAAACTGAATGTACACATTGTAGGTCCGACTAGGAAAATCCCTTGCAGAGAAGAAAACACCATAGAAAAAAAAAATAGAACATATAAAAGTAACAACATGATATTTGTGGTGTAAATAGCCAAGAGTTTTCAAAAACAAAGAAAATATGGGCCATGCATTTGAACGTTAATCTCTAAAAATGGGGATTTGAGCCAACCGAGCGAAGCCAGGAACTTCTCGTTTTTTGAATTCGAAATTCGAATTAATTTAGAAATAGAGATTTGACCTGAGTGATACATTTCACCCTTTGGTGTTTTTATATCGAAATTGGAATTAATGAAAATCAGAGTTATCCGTCTATGGACATGGATCCCATCCCCTTTCACAAGTCGTTGTACTTGATGCAGTTACGCAGATCACTCCAGATTTAGTGCAAACATAGTTAATGCCGGTAGGGCACCAGCATGAGAGGAATTTGAGAAATCTGTTGAAGTTAACCAGAGAAATGTATATCAGTCATTCTCTACATCACTACTCAGTTGGACGTTTGCAAATTCTGTGGAAGTTACCAGAAATGTATATCGGCCATTCTCTCCTTTGCGCTTTGTAGATTGGAAACCATGTGAGCACTCTTCAGATTGTAAATTGGAAACCATGTCAACACTCTTCAGATCTATGGCATATTCAGATGGTGTCTGGGATAAATTCTTTCCTGGTAGTGCTAGCAGATTTTACCCAAAGCAGTCACCCTATAGCATTCGCTTCGAAAATATAACTCTACGTTTGACTTTGGATCACATCTATTTAATAAC
The DNA here is from genome assembly GCA_031772625.1 of Pinus tabuliformis. Classification (NCBI taxonomy): domain Eukaryota; kingdom Viridiplantae; phylum Streptophyta; class Pinopsida; order Pinales; family Pinaceae; genus Pinus; species Pinus tabuliformis. The sequence continues at coordinate 1,265,837,279 of CM062811.1, forward strand.
ATGTAAAAAATTTAAGCAAATTGTACAGTTAACAATAAACAGAAACATAGGTAAAATAAAATAATACCAAATGCAATACAAACCTCTGTGGTGCCTTGAGGGCAATGTACGGAGTTGTCCGCTGATTAGCAAAGCTCTTTTATCATAGCTAGTTATCAGTAGATTTTGTATAGCACTATGCCATAATTCCATCTTCAAACAACATAAATTCATTTTAAAGTCCATATAGTTTGGTGCTATTAATAACGTTTACCTAGTATGGTAACATATTGCTTCTAAGTAGTTTGCAGTACTTAATTTAATAGAGGAAAGTGCCATAGTACAACAAATTAAATAAATTATTAATAATCAATAGATCTATACAGGGAAAATAAATTATTAATACTTAATAGATCTATCCTGGGTATGGATTATTTAGGTTTAGCTATTAAAGCAGATATTAAGCTATTGATACTTTGATATATTTAGCTACTAAATCAGCTATTGATACTTGGGACATCTATGCATTTCGATTTTGTAGTGAGATGAACGTACCATTACAACTGTTCACCAGGGTTCCAATTCCCTATAATCCAACCCAACGTGTATAGCAGAGTAGCAAAGAGAGAGGAGGCTAGGTTGAAAGTGCTAAATAGTTTGGTGGAATCTGGCAGTTAAGCCCATGGAAGTTCTTTTTTTCAATGTAGCATTTCAGTGTATGTATCTGAAACTAGGGAAAATTGGGAAAAAAAACAAATAAGAGATGCCACCTCCAGAACTTCATAGCTTTCAGGCATAACATAGGAAGAAACAGAAATGAGTAACCGATTCAATATACAATTTGTCATTTAACTTCACTGGATAATAAGCACCATGTTTAATCAATCTATGGAACCTTTGGTGTTCGCATTCAGCAGCCGTAGATACAAAATTATTGCTCATCTGATGTTGCATTTGCTGTATTCAACGATATAATTTAAACCAAACACGGTACTTTTTAAGATGGAGCAAAAATATAAATACAAAAGGTGGCAAGACAATGTCTGATTGTCGAGCTTCAAGCATGTTGCAGAATGCCTTCCATTTGAAATACAAGATAGAAACAGAAACAATACTGTTATCACAAAATCACTACTAAGGGCCGCAACCAAGTAAGATTTTATGTAACTCTTTCAACCAGACTTTAGACTAGGAATTAGCCTTCCTAGTCAGAGAGGGCTCTCTCACAGACTTTTAATAGAAATCAATCACAACAAAAGATGGCTAACTCTTCACTCATTCATGAAAACAACAGCTGGTTGAACACATATCAAATTGGTCTTCATTGGGCTATGGAGTCTTACACATTTAATAAACAAAAGCACAGTCATTTCATGGAAGTCAAGGCTCTTTGCATTAGATGTTCAAACATATTTCACACAAACCACAGCTTGCCAAACATACAGGAAGTCAGAGCATTAGAAATGAATTCTGAGTGATTATGTTATAACAAGGCTGTACAAGAACATATAAGATAAAACACCACCATCATATTTGAACAAAATAATCCATTGAGAATCTTGAGAAGAAATAACCACTGTTTTACTATTACTGTAACAAGTCTTACATTGGCCCAAATAACTCTGTTTTTGTATAAAATGTCCAACCTTTTTTACATCAGAGTCATTTCTATATATAGGAAAACCAAAATACTACTACCTGAGACTCCTCAACAAGCATGAAGGGAGCTCGAAATCCTATCATTAATTATCTTATCCATATCTAAACAAACTAATTAATTACAAAGGTATTGCGCTGTGAAAACAGAGAGTTCCATTCCCATTGAAACTCCAAGTCTATCTCCTCGTGTGCATTGGTGCTTTCTTGAAATTTGACACCTGTATCACTTCAATAATAGCCAAGCCATGCTGGAAGAACATTCACTGAATGAGCAGCTTCGGATGCCTGATATGTGGATGACTCATCAACTGATAAGAATCTGTGCCCTATGTTCACGGTCTCTGCCTCCCATTAGTCTTCATGCATTAAAAGATTATGCTTCAAGCCATTTAATCCTCTAATAATCACGCATGATGCAAGAAACCTTATGATCTGGCCACCTTATAAACTGAACAGGTGTACCACTCAAAATCTCGGTAACCCTACCAGAACCCTAATAATTCGGATATAAAGTGATTTTAGGAAGACTTTAACAAAAGACAAAAATTTCACCTTTTCCTTAAATACTCACACCTGTCACCTTTTAAACATCTGAATGGATTTATATAATCTCCATGCTAGCCTCGAGTCATCCCTTTAAGATTTGCTGACCTCAGCATCAATCTCAAATTTTTCACATAAACAGTCATCTACAGCAGTTTCGTAGCGCGCTACGAAACTGCTGTAGGTAATCAAAACTAAGCATATGAACCTTAAAGCAATAATGACTTAACTCTGTGATTTCTTCAGCTATTTTACACAGGTGTAAGAACTTCAAAAAGTTTCAAAAAGTTTCAAAACGATGACAGCCAAAATTTACCAAAACTTGGAAGGCAAATTTCCCCTTGGATTAATTAGCTAGTTTGCCTAGCTTCCTCTTCAAACTGCTAACTTCTTCCTTTAAAACCTTGTTTTCTGCTCTTAAGCTTGTATTCATCTGTTTCATGATTTTTGCCTGCTTCAGAGCTGGCACCGTCCACACATATGCATCAGACACTGAGTCAGTTTGGCTCATCAAACTTGTTCTGCCTTTCATTACAGCCTTTTTATAATTTGCATATCTTACTGCCCTTTCCTTAGAAACATTTTTAATCTGAGGTATTTCTTCTTTTGTTGTTCCTGCTTGTTTCTTGATAGCAATAACATTTCCACCTTGACTGATGATAACCCTATTACCCTTGTTCTTACTTTTGGCTGCTTGAACTGTTCTGGTCAAAACCTCAAGTACCTCTGTCCTAGGCACTTCTAAAGGTGCCTTCTCTTTCTGCGCTTTCTCCACTTCTTTGATTTGCCTTCTTGTGACTGGTCTACGTGGCTTAAAAGCATATTCTTTACTAGGCTCTTCAAATTTCAACCTTTTTGAAGCCCTTGATTTTTTAGAACTTTCGGGTGAAGACTGAGTGAGGTCAATATGCATTGGCTGCACCGGGTGATCTTGCTCAAATTCTATTGGTTCAATCTGTATTGGCTGATCTTGCTCTAATTCAATGGCTTCAAGTAAGTCATTTAAACTGCCCTTTGAAATAGGGCTTTCTTCCACAGTAATTGACTTACCTTTCTCCTTGTTTAGTTGACCTCTGGTTTTCACCCTTGAAATATTTTCAACTTCACTTGATTTAGCTTCATCCTTCTTTTTCTGGATCTTCTGCTTTGATGACTGAGGTGTCTCCTTAGATGATGGCTTAGGAGTTTTCTTCGCTGATGATTTAGGTGTCTCTTTAGCTGCCACAGACTTCTCTGATTTCCTTAACTTGGTTTTAGGCTTCTTTTGGTCTGTCACTTCTCTTCTGAGTTCAGCCAAAGTGGGTTCTTCACTCCTTTCTTCCCTTTCCCTCACAGGCAATGGAGTGAGGCCTGTTTTGCTTGGGAAGCCGGCCATAAACACAAATGAATCCCAATCTCTGCCAATCTTTTGTAAACCATCCAACACCAGCAACTTTACTAAACCATGATGAAACAGGGATGTTTCACAACCATCTTTCTTTAACTGGATTTTATCACACATTTTGCTAATGCTTCTGAACAAATAGAAAGGTATGTCTATTGAAACCTTACCTGTGAAATGTAACAAAAGTTTGAAGTGGTAGGAGTAAACTTTATTGTACCTACCCTCGCATGTCAGGTATTTCTGGATGCATGTGAGGAGCATAGCATAATGTTCTTTTATATAACTCCTTGGCACCGCTTTGGTGAGGTCCTCATTTACATGAGGTTCCTTCAAAAAATCTTTACAGGGACTCATGTCGAACTTGAAGTTTTTGAACCATTCTTGACCACCCCTCGGAATTTCAATGACAGTGGAAATAACTTCAGGAGACACAGGAAACTCTAACATTGACACCTTTGAATTCAGTCCAGTAAAATTCAATGCGAAAGCCTTCGTTACCTCTGCATGTCCTCCCTTCAATTTTCCGCAAAACCTCCAGCAACCAGCATTTCGAAAGGCTCTTGCTACACCTTCATCCCTGAGAGTAACATCTAACCCCTCCGGCTCTGTCCTCACACACTTACCGGATCGATGTTCCCTCTTTTCCATCTTGCTTTGAATATTTTCACACAGGGAACTAATGGTAGCTGTAGCGCGAAAACAAACTCGACTTTGGAGTGCAGGCTCGCTTGCAATGATCCCTTTAAATAAGAACTTGGGCTTCTCATACAGCAAACATGTTTACACATTATGAAAAACCCATTATGATATAACCATCCCTTGTAAAATCCCTTAAGCTGACATTCAAATGCATGACTCTGGACCTTATGGCGGAATGATGATTTATCATGACCTGGAGAGGACGTGAACTGACAAACATGAACGGACCTATGACTCACCTCTCTCGGATTTGACATTCAAAGGAAGAGCGCTACAAAAACCCTGAAACCCCGATTTCGTAGCGCGGACAGTTCAAACTTAACAAGATGCGCTACTAAATGGCTGACAAACAGAACGCTGCGAAAAAACGAAAACATCATTTCGCAGCTAAATTGACCAATCAAACATGCGCTGCGAAACTGCGCAAAGTACTAATGACATGACATGCTTTAACTAACAATGATGGAGGGTATCTAACGATTTTTTCCTTACACGAACTCACATCAATACCTTTTGAAATTCAAATTTCAAATTGACATACACCTATAAACCTATTCACAAAACTGAAAACCTTTATATGAAACTTATGGACAACATTACATACATGAACTATAGTTCTAAGTGATAACAAGTACAAACACACATGCATAAAGACTTTCCAACCTTCTTTCCTGAACCGTTACCTACATTACCCAAGAAACAAAAACTAACAAAACAAGATGGCTTACAACAAGCTCATTATGACTAAAATTTAAACCGACAACAGAAATTTAAAATCTTCTCTTCTCGGTTTGAAGTAGCAATGGGATTTCAAATATTGAAAGTACATTTTCTTCGTAAATGAGTGGAAATTGCAAGTTAAATAGTTCTATTACAGTAAGACCATAATATGAAGAAACATATTCATATCACTTTTGCATTTGCTGTGTACGTGAAGGCAACCATGTTCCTGGATTTTGTAATCTGTATAACAAATAGTTAGTTATAATAAAATGATAACATTGTGAATTGAAGAGAGGACATATTTGAGACAAAAGATGTTAAGGCATATGTTGATGTACCTTCCATTTGTTAGTTGACATGTAATAGCTCACTATCTTCATTGAGTGTGAACTTGCTCTGAATTTTGAAGTCACGTAACATGTAAACAGTGGTAGCTTTCTATTGCAAATATGTCTCATATGATATTGCTTTTAAATCAGGAAGTAAGTCATGTAATAAGGGCTGCCTGATAATGCACTGGACAAAGTTATTTGTAATGGATTCTATTACAACATTTATACAATGCTTGTAGATGAAAGGGCAATTATCATTGCATTGTGAACAGAAAATTGTTCCATTGGTTATCACTATGGATGAGTTCACTGGGGAGTTACAAATTGCACAAACAGGTTCGAAAGGAGTTGAATATGGATTTGTTATCATCAGAATACCTTAGACCTGTTTATAAAATATTCAAACGTTAATTTACATTATTACATGGCAAATGAAAAGCTGGTAAAAACACCATTATTGTTATACTTACAGCATAGGTAGATGTAGTTAGTTTTCTGAGATTGTTCAGTGCATCTGTGTTAAGTTCAGTCATGAACGTTGACTTTGATGCCCTGAATATTGTTTCTTTTGTGTTTACCTTTTTTGTTAAATTTTTGAAGAGGATGAGGGGGAAGTCTCCTTTCTGCAATTGTTTTTCCATTGAAAGGAAAAATTGTTCATACGTGTCAAACAGTTGCAACTGCAAAAGAGAAATTGTTATCTATTGAAAAATACGAAAAGTAATATGCAAATACATTGTTCGTATGTGTTGAAAAATTGCAAGTGCAAGAGACAAATTACAATAACTATAGAGAAATTACAATAACTATATATTGAAGTGATGCATGTTATCTACTGAAAATTAGGAATAAGTAACATGCAAATACATACAATTGCATTGTCATTTTCAGAATCTCCATCTTTGATATGGAGTATGTAATGCAATCCAACCCGTTTGGCAAGTGTAACGGCTGCAGCGATTGTGCCAATTGGGTACATTTCTTTTTTGTTTGCAAATTGCCTAATGGTTATATTGGGAATGAAGCAATATTCTTTGCAAACTTCAGGTACATTTTCTATGATACTTGATTCATTAAGCAAAATTATTTTGTCACAGTCACCGCGATCATAAACAGTTTTAGGCAATATCCTGAAATTTGTAATTGAGATGTTGTTGCCTTGCAAAATTTTCTGTTCATGTCGCTCCACTAAATGTGCAGGTACAGTTAACGTTATAGTCATCATTCCTTGAGCATCTGTCAAATCAGCTCGTAATATTTGACGTGATTTGTTTGCTTTATCAAGGAATGCAGTATAGACAACCATTATGTCTCCAACAAATAGCTGCCCAATTCTACGACTATCGAGATCTTCAATTGATACTTTAATTGGCAGTATCTATTTTTGCCTATTAAAATTGCTTAGTTAGAAATTGCTATAAACATTTCTACAATGCTATGTTTCTCCTAAAAACTGAATAAGTATAAATAGATTAGAGTGTTGTGTTTCATATGCATACCTTTTTGATGTATCATTTTGTACATTTGTTGACTCAAGTATGTTGTGATTGTTTCACTTGGACTAACACAAGTAAATGCACATTTCAATATGATGTGGATATTATCACATGTATTTTGTGATAAGCAATCAATAAAGAAATTATGATATGTAACCTGTACATGTCTTCTTGCTGCATTGTCTGGGGGGACTTACTACTAGTGGTTTCTTCACTCGTCCAAGATTTTCTAATTTATATACATTTAAATATACATATGTAAAAAGAGAAGGCATATATAATAAACATTAATATTTTAAATAGAAAATGGCATATTTGTATAGTTGTCGTACACATACCTTTTCAAAACAAGTGGTTGGCTTGCCTTTTCTAATTGAGTTATGCGCTCTATTTCTTCAATTGTTTGTTTTCCTTTTTCAGGATTTATGCTATGTTATAGAATAGCAACATATATTTAGTTCAATTTGAAAGAGAATATAGAAGTAAAAAGTGAACAAGAACATTAAAACCATAGAACCATACATATGTAAAAATAGAACGCATATATAGTAAACATTAATATTCTAAATACAAATTGGCATATTTGTATAGTTGTCATAGACAAACCTTAGTAAACATTAATATTCTAAATACAAATTAGCATATTTCTATAGTTGTCATAGACATACCTTTGCAAAACAAGTGGTTGGCTTGCCCTTTCTAATTGGGTTATGCATTCTATTTCTTCAATTGTTTCTTTTCCTCTTTGAAGATTTATGCTATGTTATAGAATAGTAAGATATATTTAGTGCAAATTAGAAGTAAAAAGTGAACAAGAACATTAAAACCATAGAACCATACATATGTAAAAATAGAATGCATATATAGTAAACATTAATATTCTAAATACAAATTAGCATATTTGTATAGTTCTCATAGACATACCTTTGCAAAACAAGCGGTTGGCTTGCCCTTTCTAATTGGGTTATGCATTCTATTTCTTCAATTGTTTCTTTTCCTCTTTCAAGATTTATGCTATGTTATAGAATAGTAAGACATATTTAGTGCAAATTAAAAGAACATATAAAAGTAAAAGTTGAACAAGAACAGAAGATCCATAGGAAAGGAAAGGCAAGAAGAATATACTCTGTTTGTTTATGTTCCATGTTGTTGTTCTTTTTTCTTGGTCGTTCTGTTCAATTGAAAAAGGTTTTACTGGCACAATCTGCATTCATAAATAGATGAGGTCATATCTGCAAATTTATGATAGGATGCTTGTGTTGCTTAATTGAAATGGGTGTCTTTGGCATAATTTGCATTGATGAATACACGACCTCATATATGTAAATGTACGATAGAATGCATAGTATGTATGGTGTTATCATTTGGTTTAGTACAAAAAGAATATTGTAATATGCTTTAGTAAAATAGAAATGGTAAAAACAATGAGTTATTGCAAAAATGTCAAAATTTGCAATTTTGTAAACTGTTTCATGTGTATATCATAGCTGAAGGACAAGAGATATTGTATCATGGTCAGACCAATATGTATCCAATATGAAAATTCTATATTTTATATTAGCTAGATTTTCCCAAACATGGTCAATGAATGATTTATGCATGGTATTAGTTTTGTCAATAAGGAAATGAAGATTGTAGTTTTCCATGTAGGTTTCTAGCTACTTTGTTTTTTGATTGCAATGTACCGTATCAATATTGAAGTCCCCTAATATAACTATGATATTGTTTAGATCTAAGTGGCATAAAGCTTTTGCAATGACATTCAAAATATTGTTTAGATTTGCATGTGGCGATGCATATATATTGAGTATTGCAATTTGTAATGCGTGAACTTTTATTTTTGCGAGCAATGCTTCTACAAATTGCTCTTCAAAATGGGTATGTTCAAGGATAATGATATTTTTCTTTATCAATATCATTACTCCATGCTTAATGCAACTTGAGATGCAATTGAAATTTTTGAAATATTCATTTTCCATACACAATGACATATGTGTTTCTTGTAAGCATAAGATATCAGATTGCATTGTGTCATAATCATTGCATACGTCAGTAAGATGTGCATGAAGATAACGAGTGTTCAATGAAATAATAAAGATGGATCACAATGATTGTATTGATGAAGAGTCATATTCTAATTTCCATTTTGCAGTGGTTTGCAAATGTTGCATTTAACAATTTACTTTTTGCTTAACCTTAAAATTATTGTGTTTAAGAGGATTAAGCAAATACAATGATTCTATGTTTCTGACACATGATAGTGTTGTGTATACTAGGCCATGCACTTGTACTCCAGTAGGGTCGAATGCAAGCCTATCCAAGGTTAAGCCTTGTGATCTATGTATTGTGCGTGCACATGCAAGTTGAATTGGAAATTGTTTCCGTATTTTCAATTGGGCCATCTTTGATGTGATAGGCATTGCTTTTGATATTTGCAGTATTGGTGTCCAATCATGTGCTATGTCTAAAGTATACAAATGAGCTAGTTTTCTAGATTGTCGATGACCAATATTAGGGTCGTGGAACTTAATCCATAGAACATCGACCTTATTTGTATGGGTATATGCTTTAACTATTCCATCTGCACCATTCACTAGCCCATCTGTTGCATCATAATTGCAAGCATACATTTCAACTAACATGTTCAACTTTATCAGAAGGTGCGAAGGCAAAACAACTGTATGTTGATGGGTTGGGAAATTACCGTTATTCTCCTCATTTTCATCAATTGCATTAATTAAAATTTCTTTGCCAGGCATCAACATTAACATTTTCTTGTTATGCATTGCAACATCTTTGTTTTTGTAAAATAAATAGGGAAATGTCGGATCATTTGGTACAGGGCGCATGCAACTTGTATTCATATATGTTATATCATCATATGTTTGACAATTTGTTCGCATTCTATTTAACACTGATATGAATCTCTTATTTGTTTGTCGCATAGTCATATGCAATTGGAAGCACTTGACATTATCCTTCCAGAAATCATGTGTTATTGTTTGATTGTTGATTCTTGGTTGTTCAAAAATAAGAGAGTATTGAATAGGTTGTGCTTGATAGAAATCACCACAAAATATGATGTCAATGTTGCCAAAGTATTTGGTTTGGACATGTTTTATGTTTCTGAATCTATTGTCAATAGAATATAAGAATCGACTACCAATCATCGAGATCTCATCTATGAAAGCTAGCTGCAATTCTTGATATAGATTTGATAAGTTGTCCAATACTTCTTTGTTGAGTGGGAACAGTTGAGACTTGTTAAAAGGCATTAGCAATGCAGAATGGATTGTTGTTCCACCTGCATTATATGCAGCTTTTCCTGTGTATGCTAATATTAGACCTTTTGGTTTCATAGGATCAGTTGTGTTTTGTGAATCATAAATTCGTATAAGCATTTGGAAAATTGTTTTTGCTGTGAGTGTTTTACCTACGCCTGCTCCGCCTATAATAAAAAGGTAAATTGGTTCCTTGGGGTTTTTTTTTTTTTTAATTGCAACGTCTTTTACAATTGCTTGTTGCTCTTTGTTCAACATTCTTCTAAGTTTGTAATACTCATTGTTCTCCATTAAAAATGGATGGACAGTAATTTGATATCCAAGATTGATGTTTTTCTTCATTTCAAACTGTTTTGGAAATTGCAAGTCCGATTGCAAATCATATTCCTCATAATGGGAACTGTTCTCTTGGTTTCACATATTCATTTGGTTAGTATTCAAAGAACTAATTTGCTCATTTGTTGCAGTCTCTAAATCACCCCATGTTGGATTGATGTTATATGTAAATTTGGCTTCATTGGCTTGAATTGTTTTTTATGTAATGTATATGCAGAGAGCCATGTAGACAATTCTTGTTTCAATGTATTTTCACAATTTTCAAATGGAATATATAATAATAATTTCTCTCGGCAGAAGTTTTCAATATCATTGTGTTTGTTATATTTGACAAATCGTATAACATTTGGTTTTTTCCTTTTAGATATGGGTGTGCCATCTTTCCTGTAATTTGATACAAATTCTGCAAGGTAGATTTTGCTAATGGAACTTGGGGATCCAATGTAGTAGTCAATAATGGAATGGCACATAACATCTTCTGAATCATCAGGTTCTTGTTTCAAAAGAATAAGCGGTTTAAGCATAAATGTGTGTTCATCAACTGGAGATGTGTTTACAAATATACATTCCCTTGAACTACAACTCAATGGCAATGAAAGTGCTATATGCACTGCTTGTTGAGCTGACATTTGCTGTAGATTGAGTAATGTATTTCCAAGTTTACGAATCATTTACATAACATCAATTTCATTTTTCTGATGCTCTTTGTGTATTCTTCTAAATGCATTTGTCATAGACTTGTCAATTTTGGTCATATATGAACTACAATATGATGCTGCGGCATATGCATTTAGCACAAATTGTGCATCTGTATTTGCATTCCATAAAGTAGGCATAGCCTTCACAAAACTGTTATTCCAAATGTGAGAAGGTTCTCATTTCAAGAAAATTGTTGGTTGCTTTATTGTATGTTGTAATAGTTCTATTTACTCACTTTCTAGTAGTCCTATTTCTAGGAGGAAATTGACATGGGTTATTGAATCATTGTAGTTTGTTTGCTCCAAGAATGCGAAAAGTGATATTGATTTCTCTACGATTTTTTTATTTTGTGCATTGGTTGGCTCGATGATCATTGTTGATTTCATTGGTGGCGTGGGGAAGTTGTATCTGCAGTTTGAATTTTTTCGCTTCTTACAACTTCTTGTATGGTGATGTTTATGCAATTTAGCAACATCTGGGTCCAAATGATCTATATTACAAGTTATGTAATTGTCAAGAAACTTCTCAATTTCTAAATTGCTTTGTTTTCCATATTGGAGCATTCTCTATCCATAACAGTCCATGTTCATGTTCAGTTCCTCTATTTTGGAATTCTGTTACGAAATAGTAATCAGATATTTTTCCAAAGAATGTAGTATCTTGACATATCAATCGCTTTACAACATTAATTCTATGTCTATAGTACTGGCTACATGTGACTGGATATTTTCTTATAAGGTAGTGAATGTCATCATCTTCTAATATATCAATAGCATTTTTATTTGCTTTATTTCTAAACAATGTGACGAGTGTGTCTACTAATGGTTTCGATCGATGTTCTGCACTTGTAAATGTCACAAAGAAAGTTGGAGGCCCCAATTGTCGTATCATTGCAAATATGTTTTTCTTAATTTGTTCCAAATGATCAGAAGATATGCAAATGTTTTTGAAATCTATGTATCCAATATCAGATTTCAATAACTTTTCCAAATTTGCTCGATACTTGACATCTTTTGCTAATATTTTCCTGCCTTTTAGTTGTCCTTTTCTTATTCGTACCCATATGCAAGAAAGCACTTTATCAATTATTATTCGCATTGTCTTGAAAAACAAATTTGTTGTATGATATGAGAAGTCACCACTTGCTTGTAACAATTCCCATTGTATAATTTTTTGGTAACTAAACCTATTTGTGATGTCATGATCACGTGCGTCGCCATAAAATAATGTTGGAAAGTTCATTTCTTCTGCATATTTGTCCTTGAAAATCCCCAGTGGTCGTTGTCCTTCAGCAGGTGCCAGTTCAATAATCTTGTCTTGCAAATGGTAGATGCATTGTGACTCTATTAATCCATGCACCAATGTTTCAGTAGGTGTTTCGTTATTTGCATCACTGTCTGTATCACTTTCATTGTCGCTGTTTGAATTTTGTACAATGTATTCATTATTCTCTTGTAAAACATGGGCCCAATTCTCATTTATACAAATGTTCTCAGCTTTATAAAGACTTATAGAACATAGTTCGTTCAATGCTTTCATGATAATAATTGGACGTACTTTACCTGTTTGGTATGCATTTTTGTATTGCAATCGTCTTTTTAATGCAACTGCAATTGTCATTGTATCAGTTAGATATTGTGGCAATGCTTTTTGCACAACGTCCATATGAACTGGTACATTGATAATTGATCCTGTTAAGCCAATTTGTGATCACCTATATCCCCATTGTCTGATTTGTGCAAATGCAATTCTCAATGACACAAGTCTTTCTTCTAGATCTGAAAGTGTATTTATAGTTGGCAATGGAATGTTACGTCTTATTTGTTCAGGTGTTGAAAATTGTGGTAGCTTTCCATTCTTGAGTGCTTTTTTGCAAGGAACACATATGTTTTCATTGCTGAAGGTCCTATTGTTCAATGTCAAATTCATATGCTTTTCTTGCAACTCTATAGTGAAGAATCTAATATTTTTTGCAAAATGCAATCTGGTACAAACTGCACATGTATTCCTAGGTGTGTCTTCGACTTTTTCCATATAAATCTGTACTGCATCTTTCTTGCTTGTCATTCTTGACTTCTTATTAGAAAATGCTTTTTTGCATATGTCATTGCATTTGCGTTTTGTACGTATGAATTGCTTTAGTTTGTGATAATTGAGCCTATGATGCTTAGTTGGTTGCATTTGTTCTAAATGAGATGCTATCTCAAATGAAATATTATTGTTAAAATGTACTTGAGATATACATTGTTGTTTTTCTAGTATATGCTTATGATGCAATTGATTACAATCCTCTTTTTCTTCCATGTGCACTTGTTGAGAATTTTGAACATATTTTTGCATCATTACGTGGTAGTGAATATGTGATGTATCTATCCTGAATGACATGATGTTAACAATATGATTGCATGTCGAATAAGCAGAACTGTAACTGCCAAAGTTATTAGCAATAGAGGACCATACCTGGATATTGACTTTGAATATCACAAATATCCATTGCAAACAGAATGGTCCGCCTTCTACCTGTCCTTTCTCATATGGCATTGCCATATTTATGAGATATTGTTGCCAGTTGTTATTCATTGCATAGTGTATCACATCAACTACTAGGTATTGTTCTAAACAATGTAATGCATCTTGATTCTTATTCATAAGTGCATTGCAAAAAGATTGCACAATGTAAAGTCGCAAACATTGTGCATCAAATTTTGTTGCCACTAAATAGCAAATTGCATTAAAGAGACTGTCACCACAATTAGATATCATTTGCTTTGCGATTGTTAATTCATTTAAAAGCATATTATCTGCAATATGCATCCAGTGGCTTTCAATATCTTTGCAAATAGGTGACAGGTAGATATTAGACTGGCTGCAAATGCATATTGGAAACTTTTGGTAAACCAATGGTTCATAATGACCACTAACAAGATTTGCATCATGAAAGAGAATGCAATATGGAATTGCATTTTCATGTTGATTAAAAAGAAAATATCTTGTTTTTCTTGTTAATGACCAAACTGCAATTGATATATCTAGCCATTTAGCTAACCAACGTATGCAAAAGGTATCACCCCATAAACCTCGGTCAGACTCCTTTATATTTGTAGATGCAGAACAACGCATTTTATGAAGATATGTACCAATATCATTAATACCATGTAACTCGTATAGGAAGTCAGGTGCTAGTTCATACTCATATGACTCTATTGCTTCAACATCATTGTTGTTTAAGCAAAAAAGAAAGTGTTCTATTAACCCATTTCGCAGTTCATTTGAAGTATAACGAAAATGTAGAAGCATTTTGAATGAGTCAAATAGACAATCTCCTACAGTATATGAAAATGCATTTAGTCTAAAAAGACCATTTATTTTTAATACAATATCAATGTTGTCAGGCAAAATGCATTGCAATCTAAATTTGTAACTGTCAACATCTATTATTTCTTCCATCATTTGCAATTGCTTACCAGAGTTGCCTTCTGCAATTGTCTTCTACAGCTTTGCAAAAAATATTGATCAAATTAGCAAAAAGTGAAGATGATTGTTTCGAACAATATATATATCTATATATATATATATATATATATATATATATATATATATAGATATATATATATTAAAAAAATAGGCTCTTGCATTATGTTGCCAAACAAATATCAAATTTCTAGCAACAAGTCATATTTATAAATAACAAAGAAATTGGAAATGCAAACAGTGGAAAGACATAATGAAAAAATGCAGCATAACTTTAAGAATATTTCTACAAGTTAACAAAAGGAAGCAGTGGAAAGACAAAATGAAAAAATGCACCATAACTTTAAGAATATTTCTGAAAGTTAACATTATTGTCGATTGCATTTGTGAAATAAAATAACAATAGATTGTCTATTGAAATCTATATTTTACTACTTAAACATGTTGCCCGATGTTGTATATTGCCTTTATAACATCACTTGGATTGTCATGAGTTATGAGCACCGAAAAATAAGCGATAGAGCAACAGGAATTTGAGAAGCTTCAAGAAAAGATGTGAGATGTGAGTTAGCTAACATGCTTGCTTTTAATTTTTGACGATTGACCAAACAGAACAATATAGGAACTGTTCGTATGCTTTAATTTGCAAATTACAAAGGAAACAAAATAACATAAACTTGATGAGCAGATACCTTAACATTAACAGAGAGTTAACCTGTTGTGTGAAATTAAGAAAAAACATACCAGAAATTAACAGTATTGAGAATCATATATCCTGAAAACAAAAATCTTGAACCTCAAAAACCTAATCTGAATGTTGACAGATTACTAATATTCATGGCAAAAACCTAATCCGAATGAAAAAGAGTTTCTGAAAAATAATATTGTTTGTCATTCTGCAAACAATTTGAGGGCATAATTGGTACAGGCATCAGACAATCACAGCATGATCTGTAAAGATTTGGCAGCCTGGAATTTTGCCCAACTATAATTCCCCTGTAATCTGGCACACAACAAATCCCGTCCATAACAACCACAGATCTGAATCAGAAATGACAGAGCCTAGGCACAGAAAGAAAGTTTTGTTTACAGTGATGCATTATGTGATGCCAAAGAGAGAAATGTTGTCACTGGGTTTGTTTTTCAGCACGAAAAAAATTGTATAATTGTAGTCATGGGAGGAAGTCGAACCATAAAACTCAGTATAGCAAATCCAAAGAAACTGAATCAAGGCCAAACAAAAATATTACAGACTTTAATAAAATAAAACCATAGTCGTACTGAGGTCGGCAATACTTCAACAGAGACTCTGGTCTACATGAGAAGGGTCAAAAACCCAAGGGTAAAAGCTATAAACCACTACAATAGGAGGAAAGTTAAACCTTCCATCAGATGATAGGAAGATCGACTAGTAGCTCCAGCAAGTATTTGCATGCAGAACAGAGTCTGAGAAAAATAGATTTATCCCTGGAACGAAAGAACAAAGCCATGTTTTAATTAAGACACAAGAACCCTTTTTCTTACAGTGAGATAACCTGAGAGGCTAAATACTTACCTGGAAAAACGATAAAGGTTGGACCAAAGAGCTCGCCGCCCAGCTGCACCCTCGCCAGACCAAACTGCAAGAACTGCTAAGTTTGTGAATTAAGAAGATTTGGTAGGACAATACAGGAAAACATGACCAAAGAGCTCGCCACCCAGCTGACAAGACAAAGTGTTCATGCAGCACCCTCGCCAGACCAAACTGCAAGAAGTGCTAAGTTTGTGAATTAAGGAAGATCTGGTAACAAATACAACAAAACGAAGAAAAGAAAATAGACAAACAGTAGGCCGCACCTCGACCTTGTAATGGAGCACTCCAATCGTTGCTGCAACTAGTCGAAAGCATCATGCGTTCGAATCCCAGAAGAGTTTTCCCTCAGGCAGAGCAAAGGTCCAAAGTAGAGGGTAGCAAATGACCCGCAAACTTTGTTTGAGTACATGACAAGCCACCTGCAACAGCGATAGCCATGCGATCTGCAAACTCAAGCCTACACCGTCAATAACAAGAAGGATCCAGAGAAAGACTGTTCCAGCTGTACACAATTTCCTTTGAACACAACGAGGTTTCTTAGAGTCGGTTTTGATATAATTCTAGTTCTTGCTCTGGCGAAAACTGGAACTGGGTTTCGCAGGAAAACCTATGGACTCTGCCAACGATGCCTAGGAGACCAAGGGATGAGAAAATTGATTCTGAAAAGGGCCTGAAGCAGAAGGGTTTTGAAATTGAAATTGATTTATATCTGGGCCGGAATACTGGCTTGACTAGAGAAAATCAGCCTAAAATTCCTTGAAAATCCCAAATCAAAATTGAAACCCTCTGCGCTTGTGGATCCCGTCCAATAGACTATGAATTGTTGAGGAGAAAGTCTGATATGGAAACTGGTCGGGACGGTCTTGAACCGTATACGCACCCAATGAACTAAGACTCCAACCTTGAGATAAACGTCGATAACAAGAAGGATCCGGAGAAAGACTGTTCCAGCTGTACACAATTTCCTTTGAACACAACGAGGTTTCTTAGAGTCGGTTTTGATATAATTCTAGTTCTTGCTCTGGCGAAAACTGGAACTGGGTTTCGCAGGAAAACTTATGGACTCTGCCAATGACGCCTAGGAGACCAGGGGATGAGAAAATTGATTCTGAAAAGGGCCTGAAGCAGAAGGGTTTTGAAATTGAAATTGATTTATATCTAGGGCCAGAATACTGGCTTGACTAGAGAAAATCAGCATAAAATTCCTTGAAAACCCCAAATCAAAATTGAAACCCTCTGCGCTTGTGGATCCCGTGCAATAAACTATGAATTATTGAGGAGAAACTCTGATATGGAAACTGGTCGGGACGGTCTCGAACCCTATACGCACCCAATGAACTAAGACTCCAACCTTGAGATAAATGTTGAGTGTCCTCCCTCAAGCAAGGAACCAGTAAAGTAGCTGACACTGAAGAAACTTCAGCCATAGCCATGCGATCTGCAAACTAAAGCCTACACTGTTGATAACAAGAAGGATCTGGAGAAAGACTGTTCCAGCTGCACCGGCTATTAAATTGATGACAGACGAATTGAATGACAAGGGTTTGGATTCGTGGCGATGGCGACTTACGACAAACCAACTTGCGACCGTCCTTTGCATCGAACAACGTGAAGCCGGTAATAAGACCCCAATTATTTTCCACACCAAAACTTTGCTTAGACTTAGGTTAAAATGCCAATATACTAAAAATATAACGGTCAAACTACTCGATCAGCGATCGATCAATCGCTAAATCGCTAATAGTCCCAGGCAGGAACTAATAATATTATTAAAAAATAAAATAAAATAAATATTTTAACCAAGCAAATCAATTGATAACTCCAATTTCTCAATTTCAAAAAATAATAATATCATTAAAAAGTAAAATAAAATAAATATTTTAACAAAGCAAATCAGTAGATACTCCAATTTCTCTGTTCTTTTAAAAGGTTGAATATTGCCAGCCACAATGAAAGAGGTAGAGCGCATTAGCCAGGTGATTCAATCTCACCATCACACAGTGCTAGTTATGTTTATGGTTTTTGCACTGCAACATCCTTGTTGTATGAAGCCCAATCTGTATGTGCATTTATCAATGGTAATGGTAACCAAGAGCTCTGTTACAAGTTTTTTCATGCGGGAACTGAAGTAGATATAGTCAAGGCACTTCGTTGATATTGTTAGTAAATTATTTGCTTGCAGTCATGGAAGCCATAGGGACATTAAACAAGAATAACAATACCCTCTGGCTGGAAATGGGTGAAACAGTTGGGTGGGGCGGACTAGGGCCTATTTTTGTAGGGCAATTCTGTCGGCATTCACTTGCAATTGGGCTTGATTTGCTCTTTCTTGTTTCTGTCATCCTTGAATTGTGTTGGAGAAGGTGTAAATTTCGCACACCTCGGCCACCTACACCTGCTGTTCCATTTGACAGCTTTTCCAGTAAGTTTAAACTGGGGATTATGCAAAAGCTGGCTTTAGGTGGTTGCATTTTTCTGTGTATATGCTACAGCGTTCTCGCGATATGGGGTCCTGTGTATTGGTGGTTGAAGGAGAGGCCTGAAGGTTTTGAAAATGTGGGCGAGTATATTGTCCAGGCTCTGACTTGGTTTACAATGTCAACTTATGTTTATCGCTCCATCAGAAAAGAAGGTAAGCAGAAGTTTCCACTTTTATTGCAGTTGTGGTGGAGTCTATCATTCATTCTGCAGGCTTTCTTCATCGTCCTCGACATTCAACGGTTGACAAAACAAAGAAGCGTTGCTGTTGATATCTTTGTTGAAATTATGGCTGTTCTCATTTTGGCTTGCTTGTGTTATACTAGTTGTTGTGCCAGAAGTGGTGTAGAGTCCTCCTCACAGACCATTCTAGAACCTCTCTTGAAAGACAATTCCCAAAAACGTCGAAACATTAAGGCAGTCTCTACTTATGCAACAACCAACCTTCTCAGTCGGCTGTCATTTTCTTGGATGAGTCCTTTGCTTGCTGTTGGTTATAAGAGCCCTCTGCATATTGATGATGTACCCCAAGTTGCAGAGGCGGACAGGACAGGCCAATTATACCGTAAATTCAGAGCTCAGCTAGAGGCCAAAGGTGATACAGGCTTATTAGCAAAAGCCTTACTCCTATCTTTTCGGAAGGAAGTACTTTTGACTGCATTCTTAGCAGCACTGGAGACTTGTGCATCATATGTAGGTCCATTTTTTATAAATGCCTTTGTTCAGTTTCTTGGTGGAAAGAAACAGTTTGAAAGTCAAGGCTATGTGCTAGTTTGTGCTTTTTTGTTGGCAAAGGTATTAGAGTCTTTGTCACAGCGACAAGGGGTTTTCAAACAACATCAGTTAACTTTACGGGTTAGAGCAGCATTGACAGCTATTATATACAGGAAGGGCTTGTTGCTTTCCAGTCAGTCAAGACAGAAGCATACAAGCGGAGAGATTATCAACTACATGAGTGTAGATGTTCTGAATGTTTCATATTTCTGTTACTATATGCATAGTATTTGGAATTTCCCTCTTCAAATTGTTCTGGCCTTCATTATTCTATATCAGACGTTGGGCTTGGCAGCATTTTCAGGGTTGGCAGCCTCATTTGCAGTTATGTTGCCAAATTTCCCACTTGCAAAATTGCAAGAAAAATTTCAGGAGAGAATAATGGAAGAAAAAGACAAAAGGATGAAGGCCACATCGGAGACATTAAAAATTATGAGGATCTTAAAATTGCAGGCTTGGGAGACAAGATTTCTTCGGAAACTAGAAATTTTGAGGCAGGCAGAATATAGTTGGCTACAAAAATATGTTTACGCATCAGCTATCACAACATCTGTTTCCTCTGTTGGACCAATATTTATCATTGTTGCAACTTTTGGTACGTGTATGCTTATAGGAGTGCCTTTGACAGCAGGGAGAATTCTTTCTGCACTCGCAACCTATGGGACACTTCAGGGAGCTATGGGCATGCTTCCTGACTTAATCCCTCAGATTGCTCAAACTAAAGTGTCAATAGATCGCATTGTGGCCTTTCTGCAGGAGGAAGAGCTGCAACACGGTGGGGTAGAAAAGGTATCAAAGGAGTCAACAGACTTCGCGATTCAAATCCGAGGAGGGATATTTTCTTGGAATCCCGATTCCTCTAGTCCAACTATAAGAGGTTTAGATGTCCAACTAGAGAGAGGCATGAGGGTTGCAGTATGTGGAACTGTTGGTTCAGGAAAATCAAGCCTTTTATCCTGCATATTAGGTGAAATACCAAAAATATCAGGCTCTGTTAGCTTAAGTGGTACCAAAGCATATGTCCCTCAGTCTCCTTGGATACAAAGTGGGAAAATTAAAGACGCTATTCTCTTTGGAAAGCAGATGGATACTATTAGATACAATAGTGTACTTGATGCTTGTGCATTGAAGAAAGATCTTGAACTTTTTCCTTATGGGGACGAGACAGACATTGGAGAAAGAGGGTTAAATTTGAGTGGTGGACAAAAACAGAGAATACAGATTGCCCGTGCTTTATATCAAGATGTAGACATTTATATTTTTGATGACCCTTTTAGTGCTGTGGATGCACATACCGGAAAACATATTTTCCAAGTATGTTTCTCTTATCCTTTACATACTGTAAGTTTGCTGAATTAATTAGTTTTAATGTTTTGATGGAATGATGAAGCTCTACAGTAGCACTCTGCAATTCATTGTTCAGTCTGGATAATATACATTGCTGGTTGTGCCGCTGCAAATTCATGTCCATAAACATCTAAGAAATTGGACTTGCTTATTATAGGAATGCATACTTGGTATTCTGGGTTCAAAGACTGTAGTCTATGTCACTCATCAAGTGGAGTTTTTACCCTCTGCTGACATCATTCTGGTAGGTTTGAATTTCTTTCATCCTGTTCTAGTGATATTAAAATTTTCAATGTAATTGGTAAAGGGACAGTGGGTTTATTGATCATTTATTAAGAGGAGGAGATAAGTGATCTATATTTTGTCGATGTAAATGATATTCTTCACAGGTAATGCGAGATGGTGAAATTACTCAGGTTGGCAGATATGATGACATCTTACAATCAGGCACAGATTTTGTGGAATTAGTTGGTGCACATCAGAAAGCTTTGAAAACTATTTCTGCTATGGAGAAATCTGAAGTGCACACATCAGAGAGATTTGTTGAAAGCTCATGTCCTGGCAATACAGCTGCAGTGAAAAATGTTACTGCCAGTGACACACTGGAGCAGTGCGGTGTTCAGAACTCAATAGATGTAGAGGAAGAGGTTGAACCAGAAAACCACAAAGAAAGATTGGATAAAGAGAATAAAAATTCACAGCTTGTACAAGAAGAAGAAAGAGAGAGAGGCAGGGTAAGCATGTCGGTATACTGGTCTTACATTACTGCTGCATACAATGGTACTTTGATACCTATAATACTACTGGCCCAAATAATAAGTCAGCTACTTCAAATATGTAGTAACCTCTGGATGACATCGGAAGCCTCTACAAAAGAAAATGAGAGTTCCCCTATGAGAAAGTCCCTTTTCATTCTGGTTTATGTTGCTTTGACATTAAGCAGCTCCCTGTGCGTTCTTGTGAGGTCTATGCTTCTTTCATTGGTTGGACTTAAAACTGCTAATCAGCTTTTCAGCACTCTGCATAGGTGTATATTTCGTGCACCAATGTCCTTCTTTGATGCAACTCCATCTGGGCGAATACTGAATCGGGTCAGTTGACATTTATTGTTTTAATAGGCTAATACCTTTCATGAGAGAGAAGGAAATTATTTGATTCTAGTGGGTCAGTAACAAGCTCTCTGTTTCTTGGCAGGCATCAACTGATCAGAGTGCAGTGGACACATTGATTCCTTCTCAACTAGGAGAATTGGCTTTTGCATTTATACAACTTTTGGGGATCATTGCAGTCATGTCTCATATTGCTGGGAAGGTCTTCATTGTGTTTATACCAGTGGGTGCAAGTTGTATATGGTATCAGGTATTCTCTGTATTTCTCAATAATAATAAATACGAACTTGCAAATTTTAATTTTCTTAGAGGAACATAAATTGGCGTTAAGAGAGTTTGATTTCTACTTCAAGGTTTGCTATAGGTAGATCCCATAATCTGATTGAAAAGGATGTTATCAAATAGATAAAGTTGCATCAGGATTCTATCACGACAACAGTTTATCTGTATTTCTTTGTTTCCATGCTTTTGGGTTTTTATAGTAATAAGAGAATTCTTGTAACTCCTCTGACCTTCCTTGCATGCAGCAATACTACATAACATCAGCTAGGGAACTGGCTCGGCTGGCATCAGTCTGTAGAGCTCCAATCGTACAACATTTTGGAGAATCAATCTCTGGAGCAGCCACCATTAGAAGTTTTGACCAGGAATTTCGATTCATGGAAAGAAATCTCGAGTTGATTGATATATATATGAGACCTAGTCTCCATAATGTTGGAGCCGAAGAGTGGCTTGGCATTCGGATGGATTTTCTGTCAAATCTTGTGTTTGCATTCTTTTTGGTGTTCCTCATTCGCTTGCCTCAAGATGTAATTAGCCCAAGTAGGTACAGAAGCACTATCTTGGCTTACAATTATTTTTCCTAAACTGATCTCAGCAGACTAGACATATTCTTTATAATGAAATATGAAAGTAAATGAAATGGCACCTTAACAGGCACTGCAGGGTTGGCAGTAACATATAGTCTAAGTCTGAACATGGTACAAGCCTTGGTAATATGGCACCTTTGTGTTGTGGAGACCAACATGATCTCAGCGGAGAGAATAATGCAGTATTCACGAATTCCCAGTGAGTCACCAGTGATTATAGAGAATTGTAGACCAAACTCCAACTGGCCATCTAGAGGAACGATAGATCTAACTGATTTGCAGGTCAGAACTCAATACAAATAGACTCTTTTTCACGCATTCAATGCTAGTAATTTGCATGTCAGTTCATCTATAAATTTGATCCATACAATCAGGTGCGTTATGGACCACATCTTCCGCTTGTCTTGAAAGGCCTTACATGCACTTTCCCTGGAGGCACGAAGGTGGGAGTTGTGGGGCGGACAGGAAGTGGCAAATCTACTCTTATTCAATCCATTTTTCGCATTGTGGAACCAACAACGGGCAGAATTGTCATTGATGGAGTCGACATCTCATCCATAGGCCTCCATGACCTAAGATCCAAATTAAGCATTATTCCCCAAGAACCAACAATGTTTGAAGGCACTATAAGAAATAATTTGGATCCTCTCGAAGATTGCTCGGATGATGAGATTTGGGAGGTTAGTTCTGCTTCATATTCTATAAGCATTAGTATCAATTTTAGCACCAATTATTCTTGCCTTGAAGAATATAGATATTTCCCCTGAGGATCTTGCTGTAAGTTTATTGTTTATGAATCTACTTCGATTTTGCTTGTGCTTTCAGGCTTTGGACAAGTGCCAACTTGGTGAGATTGTACGAGCAAAAGAAAAGAAACTTGATTCCTCAGGTCTGTGTGTCTTTATCACATTCAATGGAAGTCCTGAAGCAGAAAAATAAAACCTTTTACAGTAGCTATTTCTGCTATTTGCTTTCCATCTTAGTGCTCATGTTTTGTTTATTTTTTGGTGTCCTTGAGATCTACCTGGTCTCTAGGACCCCCTTTTTTTAGAATGAAAATTGAGAATCGAATTTAATGGAATGATCTCTTGTACAGTGTCTGAGAATGGAGGAAACTGGAGTGTGGGTCAATGCCAGCTTGTCTGTTTGGGACGGGCACTACTAAAACAAAGTCGGATACTGGTCCTTGACGAGGCAACTGCCTCAGTTGACACTGCAACTGATGGGTTTATTCAGCAAATAATTCGCCACCAATTTTCTACCTGCACAGTCATTACTATAGCACATCGGATTCCATCTGTTATTGAGAGTGATATGGTTCTCCTATTAAAGGATGGTATAACATTTATAAGTTGTTTATTTTCTAGTGTTTTGTTACAGTTACTATTTTTTTTGGACACATTTCATTTTTTACTTACTTTGTATTTGTTTTGAATCAGGAAAAATTGCTGAGTATGATACTCCATCCAAACTACTCAGCAACAAATTTTCTGCATTTGCAAAACTTGTTTCAGAGTACTCCATCCAATAGATATCTTAACTAGAGCTTTGGACATTGATCATATTGGGTTTACAATAGAATGGAGAAAATCTTCATTTCCCTAAAACTCAAGCTGGATAAATGTACAATATAGAGATACAATATAGTAGACTATGAGCTACCATGTAAGCTCATTATTTTCTGATAATATTCTATATTTAGGTCCTTAAGAAGAGTTCAATAACTCTTATCAGTGACTTTGACTGACTTTGACAGTTATGATTTTTCACTTGTTATATACAAATGGAGTTTACCCTTTTTCTATGTAACTTTTATCACTTCAACAAGGTAATCAAGGTAATATTGGAGAACTCCAGACAACTTGGATTTGTACAGGCAGTGTAGTTGGATGTAAGGTGCCTCTAACTAATTTGTCTTTTTGTTTTTCTGCTTTGATTCTATTATTTTGAGTTTCACATCTGCATTTTTTTTGTTTCTATTTTAGTTCTGACCTCTATATGTAGTAATACTATGCCAATTCACATCAACATTTTATTCTCATTTCTACCAAACAAACAAGCTATGTTATACTTGTCAAGGTTCATAGGTCTTGTTATTTATAGGTCTTAATAATAAGTGATGGCTAATTGTTAATGTGTTTTTTTCCTTCATGCAATGAACCAACTCAATTTTATTCATAATATTTTGCAGTTATAAACTTTTAAAGTTACCTAATATTTCAATGAGTAAGAATTTGAGAATTCTACTATCTAACCATCAAATATGCCCAAAAGAGGGAAAAAAATATAAGAAAAAATGAGAGATGTACAAAATAGACATAGGCTTTTTGTTCTTTAAAAGCAATTTATTTTTTATTTAATTATTTTTTTCAATATTTTTTTTTGTGTAATCTTTTCTTTTGAATAATGATGAAAATATTGGTTTGAGTGGTTGTTTTAACTAATATTCAGTTTAACAAGTTTTGTTTTGTTTTTTTTTTTTTAATTAAAATTTTCAACATAAAAAAGATAATTCTCCATCAACTTCAAAAAATCTTCTAATTCACCTAGTTGAGATAAATTTTCACTTTTATCAGGGTTAAAACTTCATTTTAGCTATCGGAGGAACTTGTACACATTTTTTTTGGCACAAAAATTAAATATTTTCTTTTAAAAAGTTTCATACTCCATTGAATGTTTTAAATTCACTATGATAAAAGTTCAACACTAACTGACAAAAGTATAAAGTGTTTTTTTTTAAATGAAAAGTATAAATTGTCTTGTTTAAATGAAAAGTTGTGTCTTGTTTAAATGAAAAGTTTAGAATGCACCTAATTGATTATAAGAGTCCCTCTCAAATTAAAATGGAAACTTTGAAAACAATTCCAAGAAAGTACAGGGAGTTATCTCCTTTGTATGAAAGTATAGGGAGTTATCTCCTTAGTTTAATGTTCTTTCCATGCCAATTAAAATGTAATGAGGGATCATTCCAAACTTTCTATAGAATTCATACTATGCTTTCTCCCCCATTTAAAACTTTCTCATCATTACTAAGGGTTCAGGTTTTAGTGGAGTGAAATTTGGAACTTAAGACCATTGAAAGATCAAAAATGTTAAAATTGGCAACTAGGGCCAAATTCCACCTTGGAACAATTCATTTGATGGAGATGATAATTGCATTAAATTTCACTTTATGAGAGATACCAAAATTGATATAAAAATCATTGCATTTGGACAAGCAGAAGTGTGCGATTTTGAATTTATGCCCACACATGTGCAAAGTGCTCAGGGTGGCCACATCATCATGGAGGCTCATGAAGCCCAATGGACATGACTCTTCACCCGTGACCTCCCAACTCATTTGGCATCATCATCAACACTCGTATTCTTCTCTCGCCTACTCCCATTGGTTTGTACAACTATTGGGCTCTCTTTTCTCTCACACGTGTGGCACAAGGAGGGTGAATTTCATATCTAAATTACAGGGCCAAAATTACAATGTTCATTAAAATTTGACCAATGTTGACTTTGACCTTCCAAGGAGAGTTTGACTTCAATTTTTTTGGGATTTTGGGCACTTTGACCACATACCAAAGTTGCGGTTGACTGTAGATTTCATGACAACAATTTGACAAAGTTTGACTATTGACTTTGTCACTATTTTGGGCTGACTTTGACCTCCAGGCCAAGTTTGACTTGGGAAGACCGAGCTTTTTTTGAGGACATTCTATTGCTGCTTTGACCAACATTAAATTTCTGTTTAGGGTTGTTGCAAAAATTTGCAGATTTGACAAGGTTGTTTTAACAGTGATTTGGCAAGTCAATTTTGGTATTGACTCTTGTATTTGTACTCTCTCTCTCTGAACATTTGATATAATAATGCGAAGATTTGGTCAAAGGGTTCTCCCCACCTTGGGGTTTTTCACCAAATCTAGCGTCCTCTTGTCTTGATGTGTCTTCTGCATATTGTTTCATATTCTATCTACTTTTATTGTCAATGTGATTATTAGTTAATGTGATTGCTATTGGAAATCTAAATTGGAAATTGGCATTGGGCTGCTAAATGAACATTGAAGTAATTGTGCTAAGCATAGAACATACCCTTGTTATCTAAATTTAACATGGTATGAAAGCACATGTGAAGACAAAGCCCAAGAAAGAGAGAAAAACAATCACTAAGAGAGATATGTTGCTAAAGGCTATTGATCTAGCTTCAATGGCTTCTACATCTTACTTCAAATATGAGTATAAGCTCAAGGAAAAATATGACTATCATGCATGGAAGGTGACTTTGGACTCGCTTTTGGAAGAGCATGATGCATGTACTATGTGAAGGGAAGAGTGGCGGAGCTTCCTTCAAATGCACATGTTGTTGCAAAGACAAAATACAAGAAAGGTGAGGTCCAAGCTAAAAGAATTATTAGAGACTCCATTCAAAAACATTTGGTTACTTATATTTTTTATTTAAGAACATCTAAGGAGATTTATAATAAGCTAGTTGGGATGTTCAAAGTAAACAATGCAAATCAAATCCTCTTTCTCAAGAACAAGTTGAAGGACATCAAGATGGATAAAGGGGAATCTATCAAATCTTACTTCACGAGGATTACAAAAATCAACAATGACCTTTTGTCTTTTAGAGAAATTTTTGCTGACAGGGAGCTCACTCTCATTGCTCTCAGAGGTCTTACGAGAGCGTGGGATGTGTTTAACATCACCATTCTCAACAATGATAGGATTCCTAGTTTTGATGAATTATTGGCTAGATGCTTTTATTGGCTAGATGCACTCAAGAAGAGACGAGGATGATGGAGAGAGACAAGCCTTCAAATGGAAATGAACCTATTGCTTTCTCTGCTCATGCTAAGAGGAAAAATAATGTTGGTCCAAGAAAACAGGGTCAAGGATTCAAGAAAGGATTCAAAGAAGGGGGAAAAGGGAGGTGCTACAATTGCAACAGGTTTGGCCATTATGATAGAGAGTGTCCTCACAAGAAGGATACTCCAAGGGATGATGACAACGACAACCACAATAACTACAAAGAAAGTAGCAATCAAAGGAACAACATGCTCAACAATAAAGGAAAAAGGAATGCTCATGTTGCTCGAGATGGAAATGGTCGACCTCCCAAAAGGACAAGAATTCCTGGTACGACGAAAGTAATGTTGTAGGAAAGAAAAAATAATTTTATCTTCTTTTAGTTTATCCACTGCCTCTCCTCTAGATACTTTTGATCATTGGTTGATTGATAGTGGAAACTTAAGACACTTCACTGGGTACAAGGAGGCCCTCTCAAATTTGGTTGAAAAGAAGACTAATTTGGAAATCATACATGGAGATAATGCCACCTATCCTGTGAAAGGAATAGACACTGTCACTCTTCACTTGAATCAAGGTCAAACCATTCATCTACAAGAAGTGTTGCCTATGCCCGATTTGAATAAGAACTTGGTGTCTATTTCTACGATGGAAGAGAAGGGCTTCAAGGTAGCATTCATTGATGGAAAGGTACGTATTTGGAAAAGAAACCCTAAAGATGCTTTTACACTTGGATTTAGGGTTGAAGGTCTCTATCAAGTTGGAGGAAGTCCTTTGGGAGCCTTGACTTGCGATACCTCTCTTCAATCTGACTTATGGCAACGAAGGTTTGTTCACCTTCATTACAAAGCTTTATTTGAGGTAAGGAAGATGGTCATAGGTATGCCTGAGTTCAACATGAACCATGAAGGAGTTTGTCAGGTGAAGGAATTTGTCAGGGTTGTGCAACTGGGAAACTTATAAGGAGACCATCCCCTTCAAGTGAAATTAAAACTTATGATATTCTTCAATTGGTCCATTCTTACCTATCTAGTATGTTGCTTGTAACATCATTGGGAGGATACTTATACTATGCAATTTTTGTTAGATGATTTCTCCCACAAAACATGGATCTACTTCTTGAAAAAGAAGGATGAAGTGTTTAGATGGTTTTGTTCTTTCAAAGCCTTGGTGGAAAATCAAACAGGGAAGAAGATCAAAATATTGAGGACTGACAATGGAACCAAATATGAATCAAATGAATTAAATGACTTTTGCAGAGAGGATGGCATTAAGAGGGAGACAATTGTTCCATTCACTTCAGAGCAAAATGGTGTTACTGAAAGGAAGAATTGAACAATCATAGAAGCTACCCGTGCCATGCTCCATGGTCAAGGTCTACCGAAGTTCTTATGGGGAGAAGATGCCAATACTATTGTGTATGGTCAAAATAGGAGCCCACATCAAAAACTGGATTTTAAGACACCTGAAGAAGTTTTCACTGGTAAGAAACCTGATGTTTCTCATTTTAGAATATATGGATGTCTTGTGTATTTTCATGTGTATAAAGAGAAAAGAAACAAGTTGGAAGCATCTGGGAAGAAAGGTATATTTGTGGGCTATAGTGAGAATTCAAAGGCATATAGAATCTATGTGCTTGGACAAAGAGATGTGGAAGTTAGCCATGATGTCACCTTCGATGAAGATATTGCCCTTGGGAAGACCCAAGATCTCCCCACTCCAAGGAAGGACAATAATGATGATGTTGTGGAAAAATAGGATGAACCTCCTTCAGATGAACCTATGCCTGATGTTGAAGGCCCAATGGATCCCATTGATCCACCACCTAGTGATACCTATACTTCAAGGAAAATATCTTTCTTGCTCAAAAATACTCTCAAAGATGTTGAAAGACATATCGCTCCAAGAGGGCAATTTGTGAAAGTAAGAAGCCAAACAGGTATCAAGGGTACTTAGTTGCTATGAGTATTATTGTTCAATATGAGCCATGTACGTTCAAAGAAGCCATAAAGCACCAATTCGGGAAGGATGCGATGTATGAGGAATATGAATCTATGATGAAGAATGATGTCTGGGATGTGGTTCTTAGACCCAAGGACAAGTTTGTGGTTACTTCTAAATGGCCTTACAAAATCAAACATGGATTTGATGGGAGCGGAAAAAGATAAGGCCAGGTTTGTTGCTCGAGGCTTCTCTCAAAAGGAATGAGTGGACTATGACAAGATATTTGCACCGGTTTCTAATATACCACTATCCGATCTATTATTTCTCTCGTTGCTTCTCAAGGATGGATCCTACACCAAATGGAGGTTAGGATTGCTTTCTTACATGGCTTGCTTAAAGAGGAAGTCTACGTAGAACAACTTAATGCGTTTGAAGTACAAGATCGAAGGACACACTTGTGCAGGTTGAAGAAATCCCTCTATGGGTTGAAGCAAGCCCCTAAGGCTTGGTATGAGAGGATTGATAGCTATCTTATGAAGCTAGGATTTACAAGGAGTGATGTTGATCCTAACCTATACTTCAAGGTTGACAAGGACATGCCTCTCATTTTGGTCTTTTATGTGGATGATCTCTTTCTGACAGGTGCAGATCCTCTCAATTATCAATGCAAGAGGGAGATGGCTTTCGAGTTCGAGATGAAGGACCTAGGTCTAATGCACTAACTCCTAGGCTTGGAGGCATGGGAAAAGTGAGGTGAGATTTTCCTTTCTCAAGGAAAATACATTATGAAGCTGCTTGAGAGATGTGAGATGGTGGATTGCAAGTCTGTATCTACTTCAATAGAACTCAACTTCAAGAAGTTATGTGGAAGTGATGTTGGGCCCAAATTGGAAAACCCTTTCGAATATAGACAACTTGTGTGGGACTTGATGTTCTTGGTAAAATCATGTCCTCACATATTCTTCGTTGTGAATACGTTGATTCAAGTTATGGTTGAGTCTCATCACATATATTGGATCGTTGCTAAGAATCTCTTGAGATATCTTCATGGCACAATCAACTATGGACTAAGATACACTATCGAGTATTTGAGGCTACATGGATATACTGATGTTGAATGGGATGGTAGTGTGGTGGATTGTAAGATCACGTCTGGATGCTGCTTCTTGTTGGGGTCTACTTCAGTTTCTTGGATGAGTAGGAAGCATAAATTGGTTGCTCTAACCACCGCCAAGGTTGAATACATTGCAACTAGTATGTCCTGTTGTGAAGTTGCTTGGTTGAGGAAGCTCTTTAGTGAGCCATTTGAGCATGTGTTGGATACCATCATGATCTTTTGCGACAACCAAAGTGGGATTTGTGTTTCAGATAATCTCGTGTTCCATGACCATTCCAAGCACATTGATATCAGGTACCACTTTATCCGTGATATGGTACAACGAGGAGCTATAAGGCTCCAACACATCAAGACTGATGAGAAGGTCGCAAACATCTTCACGAAGCCCTTAGGGAAGGTCAAATTCTTAGCCTTTCGAGAGAGACTTGGAGTTGTGGAAAGACCCTCCTATGAGGGTCCTGCTTGAGTTGGACACTGAGCTCTGGGAGCTCCTGGGGGCTTGGGGTGCTTCTTGGAGCTATGAGAGACCATAGGATGCATGGCTCACCTTCCCATATTGGTGTGCTATGTAGAAGGTGAGTGGTTCACCTTGCCTTATTGGTGCACTATGTACAGGGTGAGTGGTTCACCTTCCCCTGTGATACCCCATGATGGTTCGCTGTGTATAGGGTGCGTGGTTCACCTTTTGCTACGGTTGACATATGCATAGGATGAGTGGTTTAATTTCTTCTATGGCATATGAGCAAGATGAGTGGTTCACCTTCTCTTGTTGATGCCCCAACATACATCCTACCCATGTAGTCCGGGACTCATGGGAAGTACCTCTTATTTGACGAATGAGTTGGGAAATTTTGATAGGGACCATAACACTACCAATGGGTGCATCAGGTACTGCCATACTCCTATGTCTAAGATGCATATTGTTCAACAACTTGATCTAGGATCAAGACTGACATTTGTTAATGGAGAGTGGTAAGGTCGAGTGACTCACTCTCAATAGTTTCTTCTTGACTATTAATATCAGTTTTCAATAGAGCATAGATGAGATGAGACATAAAGATGGTACATGACAATAGGATGACATGATAATCGATGTCTGACAGGTGTAATTCTCCCTAGTTAAGAAGGAGTGTTAAAATTGGAAACTAAGGCCAAATTCCACCTTGGGACATCTCATTTGATGGAGATGATGATTGCATTAAATTCCTTTTTTTGAGAGGACCAAAATTGATATAAAGATCATCTTATTTGGACAAGCATAATTGTCATTTTGAATTTATGGCCACACATGTGCAAATTGTTTAGGTCGGCCACATCATGATGTAGGCTCATGAAGCCCAATGGACATGAGTCTTCACCCACAATGACTTGTATAAATACAAGTGACCTCTCACCTCATTTGGCATCATCATTAACACTCATATTCTTCTCTCTCCTTCTCATTGGTTTGTACAACTATTGGGATCTTCTTTTCTCTCACACATGTGGGCACACGGAGGATGAATTTCAGCGCTAAATTACAAGGCCAGAATTATAGACTTGACTGTAGTTTGACCAACGTTGACTTTGACCTTCCAAGGATAGTTTGACTTCAATTTTTTGGGAGATTATCTGTTTGGGCAGGCCACATATTTTGGCATAGAAATCGAGGTATTTTGAGCACTTTTACTGTAGACAAAAATTGCAAGCTGACCGCATATTTCAGGACAATAGTTTGACCAAGTTTGACTATTGACTTTGTCACTGTTTTGGGATGACTTTGACCTCCTGATCAGGCTAAGTTTGACTGGGGAAGATCGATATTTTTTTGGGGACATTCTATTGCTTCTTTGAATAGTGATGACTTTCTGGTTAGGGTTGTTGACTGATGCAGAAAATTTCAGATTTGAAAAGGTTGTTTTAATAGTGATTTGGCAAGTCAATTTTGACTGACTCTTGTATTTGTACTCTCTCTCTCCTGAACATTTAATACAATAATAAGAATATTTGATCAAAGGGTTTTTCCCATATTAACATTTTTGCATAGATTCTCTGTGTGTGCTCACAAGACTATTTTTACTGGCGGGACCCAATTTGGAAAAACAAGGTATGAAACCTTCCGAGAGTGTTTTGAGGAATCAAATGACATTTTTTTGGGTAAAAATTTGCTGCTATGACATGACACATTTTCATGTTTTTCTACACATAGAGACATTTCCAACGGCACAAGAAGCACGTCAATCAAAGTCTGTATGCAAAAGTTTCATTGAGAAGTTGGCTTTCCTGTTTTCACACCTAGTTTGGGTTTGGGAGGATGACGCATCAGGCCCCCATTATTAATGGAAAAGGGGCTAGCCACATGTTTGTGATGTAAATTACTCTAGAAGAGTTTATTTCGTAACTCTAGTCAAGAGTTGATGTAGTCAAACTTAACCACTAGTAGGCCATCAAACTATGTTATAATTGGGCCACTAGGAGGAAGAGGTATTCCATTCTTTGGAGATAATTTTTTTGCATGGACGAGCAAAAATAGATGGGAGATATAGGAGGTGGAGAACACAGAGAGGATTTGTGCACTGTAGCAGCCCATGGGCCACAAACATTACATCTTTGTACCTGTAGCCACATTTCTAGACAAAGAAAGAGAGTGACATGACCTCACCTTCCTGTTGGGTTTTCTCTCGAAAGGGTTTCCTAGAGAGCATATCTTGTGTCTTGTGTGTGTGTGCTTATTTTTTCATTCTCTAATTTCCTGCATAATTTCCATTCGCATGCATGCACTAATTACAATTAAGTCCACATATTTTAAAGTTTAATAAACTGTAATAGTGTGGAATTTTTAGAGTTTTAATATAATATTATTAGATCTGTTGTGACGAACCGTCCAATGGAATATCCAAGGTAGTTTATGGATCATGGAGTTCCAAAATTTCCATGGAGTTCATACCATACTTTTTCCCCTATTTAAAATTTTCTCATCATTATGTTGACGGTGCTGGACCCGCCAACATGTCAGGGGATCTCCCTGGTAAGAAGTTCCAGTTAGACCTCAGACCGTTTGGTGTAGGAGTCCCAGCAGTGAGTCGTACGGTATCGCCTTGACCATGGTTGCGCGCAGAGGGAAGTAATATTTCCTTGTTCGTAGCAAGGGTGTGACATGCGCAACAAGCCAAGGAAGGTACATGAATGGTTCTGACACACAAAAAGTGGAGTGAGTGCACCCCTTGGAAACCTATGGGAACATGTAGCTTGGAAGGGAACACATGAGAAAAGATGCATCACAAACTGGAAGGCAGGTGAACCAACAATCCAAAGTGATGGTTAAACTAACAACACATCTTGGTAAGATTCATACATGCATATACAGAAAGAGTCTATACATACATGCGTAAGCAAATAGATACACATATCGTTAGAGTAAAAAAGTTGACTGAAATACAATAACAACATATGCATGAAACATGCTGGCTTTGTTATATTAAGAAGTGAAAGTTCCAATCGTATAGTAAAACCATCACCAACCACTAGTCCTGATAACGGAATGTTACAGTCACTGCTCCCTGCTCCTCCAAAGAGATGTACTAGCTCTATAGTGTGGAGAAGCCAAGGCTCTTTACAATACTCTCCAGGCTTTCTCTAAGATCTTCCTATCGGAAGCTTGGCTGACAAAAAGCCTCTACAAAGAGTTATGAGGTTCTATACATAGAAAAGGGTGGGGTGACCCTTGACATTCCCCTTTGTGACTCTTCACCTATCCTCATGACTCTTCAACTACTCTATCACTGTTACATTCAACTATTGACACTTGGACTTTCACTTTACAAGATGTTACATACAATCTGTACATGTACCCATGTGAGACAAAATAGGTTTGCGCGAACCATGCAAGCTATCACTAACACTCGGACAGTTGTGGGAAGACCAACTCTTCGACATTCTCACGATGGTCGACGATGGCGAACTAATTCCAAGCTTGGTTGTACGTGATGGTGTCTGCATGCTCCATGGTGACATCCTACTAAAAGCAAACTCTTGCCTCCGTTGCATCCGGGTAAAATGATATGACTTCTCCATCCAACTCATTTAATAACATGTGCATCATCATCTTGAGTGTAGCTGGACCAACAACATACTGATGCATAATGTCTGTGCTGATCCCCAAGTGTGTGCTAGTGATCATGTGCATCAACTTGTCGAAATACATGTTCAACTCTAGTCAAACTTGCTTCTTGTCTTTGCCTCGGTGAGTGTGATGATGGGTGGGATCGCATGCATGCGCATAATGAGATCCATGCTCTTGAACACCCTTGCATGTGATCGACGACACTCCTTACCCTGTCTGCTCCGTTCCAGCTACTGGGATGGATCTATAACCTGTATGGGTGCAATTTCACCAGTCTGTGGATGTAATGCCTCCTAATGTACCTATTTATACTACAACTCCTTCTCTCATCTATGCAACTCTTGTTCTTCCCGCGATCCTCTTGTCGCATCATCGCCTCATAGCCTTATTCTCCAAAGTTGCTTTCATCACAAGTAGATCTGCTTGAACTTGCAACTTTTCTCCACCTCGGCATTGTCAACAACCTTCCTTTTGCTTTTGTCGCATGCAAGTCTGATACCTTATGCTGCTGCCGATAGCGCTACTCACTGTGATGCTGTCATTTCATCTTGATTTCCTTGTCTATGAACAACTTGATGTCTTCATAGATAGGAAAGTTCATAGACACTTGATCGACTACATCCCCAATTGTTGTCTCAATGATGTCTTTGACTCTGCTCTCCTAGAATCCATTATACATGTGATGTTGAGAGGCAGACAAACACTTGTGCTACCTGGAGACATAGCAACACTCATGGAAAACAATCTGTTAGTTGAAAACCAAAACAAACTCAAGGGCTGACATGCAACATACCTGTGTGACAGTCTGTGAAGATTACGCAATTTTCACTGGGAGGCTGGAAGACTGATTGCCAAAACTGCACAAAGCATAGTCTGGGCTATCAGGAGGTTGGCTGACTGCTTTAACTACACAATGCATAGTCCAACCTAGCTCATCGAGGACTGAAACTGTGAAATGCACAGTTTTAGTCAACAATGACATGCAAACTAGAAAACTGCATTGCACAGTTTCTGGGGCCAACAAGGCACTGCCTCCCAGAATTGTGCAATGCAAGCCAGGAGGTCAGTGCTGGGCCATAATTGCACAATTTATGGAGGGAAGTGTTATAGACATTTTTGGGCACTACAACCCCAAGCATGAAATGTCCATAAACCAAGGGCTCCTAAGTCTCTAAAAGTGTTGTTTTAACCCCTAAAGGAACAAGGTTAGCTGATTACAGCTTCTCCCAGAAGTTCTCCATGAAAAACTGCTCAGAATTGGTCAAAACAGGATCATTTCAGCTGCTCCATAGGCAAAGTGTGTTGCATATCACCTAAACACACTATGTGGGTGCGTTGCATTTCAAATAGCCATTCTATGGGGTGCGATGGGCGAGAAGTGACAAATGGCAGTGTCATTCCGCGAGGTGGAGAGGCAATGGAAGCTTCCAGAAACTTCTCTTGTGACACTTGCCTCTCTGAATTCGACCAAGGATGAGTAAGAGATCATCAATCTCCAAGTGGAAGCAAGAACTATCAGAGGGAAGACACTAATCAAATCACAAGCTGACTCATCTCCCTTATAGATATCTATATATGGATCCCTCATCCCAGAGATCCAGAGGCTGGAATTTTGCATATTGTAAGAAATTGCTGTTGGTTTCTTGAGACAAAACATCAGATTGTTGAGTGATCTAAGCTTTGTATGAGGTGACGAGGGGCTTCCTTGCTGA
The DNA here is from genome assembly GCA_031772625.1 of Pinus tabuliformis. NCBI lineage: Eukaryota > Viridiplantae > Streptophyta > Pinopsida > Pinales > Pinaceae > Pinus > Pinus tabuliformis. The sequence continues at coordinate 1,265,873,703 of CM062811.1, forward strand.
GAGGATAATGCTGGGTCAGAACAACTGGTTGTAACTCCCCTTGGCTCTTTCTTGTTTATCAATAAAAGCTATTCAAGTTTTCCTCCATACTCTTGTGTAATTTATTGTTGCTGCATTTGTATGGTCAATTTACATCTGATCCTAGATTGTTTATGATTATAGATCCATATTCTTGTATAGTGCTATGCTACTGTGATCTTACAGGTACTTTGTGAAGCTGGGCGTGCAAGGGAACAAGTAGTGAAAGACTATCAAGAAAGAGAGGAATCGAACCAGGAGATTAGCGCAAGACAGAGGTTGGTCTTCTTTGTTCTTCTCTATCTATACTTCATAAAGGAAAAACGAAAGTAGCTTTACTTTGTTTGTTTCTAAGGCAGCTATCACACCTTAGTGGGATAAGCAGTTCTGAGTAGACACTTTTCCCTGTAACAAAATGGCGACTCTGTTGGGGACGAATTAGTTTGTTTTTTTATCTTCCTTGTTGTCTATTTCATAAACTTATAGATGGAGTCTGAAGTCGTGCCAGGTAGCTTTCGAATTGCATTTGCTATGAAAATGCAAAGTAGATAAATGTCGCTTCAGTCAATCTCTGGGATCCATTTATGATTTAAACAATTGATTCACAAACTCTCTGATGGCCCCTTGTGGTAGCTCTTAGATCCTCCGTAGATCTACCCCTGATTGTTGTATTACTGATTACCATTTGCTCATCCAAAACCCATGAACTGAAGTACAAACTGTGACTCGGAACCCAAGCAAAGTCTTGTCTCTGCCCCAGCGTAGGTACTGTTCTGAGAATCTGAAATTCAGCGCACTTCCCGAGTGTAGTAGGTGTGCTGCATTTCAAATTCCCTGTGTTACAGGTGCGCTGATCAGACTAGGCATTGTGCAGTTTTGGTTTCTGTGATTCATTCTTTGCAGTTCTATTCATGAATTTTGCTGCCTGTAATCAGTATATCTCTGTTTGAAACCCCTTGTCCTTGCTGTTATTCCGCCTCCTTTATACAAAAGAACTGTAAATGTTTTTGTGTGTTTGTTGAGTCATTTTCAGTTCTCCTTTGCAAAAAGTAACTTAATCGCACTGTCGTCCTTTGATTTGAAAGTGTCGCAAGTGTCGTTTTCAATCATAGGAAAGAGTTTGATTGCTGTAGATAGTCGATTATCCTGTTACTATTGTTTTTGGTCTGAATTTGTAATTTTTCTAGTGTCAAAAACAAGTATTCATTTCCAAATCGTAAGGTGTTGTGATTGTCTCCATTTTTTATTTCGAAAAGAAACTTGTTGATAGCTGTCGCTTGAAAAGTAATTCGGATTTGTGCATCAACTTTCTTTTTATCATTTACATACTAAGAAAGTCGAAAACAAATACATGCATGTGCATTTGCATTTAGACAGTGTGATTGGTTTGATTTAGGAAAGTGCATTTAGAGTGTGCTCTTTGCTCTTTGTGAAAGGATTCTGTCTTTCTTTCCTTAGTAGCTAGGATTTTCATTGCACAAAGAAGATAAAAAGATTGTTTATCATCTTAGATTGCATTTTAGGAATTATACTACATCTCGCGGTGAACCTAAAAGGAAAACTTCATAAACAAGATCAACTATAAAATAAATTCAACGCTTTGGAACCTAATGCACAACATTTAGAAGTCTAGGCTAGAGATGTATCCCGGCATTGTAAAGCTTGGTAACTGTTGTTCTCACTGATGGTTGGGTGATTCCTCCACTTTGAGACGATAAGTGCCAGTACGGACTTGTGCTCCCACGTACCGTCGAGTATATTTTTGGAGACCACAATAGGCTTAATCCTTTATCCATAGGAAGCCGTGTCTGCTGCCCTATTGATCGCAATGCACTGAACACAGCATTCGGGAAGATTGACTACCGTACCGTAAAAAGTATTCTGCAGTTTTGCGATTGGTTTGGTAATCCCTCTACCTAGATTTCCAGAGCAGTTCCTTTCGTTCCTTTTCAGACTCTTTAACGGACAAGGTCCATCTGAGCACTTGTCACTTCAGGCTCATTAAAAATCGAAGGCGACTAGAGTCATCTTTTGTTTTTTCTCGACTCTTAAAAATTGAAAAAACAAGTTGTGTCAAAGCGTCTAAAATTTATTTTAAATGGAATAATCATCACCTTTTCCTACATTGATCTTAGGTTGAAGAAAATGTAGTCCACCAACCAAGGAGTTCCCCTTGGAGGAAATCTTAGTCCCTTCTCCTCTTGGGGAGATGTTGGTGCACGCCATATGGCCACATTGTCGCTTCCAGGACTGACAATTGGCTTGCCCGTATGGCTCTTCTCAACCTCTGTCATTTAGAACACCGCAATTCTTGAACAGTCGAGTCAGCAACTAGACGAATCCAGAGTTACCCACCAACCTTCTACTTCCTCCAATTCTTCCTCTCCTCCTTCTTCTCCGCTTGATGGGGTTGGTAAAGCCAAAAATCAAGTACTTGAGAAGAAGAAGGAAAAGAAGAAGAAAGAGAAGAAGAAGGAGCCAAAAGCGAAAGGGGGCAATGGAGCGTCGTCTAGCGAAAATCCACACACTGCACCGACCAGGCCTAAACCGCCATGTGTCATTTGCAAAGGAGACCACCATCATAGATATTTTCCTTGCATCCCTCGGATCTTAAGGGACTGGTCTCCTCATTTGCACAACCCAGTGTCGTCAACCTCTGATGATCATGTTGAAAACACACCGTCGACTAGTGAAAGTGAAGCCCCAGGACAAAAAGGAAAATATAGATTTCCTTGTAAATTGTGCGAAGGCGACCATGCCATCCACCGTTGTCCCTTCTTAGACGAGGTGAAAAGAGTTTTGGATGATCGTCCGGTTTCACCATTACGACTTCCTCTTGGATATAAAAAACTCTTGACGAGTTTGTCACTAGTTGAAAAACCGGTTGACCCACCCAGATGGTCGGCTGAAGCATCTATGATTGAAGACAAACCATCTGAACCCATACCAGACGAAAGTCAAAAGGTGGAGGCGGCAGCTGACCCGGTCTTGCCTTCAGAGGTTCCATCTTCAGATGATACAGTCACCGAAGAGAACAAGGATGACACCGTCCAAATTCTTTTCGTAAGCACAGACTCTGATGAACATGGGGGCAATTTACCCATTCCTTTACCGTAGGAAGGAAGTTCGTCAGAGTCATACCTGGCCGTCTATTCGGTCCTACTTCCAAGCAACCTAGTTGTCTACTTCGATTGGAACCAACTAGGCAGACCCCGTTTACCGGCTAGTGTACCATTCCGCATCATTGTTCAAATATATAGGATGGTTATGGCCGGTACCATCATGGATGAAGGGGCTTCTGTGAGTATCCTTTCCTCGACTGCTTGGAAAGCGCTTGGTTCACCATCTCTTTTTCCTGAGATGAGAAATCTAACAGGCTTTGACAAAGGAACTAGTCGATCGTTAGGGATCCTTCCCAATGTGCCCATAACATTGAGAGGGAAAACCGTTCAAATGAACGTAATGGTAGTTCAAGGACCCTTGGATTATAATCTACTCCTTGGACGAGACTATATTTATTGCATGGGAGCGATTGTCTCCTCACTCTTTAGAGTAATGTGTTTTCCGCATGATGGAAGAGTGGTCAAGCTCGTAGACCAACTTTCATTTCCCAGATCACATAGAGCAAATAGTCATATACTATCCCTGAATGGTCTTTTCACACAAGGAATGTCTCATCAATCTCCAGTCCGTCCGCCTGATGAGCGCGAGTGATTCGGGGGACATGACTGAAACCCAGGGGGCATGCACCCTGGTCTGCTTCGGCAGGAAAACTTCGGGTATAGGGTAGGTTTCCGCGAGAGAATATGACTAGTCTATACTCCCGTCCATGATTGGAAGAGGGGGTTATTCTAGAATAAGATTCTCTTGTCAAAGTTATGTGGGTTGGCAGGCATTGCCACTCACCTTTGTTTATTTCGATAAACATCGCCGAAGAAGTGTTTTGTTTACGCCGTGAATAGAACAATCTTTGGTAACCTGTAAGAGGTAGACCTCTCTCGGTAAAACAAATGTTTTAACGGAAAGAAGAAGGGGTAACCTTGAAATTCTATTTTATACCTGGGGGCATGCAAACCTTTTGGCGTGCAAGCGAAGAGCGACTATTTATTTTTTAAATTTGTAGGTCCTCTAACCCTTTAAACTCGTAGGATTGGTCGTTTCCTAACTTGCATAAAGGAAGGATGTGGGGAAAAACTCTAAAAATTGCCATTTTTATATATGAGACATTCTTATTATACGACTGGATTAATCGAGCAGTTTTAAGACATAGTTCAAGCTCATTAAAAAATAAACATAAGTCATGAGCAAATGTTTCCCCCCAATGTTTAAGCTCAATAAAAAAAAATGAACCGATTTCCGGGTAAATAACCATCGTGAATGTAGTATTTCAGCCTTTAAAAGCCTTGGTCGTGTTCTCATCATCACCTCCACTCTGTATTGGCTGATCATTCACCTCCATTTGATTGTTTACCCCTTTTTGAGGAACAGCTGCGAAGAGTGATCTCACTAGCCATCCTTGTAACACTGCCGTGATTGGAAAATTCCAAACCTTACCTGGAATCAGATGCTACCCATTTTATCACTCGTTCCTCAAAAGACAAGTCTCCTTTAAGCTCTTTTCAATTGACTCGTAAAATATGAAAAGATTTCCAAGCCATTGGCCTCTCCAGCTCGTTAAAGGGACCGGAAGTGCTATCCCTCCTCTAAATTTTAATCTTTTTGGACCTGAGGGATTATTACACAAAAAGATCGAGCGCTTGTTTTGTTCAGCTCGTTAAAAGTATCAAAAATTCATCCCTTCTGTATTGTTTTATACTTTTTCGGACTTAAGGGATTGGATGACGAAAAAGAATTTTAGAGTTTCCTTTACGTTCCTTTTCAGACTCTCTAAAATTGAAAAGGACCGAGTTATCTTTGTCGTTAAACTCGTTAAAATTTTAATAGCGACAAACTTGTCTATAGATGAGAACGAGTTTCACTATCGCTAGGCTCGTTAAAACATAGCGATGGGTTTGCCGGAAGGGAAAATTATAGAACAAGCATATGTTATCCTCCTCAAGCTTGACAAAAATAAAGAGGTACTGGTTAGCAATGACTAGGGAAAAATTGGGAAGAAAACTTGAAGAAACTTTGTTGGTAGCAAGTTGCTCTTGAACATGACACTTTCACTCTGCATCCAAGTCGGGTTGGGTTGTTTCACTCACCGGTCACATCGCCATGGTCCCATCACACCATCCACATTTGGGGTTAATGCTACCAATCCATCATGTCAGTGTCGCCGATATGTTCAAGAGAAGTCATTCAGAGAATTCACCTGTGTCTCACCTGCTACAATGCATTTACACTCCATTCTTTCATGACCGCTACCCTGAACCTTATATCACCAGATCGTTTTCACCTCCATTAAAATCATTTGCTCCGTTCCGTGTCATTGATGTGGGATTCATTAAGGCCCTCCTATGACGGATTGCTTCTTGTCGACATCAGCTCATTATCCAAGAAGTTGATCTAGGAACACCCCATTCAGTACTTTGAAGCTTGCATGCCTCAACGGCAAGTTTCTCACTTCCGACGACAGGTTTACATCAATGATCTTCGACCGAAAGATTTTGCGTGGTGTTCGACGCCAAGTCCTTTATTCACACCACGTGAATTGTACTGCAGTACCTTGAGGGTCATTATCATTATCGGTGATTCCTCTCGCGCCTGTTAACAACTTACATCATTGGCTGGTAATCAGGCGATGTCTTTCCATGTTCGACTCCAGAACATCTCTCACATGGATCGACGTGTACTTCGAGTGAAGATCGAACAAGATTGAAGACCCTGGATCTAGTTTCATCCATCCGGGCTGCGATATGTATTCAGGGAAATAAAGACATCAAATGTACATCATTGCTGCACAGATAATCATCCAATCAAAGGGATGATGGCTCTACCAGAATCATCAGTCTACACTCAGACGATTGTCTGTCCTATGTACATGAAAATGAATTTATAAAGCTGAGCATGGGAATGCCCGCCTCAGCTAGATCATGAAAATATTATGAAGATAACGTATTGTATTGTATCTTATTACAGGTCTCCTCCCAGCTTGAAAGAACTTCGGATCCTCATAATAAAGCATTTCACCCGACATCAAAAGATTAACGACCTCTTGCTTTAGGGGGCAACTGTTATAGACATTTTTGGGAACTGCAACCCCAAGCATGAAATGTCCATAAACCAAGGGCTCCTAAGTCCCTAAAAGTGTTGTTCTAACCCCTAAAGGAACAAGGTGAGCTGATTACAACTTCTCCCAGAAGTTCTCCATGAAAAACTGCTCAGAATTGGTCAAAACAGGATCATTTCAGCTGCTCCATAGGCAAAGTGTGTTGCATCTCACTTAAACACACTGTGTGGGTGCGTTTCATTTCAAATAGCCATTCTATGGGGTGCGATGGACGAGAAGTGACAAATGGCAGTGTCATTCCGCGAGGTGGAGAGGCAATGGAAGCTTCCAGAAACTTCTCCTGTGACACTTGCCTCTCTGAATTCGACCAAGGATGAGTAAGAGATCATCAATCTCCAAGTGGAAGCAAGAACTATCAGAGGGAAGACACTAATCAAATCACAAGCTGACTCATCTCCCTTATAAATATCTATATATGGATCCCTCATCCCAGAGATCCAGAGGCTGGAATTTTTCATATTGTAAGGAATTGCTGTTGGTTTCTTGAGACAAAACATCAGATTGTTGGGTGATCTAAGCTTTGTATGAGGTGAAGAGGGGCTTCCTTGCTGAGAGGATGATGCTGGGTCAGAACAACTGGTTGTAACTCCCCTTGGCTCTTTCTTGTTTATTAATAAAATTTATTCAAGTTTTCCTCCATACTTTTGTGTAATTTATGTTTGCTGCATTTGTATGGTCAATTTACATCTGATCCTAGATTGTTTATGATTATAGATCCATATTCTTGTATAGTGCTATGCTACTGTGATCTTACAGGTACTTTGTGAAGCTGGGCATGCAAGGGAACAAGTAGCGAAAGACTATCAAGAAAGAGAGGAAACGAACCAGGAGATTAGCCCAAGATAGAGGTTGGTCTTCTTTGTTCTTCTCTATCTATACTTCATAAAGGAAAAACGAAAGTAGCTTTACTTTGTTTGTTTCTAAGGCAGCTATCACACCTTAGTGGGATAAGCAGTTCTGAGTAGACACTTTTCCCTGTAACAGGAAGGCAGAGCCTTCACTTCTAGAAATGTGCAATGCTAGTCGAGAAAGGCAAGGTGTGGGCCAATGCAGCCTAGACCCACGAACGGGCAACCAAAAACATGAGAAGTCTGAATGCGTGGTGAACTAAGTGTAAACAAGAGTGAATGATCATGCATGCAAACAAAAAGTGTAGGATTTAGAAAATGGGAAGACATGCATGTGTGTGAAGTGGGTCGCCGCAATGACAAATGTTGGTGCAAAAAAAGTGTCATGCATGCAACAACAGTTAGATGTGAATAAAAACTTAATCGATGCTTCTACAAGCTAACATACATGAAGAGGACAAAAAACGCTCATCAAAATCAAGCAGACAACACTTACACGAAGCGAAACAAAAAAAGCGGTAGAAACGCAGCGCAAGACATGAGAAGTCGACTCACCCTGAAACAGTCTAGCTGAAAGTGCCAAAGACTCCTGGATGCGATGTGGGATGTCAAAGTTGTAATATCGATGTGAGGAATGAGCTATACAGTGTCTAGTTCATAAGTTTTGATAAGATTGAGGTTATGACATGCATGCCACAAACCTAGGAAAAAGCGACACTTGGTGGGAGGTTTCTAAAATGATCCTTGTATGTAACCTCCAGCTTCTAAAAATAGATCCCTCAAATCTAGGGATGCCTTTTTATGCTACCTTTTTCTATTTTCGGGAAAGCAACCCATGCATGCAAATCAATTTTGCTCGGTCCTGGAGGGAATTGGTCAACCTGAAGGCACATGCATCAGTGTGTGAGCCTGAGAAGAAAATTTGCACATTTTCTTAGCTGAGCTAGGTTGGCTGTCCCAGAGGGATTACGCAATTTCTGGGGTCATCAGGTGACTACTACCCAAAATTGCGCAATTTCTGGGCTAAGTTGCAGTGCTAGGCCATATTGCGTATTTTTCTCAAGGAATCCTATTTGACTGCATTGCGCAATTTCTGAGCCCAACAAATTTGCGCAACTTCTAGGTTGAGCTGTAGTGCTAGGCTAGATTGCACAGTTTTCTCAAGGAAGCCTGTGTGACTACATTGCATCATTTCTGAGCCCAGTAGGCTGCCCATCAGATTTGCACAATTTTTGGAGAGAAGGCTGGTTCCCCTCGAGAATTGTGAAATTTTCTGAGGGAGCTACTCAGAAAACAACTAGCTTAGGTATGGAATGGCAGCCTATGAAAGGAGTGAAGCAAACTAACATGCATACGCTGGAAAGCCACTGAAAAACCAATGAATACTATGCACTTCACAGTGCAAGACATGCTGCTAGGATGGTTGGTAGAGAGGCTCCAAAACGAAGCTAAGGAAAAATTTTGGAGGGTGGTTCTAGCTGCTACAACACTTGGTGACACACTGGTAGAACTCCATCTCTTTGAATGAACCTTTTTCATGAAAATAAAGTCTAACACCTCTGGTAGTATTGTTTTGTTCTTTGTTTGTCTTGGTTTCCAAACTTGCTTGATTATAATATGTAGCATCTGCCAAGCTCTTGGTCAATCAACACACATTCCAAGCCAAGAAAACACAATTGTTTTGATTGGGATGAGGGGTATATTGGTGCACAAGCCATATGATATGTCAGAGTTTAAGTTTTCATCTCTTGTGTTGCTTTGCTGCCAGTAGGCCTGGACAGTACCTAAGCAAAGTCACGCAGGAACACAAGCATCGCTCCACTGCCAGCGAGCCTAGTGAGTACCTCGGATGAGTTACTTGCATCACCTCTCTATGAAGGAAGCCTTTATCTTCTTTCGCCTTATTCATTTTTCATTTTTTTGAAATTTTTCACATTTTCATTTTTTCATTTTTGATTTTTTGTAACTGTGCATAACACTTATTCATTTTAGAGGCGGAAGAGGGATCTCAACTTATTGAGAGAAAAAGAATTTGTTCCTTCAGAGAAGTAGTTTATATATATCTCAGACGTGCTTGTTAAGGTTTTCCCATTCACCTTACTCTACTTCATTGAGTTGACAAGGATTAACCCAAAGCAACCGACTAGAGTAGGTGAAACTTGTTAGTGCGCAAGCGTTGTGTTTTCACCAAGCTTCACTTCGAACATTATGTACTTTCCATTAATTTGTCATGGATTGAAGACAACAAGTTCTACATTCAGAGGCAGGACAACAAATAACTGCACAAGTACTCTTGTACTTTACCCAGCTTATTTCAAGAGTCGCACATGATTTCATGCAAAACTAACCTATAAACGTAAACAAGCAAACGAACGAAAAAACAAAGAAAAAGCAGAAGTAAATGCGTGAGCAAGGTGAGTAAGAAAACAAGCAAGCAAACAAACAACATGCAAAGTAAGAAGAAAACATGCATGAAAGCAAACAAACCAAAAGAAAACACTACTCCTACTCCTAAGCTAACAATGCATGGGTCTGCTTATGTAAAGTGATACTTCCAATGCAACCACTGGTGCATTGGTCGACCCATGTTGGTGAAGGCATGGTTCGTGAACAAGACAACTGTGCGAACCAAAAAACATGAAATATATTACAGTGAATCCAAACACACTTTGAGTTTAAATGTGTCCACGAAACATAAGTGAGTGCCAGCGCGTGACATGCAACCATGGATTTACCATCATGTTGTGTTGCACTACGTGCAGATGTTAAGTGTACACATTCTCTTGACTGTGACATGCAAGAAAACGTGAGAAAGGTAGACCACTTACATTGTGCAAGTGTGCTTGTTGTGTAAGATTCCTCTAATGGATGAGCGATGGGATCGTGTAGTTCGAGTGGAGGAAGTAAAATATGAGTGTTAGATTGATCTTCAGTGCATATAGATGAGTGATGAGGAGCCTTGGGTGTTTGAACAATTTCCTGATCAGAAGTGAAACCAACCTCAGGAATTCGAGGGCCTGACATAACTACCAGCTCGGGCTAAAGTGCCTCGACAGTCTGCGGGGTTCGACTTTGTCGATAGATAGATCATCATAAACTAATGCCTTAGAATATTAACAATGATTGGATCATCATCATGATTAGATGAACAAGTATAGAGATCACGACAACTAAGATCAAAAAATTCAGGATGTTTGTCGGCATCCTCATGATTTGATGAATCACACACAGGGGTAGATGAGAAGTAAGAATGTTTACCCTCTGCATTTCCAAAAAAAGGAGATGAAAAATCAAGTGGATCTTCAATGAATGATTTGTCCTCTCCATTGTTGGATGATGGAGTGACATCCGTGTGTTCTACAAATGATCAACAATGGGTGCATCCATATACGGAGATACACATGCGAAATCAGGGATGGCAGAATCACCACAGATGTCAAGAAAAAATGGAGGAGGTGTGGACAGAAGGGAATCATCCTTTGTCATAGATTGATGTTCAGGCTCCCATTCATACTTTTCATGAACGATAGCGCAGGTTGGTTGTGCAACACCAACTTCGACGATGGCTTGATCCTCATTCACAATAGGTGTATAGTTTGGAATGGAAGAACAAAAGACAATGCAATTCGAAGGATCAATAGAACACGAAGATGAAGGTTGAGGTAAGACATGCATGTGACAACCCATGGGCTTCACAACCAAGTCTACATGAAAATTGAGGGAAGTGATGTTGGGAGGATGTGACAGTTGAATGGATGTGTGTGCATGTTCTTCCATATCACTCTGCGGTGGCAGAGCAGTTTGATAAGGGGATGACGGGCAATCACTTGTGACAGTGACAGTGTCCGTTTGAGATTGCACAACTCCATCACCGAAGTATGTTAGGTGGGGTTTGAGCTTGACCTTCTTCTTAAGATTGAAAATTTTGGTAAGGCAATATTCAAATCTTTCCATGAGATATTGGAATTTCATTTGACTTTTTGGAGCTTGAAACTGCAACACATGGAAGCAGTCCCAAAAATCCATAGGCGATTTTGGCAGGATCTTTTGTTGTTTTAACAATTTTTTGTCTAGAGGTTCTACATCAAAATGATGGAAAGTAGATTCAATGAGATCACATAACTGCTCAAGTGAGTGCACGCTGCTGGGTCACAGACTCTAGCACCACCATAGTGGGGATTCATGAAGTGTGTATGCAAGCAACACATTGGCCTCTTCTGCATAGAAATCATTTGCAAGGAATTCATAGAAGTCTTCTAAGAACTCAGGTCAGGCTACTTCGCCTTCACCATCATACGTGAATTCAGACAAGAGATCAACAAACTCCCTCGTGATGTTGAGAGGTTCGGCATGCGAAAAACATCAAGGAGGGATAAGTTTGATAGTAACCATGATAAAGGTGTGAAGATTCAAAATTGATTGTGAGGACTCATCCTGTCATATGGCCCTCCTTCTAGTGCCAAAATGTTGATGATGTTGGACCCGACAACATATAAGGGGATCTCCTCGGTGAGAAGTCCCAACTAGATCTCAGACCGTTTGGTATAGGAGTCCCAACAGTGGGTCGTATGGTATCACCTTGATCAGGGTTGTGCACAGAGGGAAGTAAGATGTCCTTGTTGGTAGCAAGGGTGTGACATGTGTAGCAAGCCAAGGAAGGTGCATGAATTCTTCTAACACATGCAAAGTGGAGTGAGTGCACCCCTTGGAAACCTATGGGAACACACAGTTTGGAAGGGAACAAACGAACAAAGATGCATTACAAACTAGAAGGAAGGTGAGCCAACAATCGAAAGTGATGGTTAAACAAACAACACATGTTAGTAAGATTCATACATACATATACCAAAATATTCTATACATACATGCATAGGCAAAGTGATACAAATATCGTTAGAGTAAACACGTTAACTGAAATACAATTAAAACACATGCATGAAATGTTTTGGCTCTATTATATTAAGAAGTGAAAGTTCCAATCATATAGTACAACCATGACCAACCACTAGTTGATCCGGATTTAAACAGGAACGCAATAAAATACAGAGATAACCATAAAGACAGATATGCAGTGGAAATAATACCTCAATTCATTACTATAAAATACTGAAATATGCTTACAAACAGAAATGGAAATAAACCAGCTAGGGCGATGGTAGCTTATCTCTGAGAAGAGATGTGGTGGCTACATGCCTCTGAACTGTCTTACAATGAGGCTCGAAGGCCTATTTATTGTTGAGAAACAATGGAAAACCCTTCACATTCCAAAACCTAACCCTAGAAGATGAAACACCAAATTGTGGGCCCCATTTTTGGGTAAGTTGGTACATCACCTTCTCAAGGTCGCGAATTGGTCATACTATCTCCGTTTGACGTGCATGATAGTGCGTTGGAAAGATCTCTCTGAGGACTACAACGGAAAAGACGATTTTTATCAAAAAAATTGTTGGCGGTAGATTTCCCAAAAAACGTCGTTTAGGGCCTCAAAACGGCTCCGGAAGTTTAGGACTCGAAAAACTGCTAAAAATAGTAAACTATGCTATAATTAAGGAAACTAAAAAAACTGTAAGAAGCACTAGAGGGGATCCAAGTGGAATTAGCGGGTGGCCACCAATATCCACCTGGATCATTCCTCCCCCCTTAGGAAGCAATGGTCCCCGTTGCATTGAGTGCCTCCATGAGATGAGGGAACTTCTGCTGCACTTGGTCCCTGGTGAGCCACTTGCCCTGGTGAAGGAGTTGTCCTGCTTTGACAACTCGATACAGCTGAATATTCTGCTGTCGAGTGTGCTTGATCTGTGTGTCCATGATCCGATCAGTTGGAACTTGTTCCATGCAAGCTGGATTTAACTATGTGGGTGTGAGTTGTTCTCCAATGTCGGACGTGTCTAGTAATGGTGGAAAGTATGGCCGAAGGCGGTCGACATTGAACATGGGTGCAGGCCAAGGAATGGGGGAATGCTGAGCTCAAATGCATTGTCTCCCACAGCCTTGGTAATGGTGTAAGGGCCATATTGGAGTGGTCTGAGTTTCCGATAGGCTCCGGTAAGGTGTTCCTTTTGCAAATGCAACCAGACTTTGTCGCCCACTTGAAACTTGTGTGGCACCCGATGTTGATCATGTCGCTGCTTGTACTTGGCATTTGATTTCTCCAGAATGTCATGGACCTACTGGCCAATATGTTGGATGTGCTCAATGAAGCTGTTTACCTTATCTGTTTCGGACTGGATATGAGCAGAATCTGCATGAGTAGCTACAAATGGCATGGCCACATCGATGGGACATAGTGGCTGGAATCCCAATCCCACCTGGAAAGGGCTGCGGCCAGTCGAGCTGTGGAGAGCCCGGTTGTAGCTATGTTGAACATAGGGGAGGTTCTCGTCCCATGTGTGTGGATGCTTTGAGTTGTACATGTGCAGAATGTGTACGATCATCCTGTTGACGACCTCAGTCTGACCATCAGTTTGAGGATGGAAGGATGTGGACTTAGTGAGTTTGGTGTCCAACATCGACCAGAGGCTAGACCAAATTGTATTGAGGAACCTGCTGTCCCGATCTGAAATGATAGACTGTGGGATCCCAAAGTGTACCCATACTCGTTCAAAGAAGAGTTTAGCAGTGGCTTCTGCTGTGATATTCTTCTTGCAGGTTGCCATAATGGCCATCTTTGAGAACCTGTCGACGACCACAAAAACACAGTCATTTCCATGCCTAGTGGAAGGGAGGCCTGACATGTAATCCATGGAGATGGATTCCCAAGGTCGACTAGGGGTAGGCATCGGGGTATAGAGGCCTTGATTCTTGATGGTCGGTTTGGCAATGGTGCAAGCAGTGCATGATCTGATGTACTTCTCGTCATCCTGTCGAAGATTCAGCCAATAGAACTATTTCTGCAGTACTGCCACGGTTTTTTCGACCCCAAAATGCCCAACATCCCGACTGTAGTGTGCTTCCCAGATCATCTTGGCACGCTCGCTTGAAGGAACACAAAGGTGACCCAGGTGGCATAATAGGTCGTCCTGGAGGTGAAAATCTGGAACATGTTGACCCTCCAAGAGTGTCTGGTATGTGTGGCCGAATTCCGGGTCGCTTTTGTAGAGCAGTGGCCAATCAGAAGTCTCGTGCCCACAAGAGTTGAGCACGGTGGTTAACGCCATGATCGGTGGTCGTCTGAGGCAATCTGCAACATTATTGGTGCTGCCCTTCTTATACTTGATATTCAAATGGAACTGTTGCAGGTATGTGGACCACTTCTGATGGCGATCATTCTGCAATTTCCCTTGGGTCTGTATGAACTGCAGGGGTCGGTGGTCCATGTGGATGACCCTTTCCTTCCCCAAAATGTAATGCTTCCATTGTCAGCAGGCCTGCACAATGGAATACATCTCTTTGTCATAAGTGGGATACTTCCGGACTGTGTCTGAAAGTGTCTGGTGAGCTCCAGTATTGTAGCAATAATGCTACAACTCCTGGAGCTTCCTATCTCTAATTTTATCAACCCGGTAGTTCGTACAAACTTGGAAGCGACAGTGCTGTATGCACAAGTACTAGCTCTTGTCGCAGCTGTCACTTGGTCAGCTGGCACAAGTCCGCTAGGGCTCAAGCCAACTTCTATATGCTCTCAAAAGAAGCTTGCTAAATGATGGACGAAGGCTATCTTAAAGGAAATTAATCTATTTTGCAAAAATGAACTGAAAGCCAACCAAAACATGGAAACCCTAGTAAACCCTAATCTGACTAGCTTAACCTCTAGGATGCAATTGGTGGAGTGCAAGTGTCTGGAAATGATGCCATTACTTCTAATGATGGAAAATGCATGAACTTAAACTACTTTTATTGAAAAGAACATGTTTTTGTATTTTTGCTTAAATGGTTGGAGTGATGATGATTTTGTTTCTTATTAGGGTTTGGTTGTGCAGAGGTGGTGCGAAAGGAAGGAAAGCTTGGGAAAGGTCAGGGGGGCTAGGAGAGGTCCCAGGGGATCCTTAGAATCAGTCTACAAAAGTCCACAACGTTTGGATGCTCGGCAACCAAGTTTGCAGGCTCCTACAGGATGTCTGCAGGGGATCCTACAGGAAACTCAGGGATTCTACAGGAAGTCTGCCAACTTCTACAGGATGCTCTACCATGGGCGTTTTAGGTGATGGTGAGGTGATGGAGTGGTATGGGAGGATAGGTGAGGTGGAGATGGAGCTTGTGGTGACTCGGGGGCAGAGAAATAGGACAGAGAAAGAGTGCACGAAGTGGTTGGTGGATAGAAGGATGGGATCAATGAAAGGTCAAAAAGATGAAGCTACGTGGGCAATGAAAGAGTTGGAAGGTGAACGAGCTGAACAGAGGTCGTGAAGGTGACTTGAGGAGAGGTTAAGGAGAAGAAAAAGGAAGTAGAAGGATATGGAGCAGTGTAAATAAAATAAATTACTTATGTCTTGCATCAAAACAAGAATTCATTAACCTATGCTACCAGTGCTATTAAACCTATGAACAGCAATGTAAACCGAGAAAAGAAGCTGTGCATGGAGTGGAAATGAAGAAGTATGGTTCAAGATCAAAAGTGCATGGATGGATCTTCGATGAAAATGACTATGTTGCAGCTTGCATGGAAGTAAAAGACTGCGTTCTTTTTGGTGGTTGATATGGACTACACCTCAATCCCTAAACAGAGATGGCAGTGAAGACACTAACAACCTTTTTCTTGGAGCTCCAGTGGATTACAACCCTCCTATTCTGATCCAAACAACTGAAAGTGAATTAACCATAAACTAATCCTACGCAATTCTCATTAACCAAATCAAAGCAGCAAACTGTATTCTTTGAAATGCATATCAAAACAAGGAAACACAATGCTGGAAAGAAAGGTAAATAACACTACAAGAAGAGGAGATATATTGCTCTCAGGTTGGGCCCTAACCTGAGAGCTATAGCTCCCTTAAAAACTCAGAATTAGATCCAAATCTGCTTGCCTTTATTCATATTCAAAAGTCTAATGTCATGCCAAAACTGGCTTACAAAACAACAAAAACCGAGCTGTAACTCGTGCTCAGAGATTACAATAGTAATTCCAAAAGTCAAAAAGCTTCTAACAAAGGCTACGACCTTCATATTTATACAAAATGAGGATCAAGCTGGCTTCCTTCATTCGTGGAGCTTGGCTGTCCAACTGAAAGGCAAACTGCTGTAAAACTGTTGATCCTGTAGAACGTGTTGGCTGCCTTTAAGCTCGGTGGGGAGAGTTGTTAGAGCTCGGAGTTAAGGTGAAAAGCACGAGGGAAGTCATTTAAAGCTGTAGACAACCTCCCTATAAACATGCAATGCCACCTTTGCTGTCTCCTTGTCTCCTTCTGCGTGGTCTTTTGCTCTCTTCAATGCCAAAAACCTGAAATCATCATGTATTAGCCACATAGATATAATGCCTGCCCTTCTTCCTACAAACAACACGAATATACTAAGAAATGAATGCATAAGTGGTAAAAGATGAATGGTTGAACAAGGTAAGTAGGCCAATATGAGTCCAAATTGTACCAAAAATTGGGGCTCATCATCACCCCCCAGCTGAAATATTTTCTCATCCTTGAGCAACTTTGCTCTGGCTCCTCGTCTTTGGCCGAGAACTAGAGCCCGGAGCATGCTCTTCCTTTCCTATTTTTGGTGGCCCTGCCTTTTCTACCCCTGGTGGTGACGAGGGTGGTGCTTCTTCCCTCTTTTCCATTTCCTTGAGCCGGGCTTTGGAAGCCGATTGGCCTATTTTTCGTGTCCATGAAGTTATTTTTGGGCTTCCCTTCTCGGGGGTGGCTGATGTTTTAGAGGGGTTCCTTTCACTGGGTGAAGTAGGGACACCCCCTAAAATGGTTTGGCTGCTAGGTGGAGGCTGCGGCTTGCCCGTGTTTATTCTCTTACTTCTCCTGGCTTCAAAAGGTAGAGGGATCTCCCTCTCTCTCTTCTCCTTCGGCTTTGGAGGTGTCCTGAGGGCGGCCAGCGCAGCTGCTACCTCCCTTTCAAGAATACCAGCCTTCTCTTCCGTGCGTTTTGCTTTCTCAAGGCTCCTTGTAGAGGGCCCCTTCTTTTCAGATTTCGGGCTTCTTGTAGAAGCCCCTGCTTTACCCACTTCCGGGCCTTCGGTAGAAGATCCTTTCTTTACCAATTTTGGGCTTCCTGTAGAAGACCCTGTTTTAGCCACTCTCGGGCTTCCTGTAGAAGCCCCTACTTTGGAAATTTTCGGGCTCCCTGTAGAAGCCTCTTTTTTAATGATTTTCGGGCTTCCTGTAGAAGACCCTTTTGCCAATTTCGGGCTTCCTGTAGAAGCCCCTGTCTCTGTTTTCGGGCTTCCTGTAGAAGCCTGTTTCTGCTTTCCTGTAGACACGGGTGTCTCCACCTTTGCTTGCTTAGCTGCATGGGTTTTGCTTTTTGGTTTGGTTGCAGGTGCTGACGAGGTACTTGGGCTGATGTGGACCACCTCAGCTTTGTCCGTTCTACTCTTCAACCTCTTTTCTCTTGCTGATAAGATGGGTGTGTCACTTTCTTCTTTGTCATCCTTTTCCTCGTGCTTCTTCTTTTGTTCTTTCTTCTGCACTGTGGTCGGGGTCTTCTGACCTTTTTCTCTCTTTCCCTCGGCCACTGCTTCTTGTTCCTCACTGCTGGAGGAACCACTGTCTTCAGTGAGCATCCTTATGTCTCCATCTCTGGTTAAGTTTCTGAATGATTCCCATGAGAGGGGAACCTTATACGAATGAAGTGCATCCTCCACAAGAATTTTGATCAACCCATGGTGGGCTATCTGATCTGGTATGCCCTCTTTTAGCTTCGTAGCACACTCCATCAAAGACTGTAGCAGGAAATAAGGAATGCTGAGTTTCTTTTCTACAGGAAGATCAATTCGGTGCCTTAACTCAGTGAGCAACCGAAAGTGATACCCGTAGACGATGCTATAACGACCTTCACATGTTATATATTTCATGATTTGCAGGCTAACTTCGTTCCATGGTGGCAACAGACTTGTTCTTCGCACCCCATTCTTGTCCTCCGAGAATTCCTCCTCAGGTGGAAAGAATTCTTTCTTGGCCTGCTGGCTCAACTTCCGTTCTTCCTTATCCCACGGCAGACCCATTGGAAGTTCAGTGATTCGACTGATATATTGCGGGGTGAGCTTGAGGCTTAGGCCCCTGAAATTCACTGTGGCCAGCGTCTTGGATTTCAGTCTCAGAGCCTGCAAGAATTCTTCGGCCACTTCATCGTTGTAACCCTGCAGCTTATCACAAAAGGATATCCATTGTGCTCGTGTGAAGAGCTCTACGACCCCCTGGTTTTCCCTTAATTTGGCTGAATCAGTGGGTTCTCGTCTAATAAACCCACCCAGCATGATAACACCGTTTTCTTAACCAGAGGTGGTGATTGTGGAAGAGGTTTTGGTTTACTGAGACAGAGCGTAGGATGTCATGCACATAACCCACAAACTTATCCCCGAGGAACTTAACACAATTTAATTACTCGACATCCTGTAGAATGACAGTATAGACACAGCAGACAACAATTTCACCGTTTTTCTATGACCCGACTGTGGACGACAATTCCGCCACCTTTAATAACCAGTTGCATGAAGAGTTCAGGGTTACCTCTTTAATTGGCCACCTTTTTTCGTGAGGCACCCGCTTTCCTGTAGAAGACTGCGTTCCTGTAGGATGACAGCGTTCCTGTAGAATGACAGCATTCCTGTAGAATGTAGTGCGCGATTTTCGGGAGAGACTGCAGTCGGTCTGCGCCTTGGGTGTGCTTCTCAATCGTTCTGATGGCCAAAGGCTCGGCGTATCATGCTGTAGAAGGATCAGGATCGCCGCTCGAGTTCAAAACGGTGGTTGATAATTGCATGAGTGCAATCTAGCCGATTAGATTTTGAATTCGGCGAAATTTGTGGCGCAGGGGGGTGAGCTGTCCCCGCCGGACCGTTGGGTGACGTCACCCCATCATTCAACTGCGTGTTCACTTGCTGTTGCACCAATTCCCACAGATCTGCCGCTGCCTCTTGGGTTAAACTCGTTCTCTTCGACGGGATCGTTCTCACGTGCATGCTGCCCATTCTCTTTGTCATGGCTGCCACCCACACATCCAACTAGACCATTAACTGGCCGACGTGGCCGGCCAAATGGCCACACAGCCGCTCAACCAATTCACCTTTACACCTAGCAATCAATCAAAGTAACATTCATGTAGTCTGATGGAAGGAAGGGTCGAGACACTTACCTGCGCGGCTGTACACGATGTTTCGGCTCTTTGGACACTGATGAGTCGATTTACCTGCTGCTGGCGAACTTACACAGGCCCAGAGGTCCATGTTCACGAGCTGCCGTCGATGGATGGGATGCTTTAGCTGCATGCGCCCATGTTTCCTTGCATATGGCCTGTGCTGTGAATGGTATCCACTCTAGCAGGCTCAACTGTTACAGGACTCCCGCGGGATGTCTTGGAACAGTTCTTCCTCCTTGGGTGCATGCTGCACGACGATGCATGGCCTCACGATCATGCTCTTGGAGCTTCTGGCTGACTGTGATGAATATGGTGTGAGATCTCTAGTGCTTTTTCCATTTACAATTTGCTTTTTCTCGAGACTCATCGATTTGCTTTGCTGGTGCAGGTAACTTTGTTGCATGTCGACAAGGATGGTGGAGCAAGATAACAGCAATGTGCATGGTTGACAATAGTGGCATGCATGCGTCCAAACCAATCCTTAGCCTTTAGATCTCTTCATGAAATGAATTCTGGGCCGTTCTGGGCTTCTACAGGAAGTTTCCTGTAGAAATACAGAGCTTCCTGTAGAAAATCTGCATCTTCCTGTAGAAACTCTGCATCTTCCTGTAGAAAATCTGCGTCTTCCTGTAGAAGACTCAAGCTGTAATAAAATTGCACATACCTTGGAAAAAAATGAGTATTCTTGGAGGGGGTGCTGGTGAGGTGTCCTGACTGCATGATGAGGACCCTTGGCTTTGAGTTGAGAGGCTTCCTCTCCTCCATAGAACACCTGCATGCAATTTTACATAATGAATCTGCTGACCTTGTTTTTTTCTTTTTCTCTTTTTCTTTTTTATTTTTCTTTTTCCTTTTTTTTTGAAAGATAACAGGGGCGCCTCAATGAGGTTTTCACCCTTGCCATATGCCCTGAGCACCTCGGAGAGGTTTTCACTCAAGGATCTTTTCAAATCTTTATCCTTTTTTTTTTTTTATTTTGAAAGACAATAGGGGCGCCTCAATGAGGTTTTCACCCCTACCACCTGCCTTGGCCGCCTCAGAAAGGTTTTCACCCAAGGATCTTTATTATTTATTTATATTTATTTTTTTAGATTCTTCAGGGTATGCCCAAAATAGGGGCAGAACCCTTCTCTATGACCAACACTGCCTTCTCCATAGTTTTGATGAACTCTTGTCTTGAGAGAGGCTTCCTGTAGATCTTCAATCGATGCCCATTGAAAAGCATGGGGATGGATTCCTCATCAATGGTCCGAATAAGAACAGATCCATTGTCATGACATTTTTCCACTGAATACGGCCCTAGCCATCTGGTTCTCAGCTTCCCCTTGAAATCTTTGTATCTGGAGTCATACAAAAAAGCCCAATCTCCCGGCTGAAATTGCTTTTCATGGAGATGTTGGTCATGCCACACCTTTCTCTGAAGTTGAATTACTTCCGAGTGAAGGAGGGCCTGCATTCGGTGCTCATCCAGTCCATTCAGCTGCAATAACCTCTCTTGTTGTGCATGGCTAAGATCTAGGTCCAGCTGAGCTGCCATCCTCAAAGTGTTGTATTCAAACTCAATGGACAGCAAAGCTTTCTTCCCATAGACCAACTCATAACGTGTGAAGCCGGAGGTGGTCTTCCAAGTGGTGTTGTAAGCCCATGTGGCTTCAACCAGGTGATCTGCCCAGTCCTTTCTGCTGCTGCTCACCACCTTAGTCAAGATCCCTTCTAATGCTCTATTGGTTACTTCCACCTGCCCATTTGCTTGAGGGTGATAGGGGGTGGAAGTCCTATGCTTGATCTTGTGATAAGCTAGTAGATCTTCAACCAGGTTGGATGTGAACTGGATCCCTTGATCGGTGACCAGCTCTCTTGGATAGCCAAACTTATAGAAGATGTTTTCTCTTAGGAACTCGGCCACCTTTTCTTCTATTGCTACTTTGATTGCTTTAGTCTCTGCCCACTTTGTCAAGTAGTCAGTACACACAATGATGTAAGACCGTTGCCTCGAAGGAAGGTTGATTGGGCCCACAAAGTCCATGCCCCACTTCTCAAATGGCTCAAGAGTCACTTGAGGTTGGAGAGGCATCTCATCCCTTTGGGTCGGTTTCCCCATTCTTTGGCATTGGTCACACTGACTGACATATCTTCTGACATCTTGATGAAGTGTGGGCCAATAGTAGCCTGCCTGCAGGATTTTGAAGGCATTTCTCTTTGCTGCAAAATGTCCTCCACAAGGCCCATCATGACAAGTGAGGAGGATATCAAAGACTTCCTCCTCCCTTACACAACGCCTTAAGATCTTATCGGGGCCAAGCTTGAACAGATTGCCCCCAATCCAAGTAAATGAGGCACTTTTTTTGATGATTCTGCTCTTCTCTCTTGAAGATAGGTGCGGAGGGAACTGTGCTGAAACAAGGTAGTTTGCTATATCAGCAAACCATGGGGAGAGCACTGAAATAGCAAACAGATGTTCATCGGGCATCTAGTCATCCACTGTTCCATCCTCATCTGCAGACAAATCCAATCTAGATAAAAAGTCAGCAACAACATTTTCTCTACCTGGTTTGTCAACAATGGTCAAATCAAACTGCTGCAATAAAAGTAACCATCTAATAATACGAGCATTCACATCTGGTTTATTCATTAAATATCTAATTGCAGCATGGTCTGTATGTACAAAGGTCTGGTAACCAGTAATATAATGTCGGAACTTGTTCAGTGCATGGACCACAACCAAGAATTATTTCTCGGTTACAATGTAATTCAGCTCGGCTTTGGACAAGTTTTTGCTAACAAAGTAGATGGCATATGGAAGTTTTTGCTCAACTTGTCCTAAAGCTGCACCTATGGCTTTGTTCGAGGCATCAGTGTGGATGTGGAAAGGTAGGGCCCAGTTTGGACCTCTCTGGATTGGGGCTGACACCAACTTGTCCTTCAATTCATTTAAAGCCCTCTGACAATCGTCAGTCCATTTAAACTCCACATCTTTTGCCAACAGGCCAAACAATGGCGAGGCTAGCTTGCTGAAGTCTTTAATGAATCTCCGGTAATATCCTGCTAATCCCAAGAAACTCCGGACATCCCTTACCTTTTGAGGAGGTGGAACCTTCTTGATGAGAGCAATTTTGTTAGGATCCACCTGTAACCCTTGGCAAGAAATGGTATGGCCTAGCACGGTCCCTTCAGTCATTAGGAATTCACATTTTTCAGGACTAAGGGACAAGTTCATCTCAATGCATTTGGTTAGGACTTTTCCCAGATTGGACAATGCTTCCTGGAAGTTGGCCCCATAAGGAGTAAAGTCATCCATATAGATTTCCACTGCATCATGGACCAGCTCCGAGAAGATGCTCAAGACAACTCTCTGGAAGGTAGCAGGAGCATTGCATAGCCCAAAGGGAAGAACTCGGTAGGCAAAGGTACCCCAAGGACAAGTGAAGGTGGTCTTATCTTGGTCTTCCGGGCTGATTTGGATTTGGTTGTACCCGCTAAACCCATCCAGGAAAGAGAAGAACTTCTTTCCTGCCAGTCCATCCAACAATTGATCTATGAAAGGTAGAGGGAAATGGTCTTTCTTGGTAGCTTTGTTCAGTTCTCGGTAGTCCACACAGATTCTCCATTTCCCATTTTTCTTGGGAACCAACACCAGAGGGGACACCCATTCACTATCTGAGATGGGGTAGATGAATCCTGCATCCAACAGTTTTTGCAATTCTTCCTTGACAATGTCCTTAAGAGCTGGATTCATTCTCCTCTAGGGTTGCCTAACCGGTTTACAATCCTCTTTGATGTATATATGATGGGTACAGACCGAAGGATGGACTCCTTTCATTTCCTTATAGCTCCAAGCAAAAGCATCTAGGTGGTTGGCCAACAGGCTACACAGCTCCTTTTCCTGAGAAGGAGATAGGGAGGAGCTGATCTTCAATGCTCTCTCAGGGCCGAACTCCACATTCTTGACTCTGGGAGTAACAGGGTTGGTTGTACAAAGATTCACTAAGGTGCTAGCTTGGGCATCCTCCACCAATTTTTCTAAGGGTAGAGTACTGGAAGGTGGATTCTGGATCAAGGTCTCGATCAAGTCATCCTCGGTTGGGGGGTCTCTTCTAGTGGTATCTAAGGTGCACAGAGGTGCTGAGTACACCTCGTCTTCCTCTCCTTCCTCCAACTAGAGCGGTAAGTCATGCTCTAAGGAGGGTTGGGCAGGAGGGTATAGGACTAGCTGCTTGGACATGGGACCATTTTTGATGGTCATGTTTCCTCCACGACAACTTATGTAAGCATATGCAGTAGCTAACCAAGGCCTTCCCAAAATGAGAGGATATCCAGTAAGCTTTGCCTTTGGCTGCAGAACCAGGAAGTCTGCAGGGTATTCCCAAGAGTCAATAGAGACCAAGACATCCTCCACAATCCCTTCGGGTGTCACGGTGGAGCGATCTTCTAGTTGCAGTACTGTTGAGGTCTTCCTCAAGGAACCCTGAAGATTGAGTTTGAGCATGGTATCCCTGGTCATCACATTAATGGCAGCCCCCAGATCAATAAAGGTGTGAGGTATGATGGTGCCATTGATGTGTACATCTACTACAGGACTTCCAGGATCTAGGTACTTTGGGCAGATGACTTGTCCTAGCATAAGGTCAGACAGTTGTCCTATGACATTAATGGTTGAAGCATCTTTCTTCCGCCTGCCTGGATGTTTGAATCACTTTTCCTTAACCAGTTTGTTGTATATTGGCACATCCTTGATGGCTTGGAGAAGTGGTATTTTCATACACAACTGCTTGAGCTCACCCAGAAGCTCATCCTCCTCTGGGTTGGGTTGTGTGGTGGCTGTTAGTCTCTTAGGAAAGGGTGGAATAGCCTTTGGTTCACTTTCCTGTTTATCTTTCTCATCCTCTGGGGGAGGAGGTTGGCGATCTGGTAGAGTCTTTCCAGATCGAAGATTGATCTCCTGGATCTCCACATCATAGGTAGGGCATGAGGTTTCCCCAGTGTATACCTGCTGGGCCTGTCTATTGTTGGGGTTCGGGTTCGGTTGAGCAGGCATTTGAGGTTGCCTTGGAGGAGCAGGAGGTAATGACTGAGGTTGAACTGGTGGTGGAGGCAAAATGGCAGGAGGAGTGTTGTATTGGGGCCTCCACCCCGACTGAGGTGCATTCCATTGAGGCTGTGGCTGGGCATGTGAATGATATGAATGAGAAGTAGGTTGAGTAGGGTACTGAGGTGGATAAGACCATGGCGGAGGCATGGACCAGGAAGGATGAGCAGGGGGACCCCAGGAAGGCATAGGAGTCGATTGGTTGGGGCTGTAATAAGCTTGAGGTGCCCCTTGCATTCCCTGCTAATAGGGTCTAGATCCTTGTGGCCTCCTTTGGTTGAGATAATAGAGAGGTTTAGTGGGAGCTTCTGTCCCTTGGTACATGGCTTTAAACCCTGGTAAGGTTGGACACTGATTTGTGGGATGGTCCTCCTCACAAACGAAACACACTTCAACCGAATGCAATGGGCATTCATTCTCAGGGTGTCTCCTTGTGCACCTAGGGCAGAAGACAGCCAAGGCTCTCTCAGCTTCTTCTTTCTTCTGCTGGATCCTGAATGTGTCCAGCTGCATGGCAATGGTCTGTCTCACCTCACTCTTGAGATCTTCTAATTGATTTGCAAGCTCATGTTTGGAGAAAGGGACACTGGTTGAGAGGAGGTTTCCTCTACCTCGTTTCCGAGCTGCCCTGGAGTGGTTTCTAAACACAGTTTTGATGTCCTCATAAGGCAGTTGGTAAATGTCCCCCCCAGCTAACATGTGAAGGGTATCTGAGAGGTCTTCATGGACTCCTCGGAGCAGGACCAACTTGAGGGATTCAGGGTCAAGTGTGCACCTGGCCCGCTTATAGCTAAGTTGGAACCTCTCCTCATAATCCTCTAGGGACTCATCATTTCCCATGGTCATCCGAAAGATTTCCCCCTTGGTTTCCTTGGACCTACAGTAATCCCTGTACTTGGTATTGAGAGCTTGCTGCATCTGAGCCCAAGTGGTGATACTATTCCCAGGTAAACCCATGAACCAGCGCAATGCTGCATCCTTAAGAGTTGAAGGGAAGAGTTTCAGCTTTTGCTCATCTTCAGTATAGTCATAGGTTCTACAAAGGACAGCAAACTCAAACAGGAAGGTATCAGGATCTTCAGTAGTCAGTCCATGGAAGTGAGGTAAGGCGGAGGGGCTAATGTTCTTCATTTTCATCTCTCCATTGGTCTCTCGGATGGGGAAAGCACCTTCAATTCTCTCATCTTCTCTTCTATGGTCAGCCATAGCTTCAGATGGAGTGGTCTCTAACTCTTCTTCTTCTATAGGATCTTTGTCTATCTCAGGATGTTCACCTATAGGTTCTTCTGGGTCACTGTCACCAAAGAAGAGAGAAGGGTGATTCAGCGATGTGGTGGGGGTGTTTGGTAGGAATTTGCCTGATTTATCTCGGTTCCTATGAGGCATGAAAGGGAAAAGGCTTTCTTTTTCTTTTGATTGCTTTTGCTTTTTCTTTGGTACCTGCAAAACTGAAACAAATTGATCTACAACTAACTATAAAAGATGCAGAATTAAACTGAAAGCAGGAAAGAACTAATCTATTTTTCTCAAATGAAATTGCAAGAATGGAAATGCTAGTCTACACTTGCAGAAAGGAAATGCTAGTCTATGAAAGCAGGAAATGCTAATCTATGAAAGCAGGAAATGCTAATCTATGAAAGCAGGAAATGCTAATCTATGAAAGCAGGAAATGTCTATGCTACTTTTGCAGAATGGAAATGAAGTAAACTACTGAGCAGAAGGTAAGAGTAAGAAAATGGAATAAAAGCAACAATTACTAATACTCTGACGCTTCCCTGGCAACGGCGCCAAAAAGATGGTGAGCTCCAGTATTGTAGCAATAATGCTACAACTCCTAGATCTTCCTATCTCTAATTTTATCAACCCGGTAGTTCGTACAAACTTGGAAGCGACGGTGTTGTATGCACAAGTATTAGCTCTTGTCGCAGCTGTCACTTGGTCAGCTGGCACAAGTCCGCTAGGGCTCAAGCCAACTTCTATATGCTCTCAGAAGAAGCTTGCTAAATGATGGATGAAGGCTATCTTAAAGGAAATTAATCTATTTTGCAAAAATGAACTGAAAGCCAACCAAAACATGGAAACCCTAGTAAACCCTAATCTGACTAGCTTAACCTCTAGGATGCAATGGGTGGAGTGCAAGTGTCTGGAAATGATGCCATTACTTCTAATGATGGAAAATGCATGAACTTAAACTACTTTTATTGAAAAGAACATGTTTTTGTATTTTTTCTTAAATGGTTGGAGTGATGATGATTTTGTTTCTTATTAGGGTTTGGTTGTGCAGAGGTGGTGCGAAAGGAAGGAAAGCTTGGGAAAGGTCAGGGGGCTAGGAGAGGTCCCAGGGGATCCTTAGCATCAGTCTACAGAAGTCTACAATGTTTGTATGCTTGGCAACCAAGTTTGCAAGCTCCTACAGGATGTCTGCAGGGGATCCTACAGGAAACTCAGGGATTCTACAGGAAGTCTGCCAACTTCTACAGGATGCTCTACCATGGGAGTTTTAGGTGATGGTGAGGTGATGGAGTGGTATGGGAGGATAGGTGAGGTGGAGATGGAGCTTGTGGTGACTCGGGGGCAGAGAAATAGGACAGAGAAAGAGTGCACGAAGTGGTTGGTGGATAGAAGGATGGGATCAACGAAAGGTCAAAAAGATGAAGCTATGTGGGCAATGAAAGAGTTGGAAGGTGAACGAGCTGAACAGAGGTCATGAAGGTGACTTGAGGAGAGGTTAAGGAGAAGAAAAAGGAAGTAGAAGGATATGGAGCAGTGTAAAAAAAACAAATTACTTATGTCTTGCATCAAAACGAGAATTCATTAACCTATGCTACTTGTGCTATTAAACCTATGAACAGCAATGTAAACCGAGAAGAGAAGCTGTGCATGGAGTGGAAATGAAGAAGTATGGTTCAAGATCAAAAGTGTATGCATGGATCTTCGATGAAAATGACTATGTTGCAGCTTGCATGGAAGTAAAAGACCACGTTCTTTTTGGTGGTTGATATGGACTACACCCCAATCCCTAAACCGAGATGGCAGTGAAGACACTAACAACCTTTTTCTTGGAGCTCCAGTGGATTACAACCCTCCTATTCTGATCCAAACAACTGAAAGTGAATTAACCATAAACTAATCCTACGCAATTCTCATTAACCAAATCAAAGCAGCAAACTGTATTCTTTGAAATGCATATCAAAACAAGGAAACACAATGCTGGAAAGAAAGGTAAATAACACTACAAGAAGAGGAGATCTATTGCTCTCAGGTTGGGGCCTAACCTGAGAGCTATAGCTCCCTTAAAAACTCAGGATTAGATCCAAATCTGCTTGCCTTTATTCATATTCAAAAGTCTAATGTCATGCCAAAACTGGCTTACAAAACAACAAAAACCGAGCTGTAACTCGTGCTCAGAGATTACAATAGTAATTCCAAAAGTCAAAAAGCTTCTAACAAAGGCTACGACCTTCATATTTATACAAAATGAGGATCAAGCTGGCTTCCTTCATTCGTGGAGCTTGGCTGTCCAACTGAAAGTCAAACTGCTGTAAAACTGGTGATCCTGTAGAACGTGTTGGCTGCCTTTAAGCTCGGTGGGGAGGGTTGTTAGAGCTCGGAGTTAAGGTGAAAAGCACGAGGGAAGTCATTTAAAGCTGTAGACAACCTCCCTATAAACATGCAATGCCACCTTTGCTGTCTCCTTGTCTCCTTCTGCGTGGTCTTTTGCTCTCTTCAATGCCAAAAACCTGAAATCATCATGTATTAGCCACATAGATATAATGCCTGCCCTTCTTCCTACAAACAACACGAATATACTAAGAAATGAATGCATAAGTGGTAAAAGATGAATGGTTGAACAAGGTAAGTAGGCCAACATGAGTCCAAATTGTACCAAAAATTGGGGCTCATCAGTGTCTCACTGTGATATGCCACTAGATGCCTGTGTTGAGTAAGGACTGCCCCAATAGCATAGTCAAAGGCATATGTCTCAACCTCAAATGGTTGTTGCAAGTCTGGTAATGCAAGAACCGGTGCTGTGCAGAGTCGATATTTCAACTCTGTGAATGCCTTCTGTTGAGATTCAGACCAATTTTTTTTTGCTTTCGCTCCTCCTTTGGTGACCTGACTCAAGGGCCAACTGATATGAGAAAATCCCAACATGAACCTGCGGTAGAAGTTGGCAAGGCCTAGAAAGCTGCGAAGCTCTGTCAGAGTGGTTGGAGATGGCCAATCCCGAATGACTTGGATCTTGGCTGGATCGACATGCACCCCCTGTTCATCAATAATGTATCCCAGATACTGAACCTGGGTCATGCCAAAAGTGCATTTCTCCAAATTGGCACATAACTTGTGTTGTCGTAGTGTTTGGAGAACTTGTCGAATGTGGTGGAGGTGCTCTTCCCAAGTCTTGCTAAAGATCAAGATGTCATCCAAGTATACCAGTACAAATGAGTTGGTGAATGGCTGCAAGATGTCGTCCATTAGCCTCATGAAGGTTGCAGGAGCATTCGTCAATCCGAAAGGCATAACCAACCATTCGAAAAGGCCCTCCTTGTCTTTGAAGGCAGTCTTCCACACATCGGAGGGTTCGATTGGTACCTGGTGATATCCTGACTTCAAATCGATCTTGCTGAAATATTTTGCCCCCTTTAGTTGGTCCAGGAGGTCATCAATCCGTGGGATTGGGTACCTATTATGGACAGTGATCTTGTTCAGTGCCCGATAGTCAATACAGAGTCTCCAAGTCCCATCCTTCTTTTGTACCAGCACGATAGGGCTCCCACAGGGCGATGAACTCGGACGGATGTTACCTTTTTGCAGCAGCTCCTGAATCTGCCTCTTGATTTCATCGTTCTCCAGAACAGAGCACCGATAGATTGGTCCATTGGGCAACGGCGAACCTGGGGTCAGATCAGTGGAGTGCTTGACCTGACAGTGCAGAGGAACCCCTGCGGGGGAGGTGAAGATGTCCTCATACTCCTCCACGACCTTGTCCATCTGTAGTTGTCGT
Organism: Pinus tabuliformis; assembly: GCA_031772625.1. Lineage (NCBI taxonomy): Eukaryota > Viridiplantae > Streptophyta > Pinopsida > Pinales > Pinaceae > Pinus > Pinus tabuliformis. Next base: position 1,265,903,129 of record CM062811.1, read on the forward strand.
GCGGAGGGGCCCTGTCTGGAGGTCGTGGCCACCGTCTTCTTCTTTTCTTGAGGGCGTATCATCAGGAAAACAAACTTCCCGGTTTTGGAAATGAGCTTACTGCATTGTTTTGCAGTAACCAAAGAGATGGCAGTAGGCGGTGCTACCTCTGGTATCCTGTACAACTTATTTCCCAAAGTAACAATAACAGCACGGGGCCTTGACTCATACACAACATGTCGCTTCCACAAGTATGGTTGTCCTAATAACACATCACAAACTTCAAGGTGAGCAATGTCACATAATACCTCATCCATGAAGGGTTTGATGTTGTATGGAAGGCAACACTGTTGGCTCATGCGAAGATCCCGTCCTTGGTGCAGCCACCCAATGGTGTATGGTTGTGGATGTGCTGTGGTCGGTAAGCCCAGCCATTTCACAACCTCTGTCGAAATGAGGTTCTTTTAGCTCCCGCTGTCAACAATGAACTGTAGCGGGGAGCCATTTTCCCACATCTGGGAGTGGAAGAGACGCTCCTCCTCCTCTGGATCTTCAGGTTCCTCCTTCTGGATCTCCGTGGTGGCAACGGTGGCGTTAGGCTCCGCATCGATAATTTGCTTCCCTTTGTCATTCCCCTTATCGGGTTCCGACTCAAAGTCAAAACATGCATCTAATTCTGAAACCTTTAGCTCGGCCACCAGTGACTGCTTGGCCCGACACTCACTTGTGTTGTGAGTGGAGCTCTTATGGAACTCCCACCACTTTCCGGTGTCCTTCTTCGGCTTCGCAGCACTGTTCTTTGCTTGTAGCTTTGGCGGGTTGTCTTGGGCCGCCCCGCCTTGGCTTTGTTCTTTGTTTTGCGGTTTGGGGGCACCTTTCCCTTGTTTCGGATTTGCAGACCCAAAGTCTCGCTTCTTCTGTTTAAAATTTTGCTCGACCTTGACGACATATCGGTATGCCGTGCCGAGCGAGGAGATGTTCAGGAATTCTATTTCTTCTTGGATGTACTTGTGTAGGTAGCCACAGTATTTGAGTACCAAATGCTGATCTGTATCCTTGATACCCAACTTTGTGCGAAGGGTATGGAAAATATTGGTAAACTCTGGTACGTCTGGGTCCCTTCCCTGCCGTAGCGTGGTCCACTTTATGTATTGATCCTCATAGCTTCCGACAAGGTAGTACTGCTCCTTGATGGCATCTCGGAATGAATCCCAAGTCGGTGCGACTGAAAATAGTGAGCCTGTACTTTCATCCTTCTGCTCGCAGTAGGTTTCCCACCAATCCTTGACGTGGGGGGCTACTTTGAGAAGAGCGAAAATAATCTTTTCCCGACTGGAAAAATCATGAACATAAAAATAACCCTCTAGCACATTTAACCATTTATCGACGACATCTGTGTCTATCTGACCCTCGAATATGGGGATTTCAAAATTAACTTGTACCTTAAATGGTGTGGCGTTTCCAGAGTTGCTGTTGGAAGCCGATGCGTCACCCCTGGGTAGCTGCTGAAGGATTTGGGCAAAGTTGTCCATCATCGCGTTCCTTTGTCACTCGAGGGCTTCTTCGAGCAATATTTTGATAGGATCTCCTGCCCCCTCGTCTTTCTTTTCATCCGCCATGGGAGGCCGTCGGGATTTGCGAGGCTGGTCTTGCAAAGGTTCGACTAGTTCAAGCCCTAACTCCTTATATCCCGACCTCGTTGGGGACATGCAGAGAAAAACAGAGAAGAAAAGCAGACCGCTCTGATACCAATGATCCGGATTTAAATAGGAACGCAATAAAATACAGAGATAACCATAAAGACAGATACACAGCGGAAATAATACCTCAATTCATTACTGTAAAATATTGAAATATGCTTACAAACAGAAATGGAAATAAACCAGCTAGGGCGATGGTAGCTTATCTTTGAGAAGAGATGTGGTGGCTACATGCCTCTGAACTGTTTTACAATGAGGCTCGAAGGCCTATTTATTGTTGAGAAACAATGGAAAACCCTTCACATTTCAAAACCTAACCCTAGAAGATGAAACGCCAAATTGTGGGCCTCGTTTTTGGGTAAGTTGGTACATCAACTTCCCGGGGTCGTGAATTGGTCATACTTTCTCCGTTTGACGTGCATGATAGCCTGTTGGAAAGATCTCTCCGAGGACTACAACGGAAAAGATGATTTTTATCAAAAAAATCGTTGGTAGTAGATTTCCCAAAAAACATCGTTTAGGGCCTCAAAACGGCTCCAGAAGTTTAGGACCCGAAAAACTGCTAAAAATAGTAAACTATGCTATAATTAAGGAAACTGAAAAAACTGTAAGAAGCACTAGAGGGGATCCAAGTGGAATTAGCAGGTGGCCACCAATATCCACCTGGATCATTCCTCCCCCCTTAGGAAGCAATGGTCCCCATTGCATTGAATGCCTCCATGAGATGAGGGAACTTCTGCTGCACTTGGTCCCTGGTGAGCCACTTGCGCTGGTGAAGGAGTTGTCCTGCTTTAACAACTCGATACAGTTGAATATTCTGCTGGCGAGTGTGCTTGATCTGTGTGTCCATGATCCAATCAGTTGGAACTTGTTCCATGCAAGCTGGATTTAACTATGTGGGTGTGAGTTGTTCTCCAATGTCGGACGTGTCTAGTAATGGTGGAAAGTATGGCCGAAGGCAGTCGACATTGAACACCGGGTGCAAGCCAAGGAATGGGGGAATGCTGAGCTCAAATGCATTGTCTCCCATAACCTTGGTAATGGTGTAAGAGCCATATTGGAGTGGTCTGAGTTTCCGATAGGCTCCGATAAGGCGTTCCTTTTGCAAATGCAACCAGACTTTGTCGCCCACTTGAAACTTGTGTGGCACCCACTGTTGATCATGTCGCTGCTTGTACTTGGCATTTGATTTCTCCAGAATGTCATGGACCTACTGGCCAATATGTTGGATGTGCTCAATGAAGCTGTTTGCCTTATCTGTTTCGGACTGGATATGAGCAGAATCTGCGTGAGTAGCTACAAATGGCATGGCCACATCGATGGGACATAGTGGCTGGAATCCCAATCCCACCTGGAAAGGGTTGCGGCCAGTCGAGCTGTGGAGAGCCCGGTTGTAGCTATGTTGAACATAAGGGAGGCTCTCATCCCATGTGCGTGGATGCTTTGAGTTGTACATGCACAGAATGTGTACGATCATCCTGTTGACGACCTCAGTCTGACCATCAGTTTGAGGATGGAAGGCTGTGGACTTAGTGAGTTTGGTGTCCAGCATAAACCAGAGGCTAGACCAAATTGTACTGAGGAACCTGCTATCCCGATCTGAAATGATAGACTGTGGGATCCCAAAGTCTACCCATACTCGTTCAAAGAAGAGTTTAGCAGTGGCTACTGCTGTGATATTCTTCTTGCAGGCTGCCATAATGGCCATCTTCGAGAACCTGTCGACAACTACAAAAACAAAATCATTTCCATGCCTAGTGGAAGGGAGGCCTGACATGTAATCCATGGAGATGGATTCCCAAGGTGGACTAGGGGTAGGCATCGGGGTATAGAGGCCTTGATTCTTGATGGTCGATTTGGCAATGGCGCAAGCAGTGCATGATCTGATGTACTTCCCGTCATCCTGTCGAAGATTCAGCCAATAGAAATATTTCTACAGTACTGCCACGATTTTTTCGACCCCAAAATGCCCAATAGCCCAACTGTAGTGTGCTTCCCAGATCATCTTGGCACGCTCGCTTGAAGGAACACAAAGGTGACCCAGGTGGCATAATAGGTCGTCCTGGAGGTAAAAATCTGGAACATGTTGACCCTCCAAGAGTGTCTGGTATGTGTGGCCGAATTCCGGGTCGCTTTTGTAGAGCAGTGGCCAATCAGAAGTCTCGTGCCCACAAGAGTTGAGCACGGTGGTTAACGCCATGATCAGTGGTCGACTGAGGCAATCTGCAACATTATTGGTGCTGCCCTTCTTATACTTGATATTCAAATGGAACTGTTGCAGGTATGTGGACCACTTCTGATGGCGATCATTCTGCAATTTCCCTTGGGTCTGTATGAACTGCAGGGGTCGGTGGTCCGTGTGGATGACCGTTTCCTTCCCCAAAATGTAATGCTTCCATTGTCAGCAGGCCTGCACAATGGAATTCATCTCTTTGTCATAAGTGGGATACTTCCGGACTGTGTCTGAAAGTGTCTCAATGTGATATGCCACTGGATGCCCGTGTTGAGTAAGGACTGCCCCAATAGCATAGTCAGAGGCATCTGTCTCGACCTCAAATGGTTGTTGCAAGTCTGGTAATGCAAGAACCGGTGCTGTGCAGAGTCGATCTTTCAACTCTGTGAATGCCTTCTGTTGAGATTCAGACCAATTTTTTTTTGCTTTCGCTCCTCCTTTGGTGACCTGACTCAAGGGCCAAGTGATATGAGAAAATCCCAACACGAACCTGCGGTAGAAGTTGGCAAGGCCTAGAAAGCTGCGAAGCTCTGTCATAGTGGTTGGAGATGGCCAATCCCGAATGACTTGGATCTTGGCTGGATCCACATGCACCCCCGTTCATCAATAATGTATCCTAGATACTGAACCTGGGTCATGCCAAAAGTGCATTTCTCCAAATTGGCACATAACTTGTGTTGTCGCAGTGTTTGGAGAACTTGTCGAATGTGGTTGAGGTGCTCTTCCCAAGTCTTGCTAAAGATCAAGATGTCATCCAAGTATACCACTACAAATGAGTTGATGAATGGCCGCAAGATGTCGTCCATTAGCCTCATGAAGGTTGCAGGAGAATTCGTCAATCCGAAAGGCATAACCAACCATTCGAAAAGGCCCTCCTTGTCTTTGAACGCAGTCTTCCACACATCGGAGGGTTCGATTGGTACCTGGTGATATCCTGACTTCAAATCGATCTTGCTGAAATATTTTTCCCCCTTTAGTTGGTCCAGGAGGTCATCAATCCGTGGGATTGGGTACCTATTACGGACAGTGATCTTGTTCACCGCCCGATAGTCAATACAGAGTCTCCAAGTCCCATCCTTCTTTTGTACCAGCACGAACGGGCTCCCACAGGGCGATGAACTCGGACGGATGTGACCTTTTTGCAGCAGCTCCTGAATATGCCTCTTGATTTCATCGTTCTCCAGAATAGAGCACCGATATATTGGTCCATTGGGCAGCGGCGAACCTGGGGTCAGATCAGTGGAGTGCTTGACCTGACAGTGCAGAGGAACCCTTGCGGGGGAGGTGAAGATGTCCTCATACTCCTCCAAGACCTTGTCCATCTGTAGTTGTCGTGCAGAGGGGCCCTGTCTGGAGGTTGTGGCCATCGTCTTCTTCTTTTCTTGAGGGCGTATCATCAGGAAAACAAACTTCCCGGTTTTGGAAATGAGCTTACTGCATTGTTTTGCAGTAACCAAAGAGATGGCAGTAGGCAGTGCTACCTCTGGTATCTTGTACAACTTATTTCCCAAAGTAACAATAACAGCACGGGGCCTTGACTCATACACAGCATGTCGCTTCCACAAGTATGGTTGTCCTAATAACACATCACAAACTTCAAGGGGAGCAATGTCACACAATACCTCATCCATGAAGGGCTTGATGTTGTATGGAAGGCAACACTGTTGGCTCACGCGAAGATCCCGTCCTTGGTGCAGCCACCTAATGGTGTATGGTTGTGGATGTGCTGTGGTCGGTAAGCCCAGCCGTTTCACGACCTCTGCCGAAATGAGGTTCTTTTGGCTCCCGCTGTCGACAATGAACTGTAGCGGGGAGCCATTTACCCACATCTGGGAGTGGAAGAGACGCTCCTCCTCCTCTGGATCTTCAGGTTCCTCCTTCTGGATCTTCGTGGTGGCAACGGTGGCGTTGGGCTCCGCATCGATAATTTGCTTCCCTTTGTCATTCCCCTTATCGGGTTCTGACTCAAAGTCAAAACATGCATCTAATTCTGAAAACTTTAGCTCGGCCACCAGTGACTTCTTGGCCCGACACTCACTTGTGTTGTGAGTGGAGCTCTTATGGAACTCCCACCACTTTCCGGTGCCCTTCTTCGGCTTCGCAACACTGTTCTTTGCTTGCAGCTTTGGCGGGTTGTCTTGGGCTGCCCCACCTTGGCTTTGTCCTTTATTCTGCGGTTTGGGGGCACCTTTCCCTTGTTTCGGATTTGCAGACCCAAAGTCTCGCTTCTTCTGTTTAAACTTTTGCTCGACCTTGACGGCATATCGGTATGCCGTGCCGAGCGAGGAGATGTTCAGGAATTCTATTTCTTCTTGGATGTACTTGTGCAGGTAGCCACAGTATTTGAGTACCAAATGCTGCTCTGTATCCTTGATACCCAACTTTGTGCGAAGGGTATGGAAAATATTGGTAAACTCTGGTACGTCTTGGTCCCTTCCCTGCTGTAGCGTGGTCCACTTTATGTATTGATCCTCATAGCTTCCGACAGGGTAGTACTGCTCCTTGATGGCATCTCGGAATGAATCCCAAGTTGGTGCGACTGAAAATAGTGAGCTTGTACTTTCATCCTTCTGCTCGCAGTAGGTTTCCCACCAATCCTTGATGTGGGGGGCTGCTTTGAGAAGAGAGAAAATAATTTTTTCCCGACTGGAAAAATCATGAACAGAAAAATAACCCTCTAGCACATTTAACCATTTATCGACGGCATCTGCGTCTATCTGACCCTCGAATATGGGGATTTCAAAATTAACTTGTACCTTAAATGGTGTGGCGTTTCCAGAGTTGCTGTTGGAAGCCGATGCGTCACCCCTGGGTAGCTGCTGAAGGATTTGGGCAAAGTTGTCCATCATCGCGTTCCTTTGTCACTCGAGGGCTTCTTCGAGCAATATTTTGATAGGATCTCCTGCCCCCTCATCTTTCTTTTCATCCGCCATGGGGGGGCGTCGGGATTTGCGAGGCTGGTCTTGCAAAGGTTCGACTAGTTCAAGTCCTAACTCCTTATATCCCGACCTTGTTGGGGACATGTAGAGAAAAACAGAGAAGAAAAACAGACCACTCTGATACCAATGATCCGGATTTAAACACGAACGCAATAAAATATAGAGATAACCAGAAAGACAGATATGCAGCGGAAATAATATCTCAATTCATTACTGTAAAATACTGAAATATGCTTACAAACAGAAATGGAAATAAACCAGCTGGGGCGATGGTAGCTTATCTTTGAGAAGAGATGTGGTGGCTACATGCCTCTGAACTATCTTACAATGAGGCTCGAAGGCCTATTTATTGTTGAGAAACAATGGAAAACCCTTCACAATCCAAAACCTAACCCTAGAAGATGAAATGCCAAATTGTGGGCCTCGTTTTTGGGTAAGTTGGTACATCAACTTCCCGGGGTCGTGAATTGGTCATACTATCTCCGTTTGACGTGCATGATAGCCCATTGGAAAGATCTCTCCGAGGACTACAACGGAAAAGATGATTTTTATCAAAAAAATCTCTGGCAGTAGATTTCCCAAAAAACGTTGTTTAGGGCCTCAAAACGGCTCCGGAAGTTTAGGACCCGAAAACTACTAAAAATAGTAAACTGTGCTATAATTAAGGAAACTGAAAAAAATGTAAGAAGCACTAGAGGGGATCCAAGTGGAATTAGTGGGTGGCCACCAATATCCACCTGGATCACTAGTACTGATAACAGAATGTTACAGTCACTGCCGCATGCTCCTCCAAAAAGATGTACTAGCTCTGCACTATGGAGAATCCAAGGCTCGTTACAATACTCTCCAAGATTTCTCTAAGATACTCCTATCAGAATAATGGATGACCAAAAGGCTCTACAAAGAGTTATGAGGTTCTATATATAGCAAAGGGTGGGGTGACGCTTGACATTTCCCTTTGCAAATGTTCACCTAACCTCATGACTCTTCAACTACTCTATGACTGTTACATTCAAATATTGACAGTTGGACTTCCACTTTACAAGATGTTACATACAATATGCACATGTACCCATGCGAGACAAAATAGGCTTGAGCAATCCATCCAAGCTATCACTAACACTTGGACAGCTTTGAGAAGACCAACTCTTAGACATCCTAACGATGGTTGACAGTGGCGAACTGATTTCAAGCTTGGTCGTCCATGATGGTGTCCGTGTGCTCAATGGTGAAATCCCGCTGAAAGTGAAATCTTACCTCCGTTGCATCTAGGTACACTAATATGGATCCTCTGTTCAACTCATCTAATAACATGTGCATCATCGTCTTCAGTGCAGCTGGACCAACAACATATTGATGCATAGTGTCTGTGCTGATCTCCAAGTGTTTGTTGGTGATCATGCACATCAAGTTGTCAAAATACATGTTTAACTCTCGTCAACTTGCTTCTTATATTCGCCTCGATGAGTGTGCCAATGGGTGGGATCGCATGCTTGCACATAATGACATCCATGCTCCTAAACACCCTTGCATGCGATTGACGGCACTGCTCACCCTGTCTGCTCTGTGCTAGCTGCTCAGATGGACCTATAACCTATATGGGCAAAGTTTCATCAGTCTGTGGATGTTGTGCCTCCTACTGTTCCAGTTGCAACTCCTTCTCTCGTATGTGCAACTCCTATTCTTCTTGCGATCCTCTTGTCGCATCGTCTCCTCATAGCCTCAGTCTCCAAAGTTGCTTTCATCACAAGTGGATATGCTTGAACTAGCAACTTTGATACACCTCGGTGTTGTCAACAACCTTCCTCTTACATTTTTCGCATGTAGGTTTGCTACCTTCTGTTGCTGTTGATGGTTCTGATCGTCATGATGTCGACACCATTTCATCTTGACGTCCTTGTCTATGAAAAACTTGATGTATTCATAGATAGGAAAGTTCATAGACACTTGATTGACTGTATCCCTAGTGGCACTCTCAACGGTGTCTTTGACTCTGCTCTCCTGGAAGCCATTGTACTTATGCTACTGAAGGGCAGATGAACACTTGTGCTACCTAGAGACATAGAAAAACTCATGGAAAGAAATATGTTAGTTGAAAACCAAAACAAACTGAAGGATTGACATGCAACATACCTGTGTGACAATTTGTGAAGATTGCACAATTTTCACCAGGAGGCTGGGAGACTGACTGCCAAAACTATGTAAGACATAGTCTGAGCTATCAGGACGCTGACTGATAGCTGGAAATGTGCAATGCATAGCCCATCCTGGCCTACTGAGGATTGAAATTTCGTAATGTGCAATTTCAGTCAGCAGTGACATGCAAACCAACAAACTACATTGCGCAGTTTCTGGGGCCAACAAGGCACTGCCTCCTAAAATTCTCAATGCAAGCCTGGAGGCCATTGCTGGGCTAGACTTGCATAATTTCTGGACAGAAGGCAGAGTCTTCACTTCTAGAAATGTGCAATTCTAGCCATGCAAGGCAAGGTCCAGGCCAAGGTAGCCCATACCCACCAATGGGCAACCAAAAACATGAGAAGTCTAAACGCATGGTGAACTGAGTGTAAGCACGAGTGGATGATCATGCATGAAAACAAGAAGTGAAGGATTCAAAAAATGGGAAGACATACATTTGTGTGAAGTGGGTCATCGTAACGACGACCGTCGGTGAGAAAGTAGTGTCATGCATGTGACAGTAGTGAGATGCAAATGAAAACTAAAATGGTGCTTCTATAAGCTAACATACATCAAAATGACAACAAGAACTCATCAAAATCAAGTAGACAACACTTACATGAAGCAAAACACAAAAAGAGATAGAAACGCAGCACAAGACATGAGAAGCTGACTCACCTTGAAACAACTAAGATGAAAGCGCTGAAGACTCTTGGATGTGATGTGGGATGTGAGATTTGTATGATCGATGTGAGGAATGAGCTCTAATGCATCCGGTTCATATGTTTTGATAAGATCAAGGTTATGACACGCATGCCACAAACCTAGGAAAAAGCAACACTTAGTGGGAGGTTTCTAAAACGATCTTTGCATGTAACCTCCAGTTGCTAAAAATAGATCCCTCAAATCTAAGGATGCCCTTTCATGCTGCCTTTTCCTATTTTGGGGAATGCAACCCATTCATGCAAATACTTTTTTCTCGGCCCCATAGGGAATCGACCAACCTGAAGGCACATGCATCAGTCTGTGAGCCTAAGAAGAAAATTGCATAGTTTCTGAGCTTAGTTGGGTTGGTTGTCCTAGAGGGATTGCACAATTTCTAGAGTTAGCAGGTGACTTTTGCCCAACATTGCGCAATTTCTGGGTTGAGATGTAGTGTTGGGCCAGATTGCACAGTTTTCTCAAGGAAACCTGTGTAACTGCATTATGAAATTTCTGAGCCCAGTAGGCTACTTAAAAGAGCTGTGCAATTTCTGGCCTGAGATGTAGGGTTGGGCTATATTGCACGGTTTTCTTAAGGAAGCCTGTCTGACTGCATTGCGCAATTTCTGAGCCCAACAGTTTGCCCAACAGATTTGCGCAATTTCTGGAGGGAAGGCTAGTTCCCCTCTAGAATTGCGCAATTTTCTGAGGGAGCTACTCAGCCAGCAACTAGCTTAAGTCTGGAATGGAAACCTGTGAAAGGAGTGAAGCAAACTGACATGCACAGGCTAGCAGGCCACTAAAAAACCAATGAATCCTATGTACTTGATAGTGCAAGACATGCTGCTAGGATGGTTGGTAGGGAGGCTCCAAAATGAAGCTAAGGCAAACTTTTGGAGGGTGGTTGTAGCTGCTACAACACATTACTAAGGGTTTTCTTTTGCTCAATCTTTTAGCTTTCAGTGGAGTGAAATTTGGAACTTAGGATCATTGAAAGTTCAAAAGTCACTTCCTTAATATTTCTAGGTTATGTAATGGTGTTCCTTCACTCCCTTAATATTGCTAACTTATGTAATGGTGCTCCTTCACTATAATTGTTTTTTCTCATTAACAACTTGATGGTTCTGTCTAAAATAAATGGAATTTCATAGCTTCACATCTTTCTCCATATATTGATTACATAACTCATCATTACTATCATTTAAACCAAAGTTTATTTAAATAATAAATACACATATTTGTCTTCAAAGGAATTTTTTTTAGTAAAGTGTTTTATCAATGGAGTGACTCAAAGTGTTTGGTGTTTTAAGTGGTTTCATAGTGGAGTAAGCTCAACTCTTTGTCATAATTTTCTTGTAATTTCCAATCAACACAAATAAGTATCACTACATCACATCTTGCTTATTTTCATTACTAGATCTTATTGTTGATGGTTGAATTTAACATGAATTTTGTTGAAAGCCTTGTCATGAAAGTTCTCTTCTATTAGCAATGAACAACTAGATGTAGTAGGTTTTGGCTAGAATAAAATTTTGTGTACATAATAATTTTATGATTAATTTTCATCATAGATAGTATATCTCAAAGGATCCACTCCTAGAACTCCAAATAAATCTTCGAAAGAGAAAAATCCAACTATTGAGATTTTCCAAATTGTAGAGTTGATCAATAGTGACATGGAAATGACTCTTAAACACTGAACACTTGCAAATCAACTAGAAAAAATTGATATTGAGCCAATGAGGCCCATATTTAAGGACAACGAGGCCCTCATAATTCCTCAAGTAACTTTTCTAGGATCAAGAGATATTTGTAGGAAATTGAGATAAGGAGATTATCCTGATGTAATTCTTTCTAGTGATCTAGAAATAAAAAATATTGATGATTTCCTTTCCTACCATCAGAAGATATCATTTACATATCATCGTTTCTAAAATTCTTATGATGCCTTTTTCTATGGAAATATATTGTATCAACAAACATAAGAAAATGACAACGATTAATGATGAAGGAAGATGTATAACTTCTTTTAGCCGTTTCAATTGAAGTACTATATATTGTATCAATTAAGGAAATCATGATTACCAGGTTTGTAGAACAATTTCACTAAGATAATGATGTTAAGAAAATATTGGTAGGATGGTTGGTTGAAGAAAACATATCTTTTGTTGAGAGTGATGGGGTATACACAATGACAAATCCAAGATACCCCTATATCTATGCAATGGCCTTGATGTGTTGTTACATGGTGAGGCTAATTGTATCCATTTCAAATATGCTTAGGTACTAGTTGTGCATGTTGTCATCAAAATCAATGATGTATTCAATTCAACCACCATATTATCATATGCCATGAAAAGAGCTATTGAGAGAGAAAATAACCTAGTGGATAAGATTCTCCCCACTTTCTACATGTCTTCTTAGCTACTAAATATTATTTGTTCAAGCAATTATTTCCTAGGATTAAATTGAAATTGACTTTAGATGGAAACCCAATTCATATTTACCATCAGAGGTTATGGGAAAACAACTATGATAAATTATGCACAATTGCGTGATTACTTTTTTGGTTTCATTGTACAAATATATATTCTACTAGGAATCCCTGTACTAATTGAAATAATATATGTTCTTGCCAAGAAAAATAGGTAGTCGGTATTGAAAAGAAAACAATACTCATCTTAAAGTATATGAGGTGGATAATTCTCCTTACTATGTTTCCTAAGCATGTTCCAAATGGGATCTGAATGGAGAGATATAATATTAGACCATTTTCCACGATTTGATTCTCCTCTACCATGTTCAATATGGAAAACATTTATTACCTATAACATGTATATCAGACATTATGAGTCAAGTAATTTTATGATATATATTTGTTGGGTGTGTTATATTCTTTCCACAACTAGGTCCATGTGTTGTTACGTTGTGCTAGGCACAACAAGGGGGTTTGCAATACGGAAGTAGCCCCCTTGCAAAGGGTTCAGGGCAGTGCCCTGGGAATATTTTTTTATGTAGACCCAATCATAGCTAGGTAGATCCAAGGATGGGGAATGGACTCAAAGATGGTGGGCGGACCTACCCATAGTTTCATGCATGGTATTTACACATGGTTTTGGGCATGATGCTTTTTTTCCCATGGTATTTTGTAGATTCGGTCAAGGGAACTATGATTATGTTCTAAAATGTTAATGGATTTGGGTTTATGAATGTGTTGTAGCAGCAACAACCACCCTCCAAAATTTTTGCCTACAGCTATTTCGGAGCCTCCCTTGAATAGTTTCACTTGATGACTAAACACACTCCGTTCACTCTGTGAGCTTGTGTGAGTCTTTACATTTGCCTTGCTTGATTCATTGCATTCAAGTCTCTACAGAATGATGCCTGAGTCATGCTTGTGACTGTGTTCTAGTTATGCTCAAAGTCTTTGCTTCGTATGTGCTTGTTGTACTCGCTATGAAAGAATCTGTCACACTCACACACAGAGTCACATTCACTATTGCGCAAGCGTCATCTCGATCAATGAAAAATCAATCATGAGTGTCACACTTGTCTCTTACAACGTTGGTCAGTCTTTTTGAAAATGTGTGTCTGGATGGTTTGGTCGTCTCATCATCAAGTCATGCGAGTGTGTGTTCGTATGATCACCTATGCATATTTCGATTGTTCACACACTTAGCCATTTTTGCTGAAAGTTTTGATGATCAAGCTCCCCTCTAACATCCAGACCATCACCCCACCATCAAATCGATCGAATGTCAACCAAAACAACACAGAAGCACTAAGCTAGTATTTTCAAGCTACGCCGCCAGCAAGCAATTCAATCAACTCTCATGCCGACCACCCAAATAGTCTGACCCGATAGTCTCCTCGGGATTGACTCCCGTCAAAAATTGCGCAGAGGCCACTGACCTCACCTGCTTAAATAACTGAGGAAATTTCACAAACAGGCTAGATAGTAACCAAGTGCCTGTCCTTGTCTCCCTAAGAAAATTGTGCAATTTTCCCAGCCAGTCATCCCGACAGTTGACCAACTGCTCATCTTAGAAATTGTCCAATATTCATGAGCAGGCCTTCCACTGCCCATTAGTTAGCTCAGCTCAAAACTTGCAAAGAGATGATAAGTAGGCCATCCTCCCAGCCTCCGTGCTTTTTTCCTTGCCAACAACCCCTAGCATCAGACTTCCAGTTCCCTCTAGGAATTGCGCAGTTTCTGCTGCCAGTCTCCTGGGAATCCAACTTGCAGTTCCCTCTGGGAATTGTGCAGTTTTGGACGCCAATGAACAGAGTAGCCAATTGGTAGTTCCCTCTAGGAATTACACAGTTTTGGTTGCCAGTGACCTCATCAACCAATTGGCAGTTCCCTATGGGAATTGTGCAGTTTTGGCTGTGAGTGACCTAGGCAGTTCCCCAGAAAACCTGTGCAATCCCTGCCTATTGACCTTGCATGCAACCCAACCCATTCCTCTAGAAAATTGCACAAATCTAGCTATCCAGCCCTGTTGCTCGTTCATTCTGAAAAATTCATAGAGCATGCCTGCCTTGCCTTCCAGCAACCCAGACTGTTCCTCACAAAATTTGTGAAATTTTGCCTCTTAGACAAGCCAGACTTTGTAGACAGTCACTGTCAACTCAGATTTCTTGTCTCCATCTCTCAATGACTCTTGCACAATTTTCATCAGTAGTTGCCTAGAGTCATCATCCCGCATCATAGCCTTCCTGCCTTTCCTGGTCACCTGCATCCAAATGATCATGTGTCATGGTAGACTAGGAGATTTTGGATTTGATGTTGTATCATCATGAGTGACTACAGGTACAGGTACACTAATGAACATGGCAAGATGACGAATGGGATGAACGAAGGGAGCACATGCAGAATGAGAGGTTCACCAACAGATAAACGAACGAAGCATGTGAAGTAGATGAATGCGATGAACATGCACCCTCGCGAATAGATGAGTCTGTCAAGCCTTCCAACATGCAAGCAAGAAACAACAAGGTAAATCTTCATCAAGTGAACCAAGGACCATCAAAGACTCTGCACACTTCACCAAGCGTAGGTGAAGCTATGATACACCATGAAGACATCCATCATCCAACAACACTATAGCTTGACATGCACCCTAGCAGTAGCATGAATGTACAAGGATCATCATGTCAAGTCATGTCGAGTCACATCATGAGTCATGTCACCCACATCTCCAACATGGGCTTGTTGTCAATCAATGTGATATAACATGGAAGTCCAAGATACCCACTTGTTGAACAAAGAGTCATGGAAGTCAAACGGTCATGAGGGGAGTCGAACAACCACAAGGGTCAGTTTCACCCTTGGCTATAAATACCCCCTCATTTCTACATGCAAAGGAATTTTCACCTCAGCTCCTCCCACATAGCCAAGAGAGTCTGTAATCTTTTATTTGAGGAGTGTTGAAAACGCAACAAGATGATGGAGCTTAGTGAAAAGAAGTCGCCTTCACTAAGTGGGCCGCAGGCTATTTTTGGCGCATAGTCTATGTTTAGACATATGGATCATGGTCTATGAGTTGCAGGATGCTATTTATGGATGATTGGTCATGTTGGTAAAAATAGATGGACTTCTATTTTTAGACATATGGGTGGAGTCTATTTTTAGACTGCCAGTCTAAAAATAGAACAGTCAAATATTATTAGCTCTTAATAATATTTGGAATATAAACATTATATTATCCTCTTGCAGCACTTCAGTTCGAGCTACGGATGTGGCACATGCAACTGCTAGAAGGAAATACACTTTTCTTATAGATTAGTTGAGCTATTGCATGATGGACTTTAGTTAGAACTCAAGTGATTGAGGACTTTATGGAGTTGTGTTCAGTTTGACTTAGTTGAACTAGTTGTATTTAGTCTAACTGCCAAATACACTAGTGACGAGTGATGTGAATTAATTATTAATTAATTCACTAATTATTAACTCATAAATCAACTAAAGAATACATCAGTGAACTCAGTGCATGGACAGTTCAGTGGAGACAAGTGTTAGAGGTGGGTGAAAGGGTGAGACTACTATCAGTTGCGACTATAGCTGTGCATGAGATTTGCACAATCATTGATGGAGATTGCCAATGAAGATTGCGTAGTACAACCAAAAGGGAATTCAAGCTTGGATCAGATCTATTCTCAACTTGGATTGCATAGTAGAGGCAGACAAACAGTGGAGGAGATTTGAACTTGTGACTTGATTCAGATCTGATCTAGTTTGTGTGTAGCAGGTGGAGATAGTAATGAGTACTTGTGAGGAGTATTGTACTATGTATTGTTACATGTTCTCTATCATTATAATATACAGATAGTTGGGGGTTTTTAGTTGTATGCTTTCCCCATTACATACTGTGTTTATATGTGTGATTGATGTTTCAATGTGCACATGCGATTGTCTTTGATTCCGAAAATTGATGATCAACGTAGAGGAGGTTATGTATTATGCATGCATTCCGCAAATAGTGTATAATCAGGATAATCTCTGTGAATAAGTGTTATATTATTCAAAATTTCTACATGGTATCAGAGCTGGCTGATTTGTAGAAAAAGTTTCTACATGGTATCGGAGCGAAGTTGATCATCAGATCTATTATTCAGAAAGTGATTACATTTTATTTCTTCAAGAAGAGTCTATAATCGGTCGAGGTAGCCTCTGGTTTCATCATTCTTTTGGAAGGTGAGATATCTTGTAAATGCCCATACAGTCAATCTTTGTACGAGAAATATTTTTTTCTCACAAATTTTAAATTAGAAGCGGTTGAGTTTTGAGCTGGTGGAATTCGAATTTGCAGCAGTGTTTTCTTGGTGTCGAAGTTGAAATGTCTTTCAATGGATTGCAATTGGAGTATGCCCTTGAAGGCAGCTCAAATTATATTGCATGGAAAGACAGGATGGAGGCGGTGTTAGATAACAATGGGTTGAAGGAGTTCATAGAAGCTGAGGCCCCAAAGCCTACTGATGCTGCTCACGTTGAGGCTTGGCAAAAGAAGACAACAAAGTGTCGAAGGATTCCGTTGGAGGGCGTGAAGGATCACATTGTATCCAGCCTACATGGAAAGGCTTCTCCATACTTGATGTGGAAAGCGTTGATAGATTTATTCTAAAGCAAGAGCAACCAGAGGAAGTTGGTGCTCAAGGATAAACTCAGAAACATTAAGTGTGAGAAAGGAGACAGTATGCCCAAGTATCTCAAGAAGTTCACCCAATGCCAGGATGAGCTGGGAAGTGTGGGGGTGACTGTCGATGATGAGGACTTGGTGAGCTTGGCTCTCCTTGGTCTTCCGAAGAGTTGGCATTCCTATCAGGAAACTGTCAATGGTTGGGAGAAATTGTCAGGATGGGAGAGACTTTGGTCTGATCTTGAGCAAGAGGAGATCAGGCGGAATACCAGGGACGGATCTTCATCAAAGGCATCTGATGAAGAAAATTGTGCTTTGGCTGCCAAAGCAAAGAAGGGGAAGAAAAATAAAGCTTCTCATTCCAGTGCGAAAGGCAAGAAGCAGGACATGTCCAAGGTGAAGTGCTTTCACTATCACCAGCAAGGACATTATGCCACAAATTGTCCGCAGAAGAAGAAAAATAAGCAAGTTGCTGGATCTGCAGCACGAGAGGCCTTAGCCTCGCAGTTTGAGCCGGATTTTTCACTGATCGCATGCTTGGTATGAAGTGTGATGGAATCTGTATGGTTCTTGGACAGTGGTGTGTCTTTTCACATGACAGGAGATCGAGATTTGTTTTCTGATCTGGATGAGAAAGATCTTGGAGTGCACATCGAGATGGGCGATGATGGTAGATACAGTGCGACTGGTATTGGTACCATTTCCTTTGAGAGGGAGTCTAGTAAACCCTTCATATTGAAGGAAGTGATGCATGTTCCAGGATTGAAGAAGAATCTTATCTCTGTGGTGATGTTAGAAGACAAGGGATATGATGTTGTCTTCAGCGAGGGAAGGCTTTCCTGCGCAATAAGACAACTAGAGAAACCCGGAAGATAGGGGTTCGAGTCAAGAACCTTTATCAATTGCATGTAGATGGTTGTGCAGCAATGGCATGCAAGGAAGAAGGATTGGTGAGCCGTGATGATGGCGAGCTGTGGCACCGGAGATTGGGCCACCTTCACCATGGAGCCTTGAAGATACTGCAGTAGATTTCTACTGGGCTTCCTAAAGGCACTCTTGTGGAGTCATATCAGTGCAAGGGGTGTACTTTGGTAAAATTTGTGAAATCCACCTTTCACGAGAAGGATAGTCGCACCATGATGATCCTTGAGAGAATTCACATAGACGTGTGTGGACCTTTCTCAGTAGCTTCGACAGCAAAGCACAAGTACTATGTGATCTTTGTTGATGATTTCTCTCGAAAGTGCTAGATCTTCTTCATGCAGAAGAAGAGCGAGACAATTCAAAGTTCCGTGAGTTCAAAGCACTGGTCGAGAAGGAATCAGGGAAGAAGGTGAAGGATCTTAGGAGTGAAGATGGTGGTGAATTCATATCTGGCGAGTTCAAGGACTTCTGCAGCGCAGAAGGGATTCGAAGAGAGCTCATAGCTCCCCATAACCCACAACAGAACGGGGTTGCTGAGCGGAAGAACAGAACGATCGTGGGTGCTGCACGGGCGATGTTGCATGATCAGGGCCTACCCCTTCACTTGTGGGTGGAGGCATGCAATACTGCAGTATATGTGCAGAACCGTTGTCCTCACAAGATACTTGGCATGAGTACACCTGAGGAGGCTTATTCTGGTAAGAGGCCTGATATTTCCCATTTGAGGATTTTTGGTTCTCCTGTTTACATGCATGTGACGAAGGATGCCAGGAAGAAGCTGGAGCCGACCACAGAGGTTGGGATATTTGTGGGGTACACTGATACGCCCCACAACTATCGTGTGTATTTGCCAGACAGTCGCAAGACTGTTGTGCGACGGGATATCAAATTTCAGGAGGAGAAAGCCATGAAGTGTTCGCTTGAGAGGGAGCCACACTTGCATGCAGATGAGGAGATATTAGTTCCTAAGGATGAGCTTTAGGATGTGGATCAGCCACAAGATGAAGTTCATGGAGTGGAAGAGACCACTCATGCAACACTAACCATCAGAGAGCGAAAGCGCACTACAGAAGCTGAGCGACTGGCTCAAGATGCAGAGAAGGTTGTAGGACCACCTACAGGACAGCGCAGACAGAGACAATCACCTGATCAGTACAATGGATACATGGCTCTTGTGAGAAAATGTGTTGTGACTGAGCATCCTCTTTCGAGGAAGCTGTAGAGGATCCTGCATGGGTAGATGCCATGGTGGAAGAGTATGATTCGATTGTCAGAAATAGTGCATGGGAGATTGTCCCAAGACCGGAGGGTAAGCCACTGATCATTGTACTTTATGTAGATGATTTGAGTTTGACAGGAGATGAGCTGTTGATACTTTCATGCAAGGAGGATCTTGCTAGAGAGTTTGAGATGAGGGACTTGGGCCTCCTTCATTATTTCCTGGGATTGGAAATTTGGCAGCGCAGTGATGGACTATTTGTTTCTCAGGGTAAGTATGTTGGGTCCCTATAATACTAGTGACTACCCCATTACTATTGTAGTTATACCCCTTATTTATATTATTGTGCCCCTATTACCCTCATGTTGTTATTTTTGTGCCCCATAGAATCCCTCTATTGTTATTTTTGTGGCTTTATATTATTATTGTTAGGTCGGTTGGATTATATTGTGACTCCTTAGACTCCTATATATAGAAAGGAGGTTTTGTCATTTGTATCATCGAAGAATTGTTCATTTATGTAATGTAAAGGAGGTTTCCCCCTCGAAGAGGCTGAATTCTAAGGCGTTGATATATCTTTTCTATCTTTTCTTGAGCTGGTTTCATAACATTTGGTATGAGAGCTTTGGATTCTAGGGTTTCGCTGCTCCAAACAGGTCATCGTGGCATTTTCGCTATAACGTTTTTTCTGTGATGTTTCAGAAGTCACAAAAAAAACCCATTTGAGAAGAAATCGCGCTGAACCTTGTGTCCGAATTTCAGATCTTTTTGCATGATATTTTCGGAGATATGATCTGAGGAAGTTGGTCTTTTTGCAGGCTCCTGAATTACATTCAAAACAGGGGACCTGGGGAAAATCGTCATAACTTTCTCTCTGGCGATCGGATTGAAATTTTGTAAGAAGGTAAAGAAAGAGGACAGACTGGAGTTTCCTGTATACGTGTTTCAAATTCAAAGGTTGAAATAGTGACTCGTGGCACGTCGTACAAGTTCCCTCTACTGAACTAGTCTAAAAGCAAGTCACTGTGGGAGATTTCACATAACCCTTCCTTGGAGAATCCAATTTGGGTCAGACTTGTAGCCTTGGAAAGAGGATGAAGAAGGATACTAAAGATCACAATTTCAGAACTAGATAATCTGAAATTACAGAGATACATCAGATTCAATATCAGGCTTCTATAAAGTGAAAAAAGGTGTGTAGTTTTTAAAAAAAAATTGTGTAAGCTTGGTTTCACAGAATTCAAAGGGCATAGTAAAGCATTATTATCGGTAACTGATGCCCCGAGGAAAGAAAATGCAAACACCTAGTAAGGAACCTGAAAGCTCTAGCATGACTCATGAAGAAGAGGAAGAAATGCTACATGATATATCAAAATTACAAGAACAAGTGCAACAAATGTCACGCTCACAAAAGCTAACAGAAGCTAAGTGGCGTGGAATCTAAGATAAATGGTGTGGAATCTAAGATAAAGGGCATGGAAGCTAAGATGGATGATTCAAAGATAGATTTGAAGAGAGACATGGCAGATTTGAAGACAAATTTGAAGACAGACATGGCAGATTTGAAGACAGATTTGACAAATTTTCTACAAGAAATACTTACTAATGGTGAAAAGGTTGTAAAGGAAACTCATGATGTGAACAAAAGAAATGTTAATCATGATTCCATAGACGCTAATGTTGGATCAAAGACCCACCATATTCCAAAAATCGATATGAGGAAGTTTGATGGCAAGGATCCCGCCACATGGATATTACAGATGGAGCAGTTCTTCGATCTCAATAATGTGCAAAACACACAAAAGGTACGTATGGCAACTTTATATTTGGAACCAAATCAGTTTGTATGGTATCAATGGCTTTTCTCTCGTAAAAAAATTATCACTTGGGCAATTTTTACGGAAGAATTGATAGCACATTATGAAGATACAAAAAGCAACACTTTTTTTAGCCAATTGATAAGTCTCAAACAAAAGGGTTCAGTAATGGAGCACATTGAGGAGTTCCAAAAATTGAACATAAGGGTAAAAGATATTCCAGAGGAGCATAGGATTGATGTGTTCATAGGGTCTTTAAAGGATAATATCCAACATGATGTTCGCCTTTGGGAACCTGATTCATTAGAGAAGGCATTCAGGTTAGCAAGAAAAATGGAAAGCAAAATTATGGCAACCAGGAAGCATACCACTCACAACTATAAAGATGGAAGTGTTGTTGCCCCTAGTCTTCCACAACCTATAAGGTTGACACCACAACAATTGGAAGAAAAAAGAGCAAAAGGGCTTTGTTACAGTTGTGATAGCAAATACACTAAAGGTCATAAGTGTGCTGAGAAGAAATTATTCTACATAGATTGTGAAGAGGAAGAAGAAAAGGAGCAAGAAAGGTCAAAAGAAGAAGATATACTCCAGGAACAAAGCCTAGATGAAGAAAAAATAAATCCGACCATATCTTGTAATGCATTGGCGGGAATTACCACTCCTCAAACCATCAAGATAGAAGGACAAATCAAGAAGAAAAAGGTAATAGTGTTGATTGATTCAGGAAGCACCCACAATTTTATTCATTGTAGGGTAGCAAAAGAATTGAATTGCTTCCTATATCCAGCACCAGAGTGTCAAGTGATGATTGCAAATGGAGGAACAATAAATTGCTCTGGAAAGTGCCATAATATCAAGCTATCCATGGGAGAATATGTATTGACTAGCCCAATGCTTTCCATTCCAATGGGAGGTGCTGATGTTGTACTAGGAGTCCAATGGCTACAATCCTTGGGTACAATAGCTTTTAATTTTCAAGAACTTTTCATCAAATTTTCTATGGAAGGAAAGGAAGTTGAATTAAGGGGTATTGCAGGGAAACCAGGAAAGATAATCAGCTCTAATGGTATGACAAAGCTTCTAAAAAAGGAGCAAAGAGGTGTAATTGCACAATTATGTTCGCTAGATGTTTCCACATGGAATCATCTATTTCTCCAGATCTCCAAAAAGTCCTGGACAATCATTCCAAGGTATTTGAGACTCCCAAAGGTCTCCCACCTATGCGTGATCATGATCATGCTATTCATCTGATTCCAGGAAGTGTTCCTCCAAACATCAGGCCGTACAGATATCCCTATGTCCAAAAAAGTGAAATTGAACGTATGGTTGCAGAAATGCTAGAGGCTGGTATAATTCAACCAAGTCAAAGTTCTTTCTCTGCTCCAGTAGTATTGGTGCACAAGAAGGATGGATCATGGCGCATGTGTCCGGATTATAGGGAGCTCAACAAGCTCACTATTAAAGATAAGTTCCCCATTCCTGTCATTGATGAATTACTGGATGAATTGCATGGATCAATTTACTTCACCAAGTTGGATCTTCGTTCAGGATATCATCAAATCAGAATGAAGATTGAAGACATTCCGAAAATGGCATTTAGAACTCATGAGGGTCATTATGAATTTTTGGTCATGCCTTTTGGCCTTACCAATGCACCTTCAACATTTCAAGGTTTGATGAATTCAATTTTCAAACCATTCCTTAGAAAATTTGTGTTAGTATTTTTTGATGATATACTAATCTACAGCAAGTCTTGGAAGGATCATGTTGAACATGTTGACAGGTTGCTACAACTATTGGAGGAGAAACAATTATATGCAAAAAGATCCAAATGTTTCTTTGGAGTCCAGGAGGTGGAATATTTGGGTCATATTGTATCTCATGAAGGAGTTAAGGTAGACCCTAGCAAAATTAAAGCCATTAAGGAATGGAAAATCCCCACATCCATAAAGCATCTGCGAGGATTTCTTGGGTTGACAGGGTATTATCGCAAGTTTGTTAAGAATTATGGGAGAATAGCAGCACCTCTAACAACATTATTGAAGAAAGATGCATTTTCATGGACTCCGGAAGCAACAAAGGCCTTTGAACATCTTAAAGAGGCAATGTGCCAAGCACCGGTCTTAGCTACACCGGACTTCACAAAAACCTTTATTGTGGAATGTGATGCTTCAGGAAATGGAATTGGTGCTGTTCTAATGCAAGATGAAAGACCCATTGCTTTTGAAAGTCGTCCAATCAAGGGAAAGTTTTTAAGCAAAGCTATTTATGAGAAGGAAATGTTGGCAATACTCCATGCACTTAAGAAATGGCGACCCTACCTAATGGGAAGACACTTCAAGGTAAAAACGGATCATGATAGCCTTAAATACTTTTTAGAACAAAGATTATCCTCTGAAGAGCAACAAAAGTGGGTCACAAAGATGTTGGGTTATGACTTTGAAATCATCTACAAAAAAGGGAAGCAAAATGTGGTGGCAGATGCACTCTCAAGAAAGGATGAGGATGTGGAAGCATTGTTGTGTGCCATTTCTATTATCCAACCAGATTGGATAAATGAAGCAAGGGAGGAATGGAAGAATGATGAAGAAGTGTGGGCACTTATTCGAAAGCTACAACAAGATTCCAGTACGTCTGATACATTTAGCTGGAAAAATGATTCGTTATGGTACAAAGATCGCTTATACCTCTGTAAGAATTCCCAGCTAAAACAAAAGATTCTTATGGAATTGCACACTTCTCCCTTAGGAGGGCACTCAGGATTTTTAAAAACTTACCACAGGGTTAAGAAGGAATTTTTTTGGGATGGCCTTAAATCAGATATTCAAAAGTTTGTGGCGGAATGTTTGGTTTGCCAACAAAATAAAGTTGAAACAATTAAGACACCGGGTCTATTACAACCTTTATCCATTCCAAGCCAACGTTGGGAGGAGGTTTCAATGGATTTTATCACAGGTTTACCCAAGTCTGAGGGAAAGAGTGTCATCATGGTGGTAGTTGACAGACTTACCAAGTATGCACACTTTTGTGCATTATCACATCCATTTAAAGCCAGTACAGTTTCTACTGCATTTATGGAAACAATTCAAAAGCTACATGGAAACCCAAAGATTATTGTAAGTGACAGAGATCCCATTTTCACTGGAAATTTTTGGACAGAATTATTTTCTTGTCTTGGTACTCAGTTAGCTCATAGCTCATCTTATCATCCTCAATCTGATGGGCAAACTGAGATAGTAAACAAATGTTTGGAAGGATATCTTCGTTGCTTTGTATCTGATAAACAGACACAATGGGTCAAATGGTTGCCTCTGGCTGAATGGTGGTATAACACTTCCTTCCATACAACAACAAAAATGACCCCATTTATGGCACTTTATGGGTATCAACCACCATCCATCACATCATATTTAAGAGAAAATTCTAAGGTTCAGGCAGTGGAACATCACATCGAACATCAACAACAAGTCCTCCAACTCTTAAAGGATAACCTCGTGTTGGCACAAAATAGAATGAAACAACAGGCAGATCAACATCGCAGTGAAAGAAGTTTTGATGTAGGTGATTGGGTATTCCTACGGCTACAACCATATAAGCAAATGTCCCTAAAGCAAGCTAAGAAGGATAATAAATTATCACCAAAGTATTATGGTCCGTACAAGGTGTTGCAAAAGATTGGTACTATGGCATACAAATTGGAGCTTCCTGCAGCTTCTCGATTGCACCCAGTTTTCCATGTTTCATGTTTAAAGAAGGTTATAGGTGACAAGCTCCCAGTTCAAACAATATTGCCAAAACTTGATGAGGAAGGAAAAATTATATTGGAACCGGAAGCAGTCACAGAAACAAGAACTCGACAGCTACGAAATCGATCAATTTCAGAGTATCTTATCAAGTGGAAGAACTTATCCGCTGAAGATTCCACATGGGAGGATGAGAATTTTATGCAGAAGTATCCTGGCTTACTCAAGCGTTGAGGACAACACTTTTTTGAAGGAGAGGGGCATGTTGGGTCCCTATAATACTAGTGATTACCCCATTACTATTGTAGTTATACCCCTTATTTATATTGTTGTGCCCCTATTACCCCCATGTTGTTATTTATGTGCCCCATAGAATCCCTCTATTGTTATTTTTGTGGCTTTATATTATTATTGTTAGGTCGGCTGGATTATATTGTGACTCCTTAGACTCCTATATATAGAAAGGAGGTTTTGTCATTTGTATCATCGAAGAATTGTTCATTTATATAATGTAAAGGAGGTTGCCCCCTCAAAGAGGCTGAATTCTAAGGCGTTGATCTATCTTTTCTATCTTTTCTTGAGCTGGTTTCATAACAAAGTATGCCCGTGAGATACTGGAGACGTTCAACATGCATGGCTGCAAGCCTGTTGATACTCCTCTTCCTGGAGGTTGGAGGAAGGAGGATGCTACTTCAGCAGAGGTAGTGGCTGCCACTGTTTATCAACAGTTGGTGGGGTCACTTATGTATCTGGTCAATATACGACCCGATATATGCTATGCTGTTAACCAAATTTCACAAGCTATAGTTAAGCCAAACAAGCTCTTCTAGAAGACAGGCAAGCATGTATTGCGTTATCTCAGAGGCACATCGGGATATGGATTGTGGTACAGACAGGAGGATGAGGTGAAGCTATGTGGCTTCACGGATGTAGATTGGGTAGGGAGCCCAACGGACAGAAACATGTACCATCATATCAGAGATTATGTCCAGTGGAGAATCATGTTACTTTCATACATTCCCACGGAGGATCAGGGTGCTGATATATTGACGAAGGCACTCACCAGGAGAAAATTCGAATACCACAGAGGTAGGATAGGAGTTGTAGATAATCCATATCTTATTTAGAGGGAGTGTTGAAAATGCAACAAGATGATGGAGCTTAGTGAAAGGAAGTCGCCTTCACTAAGTGGGCCGCAAGCTATTTTTGGCGCAAAGTCTATTTTTAGACTATGTCTATTTTTAGACATATGGATCATGGTCTATGAGTTGCAGGATGCTATTCATGGATGATTGGTCATGTTGGTAAAAATAGATGGACTTCTATTTTTAGACATATGGGCAGAGTCTATTTTTAGACTGCCAGTCTAAAAATAGAACAATCGAATATTATTAGCTCTTAATAATATTTGGACTATAAACATTATCTTATGCTCTTGCAGCACTTCAGTTCGAGCTATGGATGTGGCACATGCAACTTCCAGAAGGAAATATGCTTTTATTATGGGTTATTTGAGCTATTGCATGATGGACTTCAGTTAGAACTCAAGTGATTGAGTTTGGTGGAGTTGATTGAGGAGTTGATGGAGTTGTGTTCAGTTTGACTTAGTTGAACTAGTTGTATTTAGTCTAACTACCAAATACACTAGTGATGAGTGATGTGAATTAATTATTAATTAATTCACTAATTATTAACTCATAAATCAATTAAAGAATACATCAGTTAACTCAGTGCATGGACAGTTCAGTGGAGACAAGTGTTAGAGGTGGGTGAAAGGGTGAGACTACTATCAGTTGTGACTATAGTTGTGCATGAGATTTGCACAATCATTGATGGAGATTGCCAATGAGGATTGCGCAGTACAACCAAAAGGGAATTCAACCTTGGATCAGATCTATTCTCAACTTGGATTGCGTAGTAGAGGTAGGCAAACAGTGGAGGAGATTTGAACTTGTGACTTGATTCAGATTTGAGCTAGTTTGTGTGTAGTAGGTGGAGATAGTACTGAGTACTTGTGAGGAGTATTGTACTATGTATTGTTACATGTTCTCTATCATTATAATATACAGATAGTTGGGGGTTTTCAGCTGTATGATTCCCCCATTACATATTGTGTTGATATGTGCGATTGATGTTTCAATGTGCGCATGTGATTGTCTTTGATTCTGCAAATTGATGATCAACGTAGAGGAGGTTATGTATTATGCATGCATTCTGCAAATAGTGTATAATCAGGATAATCTCTGTGAATAAGTGTTATGTTATTCAAAATTTCTACAAGGAGTAAGTAATGTGTAGGGACAAACCCTATAATTTTTTTTTTTTTTCAAATACTAAAATACATCCATAAGAAAAATAACATTGGGAATTCAAAAATCATTTAAGCAATATATATAACTTTTTGGAAATTCTCTTTATTGAGCATATCACTAAATTTATATATTCTTAACTAAAACGATAATGAAGTCATACAGAAGAATACTATAACAACATAGGTACTGTTCACCAGGAGACAAGATTCAAACTTCACTTGCCACTATTTACCTTCATTCGTTGTCGTTCGGCTCCAAGTGTGAATGTCGACGTGCTTAATCCAAATGCAATGACCCACCAGTTGACCTCCCAACCTACTCCTTGGGTACTCTCCTTCCCCACGGACCCCCGAGCTACAATGGAGTTGTACAATGGAGGAATGTAATTAGCTGGTAGAGGAGAGCACTCCTTGGTTCAAGAGTCCCCTTTCTAAAGTCCTCTACATCACCAAACTCACTATAGCTCGTACTCACTACTCTAGCATAATCTCATCCATCCAACATTAGGGTCCAAAATGTCCCTTCTCCCATGGCTTGCCCCTTCTTTTATAGGAGTCCTCATAGGTGACACTTGGCATTTCATGCATAGTTAATTATTTTTGATAATTCAATAGTTTGATTATTCACCCACTCGTGTGTCACTCTCTCATCAAGGATCTCCAAGATTATTTACTTAAATTTTAATTTAAAAATAATATTTTTCCTGAGCTCAACAAGATTCCTATTTCTTCTCCTAGTTGTCTCTTGATCCCCCTTTTTTACTCAATTTGTGTTAATTACTAAAGTCAATTGATGAGTCAATATTTGATCCCCTATCTACTCACTAATTTAACTCAAGTTATCTCTTAGATGGATATCCTTACGTTGGTTGTTGCCACATGGAGGTTCTATATATTTCTCTAAAATTTAATTTATTAATCTTATTTTAATTCACCATCCTCTTCTCTTAATTAGGTCTAACTATTTTAGGATTAATATTTATCCTTACATTTATGTCCCTCTTTCCCCTTTTTACCTAATTAAACTACATTATCTACCTAATACATTACAACATGGAAAGGGTAGAGTTTTTAAGGTAAAATATTTTATTTCTTCTTGTGATCCTCTTAAACCAAGTTTTATTCTTGATTTAATTACCTCGGTTTCTAACATAATTTACCCTTGATGTGAATTTACCTGGTTTCCATTTCTTGATTATATTTATTTATTTTTAATGATTCCAAGGGTGCCATGTTTGGTCATGCCTTTCAGGAACTTCCCTTGAAGTTCCAAGGGTGCCATGCCTAACAATTTATTTGTGATGCCAAGGGTGCCAAGTTGGTCGTGCCCTTCAAGAAATTCCCTTGAAGTTCCAAGGGTGCCACGCCACTTTCCCTTCAAGCATTGAATGGCTACAAGGGGAAGGTATAGGTGCAAAGGCAAAGACCACTATCATCTCTTATGTTGCCTACTATAGTGAGACTAATAGTGTTGGGGATCAAGGAATCCACCTTGATGCGTGCCCCCCAGTAAAATCCTCATGAGCTACCCAACTTTGGGACCTGCCCTCATGACATCGTGATCTTCAAGATGAAGGTGTTTCAACCTTTCCAGCCCAGGTCACAACAGGAGTGCTAGTGGGTGAGATCAGGGACAATCTCCCACCCCTCCCATGTTGTTCCATCCAATTGTACAACCCCATCACCCATATGTGAGTCATTCGGCCAAGCAAAGAATATGTGCCTGCAACCACTAACATATCATCAGAATATAGATAAAAATATATAGCAGGTTTCAAAATTGACTTAGAATTTCAAAGATAAAATAATATAATTTTTCATCAAACCAGGTGTCATCAACTCATCATGTGCGAGTGCCTCTAGTGGTTTCCTGCCATAATCAATAATAATCAGTAACAAGGTTTCTCAGTGTTAGTCATTGTCATAATAGCATCATTACCATCACCTGGTCATTCACATCATTGTTCATTGTGAACTAGAACTAATGCAAGTAGGTAACATATTGGACACATCCATCATGGCTATCATCATCATAATATCAATGGAAGCATACATATCCATCAAAGCTATCAACATCATAACATCAAATAGATAAAAAGCATAACCATTTATGCCACAATCATCATAATATCAATAGAGAACATGCATAACCATTCACGTTATCTTCATCATAATATCAATGGAAATCATACATAAACATCACAACCACTAATATCACAACCAATAATAATAGAGTCATGTGTCTGGATCCTCAACCTAAGGTCCTCAAATAATAAAGTGTGGGCCTTAGGGCTAAATAAATGTTAATCTCATATCACTGTTAGTCAACTAGAGCGGGGCATTACATACACCCCCTCTTAATAATAGACTTCGTCTCGAAGTCCTTGGAATAGGTAACGAAAATGGTGACGCATCTCCTTGGCGTACTCCCATGTAGCTAAAATAGGACTATAATTGTCCCACTAGACCTTAACTTGGTCCACTAACCATCATTTAATCTGCAAAGTTCGTTGGTCCAGTATGCAAAATGGTTCAGCCATTACTGTTCCCTCGACCAAAACCTGCAAATGACCAAATTCAATAACATGTGAAGGATCTAAAATATAATGATGCAAAACATAAATATGAAATACATCATGCACGTTCCCTAAAGATGGAGTTAATGCAAGCCTATATGCCACTGGCCCTTTCCTTTCTAAGATTTCCAAAGGTCCCACAAGCCGTGGAGACAATTTTTCTCCCTTTCCATTCATTATAGAGCTTCCCTTTTTTTTGGGGCGCGACTTATTCTCAGGACACCCTATCTCCCACTTCATAACTTTGGTGTACCCAATGAGCATCAACATAGCTCTTTTGTCGATCTTGTGCTTCTTTTAGCCTCCTCCTAATCATAGTCATTTGTTCTTCCATCTCTTGCACCACTTCAGGTGCTATTAATACTCGGTCCTCTAGTTGGTCCCAACTGAGAGGAGTTCTGCAAGGTCTTCCGTATAAGAACTCAAATGGTGCCATCTTGATGGAACTATGATAACTATTATTGTAAGCAAATTCCACGAGGGGTAAAAACTCCTCTCATCTCTTTTGTTGGTCCATCACATACATTTGAAGCATGTCTTCGAGGATTTGATTGGTCCTCTCTGTATGCCCGTCTATTTGAGGATGATACGCAGTGCTGAATTTCAACTGGGTTCTCAAAGCTTCTTGGTAATTGGTCCAAAACCTTCCTGTAAACATTGCTCCCCTATCACATATGATCTTCCTAGGCACTCCATGCAATCTCCTAATCTCATCAATAAAAACTCTGGCTATTTCTGGTTCCTTATATGTAGTCTTAACTGGTATGAAATGGGCGCTCTTGGTCAACGTGTCCACCACTACAAATATGGAATCATGTCTTCTTGAGGTCATTGGTAGTCCCACAATGAATTCCATTGATATAACTTCCCATTTAGATTTTGGTATCTCATGGGGTTGCAATAATCCTGTTGGATGTTTGTGTTCAACTTTTACTCATTGACACTCTAAGCATCTTGCTACCAAGTTCACGATGTCCTTCTTCATCCCTTTCCAAAAGAAGAGTGGTTTCAGGTCCGCACTCATCTTCTTAACACCAAGGTGTGCCATGTATACTGCGTGATGTGCTTCATTCAAGATTAACTGGCGTATATATTCATTTGGTGGTACATATATCCTTCCCCAAAATCGTAGTAGCCCATCATTATCAAGGGAGTATTATTCATATTTTGGGACCCTCATCTCATCCTCCCTCAAACTTTTTCTAACCTCCTAGTACCAGGTGTCTTTAAATTGTAAATCAAGTAGTTTCTCCCTCAAATTTGTCTTTAAGGGAATCACTGAAAATATCTAGGGCCTCCTACTTAAAGCATTGGCCACCTTATTTATTGTTCCTTTTATGTAAGTGATAATAAAATCATATTCACTAATTAGCTCAGAACACCATCTTTGTCTTACATTTAAGTGGTATTGAGTGAATATGTGTTGTAGCCCACAATGGTCAGTCCTAAGATCAAAATTCCTTCCTAGAAGGTAGTGTCTCCAAATCTTTAGTGCGTAAACAATTGCTGCCATTTCTAACTCATGGTTTGCGTAGTTTTCAATATGGCCAAATTTTTGCAATAATAACATTGTGGTCCTCCATCTCTTCCTCCATTTTTGCCTCCATCTCTTCCTTGTCCTTTTCCGTGAGATCCATCTCTGCCTCTTCCTTTGAATTGACTGGGATTCCTTTCTCTACATCTCGAAGGAGATGCATTTCCTTGTGAATTTTACGAATTTCTGTTTTGATTTTGATTATGATATGGACCCCTACTCCTTCCTCTTCCTCTATGCTTTACAAAAATGCATGTTCTACTTGATCAAATGGTTTATTCCCTTCAATAGTTAACAAGAATCCACTTAATTAATTAATTTTCATGGTATCTAAATCTTTGGAGACCATAATATTGGTAATGACCATCTGAAGCTTATGTAGAACACTTCTTAAAATCTTCTCAATTAGCCTTCCTTATGGAACATCTTCACCTAATGACCTCATATGATTAAGAAGATCTTGAATTTATGTGATGTAATCATGAATGGATTCATTACTTTGCATATGGGCATTTTCAAAATTCTTCCTTAATGTTGCAGTTTAGCTACAACAACATTGCACCACTAATTCTTGGAAATATGTATTCTTCAAGAGTGCTTCCTGTAAGTGAAAGTGCTTCATTAACTTTCTTATAAGTTCCTTAAGAGATTTATTTTCATCATCACTTAATGCTTTGAATTCATTAGGAGAAGGCATAGTGTATCCATTAGTTACAAGTTCTCATAAATCTTTGGTGATGAATATAAGTTGCATATGTTTTATCCAATAAAAATAGTTTGTTCCAACAAGTTTAGGCAATACAATAATGCTTGTTGCCATGAGAAGAGTAAAATAAAATTAGAGAATTAGAGAGAGAGTGAAAAATGAATACAATGTGTGCCACTTCAACCCAAGACAAGAATAAAATGTCCCAAAAATTGAGACTCAACCGCCACCACAAAATATCTTTTTTATTAAATAAAGGTTATAAAGATAGTGCAACAATTGCTCAATTACAACCAAATTCTTCTTAAATATGAATTAGTCATTAATGAAAATGATTAATACTTCTCATCCTCCCTTTTCAACTTTGTTACCAATCATTTTTAAATTTTTATTATATATATATTTAATAGCCTGTACCCTTAATTAAAAAAAATAAATACAAACTCAATTAAGAATATTCATTCTCTGCACTAATTATCTCTCCTACCTGCATTTCCCACTAATTATCTCTCCAACTCTTAAATATTCACTAATATAATATCTCATGGAGAATGTAAAATTCATAAAAATTAAAATTCATAAATTCACTCTATTCTCATTCAAATGTCACATGAACTTTCACTTAGTGGAAAAACAAAATTCATGGATATCCATGGATTCTTGTTAACGCTATAAAAATATGTGCGCATTACACTCCATAAATGGGTTTATAGCTCCTTGAACGTATGGCAATTTATGTAAATGTTGCAGTTTATGTAAACGTTGCATTGGATGTCGTCGATCAAATGCAATCTCAACCATAAAGAAAGTTAAAGGTGGTGGCTTTACAAAACTCATAACACGCAAGTCTACAGATGTCAATGAATTCTGCATATTCATTTTTCAACATAGATTTGGTTGCTCAGCATTGCAATGCAGCAACAACTACAGGAAAAAGTTTAATGAGTGCATGCAGCTCCTCACTAACACAAATTCTCTTCATATACAGGCAGGCTCTCAGATACACATGTAGATCCAAATAATATAGTTAGTGCAGAAGAGAAAAAAAATATGCTTCTAAACTCAGTGAATCTTCACAATTTGGTTAGTGAACATAATTTTTTTTGCAGATAAAAGAATTTTTTATTTACCGGCAATAATTTATTTATTTATTTAAAAGCAAAAATTACATTTGGCACAACTATTACATGGGACTCCTCCATAGTGGTTTCCTTAAACTAAGTGAATAATTTCGTTTACATGCTTAGCTACAAGGAGGTTTATCACAGTAAGGCTTGCTGCACACCTAACTCCAATGGCTGTTGGGCAAACAAGATGAGATGGACCTCTCCAACAATCCCTTCAATAGGATGTGAGAAGGGCTGGTAAAATTAGTAGCTCTGGTTGTTCATCAGCACCAGAATCAAAACACCACAACTTTTCTAGTCTTAAATCAGTCTCCTCCAATAGATCTCTATTTATGTTGGTATACAACATCCAAATTCCAAACAACCCAAAAAATTATATCCAATTCTAAAAAGTCACATTCACAAAATTTTAATGATATATTTGATTATTTTATCAGATGCTAATAATTTAAATCAGTCTCCTCCAAAGGCTCTATTCACATCGGTAGAAAGCAGCATCCAAAACAACCCACAGATTCTATATCCATGCCTGAAAAGCCACATGTTGAGAATTAACAAATCTATTTTTCCCCAAATATTAAACAACATTTCAGTCCAGAAATAACAAATTCAAAATAAGATGAAATTAAATTTTTATCTTGGACTATAGGTGCACACGTTGTCTCTCATATAATCTCTGAAATCTTTAAAATCTCAACAACAAAAAACTCAAACATTTTGACAAACCAAAAAAAAGATTATAGAAAGCCAAACACCAAATAACAAAGAAAAAGGTGTTTGACTATTTGATTTTGGAGTATGTCGATAATGTAACTTAAACCTACAATGCACAAAGCCAACCCTAAGTTAAATTTATGGGAAAATTTAGGGAAAAGAGTATTCATTGCCTTGACTAACTCGTCGTTTAAAAGGGTTTCAATGAGAAAACTCCTCATATTTCTTCACGCAACAAATTGTTTCTTTATTTAACTACGGAAATGTAAGTTCTATGTCTGTATGTTTAATGGAGAAATAGACGAATAACCAAAATAATAAATATATAAAATGAAAAATGAAATTATTTTATTTTATTTTATCAAATTCCTAGAGTAATTCAATCCAACTCCAGGCAAACCCAAATAGGTTATTTCTGTGTTGTTTTCCTGGAAAAAAAGTCATTTCTCTGTTTCTCATTTTACTCTAAACTTATCTAGCCTGTAAAACGGTCTATATATTCTCCAAAATATAATGGAAAAACTCATGTACCGAGTCTCTACATAGAAATTAAATATTAAAAAGAATTCACAGTTGGAGAAATTTATTTTTTCAACAATTTGCCCACTCAGAATGCTTCTCGATTTCACAATTTCAAAGTGTATGCAAAGATATCCTGCATGAAAATTCTACCTGGTCTTCTCCGTTAGGATTTAACAAGGAAGATACCCATAATTAACCTACAGGGGCTTCTCTGCAAGGAATTCATAAGACAATCAATTTCAAACTACCCACATAGCAGATCTGTAAGAAGGTTGTAGAGATATCCTAAAATCTAAGAGTTGGATGGTAATCCGACCTTCAATGATTGCTGCAACTCGTTTCTTGGGCACTGTAATGTACCAGATGGAAAAAAAAAAAAAAAATTATGGTTTTTCTTTGACACTTTCTTACCAGTTTGTGTGTACAGGATTTTTCCCAAGCCAACTATGCAATTTTTCCAAGTTTTCCTTTGGCAATCTTGCACAAACAGTTGATATGTAAACTTTACAAGAAAAGCCTTGCATGGAACCTGGAACTCACTCTTATTTGCAAAGGAAACAGTTTAACTTTTTGCTGGAACAACTCTTTCTCATGACCAATAGGGAATTTCAATGGTTGGCCTTGATTTTTCTGGGCCACTTTTACCAGCAGCATACATATGGACCAAACCCAGCTTGGTTTATCTTTCAGCAGAGATTATATCTCATCAAAGATGACACGCGGGTATAGTATCTTCAGGAGAAGTTTGATCTTGAAATAATTAGACATTCTGGTGATCAATAATCCGGTTTCAAGCTACTGAAAAGCCTACTTCAATTCTAGTCATCACTTCTTGGCACAATTTGGCAACCAAGAAGTTCAGCTTCCTTTCTGAAAAGAAAATTTACAGCGTTGGAGTCTAATGAGATTTAACCTCCATGGCTGATAAATTCGACTTTTATGAATTTATGCCCTCCTTAATTGCCAAGAATATAAACTTGGTCCAAGGGAAATCTTTAGTTTTGCATATCAATTCGCTGCACTCAACTCAGGAATATGACCAACCTTAAATCTCTCTGATCAAAGACTATATGCAGCTTCAGGTGATTAGTATAGGGACGAATTCTGTCCGAGAAACTTGTACTTTGTATGATCTCAGAATTTTGACCTTCCAAGGTAATTTCCAATCTTCTAGTTATAATGCACAAATCTGGTTATCAAACGGGTTCGATCCCTGAAGAAGGGAAGCTTCACGGCCTCAACACTGAAGGTACTCGGCCCCTTTTGGGAATATTTTGGTATGGATTCCTCCGACCTACCAAAATTTGGAAAAGAAAAGAACACGCCACAAATCTCAGTGAGGATCACGCCCAAGGAAATTAGGGACTTCTTCCTACCAAATAAAATATTCACGACCAGAAATGTGATTGGGCTTGGTCATATTAAATAGTGATGATCATGTCTAGCAATGAGAGAACTCAGCCTCAATCACTGGAAAAACTCCTCTGCTTCGGCACAATCAATTCGACATCTGACGTTTCTGTGTAATAAACCTGAGATGTAAGCAAAGTCTTCTTGGGAACCCATCCTCATGTGGAAACTAACTCGAACAACTAGTCATGCATGCATGGGTCCATAGGTCTCAAGGGTTCAACATACGCTCTAATACCAAATGTAGGGACCAACCCTATAATTGCTTTTTTTTTTTCAAATACTAAAATACATCCATAAGAAAAATAGCATTGGGAATTCAAAAATCATTTAAGAAATATATAAAACTTTCCAAAAATTCTCTTTATTGAACATATCATTAAATTTACATATTGTTAACTAAAACCATAATGAATTCATACAAAAGAATACTATAACAACATAGGTACTGTTCACCAGGAGACGAGATTCAAACTTCACTTGCTGCTATTTGTCTTCCTTCATTGTCGGTCACCTCCAAGTGTGAACGTCGACGTGCTTAATCCAAATGCAATGACCCACTGGTTGACCTCCTAGCCTATTCCTTGGGTACTCTCCTTCCTCGCGGACCCCCGAGTTGCAATGGGGTTGTACAATGGAGGAATGTAATTAGTTGGTAGAGGAGAGCACTCCTTGGCTCAAGAGTCCCCTTTCTAAAGTCCTCTACCTCACCAAACTCACTATAGCTCGTAGTCACTACTCTGGCATAATCTCATCCATCCAACATTAGGGTCCAAAAAGTCTCTCTTCCATGGCTTGCCCCTTCTTTTATAGGAGTCCTCATAGGTGACACTTGGCATTTCATGCATATTTAATTATTTTTGATAATTAAATAGTTTGATTATTCACCCATCCGTGTGTCACTCTCTCATCACAGATCTCCAAGATTATTTACTTAAATTTTAATTTAAAAATAATATTTTCCTCACCTCAACAAGATTCCTATTTCTTCTCCTAGTTGTCTCTTGATCCCCCTTTTTTACTCAATTTGTGTTCATTACTAAAGTCAATTGATGAGTCAAGATTTGATCCCCTATCTACTCCCTAATTTAACTCAAGTTATCTCTTAGATGGATATTCTTATGTTGGTTGTTGCCACATGGAGGTTCTCTATATTTCTCTAAAATTTAATTTATTAATCTTATTTTAATTCACCATCCTCTTCTCTTAATTAGATCTAACTATTTTAGGATTAATATTTATCCTTACATTTATGTCCCTCTTTCCCCTTTTTACCTATTTAAACTACATTATCTACCTAATATTTTTCAACATGGGAAGCGTAGAGTTATTAAGGTAAAATATTTTATTTCTTCCTATGATCCTCTTAACGCAAGTTTTATTATTGACTTAGTTAGCTCGGTTTCTAACATCATTTACCCTTGATGTGAATTTACCTAGTTTTCATTTCTTGATTATATTTATTAATTTATTTATCTTTAATGATTCCAAGGATGCCATGTTTGGTCGTGCTCTTCAGGAACTTCCCTTGAAGTTTCAAGAGTGCCATGCCTAACAGTTTATTTGTGATGCCAAGGGTACCAAGTTGGTCGTGCCCTTCAAGAAATTCCATGGAAGTTCCAAGGGTGCCACACCACTTTCCCTTCAAGCATTCAATGACTACGAGGGGAAGGTATAGGTGCAATGACAGAGACCACTATCATCTCTTACGTTGCCTGCTATAGTGAGACTAATGGTGTTGGGGATCAAGGAATCCACCTTGATGCACCCCCCCTGTAAAATCCATGAGCAACCCAACTTTGGGACTTGCCCTCATGACATTGTGATCTTCAAGGCAAAGGTGTTTCAACCTTTCCATCCCAAGTCACGATGGGAGTCCTAGTGGGTGAGATCAGGGACATTGTCCCACCCCTCCCATGCAGTTCCATCCAATTGTACAACCCCATCACCCATATGTGAGTCATTCGGCCAAGCAACTAATATGTGCCTGCAACCACTAACATATCATCAGAATATAGATAAACATATATGACTTAGAATTTCAAAGATAAAATAATATAAATTTTCATCAAACCAGGTTTCATCAACTTGTCATGTGCAAGTGCCTCTGGTGGTTTCCTGGCATACTCAATAATAATCAGTAACAAGGTTTCTCAGTGTTAGTCATTGTCATAATAGCATCATTACCATCACCTGGTCATTCACATCATTGTTCATTGTGAACCAGAACTAATGCAAGTAGGTAACATAGGGGACACATCCATCATGGCTATCATCATCATAACATCAATAGAAGCATACATATCCATCAAAGCTATCAACATCATAACATCAAATAGATAACAAACATAACCATTTATGCCACAATCATCATAATATCAATAGAGAAAATGCATAACCATTAATGTTATCTTCATCATAATATCAATGGAGATCATACATAAACATCACAACCACTAATATCACAACCAATAATAATAGAGTCATGTGTCTAGATCCTCAACCTAGGGTCCTCAAATAATAAAGTGTGGGACTTACGGCTAAATAAATGTTAATCTCATATCACTGTCAGTCAACTAGAACATGGCACTACATAGTGGCTCCAACGCATCGTTGACGAGGTTAGTGATGTATGGTGTAATGATGTGTCTTGGAACTTTGTCTTAATTCAGAAGCCTGTTAACATGCCAACACGTTTTCACACATGTATTGTATTTGTTGTAAGAGTGATCTTTAACACTTGCAATGCATGTTGCTTTAACCTATGTTCTACATCTGAACTGTTTCATTTGTTGTAATGCATAATCTATTAATGGAAATGTGTTGTATATGTTGTTAATGTTGTCCCATCCATGTTGACTACTCTGTCAGACATCAGACAGACCTTTCACTTGAACCTTGTTGTAACAACCATTGCACTCGTCCAGACTGTTTCGTGAGTGCTGTACATGTTATCTTACCTTGTATGTTGTGACTACCGCATCCAAGTGGACTGCTCCACCAAAAGTTGTCTATGTCCTTTTGTGTTGTGTGTTCCTAGCTGAGTTGGGACTGATCCCTTTCAACTTGGAACTCACCTTCACCTTCTTCCCCCCATAGTGAAAGAACCATTGACACAAGTACACTTACACTCAGCAGGCATGTGAACCTCACTTCTCGAAGGCAAAGCGAACCATTCTCCTGTGCTGAAAAGAAAGAGTTGAGGCAAATCCTTAAGACAATGGAAACTGGGCCGTCATATTAGATGGGAGTCCCACACCAAACAGTGTGAGGTCTAGTTGGGGCTTCATACAAGGGTGAACCCTTGATGTTGGCAGATTAAGCACCGTCAACATTTTGGCACTAGAAGGAGGGCCAGATGACAAAATGAGCCCGTACACCTAGGTTGAATCTTTTACCCAATGAATAATACACGATTCGTGCTCCCGGGGTGTTTCTCTCATTTCTCCCTTAATCAATTATCAATCCCCAAAGAACTTCTCGATCACTTGTCCCCATTGAAGTTTGACGGTGAGGATGGAATGTCTGTAACTAAGCACATTTCTGATTTTCTTCTTTTTTGTGAATCTCATCAAATCAATGGTGATGAGCTTGCTTGCGTACTCTTCTTCCTCACCCTTGAAGGTCGTACTAATTGGTGGTGTCAGACCCTACCACCTGCTTCCGTCCATTCCCTTCTCACTTTCACCACAGAGTTCCATCAAGCCTTTGATGAGCGTGACCACCAAGATGTCTATGAAAGAATCTCTTGTTTAAGAATGAATCCTAGTGAATCAGTTTGAGGACTTTGCTACCTGCTTCCTTCACCTATGTCACGAAATTCCTGAGCAGTTTGTGGACCTTGACTTCATGAGCCAATAGATGAAAGGCTTGGTTCATGTCTCCTGAAACAGTGAACTTCCTGATTTACCTTCTCCATCAACTCTTGCGGATCACGAGACACCTCATGTCTCAAAGAGGGTGCCCCTTCGTAGTGGTTGCAAAGCTGAGAAATTTGCGTAGCATGTTCCCAATCCATCTGCTCAGCTATCTCCCACCCCAACGAAGGAAATTCCAGAATGTTTAAGAAAGCATATGGTGAAAGCTCATCCCTCCATTCCATAAGAGGAAATCACCATTCCTAACCCAAGTCTTGAGTCTAATCTACATTTCCTCCATCCTCCATCATCTATAAGCCATGATTCCTTGCATCATGACTCACTTGAGTGATCTACTTCATAAGCTAGTAGCGCGCGCTCTCTTGATTCTTAAGCTGCTAGCTCAAGTTGCAGTCATGTGCAAAGCAATCTCATCATACAGGTGGAGGAGCAGGACGGTGAAGACACAATCAATTCCTTTCAAAACATTGAGCTTCCATTCTTGATCGATCCTCGATCAACGAATCTTGGTGCAACATCATGCACAATCAATTCTTTTGAACAACCTCTAGTCTTGAGCTGTCATCTCTCCCATGCTTCCGTATGTTGTGATGAACACCCAAACACATCATATGATCTACTATCATCTCATGTACACTCAAACTCAGATTTGGAATGCGCACTAGTCAAAGAAGACATCCATATCGAAGCTTCCTTTGCACCTCACTTGCCTATGTGTCTTATCATTCAGAGCGCATCAACATGCGTCGGAGACATTCTGCATTCTCTTGCTTCTTTATCTTTTGAGTTATCTCTTCAATTGACACAAGGCAATGAGGTTGTCCATGATGAAAATAGTTTCAACACAAAGGACTCTTCCCACTCGTCATCATCTTTTGTGTTGCATGAAGACAACTCGTCAAGTTAGCTTGCTAAAAATTTTGTTGAAGCCTGTGATAGAGATGGCTGTCATCCTAAGAGAAGTTTTGAAATAAGTAACAATAGTCATCCTCGAGCCATGAATGATTTGGTTCAAATCACAAAATGCAATTTTTCAATTCTGCAAAGTTTCGAGACATGCCAGGGAGTCGAGGAACTTCAACGTCCGT
The DNA here is from genome assembly GCA_031772625.1 of Pinus tabuliformis. Classification (NCBI taxonomy): domain Eukaryota; kingdom Viridiplantae; phylum Streptophyta; class Pinopsida; order Pinales; family Pinaceae; genus Pinus; species Pinus tabuliformis. The sequence continues at coordinate 1,265,943,571 of CM062811.1, forward strand.
TGATGGTTATGTCAGGACCTCGCGACTCTATAAGCTTGTCAAGCCAAATAAGATCTCGTTTCTCATGCATAATCCATCTATCTACATGGTTGCACTTGATGTGGGTCCTCGTGTAAAGAATATTTACTATTCAGGGTATGATATTTCAAAATTTCAGATTTTTGCTAATGATCAAATCCATGAGTTTGTTACAACATTTCTGTCTTCATTGATCTCTCTTACATCCAGTTTGGTTTGGGAGTGTCCGTCCCTCATCCAATCACAGGATAGTAAAGTTGATCATATCTATCTAGAATCACACTTATCATATGTTCTCTCTCATAATCAATTCCTTGGTCTTTTTGCAAAATTTTCACATCAAATTTTCTCACTCATCACACAAGCAATCTCCCTATGTGATGATGAGTTCACAACCTATCGCACGAATCAAGTTACTCTCAATTCGCCACATGCCAACCGATTTCACACATTCACAATGCTGGCATCCTTTCTACATTTCTGTGATGACCATGATACCTGCACACTTTTTCACCAGTTGCAGGTGGGTGTTCTATCATGCCTAGCACATAATGAAATTGGTTCCCTCATTTAGAGCATTCGTACAATCATTCAAAAGGTTTCTTTGTTCATGTCAAATTGGGAATCTAGCATCTCGTGTTATGCTCTTGTAAATTATATCATAATCATATCCCAGCATTTTGGCTAGCCATTTATTTTGTTGTGGCGAGGATAGTTGTTGCTCCAAAAAATACTTGAGTCTTTGATGGTCTATGTGGATTTGGAAACGCTGCCCCAATAATTATGGCTACCAGGTATCCAATACATGTAAGATGACCATCATTTCCTTCTTATAGGTAGACTATCCCAGATGTTTCCCACTTAGTTGTTGGCTGGCGAAGGCTAGGGGTTTACCTTCCTGCATTAAGACAACCCCAATATCGTACCTGAAGCATCACATTCAATCACGAAAGATTTGGTGAAGTCGGGTAGTGCCAATACGGGAGTGGAACACATGGCCTGTTTGAGAGCCATAAACACCTGTTGTGCTTCATCAGTCCAGAGGAATTATTTTTTCTTGAGAAGGTGAGCAAGGCGTCTAGCAATGCGACCATAATTGTAGACAAATTTGCAATAGTAGCCGGTGAGACCCAAGAATCCTCTCAAACTATTCAAGGTCTTTGGTTGGGGCCAATCCTGCATTGCCTAGATCTTTTTGGGATCCACCCTAACACCTTCACGCACCACAATGTGGCCCAAATACTTGAATCCTTCCATGCCAAAAGAGCACTTGGATAATTTGACAAATAATTTATGCTTCCAAAGCAGTTGCAAGAGTAGGTCTACATGCTAAAGATGTTTTTCCTAGGTGAGGCAGTAGATGAGAATGTCATCAAAGAAAATGAGGACACATGTTTTGAGATATGGTTTGAGCAGGTGATTCATGAGGCTATGAAAAGTGGATGGGGCATTACAGAGACCAAATGGCATGACCGTAAGCTTGTTGAGGGCCCTAAAGTCTAGATACATGCACCATTCCTCATCTCTCTTGAGCACCATGACCACAGGTGATGAATGAGGACTAATACTAGGATGAATGACACCAACTTCTAGGAGTTCCTTAATGATTTTTTCAATTTCATTCTTTTGGGTGAAAGGGTATCTATATGGGCACACATTTAGTGGTTGTGCCCCTGGGACCAAAGTGATGCTATGATCATGTTCCCCTCTAGAGGGTGGAAGATCGTGAGGTTTTTGAAAGACCTGCGGGTGGTTGTTTAAGACCTGTTGCATCTCAAGCTGAATATGAAGAGTAGTGGGCTCGATGGCCTAGATGGCATTAAATTGGGTGATAACTCCATGATGGCCCTTTTTTAACAATTTTTCCATTCGATGCGAGCTGATGATAGAAGGAGTACCTACCTAGAGTCCGTGGAGGGTATGCGTGTGGTCATTCTGCTTAAAGCTCATATATAACTCCTGGAAATCCATTGTGATTGGGCCTAGTGTGTGGAGCCATTCAAAACCCAAGAAAATGTCACAACCACCCATGTTGATGGAAAAAATGTGGGTCTTTAGGTGGTAATCTCCCATCTGAAGTTTGATATTTTCACAACGGCCTTCACATTTCATTGTCCCCCCATCAGCAATCTGGACCTAGAAATTAGACACTACTCTGAAAAAACAATGAACAGCTTCTATGACTCTCTGATGGATAAAGTTATGTGTTCTGCTACTATCAATCAATACTAGTACCAGGCGATGTTTAATAAAACCTCTGATTTTGAGATTTTTGGGAGAAGAAAGTCTTGCCAAAGCATGGAGGGAGATAATTGGTTCTTCTAGTGTAGCTGGGAGCTCATTGTCCTGCTGGTTGTCCTAATCTTCCTCCTCTGGTCCCTCAAAAGGTGGGACTTCCTCAGATGAACTGTGATTAGTATCATCAATTTGAAATAATTTGGGTTCCTTGCATTTATGCCCTGGGGAGTATTTGTCATCACAGTAGTGACACAATCCTTGTTTTCTTCTTTGACCGATTTCTGCAGGGGACACATTTTGAACCTTAAGTGTTTGGGTAGCTCCCTCAGCCTGGGTGGGGCATCCCTTGGCTATGAAATTTGGACGAGGCAACTGGGCCACTAAAGCTCATTCCACTTCAATAGCCTTTGTGAAAGCTTCCATCCATGTGGTTGGGTGGTGCATCCGGACATGGACTTGGATGGCTTCTTTGAGACAACTTATAAAAAGTTTCAATTAGAATTCATCTCCCAGACCTATTGTATTGAAGGCCAATGTCTCAAATATTGTAATATAGTCGTTTACTATGCCTATCTGTCTAAGCTTAGTCAGATGACCCAAAAAATTAGATTCACAGTCAAAGTGGTCACAAATGGATTTTGCGAACACCTGCCAAGTAATTGTCCTTGGATAGAATTTATGATGCCACTTCCACCATTGCCATCTTTCTTGGTCCAAGTAAAGGCCTCCCACACGTAGTTTAGTTTCATCATCTACGATGTGATTCAGAGTGAAATATTTTTCCATTTGTGCTACCCATATTTCCGGATTAGAGCCATTAAATTTGTACATGTCTAGCATGGGTGGTCGAGGGTGGTAATGTTGGTGATTTCCATGGAAGTGAAGATGATGGATAGATTCTCCTTCAAGGTCTTCATTAAAACCATATGCCTCCGATTGTAATGCCGACTTTCCCTTTGTGACTGTGTCTGTTAATGTCTTCATCTGATCCACTGACCAACCCAAATTTTTTTCAATGGCCTCGATCTTCTCATTGGCCATGGCTTGAGCTCTGGTTTCTACCATACACAGATCCAGGTCACTTGTCTTCACTTTTGAAAAAAATTGAAGCTGACAAGTGAATGGTACCACCGTGCTCAGCTCATCGTCCTGATTTTTTTTTTTTTTTATACTCCAAAAGGAGTTTTACTCCCCACTTATCAATATTGCAGTGGCCAATTTCCAGAAAAGTTAATCCTACCCAATGTCTTGCGAGAATCACCCCAGGGTATAGGAGCCACAAGCCTCCTTGCACGAATGGTCAGATCTATCTACGAAACCCTCAACTACTGAATGTGAGTTGGACTATGGTGGCGACAAAACCCCAGCTGCTAGATCTGAATGGTACTGTGGCGGTAAACCTTGAACTAGTCGATCTGATTGTTGCGGCGAAAATAGAATCCCAACTGCTAAATCTGATCTGGCAAAGAAGATAATGGGCAATCTTCAGAGAGATGAGGGAACTATGGTCTCAAGGAGTGTCAGGTGCTACAGATCATAATATACATAAGGGTCCAATAGTAGTACTCAGCCCAATCGTTCAGGGCACTAACTAAGGAGGATCAACCGTACCCTTAGCCGTACTATTTGACTACCCTATTGTACGCGTGAGTAATCTCCCCGAGTGCTATTCTCGGTGTACTGTAGCAAAAATATGAACAACGGTTTATCTACAATGAGGTTTCAGGTGAGCCTAGGGGGCTTCCTATATACCTAGAGGGTATGTGGAAGACAGTCTGTGGGCATTTCTGTCTAATTCCCTACTACTCGAAGGGGTACCCACAAGGGTTACAAGGGAGTCCAACAAGCGTGACCACCTCTTTTATTTTCTGCGTGCATGCCTCCCCAAATCTGCAGGTTTATGCGCTCAATGATAGATCCCATGGTTTAAAGACGCCAAAACATGTCTCTAGTCAAAAAAAATTCTGATAAAAATGGAGATACCACTGGCCTTGGAAAGCACTCTGATACCGCTTGCTATGCTCTTGACCTACGAGAAGATGCCAAAACACCAAATATACGAAGAAACACAACCCAAAACACGGAACAAAATGAGAAATAACAACATGTATTTTATTATTTAGAGGTGAAAGCAATGTTCACTTGCCTCTTCGAGTGGGCAACCTCCAATAGAGCAAGGCTTGATTACAAAATAAGACACGACGCTCCTCAATGGGGAGTCTCTATCCTTTATATAGGATTCATACATGTAATACCATGGGTTAGTACCATTCTCTTAATACCATCTATCTAATACCATGGCCCGTTTGCAACTAACTGTGGCCCCTTTCTTTAAATGTGGGTCAACCACTTACAATTATTAATACAGGCTTTATTGACTCTTTAACTAACTATAACTATGACTCGACCCTATTACATAAATAAGGGTGTTAGGGTTGGACCCTAACATCTTGACCGACTGGTCTAATTTCTCTTCTATCTTGGGTGGATTTCATGTAGTTTATCATTTTCCCAACAATACATCCAATGACAGTTGCTTCGTTCACTATGATCTTCACCATGTAGCATATTTATTTTTAGACTTCTATCAAGCAAGTGAGGCACTTCGGTCTACATCGATTGTTATGATAGGCCCTCACTGTCTTGACATGGCTGATGAGAATGAACGGATCTATCTATCCGTATTAGATTCCCATCGTGATCCCCTCTCTTGATTCAGGAATCTGTCTACTCGAAGATCATGAATCTTTCAAAACAACCATCACGAATTTTATGATCCAATCGATGAATGGATTGAACAATCTTACTTGGTGAGTCATGTTTTCAGGTAACAAGCTTCAGTCCTTCCTCGCAGTTACTGAGAAACTTGGTGCAGAACAAGACACACTCGCAAGAGGCCTTCAAGGTTTGTTGAAAAATGGTAGTCACGGAAGAGGTAAGCATGTGTGTGGGATGGTTGTTGTTGGGTTGTGTTATATTCTTTCCGCGACTAGCCCACGTAGTTAACAGGGGGCTTGAGGGGTGCAGGTAACCCCACTCTATGGGGTTCGGGGAAACACCCTGAATTTTTTTGGTTTTGGACCCTATGTTAGGTTGGGTGGACCCACCTATGGTTTTGTGCATGATTTTCGCACATGGTTTTGGATGCGATGGTTTTTAGTCCATGGTATTGGATGCTTCGGCATGTATAAATATGCATTATAACATTGAAAGGAACAATAATGAAAAATCAAGCTGGTAGTCCCGGTTTTGGGATCCAGGGGAAAATCTCTGTGTATATGTGTTATGCTCTCGCATTATTTATTTTCTATGTTTTAGAATTTGTATGCAGGTAATTTATGTATGGGGTTAAAACCTACATTTGGCATCAGAGCTATTTTGGCTTCAAGGGGACACCTTTGTTGCTAAGGGGTTTCACTCAGGCTTGTGGTAGATCCTGTTCAGTGGGAGATCTGCGAGATCAATTTTGGTAGTGAAAGAAGATGGCGAGTAGTGGAAAGATATAGATCAAGAAATTTAATGGTCAGAGTTTTGAGTTGTGAAAAATCAAGTTGGAGGATCTGTTGGTGGATAAAGATCAATGGATCGTGGTAGATCTAGGTACTAAACCAACGGGAGTGTCCGATGAAGAATGGAAGAAGTTGGATCGGAAGGCAAAGAGCACAATACGATTATGTGTCTTAGATTTAGTATTGTTGAATGTATTAGGGGAAGCTACGATGAAGGCTTTGTGGGACAAGTTAGGGACTTTGTACCAATATAAGTCTCTGGTCAATACACTGTTCTTGCAGAAAAAGCTGTATAACATGAGGATGAAAGATGGAGACTCGGTGACAGAGCATCTGAACACATTTAATACTGTGGTAAGTCAGTTAGCATCTATTGATATTAAAATTTTAGATGGAGATAAGTGCATCAGTTTGTTGTGTTCTCTACTAGATTTATGGGATAATCTAGTTATTGCAATAGGTAGCATACAACTGCCTTGCAGTTTGATGAAATAGTCTCATCATTGCTGACGGAGGAGATGAGATAGAAAAATATGGAGAGCCAGAATGGTGATGCCTTGTCTGTATGAGGACGGTCCCAGAATAGAAACAAAAATAAGTCATCGAGTGGGAGATCTAAATCTAGAGGGAGATCTAAATCTCCAGGAAAACCTGTAAAGGTGGTGTGCTGGAAATGCGGAAAGGAAGGAAACTACAAAAGGGACTGTAAATCTAAAGCTCTTGATAAAGGAAAGGGATCTGATGATGCTCCTTTTGCAGAGGCAAAAACCACCTCAGATGAAGGTGGGGATGTGTACTTGGCTTCTTTAAGTACACATGTAGATCATGAGGCATGGTTGATTGACTCAGGTGCATCCTTTCACTTCACTCCCCATTGAGAGTGGTTATGTGAGTATGAGAAATATGATGGTGGTGATGTCTTCTTGGGGGATGACAGGAAGGCTAGAATCATTGGTCGTGGAAAAGTAAAGTTGAAGTTATAAGGTGGAAGGGTTAGAACACTTCTGGGTTTTCTACATATTCCTGCATTGGCCAGAAATCTAATTTCTGTAAGCAGGTTGGATGATGCAAGTGTAAAAACAGTGTTCAAGAAGGATACCTGCAAGATGGTTCGGTGAGCACTGGTATTGATGCAGGGAGTTCAGATTGGAACTTTGTACAAGCTGCAAGGTAGCATGGTTGTTGATGGGTGCAACAGTTCCGTGTTTCCTGAAAGTGGAGTAGAAAACCTAGTGGTCTCTGGAGAGAAGACCATGCCGTGGCATCAAAGGCTTGGACAGATTAGAGAGAAGGGCATTTGAATACTTCATGGTAAAGTTATGGTAGAAGGTATAAGTAATATCTCACTGGATTTTGATTTCTGTGAAAATTGTATATATGGGAGGCAAAATCGGGTGAGTTTCCCCTTTGGTGGTAAGAGGGCGAAACAAATATTAAAGATTGTGCATAGTGATGTGTTTAGACCTGTGAAGGTTCCATCACTGGGTAAGTTTGTGTACTATGTATCATTTATAGATGACTTCTCAAGGAATACATGGATATATTTCCTTAAGAAGAAATCTGAAGTCTTTGACAGGTTTAAAGAATTTAAGGCTCTGGTGGAAAACTAGACAGAGAAGAAGATAAAGGTGCTGAGGATAGATAACGGTAGAGAGTTTTGCAGTAAGGAATTTGAAGAATTTTGTAAGAATTCTAGTATAGCACGGCATACGACTACTCCATATACACCTCAGCAAAATGGAGTTGCAGAAAGAATGAACAAGACGTTGATGGAAAGGGCAAGAACCATGCTTAGTGGTGCTGGGTTAGGATAGGAATTTTGGGTAGAGGCATTGGAGACAAAATGTTACCTGGTCAATAGATCACCTTCATCAGCGTTGGAGGATAAGACTCCACAAGAGGTATGGACTAGTAAGAAACCCTCTCTTTCACATCTGAGGTTATTTGGATGTGATGCATATGTACATGTTCCAAAGGAGAAAATAACCAAGTTGGATAGTAAATTTGAAAAGTGCATCACTATTGGGTATAAGGAAGATTTAAAGGGTTATAAGCTTTGGAACCTAGTAACAAGGAAGGTTGTGTATAGCCGAGATGTGGTGTTTAGAGAGGTGAAAGATGTTATTAAACATGAAGTCCAACCAAAGGAACCTGAGAAGATAGAGTTTGAGCTAAAGGAGGAAGAATCAAACTCTACATCAGAGGAGGAATCAGAAGATGAAGAGCCACAAATTGCGGGTGTGATAAGATCAGTTCGAGAAACAAGGCAGCCAGAAAGGTATAGTCCACCTGATTTCTATTCAAATTTTTCTTTATCTATTACTGATGATGATCCCAGAACTGTGAAGGAAGTAGTAGATTCAGAGGATGGAAAACTCTGGAAAGAGGCCATGGTTGATGAAATGGCATCTTTGCACAAAAATGAGGCTTGGGATCTGGTGGAGTTGTCGGCTGGAAGGAAACCCATTGGAAGCAAATGGGTGTTCAAGAAGAAGACAAATGCAGAAGGAAAGGTGGAGAAATACAAGGCTCGATTGGTAGAGAAAGGTTATTCCCAGGTGTCGGGAATTGATTTTGGTGATATTTTTTCTCCTGTTGCCAAGGCAACTTATATTAGATTACTTTTATCTATTGCTGTTGCTTTTGATTTTGAGGTAGAACAGATGGATGTGAAGACAACATTTCTTCATGAGGATCTGGAAGAGGAGATCTACATGAAGCAACATGAAGGCTTTGTGGCGAAGGGGAAGAAAGAACTGGTATGCAAGTTAAATAAGTCTCTATATGGGTTAAAACAGTCACCAAGGATGTGGTATCAGAAATTTGATACATTTATACGGGGACTTGGCTTCACCAAAAGCAAAGCATATCACTGTGTGTATTTTAAATTAATTGGTGACCATGTTATTTATCTGGTCTTGTATGTGGATGATATGTTGCTGGTTGGAAATGACAAAGAAATTATCTAGGATTTGAAGACCCATTTGTCCTCCAAATTCACCATGAAAGATCTTGGTGCTGCAAACTATATTTTGGGCATGGAAATTAAAAGAGATTGGACAAAGAGGAAGCTCTGGTTAAACCAGAGGAAGTATGTCGAGACAATATTCCAGAGGTTTAATATGCAGGATAGTAAACCGGTGAAGGTTCCTATTCCTGTAGGTGTAAAGTTACCTGTTGAATAGTGTCCCAAGACACAAGAAGAGGAAGAGGACATGTCCCATGTTCCATATGCAAGTGCAGTCAGTAGCCTAATGTATGCAATGGTCTGTACTAGACCAAACATCGCACATGTAGTGGGACTATTGAGCAGGTTTATGTCAAAACTAGGAAAGGAGCATTGGACAATAGTGAAGCGAGTTTTCAGGTATTTGCGTGGCACTAGTGATTATGGTTTGTGATACCAAGGAAGACCAGGATTGGACAGTGTTATAGACATATTTGGGAACTGCAACCCCAATCACATATGTACATAAACCAAGGGTTTCTAAATCCCTAAAAGTGTTGCTTCATACCCTAATGGAGCAAGGTCAGCTTATTACATCATCTCCCAGAATTTCTCCATGAAAAACTGTTGAGAACTGGTCAAAACTGGACCATACAGACTGCTTAGTGGTCGAGGTGTGATGCATCTCACCTAATGCACATGGGGGGTGCGATGCATACTGAAAAGCCCTTCTATAGGGCACGATGGGCAAGAGTAGACAAATGGCAGAGACAGTTTGCAAGGTAGATGATCATGGAATCTTTCATAAACTTCTCCTGTGACACTTGCCTCTCTGAATTCGCCCAGGGATGAGTAAGAGATCATGAAATCTCCAAGTGGAACCAAGAACTATCAGAGAAATGACACTAATCCAAATCCTAGAAGCTAACTCACCCCTGCAAAAATCTATATATGGATCCATCATCCCAGAGATCCAGAGGCTGGAATCTTGTATTTTGTAAGGAAGTGCTATTGGTTTCTTTGCGGAATATCATAGTGTTGGGTGATCTAAGCTTTTCATGAGGTGAATAAGGGATTTCATGCTGGGAGGATGACGCTGGGTCAGATCAATGGGTTGTAATCCTCTCTTCTACTCTTTCTATCAATAAAGCTATTTGAGTTTTCCTCCACATTCTTGTACGTCTGAGTTGATATATGCATTTGTGTGGTCAATATATATCTCGCCCTATATTATTTATGATTGTAGATCTCTATGCTTTGATGGTATTATGCTACTTTGACTCTACAGATTTTCTTTGAAGCGGGACAACCAAGGAAGGAGCGGCAACGATCTGTCAAAGGGGAGAGGAAACAAGCAAGGAGCCAAGCGAAAGACAGAGGTTGGTACTCTCTACTTCTCTCTCATCTACTTCTCATAAAGGAAAACACAAGTAACTTTAGTTTGTTTGTTTCTAAGATAGCTACCCGTCTTAGTGGGATAGCAGCTATGAATGGACACTAGTTTTCCCGATAACAAAATGGCAACTCCACTGGGGATGATGTAGCTTGTTTGCTTGTTTCTATTTGTTTTCTTTATAAACTATAGATGGAGCTTGAAGTTAAGCCAGCTAGCCTTCGAACTGCATTTTCTATGCAAGTGCAAAGTAGATCAATGCTGCTTCATTCCATCTCCAGTTTTTGTTTATAAACTAAACAATTGATTTGCAAACATCCTAATTTCCCTGGTGGTGGCTCAAGTAACCTCATTAGATCAGCCCCTACGATTTGTATTTATTGACTATCATTAGCTCGGCCTAAATCCTTGAACTAAGCTGCAAACTGTGACCAAAAACCAAGTTAAAGTCTCGTCCCTGGACCATCGCACTGTCTCCTTTTGATAGTCTGGATGCATCGCACCTCTCGTGTGAAGTAGATGAGATGCATCCCTGTTTCCCTTTGTTACAGGTGCGATGATCAGATAAGATTGTTTCTTCCTCCAGATTTTGGTTTTTCTTCATTCTCTTCAGCTTTATTCAGGAGTTTTGTTGTCTGTGATCAGGATACCACTGTTGAAACTCCCTTCCTTTGCATCATTCAGCCTCCATTGTATAACTAATTGTGAATGTTTTTATGTATTTTTTGCCATTTACGGCTCTCCTTTACAAAGAAGTAGCTTAATCAAACTGTCGTCTTTTGATTTGGAAGTGTCGCAAGTGTCATTTTCAGTCAAAGAAAAGAATTCTACTCTTCTTGATAGTCGATTACACTGTTACTCTTGTATTTGATTTGAATTAATAGTATTTCAAGTGTCGAAAGCAGTTTTCAATTCAAAATCGCAAAGTGTAGTCCTTGTCTTTCTTTCGTCTTTTGAAGAGAAAATTGTTAATACTGTCGCTTTGAAAGAAAAGATAATTCAGATTTGTACTTAGCATTCTTTTTTTCATTCACACATTAAGCGGAAAACAAATACATGCATGTGAATTTGCATTTAGACTGCTTGTTGATTTTGATTTAGGACAGTGCATCTAGTGTGTGCTTTCTGCTCTATGTTGAAATAATCTCGCTTCTCTTTCCTTAGTAGCTAGGATTTTCATTGCAAAAATAAGAGTAAACGACTATTTATCATCTTAGATTGCATGTTTAGGAATTGTATATCTACATCACGCGGTGAACCTTAAAGGAAAACTTCTTAAAAAAGATCAACTATAAAATAAATTCAATGAACATAAAAACGCTTTGGAACCTAACACATAACATTTAGAAGTCTAGGACAGCGATGTATTCCAACGTTGTAAAGCCTGGTAACTATCACTTTCATCGTAGGTTGGGTGATTCCTCCTCTTTGAGACGACAAGTGCCAGTATGAACTTGTGCTCCCATGTACCATCGAGTATATATTGGGAGACCACAATAGGCTTTATCCTTTATCCTTAGGAAGCCGTGTCTGCCGCCCTATCGATTGCAATGCACTAAACAAAGCATTCGGGAAGATTGAATGCCATACCATAAAAAGTATTCTGCAGTTTTGTGATTGGTTTGGCAATCCCTCTGTCTAGATTTCCGGAGTATTCTCTTTCATTCCTTTTCAGACTCCTTAAAAGAAAAGGTCCATCCAAGCACTTGTCACTTCAAGCTCATTAAAAATTGAAGGCGACTAGAGTAATCTTTAGCTTTTTCTCGACTCTTAAAAATTGAAAAAGCAAGTTGTGTCAATGCGTCATAAAATTTATTTTAATCGGAATAATTTCACTGTTCCCTCGTTGGTCTTAGGTTGAGAAAATGGAGTCCACCAACCAAGGATTCCGCCTTGGGGGGATGTTGGTGCACCTCATATGGCCACATTGTCCCTTCCAGGACTGACAATTAGCCTGCTAGTATGGCTCTTCTCAATCTTTGTCGTTCAAAGCACCGTAATTCCTGAGTAATCAAATCAACAACCAGATGGTACTGAAGTTATCCCCCAACTGTCTACTTCGTTTATTTCTCCCTATCCTTCTACCTCTTCACTTGGTAAAGTTGGTAAAGCTAAAAACCAAGTAACTGAGAAGAAGAAGAAAGAGAAGGAGAAGAGGAAGAAGAAGCCAATGACGAAAGGGGGAAACCTTGCATTGTCTGGCAAAAATCCACACACTGCACCATCCAAACCTAAATCTCCATGTGTCATTTGCAAAGGAGACCACTATCATCGAGATTTTCCTTGCATCCCATGGATCTTAAGGGACTGGTCTCCTCGTTTGCACAATCCAGTGTCGTCAACCTCTGACGTTCATGTTGAGAGTACACCGTCAACTAGTGAAAGTGAAGTTAATGGACGAAAAGGAAAATATAAATTTCCTTGTAGACTGTGTGAAGGCGATCATGCCATCCACCGTTGTCCCTTCCTAGACGAAGCTAAAAGATTCTTGGATAACCGTCCGGCTTCACCGCTACGGCTTCCTCCTGGATACAAGAGACTCTTACCGAGTCCATCGCCAATTGAAAATCCGACTGACACACCTTTGTGGTCGGTCGAAGCATCTATCATTGAAGATAAACCCTCTGAGTCCACACCGGACCAAAGTCAATAGGTCGAGACCACAGTTGACCCAGTCTTGTCTTCAGAAGGTCCACCTTTAGATGATACAGTCACCAAGGAGAATGAGAACGACACTGTTCAAATTCTCTTCGTAAACAAAGACTCTGATGAACATGGGGGCAATCTACCTGTTCCTTTACTGTAGGAAGGAAGTTCTTCGGAGACGTATCTAGCCGTTTATTCAGTCCCACCTCCAAGCAACCTAGTCGTTTCCTTCGATTGGAATCTACTAGCCAGACCTCGTCTACCATCTAATGTACCATTCCGAATCATAGTACAAGATTACATAATGGTCATGGTCGGTACTATCATAGATGAAGGGGATTCTGTGAGTATCCTTTCCTCAACTACTTGGAAAGCGCTTGGTTTGCCATTGCTTCTGCCTGAGATGAAAAATATGATAGGCTTCGACAAAGGAACAAGTCGACTGTTAGGGATCCTTCCAAATTTGCCTATAACTTTGAGAAGGAAAACCATTTATCTGAATGTAATGGTAGTCCAAGGACCTTTAGACTACAATTTACTCCTTGGGCGTGACTACATTTATAGCATGGGAGCCATTGTCTCCTCACTCTTTCAAGTGATGTGTTTTCCGCATGAAGGAAGAGTGGTCCAGTTCGTAGACCATCTTTTGTTCCCCGGCTCACACATAGATAATAGTCAAATGCCATCCCTAACTGGTATTTTTACGCAAGGAATGTCTCATCAATTTCCAGTCCATCCACTTGATGAGTGCGAGTGATTCAATGACCGGAATAAGATTCCCTCGTCAACGTTAGGTGATTGGAGCTAGATCAACCTTCGTCTGATGGGCTAAGCCGAGGAAGTGTTTCTGTCTACTGCGCGGATGGAACCATCTTGTGGATGCAAGAACTTCTATATGGTAACCTGGAAACTCTATTTCGCTATACCTGGGGGCATGCAAACCTTTTTGCATGCAAGTGAAAAGTGACCATTTATTTTCTTAGTTTGTAGGTTCTTAACCCTTTAAACTCGTAGGATTGGTCATTCCTAGCTTACATAATGAAAGGATCTGAAGCAAAGTTTCGAATGGGGCAAGCTCCCTAAAAAATGAACCTATCGATGAGACATCCTTATTATACGACTAGCACGAGCAGTTTTACACAAAGTTCAAGCTCATTAAAAAATAAACCTAGCAATGAGCATATGTTCCACCAGAGTTTATGTGCATTAAAAAATGAACCCACCTTCGGTAAATAACCATTTCGATCACATTATCATCAGCTTTTGAGCCTTGGTCGTGTTCTTAGCATCACCTCCACTCTATTTTAGCGATTATATGCCTCCATTTGATTGTTTACCCCTTTTGAGGAACAACTGCGATGAGTGATTCTGTTAGCCACCTTCTTTACACTGCCGTGATTGGAAAGTTCCAAACCTTACCAGGAACCAGTTGCTACCCAAAAATATCACTCGTTCCTCAAAAAACGAGTCTCCTTTAAGCTCTTTTCATTTGAATTGTAAAATATGAAAATATTGCCGAGCAATTGGCCTCTCCAGCTCGTTAAAACGAACGGAATTTCTATCCCTCCCCTAGATTTTAATCTTTTTGGACCTGAGGAATCATCACACAAAAAGATCGAGCGCTTGTCTTGTTCGGCTCGTTAAAACTATCGAAAATTCATCCCTTTCGTATTATTTTATACTTTTTCGGACTTAAGGGATTATATTACGAAAAAGGAATACCGGAGTTTCCTTTCCGTCTCTTTTCAGATTCTCGAAAATTGAAAAGAACCGAGTTATCATTGTTGTTAAACTCGTTAAAACAATAGCGACAAACTTGTCCATGCAGACAAGAGCGAGTTTCACTATCGCTAGGCTCGTTAAAACATAGTGACAGGTTTGCCCGAAGGGAAAATTATAGATCAAGCATATGTTATCCTCCTCAATCTTGACAAAAATAAAGAGGTACTGGTCAACAATGACTGGGGAAAAATTGGGAAGAAAACTTGAAGAAACTTTATTGGTAGCAAGTCGCTCTTGAACATGACACTTTCACTCCATCACCATGATTGATTCAGGTTGGGTTATTCCATTCACTGGTCATATTACCATTGGTCCACCGCACCATCCATTTTTTGGGTTAACGCTAACAATCCATTTCAGTGTCGCCAATATGTTAAAGAGAAGTCGCTCAGATAATTCACCAACCCAGCTTGTGTCTCATCCGTTGCAATACCTTCAGGCTTCATTCTTTCATGACCGCCACCCTGAACCTTGTATCATCAGATCGTTTTCACCTCCACAAATCATTTGCTTCGTTCCGTTTCGTAGATGTGGGATTCTTAATGCCCTCCTATGATGGGTCACTTCTTGTTGACATCATCTCATTATCCAAGAAGTCGACATGGGAACAACCCTTTCAGTACTTTGAAGCATGCATGCCTCAATGGCAAGTTTCTCACTTCCCGTGATAGGTTTAAATCAATGGCCTTCGACCAAAAGATTTTGCGTGGTGTTCGATGCCAAGTCCCATTTTCACACCATGTGAATTGTACTATTGTACCTTGAGGGTCATCATCATTATCGGTGATTCCTCTTGTGCTTGTTAACAGCTTACATCATTGGTTTATAATCAGGCGATGTCTTTCCATGTTCGACTCCAGAACATCTTTTCACATGGATCGACTTGTACTTTGGGTGAATATCGAACGAGTTTTTAACACCCCGGATCTAGTTTCATCCATTCGGGCTACAATATATTCAGGAAAATAAAGACATCAAATGTGCATCATTGCTACACATATAATCATCGAAGCCAAAGGATGATGGCTCTACTAGGATCATCAGTCTGCCACACAAACGATTATCTGTCCTATGTACATGAGAATGAATTTATAAAGCTGTGCATGGGAATGCCTGCCTCAGCTAGATCATTAAAATATTATGAAGATAATGTATTGTATTGTATCTGATTACAGGTCGCCTTCCAGTTCGAAAAACCTTGGATCGTCATGATAAAGCATTTCACCTGACATCTGAAGATTTACGACCTCATGCTTTAGGGGGCAACTGTTATAGACATATTTGGGCACTGCAACCCCAATCAAATAACTCTATAAAACAAGGGCTTCTAAGTCCCTAAAGTGTTGCTTCATACCCTAAAGGAGCAAGGTTAACTGATTACATCCTCTCCCAGAAGTTCTCCATGAAAAACTGCTCAGAACTGGCCAAAACTAGACCATACAGACTGCTCAGTGGTCAGGGTGCGATGCATCTCACCTAATGCACACGGGGGGTGTGATGCATACTGAAAAGCCCTTCTATAGTGCACGATGGGTGAGAGTAGACAAATGGCAGAGATAGTTTGCAAGGTGGATGATCATGGAATCTTCTAGAAACTTATCCTGTGACACTTGCCAATCTGAATTAGCCCAGGGATGAGTAAGAGATCATGAAATCTCCAAGTGGAACCAAGAACTATCAGAGAAATGACACTAATCCAAATCCTAGAAGCTGACTCACCCACCTATAAAAATCTATATATGGATCCCTCATCCTAGAGATCTAGAGGTTGGAATCTTGTATTTTGTAAGGAAGTGCTATTGGTTTCTTTGTGGAATATCATAGTGTTGGGTGATCTAAGCTTTTCATGAGGTGAATAAGGGCTTTCATGCTGGGAGGATGACGCTTGTTCAGATCAATGGGTTGTAATCCTCTCTTCTACTCTTTCTATCAATAAAGCAATTTGAGTTTTCCTCCACATTCTTGTATGTCTGAGTTGATATATGCATTTGTATGGTCAATATATATCTCGTACTATATTGTTTATGACTGTAGATCTCTATGCTTTGATGGTATTATGCTGCTTTGACTCTATAGATGTTCTTTGAACCTGGACAAGCAAGGTAGGAGCGGCAAAGATCTGTCAAAGGGGAGAGGAAACAAGCAAGGAGCCAAGAGAAAGACTGAGGTTAGTACTCTCTGCTTCTCTCTCATCTACTTCTCATAAAGGAAAACGCAAGTAAATTTAGTTTGTTTGTTTCTAAGATAGCTACCTGTCTTAGTGGGACTAGCGGCTCTGAATGGACAGTAGTTTTCCCGATAACAGATAGAGTGTTGGATATTCATGGCTTTGTTGATGCAGACTAAGCTGGAGATCTGGATCAGAGAATATCTACAAGTGGGTATGTGTTTAACCTATTTGGAGGTGCAGTCAATTGGATGAGTAAGAAACTATCTGTAGTGGCACTATCAACTACAGAGGCATAATACATGGTAGCCACTCATGCAAGCAAGGAAGTAGTTTGGTTGCAGAGATTGTGTTCAAGTATGGGGTTAGTACAGAGAGCTATAAGGATAGAATGTGACAACTAAAGTGCAATTTTCTTGGCAAAGAACCCTGCATATCATTCAAAGACAAAGCACATTGATGTTCAGTATCATTTTGTGAGGGATATGATAGAAGACAAAAAGGTGTTACTGGTAAAGGTGGACACTTTGAAGAATACTGCAGATGCATTGAAAAAATCTGTGAGCTCTGAGAAGTTCTCTTGGTGTAGAGAAACAATGGGCATTACAGGGCTGGATAAATGACTAAGCTCTCTTGTGGCCCCCTGTGGAAAGAAAAGAACAAGTGGGAGAATTTTGGGTTGTGTTATATTCTTTCCACGACTAGCCCACTTAGTTAACAGGGGGTTTGAGGGGTGCAGGTAACCCCACTCTATGGGGTCCAGGGCAGCGTCCTGGAAAATTTTGGTTTTGGACCCTATGTTAGGTTGGGTGGACCCACCTATGATTTTGTGCATGATTTTTGCACATGGTTTTGGACGTGATGGTTTTTGGTCCATGGTTTTGGACGTGATGGTTTTCGTTCCATGGTATTGGATGCTTCGACATGTATAAATATGTATTATAACATTGAAAGGAACAATAATGAAAAATCAAGCTAGTAGTCTCAGTTTTGGGATCCAGGGGAAAATTTCTGTGTATATGTGTTTTATGTGTTATGCTCTCACATTGTTTATTTTCTGTGTTTTAGAATTCATATGCAGGTAATTTCTATACGGGGTTAAAACCTACATTTGTGACATATTCTTCTACCCATAGGCAAGACCTTCTCTTTCATGTGCAAGTTTTTCAAGATTTTTCATTTTCTGTTGCACACTATTTTTTAGCTATTTTAATCGCTTGTAGCTTTGTGATTGCAGGTTGGGTACACCTACAATGGCTTCATTGGAAATTTCATTTCACGTAATGCATACCATTTAACGTAGGAGTAGAAGTAGTGTTTGCTCTTTCGCTTGTCTTTTCTTTCTGGTTTGCATGATTGTTTGCTTGCTGACGTGGTTGCTTTGCTTACTTGTTATTGTTTTCACCTTGTTTGCTTTGCTTACTATTTTTGTTTACATTTGTTTGCTTGGTATATTAATATTTTTGTTTCCGGAAATAAGTGCTTCCAACTACTACGTTCAGGATTTTGAATAGAGTATGTGGTTGAAATTTGAAGATACTTGTTACACTACAGCACTTGGACAATATTGTGTCCATTTTCTCTGTGCTTGGTTATAACCTTTGGCTAATGAAGTCTTGACGGAAAATATGAACCGTCTGTAAGGGAAGTTTCATCCCAACCATGAACCTGTGTCCACACTGGGAAGCCCCATGCCTGTACAAATCCTTCTTCTATGTGTGTTCAAGCTCATCCAACTAGTGGAGACGGAGAAGGGGAAAATCTAAACGAGAAAACCTATGTCAGAGGTCTTACATGCTTCACTGAAGAAACAAACTCTTCTGCTCTCAATAAGTTAGGATCCCTCTTCCACCCCAAAAACAAATAAGTTCCTATGCATAGTCCTCTTGAAAAATATAAAGGCGAAAGAAGAGAAAGGATTCTTGCCTAGAGAGGTGAAGCATGCAACTCCATCGGGGTACTGGCCAGGGTCGCTAGAAATGGAGCAATGTGTGTGTTCCTACGTGACTTTGCCAGTGTATTGTCTAGGTCTGCTGGCAGTGGAGCAACACCAAAAATGAAAACTTATCCACTAGAAATCTTTAACTCGCGAGCTAAACTATCCTTTCCAGATTCGAAACACTGAGATCTAAGATAAACTTTTGATTGTGTTTGACTGAGCTGGAAAAAGGTGAACCATGTATGTCCATGGGGTAAGTGGGAAACTAAAGTAACCTGCATAGTGATTCAATACTCCCTGGAAGACCAAGTCTGTGTGCTATAAATGAGCCAAAATATAGAAGTTGGAGTTCTACTAGTGTGTCGCCAAGTGTTGTAGTGGCTACAACCACCCTGCAAAATTTTGGCCTGCACCAATTTCAGACCCTCCCTTGAAGAGTTCCACTTAATGACTGCACACACTCAGGTTCACTCCGTGAGCTCTTGTGAGTCTTTACATATGCCTTTCTTGATTCATTACATTCAAGTCTTTGCATGTTGATGTCTGAGTCATGCTTGCAACTATGTTCTGTTATGGTCAAAGTCTTCGCTTCATATTTCCTTGTTGTATTCGCTATGAAAGCATCATCACACTCACACATGAAGTCACATTCACTGTTACGTAAGCATCATCTTGATCAATGGATTATCAATCATAAGTGTCGCGCTTGTTGCTTACACCATGGTCCATATTGTTAAGCATGCATGTCTGGATGGTTTGGTCATCTCGTCATCAAGTCATGCAAGTGTGTATTCATATGATCACCTATGCATCTTTCGGTTGTTCACACATTTAGCCACTTTTGCTAAATTTATAACGAGTGGACTCCCCTCTGACAGCTGAACCATCATCCTGCCATCATCTTGATCGACTATCAACTAGAACAACACAAAAGCACCAAGCTAGTCTTTTCAAGCTGTGCCACTTGCAAGCAGTTCAATCAACTCTCATGCCAACCACCCAGACAGTTAGACCTAGCAGTCTCCCTAGGACTGACTGCCCTAAAAAATTGCACAGAGGCTACTGACCTCACCTGGTCAACTGACTGAGGAAATTATGTAGACAGGCTAGACAGACACCAAGTGCCCATCCATGTCTCCCTCAGAAAATTACGCAGTTTTCCTAGTCAGTCATCTTGACAGCATCTCAGAAATTGTGCAATGTTCATGATCAAGCCTTCCGTTGCCCTTCAATCAGCTCAGCTCAAAAATTGCACAAAGATGATTATAAAGTTAGCCTCCTAGCCTCAGTGGAGTTTTCCTTGCCAGCAGCCCCTAGCAGCAGACTGCCAGTTCCCTTTGGGAATTGCGTAGTTTCTGCTGCCAGTCTCCCAGGCAGCTAACTGGCAGTTCCCTCTAGGAATTGTGTAGTTTTGGCTGCCAATGAACCAGGCAGCAAACTGGCAGTTCCCTTTGGGAATTGCACAGTTTTGGCTACCAATGACCCCAGCAACCAACTGGCAGTTCCCTATGGGAATTTCATAGTTTTGGTTGCTAGTGACCTAGGCAATTCCCCAGAAAACCTACACAATCCCTGCTTGCTGACCCTGCATGCAGCCCGTCCCATTCCTCTAGAAAATTGCACAAATATGGCTATCTAGCCCCACTTCCCATTTGTTCTAGAAAATGCGTAGAGCATGCCTACTTTGCTTTCGAGCAACCTGGACTATTCCTCACAAAATTTGCGCAATTTTTCCACCCTGCTGAGCCAAACCTTGCAGATAGTCACTGTCGACTCAGAATTCCTATCTCCATCTCTCAGTGACTCTTCTACAATTTTCATCAACAATTTCATGGAGCCATAATCCCACATCACAGCCTTCCTGCCTCTCCCGGTCACCTGCATTCAAATGATCATGTTTCATGGTAGCCTAGGATGTTTTGGATTTGATGTCATCTCAGCATGGGTGACTGTAGGTATAGGTACACCAATGAACGTGGAAAGACGATGAATGGGATGACTTAAGGGAGCACATGCAAAATGATAGGTTCACGAACGGACCAACAAACGAAGCATGCGAAGTGGACGAACGTGACGAACATGCACCTTCGCAAACAGATGAGCCTGTCAAGCCTTCCAACATGAAAGCAAGGAACAACATGGTAAAGCTTCATCAAGCAACCAAGGACCATTGAAGACTCTGCACACTTCACCAAGTGGAGGTGAAGCTATGATAAACCATGAAGAAATCCATCATCCAGCAACACCGTAGCTCAACATGCACTCGAACAGCAGCACAAATGTACCAGCATTGTCATGTTAAGTCATGTTGAGTCACGTCATGAGTCATGTCACCCACATCTCCACCATGGGCTTGTTGTTGATCAATGTGATGTAACGTGGAAGTCCAAGAGACCCAATTGTTGAACAAAGAGTCATGTAAGTCGAAGAGTCATGGAAGTCAAACAATCATGAGGGTAGCTGAATAGCCACAAGGGTCAATTTCATCCTTGGCTATAAATACCCCTCATTTGTACATGCAAATGAATTTTCACCTTAGCTCCTCCCACATATCCAAGAGAGTCTATAATATTTTCTTTGAGGAGTAAGTAGTGGCTCCAACGCCTTGTTGATGGGGTTAGTGATGTATGGTGTAACGACGTATCTTGGAACTTTTCCTTAATTTAGAAGCCTATTAACATGCCAACATGTTTTCACACATGTATTGTATCTATTGTAAGACTGATCTTTAACACTTGTAATGCATGTTGCTTTAACCTGTGTTCTACATCTGAACTGTTTCATTTGTTGTAATGCATAATCTATTAATGGAAATGTGTTGTATATGTTGTTAACGTTGTTCCATCCGTGTCGACTTCTCTGCCTGACATTAGATATACCTTTCACCTGAACCTTGCTATAACAATTGTTGCACTCGTTCAGACTGTTCTGTGAGTGTTGTACGTATTATCTTACCTTGTATGTTGTGACTACCGCATCCGAGTGGACTGCTCCACCGAAAGCTATGTATGTCCTTTTGTGTTGTGTGTTCGTAGCCAAGTTGGGACTGATCCCTTTCAACCTGGAACTCACCTTCACCTTATTCCCCTCACAGTGAAAGAACCATTGACACAAGTACACTTAGACTCACCAGGCACACGAACCTCACTTCTCGAAGACAAAGTGAACCACTCTCCTGTGCTGACAAGCAAGAGTTGAGGAAAATCCTTAAGACAATGGCAACCGGGCCATCATATCGGATGAGACTCCCACAAAAAACGGTGTGAGGTCTAGTTGGGACTTCATACGGGGTGATCCCCTGATGTTGGCAGATCTAGCACCATCAACAAAATGCTTCAAAATGTATATAATGTACTGTAATATGGAAATGAACGCAATTAAAAATCAATATAGTTATCTGAGTTTAAGTTCCAAGAGAAAATATCTGTGTATATTTTTATGTTCATTCCATTGTATATCTTTTCTATTTTTTAGAATTCGTTTGTTGCTAATTTCTGTATAGGGTTAAAACCTGCATTTGGTATCAAAGTAGTTTTGGATTCAAGGGGACGCCTTTGCTACTGAGGGGTTTTTCTCGAGCCTGTGGTAGACCCTACTGCAGAGGGATATCTAATACATTGATTCTTATAGTGAAAGAAGATGGTGAATA
This sequence comes from Pinus tabuliformis, assembly GCA_031772625.1. Taxonomy (NCBI): domain Eukaryota; kingdom Viridiplantae; phylum Streptophyta; class Pinopsida; order Pinales; family Pinaceae; genus Pinus; species Pinus tabuliformis. The sequence goes on from CM062811.1 coordinate 1,265,965,859, forward strand.
ATGGAAAGATAGAAATTCAATGGACAAAGTTTTGTATTATGGAAACTCAAGATGGAGGATCTATTGCTGGATAGAGATCAATGGATAATTGTAGATCCAGGGATGACACCAACGAGAATGTCCACAAAAGACTAGGAAAAGTTAGATTAAAATGAGAAGAGAACAATATGATTGTGTCTCTTAGATTAAGTATTGTTGAATGTATTAGGGGAAGCTATGACAAAGGTATTGTGGGACAATTTAGGGACTTTGTATCAATCTAAGTCCATGGTGAATAAATTTTTCCCTCAGAAAAGGCTATATAACTTGAGCATGAAGGATGGAGATTCTATGATAGAGTATTTGAATGTCTTTAATACTGTGGTAAGTCAGTTATTATTGTTGACATTAAAATTTTAGATGAAAGTAAGTGCATTAGTTTTTTTTGTTCTCTACCAGAATCGTGGGATAGTCTAGTTGTTTGCAGTGTCATGATCCGGATTATCCACAGTTTCTTGTTCATTCTGTCGACGTTTCAAACCCCAAAGGGGGTCCATCATTAGGACTAAATCAGAATATGAATGAAAGTTTATTGAGAGAAGAGAGCCTTCTGACCTGTGTATAAGTAAACCAATGGGTTTACTTCGAGTGGGTTTGAAACGTCGATAGAATGAACAAGAAACTGTGGATAATCCGGATCATGACACTGCAAGAAACTTCCACAAAAGCTTAAAATCTAGTCTAATTGTTACTATAGGTAGCAATACAACTACCTTTAAGTTTGACGAAATAGTCTCATCCTTGTTGCCAAAGGAGATGAGATGGAAAAATATGGAGAGGTAGAATGGAGATGCCTTGTTTGTAAAAAGGACGATCCAAGGAAAAAATAGAAATAAGTCCTCAATTGGGAGATCTAAATCTAGAGGGAGATGTAAATCTCTAGGAAAACCTGTAAAGGTATGCTGGAAATGTGGAAAAGAAAGGTATTACAAAAAGGATTATATATCTAAAAATCCTGAGAAAGGAAAGGGATTTGATGATGCCCCTTCTATAGAAACAGAAACTACCTTTGATGAAGGTGGGGATGTATAATTGGCTTCTTCTTCAAGTGCATATGTAGATCATGAGGCATGGTTGATTGACTCAAGTGCATCCTTTCACTTCACTCCCCATAGGGAGTGCTTCTGTAATTACAAGAAAAATGATGGTGGTGATGTTTTCTTGGGGATGACAGAAAGGCTAGAATCATATGGCATAGAAAAGTCAAGCTAAAGTTGTAAGGTGAAAGGATTACAACACTTCCTCGTGTTCTACATATTCTTGCATTGGCTAGAAATCTGATTTCTGTAAGCAAGATGGAGATGCAAGTGTAAAAGTATTGTTCGAATATACCTGTAAGATGGTTCAAGGAGCACTATTATTGATGCGGGGAATTCATATTAGAACTCTATACAAGCTTCTAGGTAGAATTATTATTGATGGTGGCAACAATTATGTAGTTCCTGAAAGTAGTGGTCTCTAGAGAGAAGACTATGTTGTGGAATCAAAGACTTGGACATACTGGAGAGAAGGGCATTTGAATACCACATGGTAATGGTATGGTAGAAGGTATGTCTAATTTCTCTCTAGATTTTGATTTCTGTGAACATTGTGTATATGGGAAGTAGAATCAGGTGAGTTTTCCCTTTGGTGCTAAGAGGGCAAAAGGGATATTAGAGCTTGTGCACAGTGATGTGTTTGGACCTATATCGGTTACAACATTGGGAAATTATATGTACTATGTCTCATTTATAGATGAATTCTCGAGGAATACATGGATATATTTCCTCGGGAAGAAATATGAGGTTTTTAATAGGTTTAAAGAATTTAAGTCTCTGGTGGATAATCAGACAAAGAACAAGATTAAGGTGTTGAGGGAACACAATTGTGGAGAGTTTTGCAAGAAGGAATTCTAAGAATTCTATAAGTGTGGTATAGCACAACAAAATAATAATCCACACAAACCATAGAAAAATGGAGTTTCAGAAATAATGAACATGATGTTGGTGGAAAAGGCAAGAAACATGCTTAATGGTGTTGGATTAGGGCAATAATTTTGGGTAGAGGCAGTGGATACTGCATGTTATATTTTTAATAGATATCCTTCATCAACATTGGAGGATAAGACTCCACATGTGGTATGTATTGGTAAGAAACCCTCTCTCCTAGATCTCAGGGCACTTGGATGTGATGCATATGTACATCTTCCAAAGGAGAAAAGAACTAAGTTTGATAGTAAATCTAAAAGGTGCATCTTTATTGGGTATAAGGATGGTTTAAAAGGTTACAAGATTTGGAACCCTGAAACAAAGAAGGTTGTGTATAGTAAATATGTGGTGTTTAGAGAGGTGAGATATGTTATTAAATATGAAGTTCCACAAAAGGAATAGGAGCCAAAGAAGATAGAGTTTTAGCTAAAGGAGGAAGAATCAAACTCCACAACAAAACATGAATTAGAAGAGGAAAAGCCACAAACTCCAGTTTTGAGATCAATTTGAGAGAGGCAGAATCCAAAGAGGTATAGTCCATCTAATTTATGTTGAAATTTTTATGTATCTATTACTAATGATGATCCCATAACTTTCAGGGAGACAATGTATTCAAAGGGTGGAAAACTTTGGAAAGAGGCCATGGTTGAAGAAATGGAAGCCTTGGAAAAAATTGAGGCTTGGGATATGGTGGAGTTGCCAACTGGAAGTAAACCCATTGAAAACAAATGGGGGTTTAAGATGAAGATGAATGCAAAAGGAAAGGTGGAAACATACAAAACCCCATTGGTAGCAAAAGGTTATTTCTAGGTGTTGGGAATTGATTTTGGTGATATTTATTCTCCTGTTGCCAAGTTAGGTTGTATTAGATTACTTTTATTTGTTACTACTATTGATTTTGAGGTAGAACACATGGATGTGAATCTTCATGGGGATATAGAAGAAGATATCTACATGAAGCAACCATAAGAGATTGCGGTCAAGGGTAAGAAATAAGTGGTATACAAGTTAAAAAAGTTTATGTATGGGTTAAATAAGTCACCAAGGAAGTGGTATAAAAAATTTGATACGTAAATATGGGGACTTGGCTTCAATAGGAGAAAAGCGGATCAATGTGTATATTTTAAATTAATTGGTGATTATGTTATTTATTTATTATTGTATGTGGATGATATGTTGTTGATTGGAAATGACAAAGATACTATATAGGATTTGAAGATCCAATTCTCCTCTAAATTTGACATGAAGGTTCTTGGAGTTGCAAACTATGTTTTGGGTATGGAAATTAAATGAGATCAAGTAAAGAAGAAGCTCTATTTAAACCAGAGGAAGTGTGTTGAGATAATATTGCATAGGTTTAATATGCAGGAGAGTAAACCGACAAAGATTCCTATTATTGTAGGTGTAAAGTTATCTATTGAATAATGTCCTAAGACACAAGAAGAGGAAGAGGACATGTCCTGCATTCCATATGTGAGTGTAGTTGGTAGATTGATGTATGCATTGGTTTGTACCAGACTAGACCTTGCACATGCAGTGAAAGTATTGAGAAGGTTTATGTCAAAACTAGGGAAGGAGAATTGGATAACGGTGATTCAAGTTTTTTAGGCATTTGCATGGCACTAGTGATTATGGTATGTGCTACCAAGGAAGACTAGGATTGGAAAAAGTTTTGGAGATACATGGATTTGTTTATGCAGATTGGTTTGGATATATGTGTTGGAGCCTTTGTTAATTTTGAAGAGTTTTGACCAGTTTTGACCAACCATAGGGTGGGAAAGGACAAATGGTAGCAACAGTTGGGTGGCGAAATGAGTAGTTGCGGGAAGGTAATGGCAAGGTGGCAGCAGAAGGCAAAGGTAGTTGAGGAGAAGAGAAAGCATAGAGGCAGCCAAGGAAGCAAGCAGCCGAGCGAGAACTGGCAGTCTAGCCAGCCGAGAAGGATATAAAAAGAGGAAGAATAGAAAGGAAGTGGTTGGTCCTCGCTACTCTCATGGTTGTTGGCTATTGGAGGTGTTGCTACTATTGTTGTTAAGTTTCATTGATTGTTGGGGTTGTTGCTGAGACACTGAAGGATTGGGCCACTGAGGAGGTACACAGACACCAAAGCAGAAGCAGGAAGGGCTAGGAACTAAGGAACTAAGTTGCGGAGCAGATCTGACCCGAGCTACTGAGTCGGGTATTCTCTGTATTGTTGATGGCGAAGAGATGAGTTATAATGTATTATGTTCTAACACTTTAATGTAATTGGAGTTGATGATTGTTAAGACTCATAAGTGTATTGCACATCTTGCATTATGGCTTATCAAAATTTTATTTAGTCTCCTTGTTACATGAGGCTGGTGCTTGATAGATCGATACTGGTACGTTGTTAGTTCTGTGGTATATATGATGAGTCCCTATGTATGAGTTTAGGATATCATTATCTATGTTCCATGTTTTATGAACACATGTGTATGACTACCTATGTCTAACTTAGATCCCCTCAATTCCATGATGAGCCCTTCTCCCCTTTTGGTCGCAACGCACTTCGGGTGAGACTCTTTGACCTTCGGAGTGAGGTGAAAATGATAGCACTGTCCTAGACTAAAATGGACCATTGTTGGCATTCCATGCCCGAACTTGGGGTCTTTTCCCTGATGACTCACTTGAGCCAACAAATAGTTCTGTTGTCGGGACCTAAGATTAGGAGAATAGGTTAAGAATATGGTGTCAAGGGTGTTTAAGAGAGAGATCAGAAATTGGTGGAATAAAAAAGTAGACCAATTTGTAGTAGAAAGAGCTAACCGCGGGAATTAGCCGATCAACAAGGTGCTTAAGCAGATCCTATACGCCGATAGCTCAAATGACCAATATGAAATTTTCTGGTGCAAATTCCCTGAGGACCTGTACAATTGGTTGAGGGAACTGAAGTGACAAAGTCCTTTGAGCAGAATGGCGAGAGCCTGCCATAGCTGGACTTCATCCGAGACTGCATTATTACAACAACTACATAACAATTGGACAAGAGTAGTTTTTTTTCTGGGTGAGAACTACGGTAGAAGGGTATGTAGTTGATTTTTCTGCGGAAAGTTATCAGTCCTACTCAAAGGCGGAGGCGGTGTTCAACTCCGAGCTAAGGGGGGAATTTATAAGGGAAATCTCGATGTGGATTAAGATGCTTTTGGTAGAAGAGGGAATGCTATCTCTAGCCATTGCCGGGATGAAAGCGTAAAACCCTAGTATCGGGGGAAGGAACTAAAGGGGAAAATGTTGCCCACAAGGGGATAAGGATGCTGCGAGGGATGGATGCAGAAGGATTAAAGAAAGAAAGGGATTTTAAAGCACAGAGAAGGGCACTATTAGTAGATAAGTGGCAGGTAGGAGCAGCTCAGGCCCTAGGGAAAAGAAGGAGAGGGTACTGCTCGATAGGAGCGGCGATGGAAAAACCCCAAGTTGAGATGAAGGGGGAAGAGGATGCTAGGGAACCAAAAGATGGGATAAAAGGATGCCGGAATCAGGAAGAGGAGGAAGGACATTCCCTGCAAGCTGCAGAAATAGGATCGCAATAGGGAACTGGAGGAGGACTATCCTGGAATGTTGCGTATGTGGGATCCCAATCGGGAACCTATTGGGGATCCTCCCTGCAAGCTGCAAAAGAAGAAATGCAAGATCGGCACCCATGCTGGCACGAGGATGATGGCATCATGGGTGACAAAATGAGGAAGTTATTCAATGAATAACCAACATTTTCCAAAGTTCAATGATCCTAACCCCAAAGAACAAGCGAATTTTTCCCAAACCTTCCCCTGGTATCTTATCACAAACTAGAAGAGTTCATCTTTAACCTAACAAAAGCAGTGCGGGTATACAGGGCACGAGAAAAATACAAGACTGGTCTCAATACTGGGGGTGATACTAGAACTGGCTATAGTAGTAACTTGGGACTATAGGGGTTGCTACAGCTGGGAACCAACGGTTTTGTATTGTTAGCTAATATTCAGAAAAATATGGTGAGATTATTTACAAGATATGCAAAGTTTGCAGGCAAGGGGAATGAGGATGTGGAGCAACACTGGTACCTCTGCGAAGCCATCTAGAGAGCCTGCCAGACTTTGGAAAATGTTCGAGCAGTGGAATTCCAGACCACGCTTAGGGAATGGGCTCTACGCTGGTTCATAAAGTGGGCAGAACAAAACCAGAACCCAACCATATACGACATTAAGAGGGGACTTGTGCAAGAATTCAAAATATTGCAAATCGATTAGCAAGGGCTATTGGAGTTGTGCGAAATTAAGCAGAGGGAGGGAGACACTGTGTGGGAGCTCATGCAAAGGTTTAAGGATGCCATTACCAAGCTAAGTTATACTTTAGACCCAAACCACCAGCGAGGCTAGTTCATCAAGGCGCTCTTTCCCTTGACCATGACACCATTGACACAACAAAAGATAGGAACCCTATAGGATGCTTTAGAGCAAGCATCGCAGATAGAAGTGATGGTAGGATATCCCCACGAATACCATGGAGGCACAAGTTTGCAAGATCCAGTAATCATGGGCTTGCAAAGCTAGATCGCGAACCTGACCAAGAAGCTGAGGGATCTTCAGCTAGTATGACCGGCTAGGCCCAATGTTTGGTGCACCCATTTCCTGGTGGAGGGGCACGTTGTGACAGAATGCCCGCGATTACAAGGTCTTAACCAAGAAGGAAGGTGGTGGGGACATCGGGAACCACTCCGACCATAAGGGTTGCGGCCATCAGGGTGTAAGGACCCTTCCCAAGAAGGAATAACGTAGATTTATACGAAATCTGTAGAACGTATGGACACCTACCGTGGATGTGTCCAATGCTGCAAAAGTACTCTAGCGTTCCCAATAACAACTACTCATCACACTAATCAATGTCGGGCGCTAGATGCTCTGACAGAAAGACTGGATAGATCCACGTTCCGAGTCAACGAGGGCAAGGAGGAAATGGACATGGAGGGAGATTGAGGGGCAGAGGACTTCTAAGATACTACAACTGCGATCAAGAAGGACATGTCACAAGGGAATGCCTGCTCCTGAGAAGACCATGGTGTTCAAAGTGTAGATTTAACGCCCATGCGACAGAAGACTACCTAGAGCTAATCACGAAATGGGAAGAGAGGACCAGACAATGAGGGGCTAACCTGGTGAATGCTGAGCCTTAGATCGACGAAGGTCTCCCTGCAACAAATATCAATATAGTCACTCGAGGATTGAAGAAGATAGGGGAAGATCGCTACACTGAGGAAACCCCCATGATCGTCAAAGTGGCAGCACCACAAAAGGCATATCAACCCGAGCGCCAGAAGCATTATTACCAAGAAGAAACCAAATTATTTGAAGGGATGACTAAAGATAGGGACACCCGAGGTCCGCAAGTCTGTGGGCCCGACCCTGCCCAACCCATTGGGGAATGGTTTAAATTGTTCTTAAAAATTGTTGAAGATGAGATCATTCTAAGGGAATTATGGAAAAACTTGAAAGCCACGGTATCCGTAGAGTAAGAAGACGAGGGACAACCTTGTGAAGTCTGGCCAGAAAAAGCCTCCAGGAGGGTGAAGTGGAATAATAATAGAAGTGAGAAGGAATTCTGAATCAATGCATAGGTGGCAGGATTCAAGATAAGGGACACCATGCTAGATCTCAGATCGGACGTAAACATCCTACCCTGGAAAACCTGGGAGGCAATGGGGAAACTGCAACTGAAGTATTCAACAATTCAGTTGAGAATGGCAAATCAATACTGCATACTGCCCATCGGAAGATTAGAGAATGTAGAGGTTTATGTAGTAGGATTAAAAACACACACTAAATTCAAAGCAATAGACATTATGGGGGACAAAGACCCATATCCAGCACTCCTCGGGATTGACTGGGCATACGAAAACTATGCCATCATAGATTTGAAAAAGGAACTGATGATATTCAAAGCAGAAGGCCTGAGGGTGATTCAACTGCTAGACCCTTATCAAGGACCTAGGTTCACAGAACCAATAGATGATAGGGAAGAACCAGGGATGTTATACTAGTTGTATACTCTCATGGTGGGAAAGAGGAAAGGTTACATAAATCCTACAGCCGAAGGATCAGTTAGTTGGAGGAGCATCCAAAGTTCAGAAGCTACATAGGATGCACGGCAGCAGGATGGATACGAACTAACAACCCGGGGATATGCAATGATAAGTCGAGTAAAATGGGGAGACATAGGAAAGGACAACATCTCGAAGTACGGTGGCCTTGAACCAATAGATAAGTTCCTAGACAGGATGGACCAGGCTGTACTAGAAGACAAGAGAATACCTTTCTGGACATTGTTCTCATGGCAACATTGGAAAGATGGTGGAAAGCACACTGCCAGGTATTGAAAGACTGGACAGATGCAAAGCAAGAATTAAAGGAAAGGTTTAGCAAGAAAGAAGAGCAACCACTAGACCAAAAAGAATACACGGGGAATTCAAGTCCTAGGAACATGTCAAAAGGTGCACAACCAATTGGGAAAGCTGGGGAATACTAAGGAATCTATGGGTGCATGCCTTTAGACACACCCTCAGCACCATCCCCTGGGTATGATACATCCATGAAGAATTATGATGACAAACAATTACTTGGGATGCCTTGAAAACACAGTTCATTGGTGATTTATCATTCAAGGATAGTGAAGAACAAATGACAAAAGCGCTTCAAGTAGTGAAAGGAGTTTTGTTCACTCTGGAGATGCAAGTGGAGGGGGTGCATGAAGAAAACTTCCTACAATACTTATTTAACATGGAATCTCCAAGACTAGTAACCTTCGATAGAATCGACGCAGAACTAGAAGACGATGGATTAGAAGGGCTTAGACATCTAGCCTTTGAAGAAACAGAGGGAGAAAGGGGGATCCACGAGAGTCCCTCGACAGAAGGCGCTCATCTCCTACCAGTGAAACTGAGAAAGTAGAATGTAGGGATAGAGGATAAACCCAAGATAGCATCAGTAGGAGACTACTGGGATGAATAGACCACTAAAGAAATTTTTGACTTGCTACAAGAATACTAGGACCTGTTCCCAGCTTCGGTAGTTGAGCTCAAGGGGATAAAAGGTAATTTGGGAGAAACGAAAATTGTTCTGAAACCAGGAGTTTGACTAGTGAAGCATAGACCATACTGGCTGAACCCAAGGGTCAAAGAAAAAGTTAAATGGGAGATTGATAAAATGCTGGATGTAGGAATCATTTTTCTAGTTGATGAAGCTGACTAGATAAGCCTTATAGTGATTCAAAACAAGAAGGATGCGATTGAGATTAGAGTATGCATCGACTATAGAAGCATGAACTATGCATGCGTGCACGACCCGTTCCCCACACCCTTCAGCGATGAAGTCCTAGACAATGTTGTGGGGAATGAGGCTTACTCGTTCACATATGGCTTCTCGGGCTACCACCGAGTCCGAATAGCTGAAGAAGATAAAAGGAAAACAACACTCACGATGGAGTGGGGGTCGTACACATACAATGTAATTCCATTTGGATTAAAGAATGCGCCAACAATCTTTTCAAGGATTGTAATAGAAACTTTCCGACACTATATTCATAAGTTCCTAAAAGTCTACATGGACAAATGGATAGTGTACAACCTATTGAAAAAGCACACCAACCTATTGGGAGTAATGTTCGAAAGATGTAGACAATTACAGATCTCTTTAAATTTGAAGAAGTGCATTTTCATGGTTCCCTTTGGAACCCTACAAGGCCATATTGTGTGCAAATATGGAGTCTGCATTGACCCTACCAAAGTAGCAGCAATCAGCCACATGGAACCACCCCACAACATAAAACAATTAAGAGCAACTTTAGGCCATATGGGGTACTACAGAAGGTTCATCAGAAACTATGTAACCATAACAACCCCAATGGAGAGACTACTAAAGAAGACAGAGGAATTCATCTGGACAACAAATTGTCAAGCAAAGCTCCACAAATGAAAAGAAAGGTTAGTAAGTGTGTCCATCTTAGTATACCCTGATTGGAAAAAAATGTTCCATGTACCTATTGATGCATTTGGAATAGAACTAGGAGTAGTCTTGGCATAACTAGGAGAGAAGATGGATCATCCAGTATACTACGCAAGAAGAAATCTCTCCATGGTGGAAAAGAATTATACAACAACAGAACGAGAGGCTCTAGCAATGGTCTACTCTCTCAAAAAGTTTAGGCACTACCTGCTGTGGAGTACTAAAGAAGGTATGTTTTTGGTAATTATTTTAGCATCTTTTCATTAGAACTTACAAACCTTTTGCATCATGAACTAGGTAAATGATAAAGAATTGCAATATAACCTATGAGATTAATATGCAGATCAAAAACGCTGACAATTGTCATTTTCTTATGCAGGAAGAAGGAAAAACGAAAAACTATTGTTCCAAAGGAAAGGACAAGGACGGGTTAACTGCTGTCCCTTTGATGGGGAACCATATGCAAACAAGGAAAAACAAATCAAAGTGAATCAACCCTGGAAAGGAAGTGGAGATATCGGCTCCGCGCAAGAAAGAAAAGAGATAACTGAGGACTAACGGTTCGGCGAATCCCTCAGGATCCTTTGATCCTGAGGGATCGCTGCTTTAACTATTTTTTCACCTAGACATCTCCACCTTCACCATTATAAAAGGGGCAACACTATTAGGCCGAAGGGTCTGTCGAGTCTGTTATGATGTTTTATGTAATCTCTCTTAAAGATTGAAACTCTGATCATCGAGTCTCGTTGAGAACTGATCTACTATAATTCTGTCTTATGCATTAATACAAACTTGGTTGCTATTTCATCTCTGAGTCTGGAATAACTTCAAGCGGTGTACCCCTGGAGGCTAAGGGCCCAGCCCTGGAGGACACTTGCTCCTGTACTATTACTTTTGGTTTTTGCATGGTTTTCTTATCAACATTATTCGATAATCTGATATGTTTTGTTAGTTTACATCACACACTCTGTTATGTTCGATTTACTGAAGTTTCTGAAGACAGAACCATTGTATTAACTTTGCAACGTATTACTGTCCCTTTAAGTGTTGATATGATATTGCCGGTCTTTACAGAATACTATTGCTGTTCAATTACAGAGTATCTGTGTTGTACATTTATTTCATTGGTATCACTGAACTCATCTTAGGAATTATGTTCTTTGTGATTGTTGAATCTATAGACATTGTTGTTCCATTCTGAAATACAATTGTAATATTTATAACTGAGATTGATAACTAGTTTACCAAGATCAGGTTACTATTAAGGTGTGTCGTGTGCATATATGTATGGTTTTCAAGCGCTGTTCTATAATCTATCATTAATCAGTGTTGTTCCATTTTTGCGTGTTGTTCAATTCGTCCTTAAAAGTGAAGGATTTCCATTTGATTCCTATAGGACACGATTATTGCATTTGATCTTGTAGACTAAGGCATTGTTGTTTATTAAATTCAATTGCTGTTACAGTTTCCTGTTTGCTGTTCTATTTCTTATTTGATGTTCTATTTCTTACCTGTCGTTCCATTTCTTGTCATTTGCATTATTGTTAGTTTGGGTGTGAAGAACGATCTAAGACTGTAGTGGTCGTCGACATTTACTGTCTGGTCCCCAGATCCACGATCTGTTCCCTGATTTCCTTTGATCCCATCAGTTTACAAAGGGACAAGTTACTGCCACTGAACCCTTGACTGATAAATTGCTTAGTTTTCTGAATGTGTGGTTTAGTCTTTCAAAGTAGTTTGTTGTAAGCTAGCATCCATTTACTCTTGTATCTTTTGAGAACTGTACTACTAGCATTACTCTGGCAAATGATAGCCTCAGACTGAGACACTCTTTGAAATAAAAAAAATTTCTTGATTGACAAACTAATGTGAGGTAATTAGAGGTGAAAGAGACCCTTTTTATAGCTCGACATTTTGGCGCCGTTGTAGGGGAAAGAGTGTAGCCATTTGTTCCTTTTAAGAGTAGTGTAAGAACCTACTAGGGAAGAATTGGGTTTTAAAAAGGGAAGGTAAGAACCTATGTGTGGAACATGTAACAACCCTACTCCCCTGCCCGCTTTCCTACATATTTACTGTTGTTTTGTTTGGATAGAACCTAGCAGTTGATTTGTGTGCATGACTAAGCAGAAAAAGCCGGAAAAGAACCCCAAACCTCTACCCAAGCCAGAAAAAGCTAAGGGGCCTGTGACCCTTGGCCGATCAACCTTCATAGACGAAATCTTCAAGAAAGCAGAATCTCAGCCTTCAGTAGGACCCAGAAAAGTTATCTCTAGACAACCTACTAGTTCCCTTCAGGCCACAGGATCACCATCTGTAGCCTTTGCTGAGGTGCATAGTCAAACTGAAGAGCAGGACTTTCAAGAAATTGAAAATTCTACTCTAGAACTATTGCAAGAAGGGAATTTCAGCAATCTTTGTGAAGGAGGAGGAGAGACAGGGGAAACTGAGGAACTGAGGTCTCCTCTTGGGTCAACTCAACCATTGAACAGCCCAGACAAGGGAAGTGCTGCAAAAATCATTTTTGAAGAAACTCAATCTCCTCAGACATTAGGCACTCTCATTATCCCAGATAGAGGAAGTGTTATCAAAACCATTCCTGTTAAAACCATTCCCTCTCAACCTAGGAATACCCTCCTAGATATCCCAGAAGGTTATTGGCATATATTCGACCAAATGGCTCAAAACCAGCCAAACACCCAAACCTCTACATTGCAATACCCCATAGTGGATACTGCAGCAAATGTGCCTATGAAAGCAATCCCTCTTCAACATATCCCTACATTCCACGGTCTTACATCAGAAGATCTGGATGCATTTCTATTTGAGTTCGATGTGCTATGTAGGGGATATGATTACACCACTGACCCCTAGAAACTGAAATTATTTCCCTCTACATTAAAAGGGGCTGCCTTAAGATGGTTTATGGGATTAGGTGGCAGGGTTATAAATAACTGGGATCAAATGAAAGAATCTTTTCTAAAAAAATATCAGGACTATTGCAGGTCTAGAGAACTGAAGGACGAAATATTCCAGATGGTAGCTAGACCAAATGAAACATTAGAGGAGTATGTGGAACATTTTTAGTATAATCTTCAAAGATCTCCTTATGCATCACTACCTTTACTTGATAATGTGTTGAAAACAACATTCATTAGGGACATGAAGGAACAATGGATTGAAACACTAAACATTATGGGAAAAGGAGATATTTATCAGGAAAATTTTGCTGATATTATTGATTTATGTATCAGGAGCTCGAGAGGCAGCACAAGATTAAAACCAGTAGAACATGATCGATTTGTAAGAGATAATAAAATTTCAACAGAAGGAGTAACGCGTACAGAAATTGGAAATTTATTGGAAAATTTCAAAATTGATATACTAGGGACACTAACTACCCAACTTGATATTATGCAGACCAAACGGAAGCAAATGGAGGTAGAAAAAAATTTGGCAATCTTCTGTCCCCGATGCAGGAAGAAACATAGCCATAAGGAATGTCCACTAGATGCAGCCCAAACATGCACCATCTGCACAAAAGATCACCTTACGGAAAGTTGTCCCTCACTTCCCGGATTAAAAGCAGTATATAAGGAAGCAGAAGAAGAGCCAGAATCGGTGTATCTGCTCAACCAGCGCCGTCAGTGGCAGCCGCGACAGTCTGGTATGTTTTCAGACCCAACTTCTTCTTTTCAGTCTCCACAGTATAATGCTCAACAATATAATATGTGGCAAAATCAACCTCAACCTCCGTTTCCAAATTGGTCACCACAGTCATTTCCTTCATCAACCCCATGGCTGAAACATGCAAGCCAATCTAGTTGGGCGAATTTTCCCTATGCCCCGCCATATTGGTAAAGTAATGCATACCCACCATAATGGACTCCCCCTACTTCACAAAGTCTAGCCTGGCAGACGAACTGGCAAAGACCGATGCATCAGCTAGTAGGAACCATTCCGCTCCCTCAACCTACACTGCCAGCCTTACAACAAAATCCCCAGTCTAATCTGAGACCGCAACTCCCAGCCCAACCCAACCCCAATCCAAATAACAGACCAGTCCAATCTGTCCAAATAGTAGAAACATCAGAAATAGGAGCCGATCTAAGGGAGTGTAATGATCTTCAGCTAAGATCTGGGCGTATTATTGAAACTGAGGGAGATAAGACAGCCCATGTTGAAAATCAGTTACCCAAAGAACAACTGTCACAAGAGGAGGATGTGAACAAACAACAAACTCATAACCAAGCAACCACATCCTCTCCCCCGTTCCCAGAACGATTAATCATACCTCGGCCTACACAATATCCTGATTTTGACATTCTGGGAGAGTTACAAAATTTGTACATAAAAATTCCATTCCTCCAAGCAATTCAAGACATTCCGATATATGCAAAGACTATCAAAGAATTGTGTGTAAAGAAACCAAGGAGGAATATAGCAAACAATCCAAGAGTCCAAGTAGTTGGCACTCTATCTGACTTATTATTAGGAAAAGAAACACCCATTAAATACGAAGACCCAGGAAATCCAACAGTCACCGTACAAATTTATGGTCAAACTTTCCCCAATGCCTTAGTTGATCTAGGAGCAGCAATTAACATCTTAACAACTACTACTTGCCAAAATCTAGGAATTACATCTGCAGAACCCACCTCTACCTTACTAGAATTGGCTGACTGATCTATGGTTAGGCCAGAGGGCACACTACATGATGTCATGGTATCTGTTGACTCCTGGGAATATCCGACCAATTTTCTGATAATAAATCCCAAAAGCTGACTTGATGGACATCCATTGACTTTAGGTAGACCTTGGCTTGCAGCTGCTGATGCCTATATTGGCTGCCGACAAGGGAATATGACTATAACGAGAGGGCCAAATATCAAGAAATTAGCTTTATATCCTCCAGCATAGCCAAGTGTCACAATAATCAAAACTAATAAGCACCCTGTATCATACCTTACTAACAACATTAGATCTCCATTAACTATACAAGAGGCACTTGATTTTAAAGACCAGACAGAAGACGATGCCATTAATAATTTTATTAGTCAAACTGAACTCAGATCCCGCACACAATGTCACATGATAGAGGCAGCCTTCGATAATGAATTAGAAGAAGATCCTCTTAAAGATACACATGATCAAACAATACCTGTTACCTCTGTTGCAAATAGTAAAGTTGTGGAAATTGAATCAGGAAAAACCTTAAACATTAATGCCAACCTCACCTCCGAACAAGAAACGAAGCTCATCCATTTATTAAGGAAATATAAAGAAGAATTTGCATGGGACTACCCTGATATGAAAGGAATTGACCCCCAATTATGTACACACCACATTTACATAGAAAAAGATGCGAGACCTGTTCGCCAACCTCAAAGGAGACTTAACCCTCATCTAAAAGATGTGGTAAAAGATGAACTTCAAAAACTTTTAGATGTCAATTTCATCTATCCTATCTCCGATAGTAAATGGGTCTCTCCGCTTGTGGTGGTACCAAAAAAGAATGGGAAATGGAGAATTTGTGTGGACTACAGAGAACTAAATAAAGCAACACAAAAAGACCACTTCCCTCTCCCATTCATCAATCAAGTATTAGACACTTTGGCAGGAAAGAAATTCTTTTCTTTCCTAGATGGCTTCAATGGATACAATCAGATTCAGATTGCCCCTGAAGACCAAGACAAAACCACTTTTACTTGTCCTTGGGGAACATTTGCCTACAGAGTTCTACCTTTTGGATTATGCAATGCTCCTACAACATTCCAAAGGGCTATCCTCAGTATTTTTTCAGACTTAATAAATGAAGGACTTGAAGTATACATGGATGACTTTACACTGTACAGAGACGATTTCGATCCAGCGTTGGATACACTGGAAAAAGTCCTACAACACTGCATTGCTACCTGGCTTTGTTTAAGCCATGAAAAATGCTATATGATGATGACTGAAGGACTTATTCTAGGACACTATATTTCAGCGGCTAGCATTCAGGTAGACCCAGCCAAAATCCAAATAATTTTGCTTATTCCCACTCCTACCACTCAAACGGAGGTACGCAGTTTTCTTGGATTTTCTGGTTATTATAGGAGGTTCATAGAACATTTTTTGCATATTGCTGTGCCCTTGTATGCACTAACAGGTAATGTTGATTTTCTTTGGACAGAAAAATGTGAACGTGCTTTTCAGGATCTGAAGAAGCTTGTGTCCACAGCCCTAGTCCTTCGAGGACCAAATTGGGATTTTCCATTTCAGATATCATCTGATGCCTCAGATATAGCAATTGGAGCAGTCCTTGGGCAGGAAGAGGATAAAAAGCCATATGCAATTTATTATATTAGCAAAAATTTATCCCCTGCTGAACTAAATTACACTGTTACTGAAAAAGAATTTCTAGCTATAATACATGCTGTCAATAAGTTCAGACATTACATTACTAGATATTCTGTTATCTTGTATACAGATCATTCTGCCATAAAATATTTATCAAACAAGCCTATCACGAATGGCAAAATAACTAGATGGCTGATTTTATTATAGGAATTTCATATTACAATCAAGGATCGACCTGGAAGAGAAAATCCTGTAGCCGATTTTCTCTCAAGAATGCCAAAGCCAATTGATGCAGCAGCAGTTGAAGATCAATTTCCAGATGATCATTCGTTTGCTGTTGCTGTTAAAATGCCATGGTATGCTGATGTTGCCAATTACCTAGCAGTAGGTAAACTACCGAAACATCTAACCCCTAATGAGCAGAAACGGATTGTTCAACAAAGTGCTTGATTCTCTTGGGTTGGAGGCTACCTGTTTCACACAGGGGCAGATATGCATATCAGAAGATGCGTTCGCGAAGATGAAATCTTTGACATTTTAAAAGCCTGCCATGACGAACCATGTGGCGGACATTTCGTTGATCGCAAAACTAGACACAAGGTGCTGCAAACACGGTATTATTGGCCTACAATTTTCAAAGATGCAAATAAATTCGTCCAAGCTTGTGATAGTTGCCAGAGAGCAGGACGCCCTGGTCAGTCCGATGAGATGCCCCTGAACCCATAGCTAGTCATTGAACCATTCAAATGATGGGCCCTTGATTTCTTTGGACCAATTAACCCACCCTCGAACCAGAAAACATATATTTTGGTGGCAACAGAATATGTCACCAAATGGGTCGAAGTAGAGGCATTGCCGAGAGCTACAAAAGATTCTGTCATACAGTTCTTGCTCCACATATTTGTGCATTATGGCCTTCCAAGAGATATAATTACAGACGGTGGACCACTACTCCATACCACCCATAGGCGAATGGTCAGGTAGAAAGCAACAATAAAATAATAGAAGCAATCCTAACAAAAACAATTGCATCACATAGATGTGATTGGGCTTCCAGACTACCAGAAGCACTGTGGGCTTACAGAAAAACATGGAGAAGCACCACTGGTTACTCACCTTATCAATTAGTGTTTGGAAAGCAACCTATTTTTCCCATAGAATTTGAAATCCAAACATTGCGAACAACACAGGAAATTGGATTGGATCTAACTGAGGCATAGATTAATTGATTACAACAGATCAATGAGCTTGATGAAATCAGGCTCTCTTCACTCCAAAACACTGCATTGATCCAACAGCAACGAGCTAAATGGCATGATGCTCTCATTAAAAATAAAGCCTTCCACGAAGGAGACTGGGCACTTTTGTACGATTCCAGATTTCAGGACTTTCCTGGGAAACTCCCGACTCGTTGGTTGGGACCATATGAAATCTAGAAGGTACACGACAATGGTACTCTTACTCTAATCACTATTGACAGTTCTGGATATGCCTTCAAGGCAAATGGCCACCGAGTTCGTCTTTATCGCAAACCACTCACTCAGGAGTCCTTCTGTCAGCAGCTACACCAAGACTCTGATATGGAAATTGTGGGGGAGGGAGAGAAGTCTTCCTCACCTGTGATTCATTAATTCATTTATTTCTTTTTACACTTTGTACATAATTTTTTTGTTTTGTTGAATTATTTCTGTATTAACACCTTGCTGTTACTTTTCCAAGCAGAAGCAATTTTATTATTTTTTTTGTTGTTCCCTTTCTCAAATGGACAACATTTCCATATTGCTATTCCTTTTTCAAAGGAACAACACCTTTTGGATTAGCCATTCATCTTGCTTTGATTTTGTTCTTTTTCCTTACTTTGTGCTTTTTGCTGTTCCTTTTCCAAAGGAACAACATTTTTGCTTTCTGCTGTTCCTTTTCCAAAGGAACAACATTTTCGATTTTTGCTGTTCCTTTTCCAAAGGAATGGCATTTGCGTGATCTGCTGTTCCTTTCCCAAAGGAACAACATTTTCGATTTTTCGCTGTTCCTTTTCCAAAGGAACAACATTTGTGTGATCTGTTGTTCCTTTTCCAAAAGAACAACATTTTCGATTTTTGTGGTTCCTTTTCCAAAGGAATGACATTTGTGTGATCTGTTGTTCCTTTTCCAAAGGAACAACATTTTTTATTTTTGTTGTTCCTTTTCCAAAGGAACGACATTTGTGTGATCTGCTGTTCCTTTTCCAAAGGAACAACATTTTCGATTTTTTGTTGTTCCTTTTCCAAAGGAACGACATTTGTGTTATCTGCTGTTCCTTTTCCAAAGGAACAACATTTTCGATTTTTGTTGTTCCTTTTCCAAAGGAACGACATTTGTGTGATCTACTATTCCTTTTCCAAAGGAACAACATTTTCGATTTTTGTTGTTCCTTTTTCAAAGGAACGACATTTGTGTGTTCTGTTGTTCCTTTTCCAAAGGAATAGCATTTTCAATTTTTGCTGTTCCTTTTCCAAAGGAACGACATTTGGGTTTCTGTTGTTCCTTCTCCAAAGGAACAACATTTTTGATTTTTTGTTGTTCCTTTTCCAAAGGAATGGCATTTATGCTTTCTACTCTTCCTTTTTCCAAAAGGAAGCTTGTATTCTTTTGCTCTTCCTTTTTGAAATAGAAACATCCTCGTATTCCTTTTACTTATGCTTGCTCCCCTTGCTGTTTTAAATTAAGGATGCTTACTGTTCCTATTCTTTCAAGTCTTTTGGAATACAACTATGCACTTATGCAATGGATACAAAATCACAACATACTGAAATCGGTGAATTATAAAATTGCTATTTTTATAAGAAATTGCTCTAAATTGGTAAGAGGACAGAGGGAAGGACACACTTACCCATTATCTTTTGCTGTCATTATTCCACTAACTCTGCTCTGATTGGTCATATTTATCATGTTGGTTCTTTTTAATCTTCTTTGATTATTATTCAGGAATAAGAGAAAAGGGGTTTATAACTTCCTATTGAGATGCTAATACTTCTTCCACCATTCCTACTCTTAAGGAGTGTTGAACCACCCTTTGTGTATCAATCGGAAAGTATTTTATGAAAAAGAAAGAAAAAAGAGCAAACTGACTTGTTTATATAAGCTGTCAAATGCAGGATAGGGGGTCTCATCAAGAGCCAGCCTACCATGATCATGAGGAAGAAAGTGAAGTGGCATTCCCACTATGGCCACCACACTAGGGATATGGTCCAAAAGGTATATCAAATAAAAGAACCCTTGGAACAGGAGGTCTCATCACGAGCCGGCCTGCCCACTTTTCGCTCCTTCCTCGTGAATGGCATTATGGCTAACTGGTCACCAAGCCAGCATAATGGCCTACATTTTGACATCACACAACATTTCCTAAGAATACACAAAGGATCATGGTTCCATGGGTGAAATAAACAACTCTGCCAAGGTTATGGACACCTGTCGGTAGCAGAGCACTGTTAATGGCATTGAAGTCACATTATTTACACCAATAGGTAGGTATCAACACCCTTCTGTTTCTTATGCCTTAGTAATAAATCACATAAATGTATATTATTTCCCAAACCATACAATGCATGAAAATCTATTATCACCAATCATGACAGAACAATTGACAATGACCGCATGAGACTCGGTATGCATGGAAAATGTCCTATCCTCCCAGTCTCGCATCATATCATAGTAGTCTCTTACGTATTAAGCAATCCAACTTTACACCTCGATTTCGGTAATCTGCTACTTTTGTAAACATGGCATATTGCCATACGCTGTTCCTTTATGACTCTGCTTCAGAACAGAATGGCATGCCGCTCCTTTATTTGATGGCTGGGATGGCCTATCACATTGCGGGGGGGAGGTTAACCTCATCATTTCCTAGATTACGTGTCAGACCGCTATTCGGGAAATTGCGTACTTGGGAATAGCACGGCTCAACGATATACTATTTTTTATTTTTGCATGGCTTGCTGTTCCTAAACCATTTCCATAGTATGCTCTGCGGCATTAGTAAAACCCTTTAGATTGTGAATGAGTCCTACGTCTGTCAGCCTCTCTGTGTTTTAACAGTTGCTGTTCCATTGTCAAATTCTGAGATTTTACAGCGAAACCATAAACATGGGAGGAAGATCAATTCGGAGAGAACCACAGGTGTTAAAAGTCTCTGATGTTGCATGGGAAATCCTAGCAAGAGTAGGGTGGCTAACTTATCTCAATCGCTTACAGGAATCCAATGAGACTGTAGCAATTGAATTCTTGCAGAATTTGCAAGAGGATCACTCCACAGTGAGGGGGAGACACATAATAGTCACCGATGACATAATCGCAGAGGTCTCGGGACTGCCAATCGTTGGACCTGTATGGACGTTAAAGAAGGAGAGATTGAAAAAGATCATAGAAACCTTCCAGGAGGAAGGCTAGAGCCTCACAATTAGAGGAAAGGGGGTTCTACCAGTAGCATTAGGAGAATCGTGGGTAGAATTGGCAAAGATCATTCAAAGCTACATCATCTTTGAAGGAAGAAAAGACGTGGTAAGACCACAACACCTCAAACTCTTAGCTGTATTAAAGCAAAAATGCTTTGTAAATTTACCTGCATTTTTGAATTCATTACTTCATGATGTTGCACGGAGCATGAAAAAGGCACAGCATGTAGAATCAATTTTTGGTCATCATGGGTTGATACGGTTAATAGTTAGTCATAGCCTTACCCAGCAGAAGAGCAGCTGGGAAGAGTTAATTGCCATGATAGATGGAGGATTGACCACACCATCCCCAAAATGTAAACATGCCACCAACACACTTGAGTGTCTAGAAAAATGAAGGAAATCGGTCCGACTAGCACAGCTAAAGGGAAGGAAGTAAAAATCCCAAGGAGATACCAGCCAACCAGTAGAGATAGACAATACAGGGGATGAGAAACCCCCACAATTAGAAGGAGAGGAAAACGAGAAAGAAGTGAAGGAAAATGAGAAAGAAGTGCAGGAAAATGAGGAAGGAGAAATGCAGGAAAATGAGGAAGAAGAGGTGCAAGAAAACAAGGAAGGAGAAACGGAGGAAGAAACCGAACAACCTAAGCAGGAGGAGGAAACAGAACAGCAGGAAGGAAGCACATTGCAGAATCCATTGAGAGAAGATGAATTGGCCAAAATCTTGGCCAATATGGGCGAATATGGCCAACCTTCCAGCCCACCAGATCTCCATGCTGAAGAAGAACCAAAAGAACACTCTGCTCAGGAAAGAAATGCACCTGAAGAATTACATACCGAGGAAGTAGAAGAGGAGAGTCAGCCTATTCACGATGAAAATATGACAAGAGAGAGAAGTGATGCAGAGCAAGAACAATCCGTTCCTAGCCAGACGACAACAAAAGAAATTCCGGAAGAAGGGGGGCAGAAAAGGAATTCACCCAATAAATAACAGAACCAACTAGGGTTCTTGCCCCGGAGCAACCAGAGCAGAGCAACAAAGAAGCACCCTAGAGAGAAAATCAGGGAATTGATCCAGGTCATAGTCCAGGCCGTAGTGCACAGTCTACTATTCCTTCTAAGGAAATCGAAGAAATTAAGAAATTACGGAAAGAACAACAAAGACTACTGAATGTAATAGTTCAGCTTCGACAACAGATGAGGATTTTGAAAGCAAGGAAAAGGGTAAAAAGGACTTTGGGAGGGAAACATGCAACCACTCCAGCAAAACCCCTCAAAAAAAACAATTGGGGGACCAGAGTCCATCCTGCTATTCAAAACCCTGTTGAAAAGCAGGCTGCTGTTCCAAATATTGTTGAGGAATAGTCTGTTGTTCAAAATCAAAAGGAACAACAGTTGACTGTTACCCATGTTGAAATACAAACGGATGATATATTGACCTGCGATAAAGAAATCCAGACAGAGGCACCACCCTCGGGAGTGATACGGGCCATGAACACAAGACAACGCAATAGGAAAATTCAGGTAAATCTCCCGGTCTCCACCACCGTATGGGAAAGTGATCCGAGAACAGTAACCCTACAAGAGGGTTTGACGCAAGCTCAGCTAGCAGCAGAAAAGCTCATAGAGCAAATGGTCCCTCGAGAAAGGTATGAAGAGCTACAACAACAGCTAAGGAACGTCAATCTATCCGAAAGCCAGGCCTTTGAAGGGTGGCGAAGGGAAGAAGAAAAAGTCGCGAAGGTAACTCGTAGGTTAGATATAGTTATCAAGCAGATGGATACCTTATGTTATTTGTACAATGATGTCCTAGCATGTAGAGCCCCTGCTAAGAATTATGCCTTGTTTTTAATGGAACGATATTTGCAATTGAAAATAAAGGCTGTTAAAGTAGGTGCTCCTATACAAATTAATACCATTGATGATTTTATAAACTGATGTAAGCACTACGGGGTAAAAGTTCAAAGACTACTTTGTGAGTTTTATTTGCATAACCTTGTATTAGACCAGGAGACCAAGCTGAACCCTGGCCCTTTTGTTGGGGATATCCAATTGCAGGCATTTATTTCATTTGGGGTTAATCAAATTAAATGGCTAAAAGCCTATAATGCTTTCCAAAGGCAAGAAAACGAATTAGATTTGTGGGTAAGAGCTGAGCCTAGGGATCCAATACAGTTGTGGAGAGAACATAGGAACCTCATGAAGACTCCAGGTGTAATTGAAGCATTAGGACCTATTCACACAACAATCAATCGGCAGGGAATATAATACTTTCTCACTATTAAAGACCTTGCCATTGATGCAGCTAAATTTCGATATCAGATCTCTAATCTGAATATCCAACTCAGGGAACCATTTAAGTATGAAAATTTTAAGTTAGCTACCAACCGCTTGCACCTCTATGGCGAAGTCATTTTGATAGCAGGGCCATCCTGGTTAGGATATAGGTTCCAGAGTCCAATCATTTGGCATCCTGCACTTGGATACCAAGCCCTGTATGAGATGCCTGGGGGTTAGATAGGCCATTTCTTTGAACACCTAGTTATGCATCATGGCTATAGACCTCCACATGAGATTCCATCTCCAGCCTACTCTCTCACTGCCTTACATCTCAACTACAATGTTTTCATGAGGGCATGAAAAATGGTAAGCAGCGGGGTGTGTGGAGTACTAAAGAAGGTATGTTTTTGGTAATTATTTCAACATCTTTTCATTAGAACTTACAAAAGTTTTGCATCATGAACTAGGTAAATGATAAAGAATTGTAATAAAACCTATGAGATTAATATGCAGATCAAAAACACTGACAATTGTCATTTTCTTATGCAGGAAGAAGGAAAAACAAAAAACTGTCGTTCCAAAGGAAAGGACAAGGACAGGTTAACCGCTTTCCCTTTGACAAGGAACCATATGAAAAAAAGGCAAAACAAATCAAAGCGAATCAGCCCTAGAAAGGAAGTGGAGATATTGGTTCGGCACAAGAAAGAAAAGAGATAACTGAGGACTAACGGTTCGGCGAATCTGAGGGATCGCTGCTTTAACTATTTTTGCACCTAGACATCTCTGCCTTCACCATTATAAAAGGGGCAACAATGTTAGCCTGAAGGGTTTGTCGAGTCCGTTATGATGTTTTATGTAATCTCTCCTAAAGATTGAAACTTTTATCATTGAGTCTCATTGAGAATTGATCTACTGTAATTCTGTCTTATGCATTAATACAAACTCGGTTGTTATTTCATCTCTGAGTCTGGAATAACTTCAAGCGGTGTACCCCTAGAGGCTAAGGGCCTGGTCCTGGAGGACACTTTCTCCTGTACTATTACTTTTGGTTTTTGCGTGGTTTGCTTATCAACATTATTCGGTAATCTGATATGTTTTGTTAGTTTACATCACACATTCTGTTATGTTCGATTTACTGAAGTTTCTGAAGATAGAACCATTGTATTAACTTTGCAATGTATTATTGTCCCTTTAAGTGTTGATATGATATTGTCGGTCTTTACAGAATACTGTTATTCAATTACAAAGTATTTGTGCTGTACATTTATTTCATTGGTATCACTGAACTCATCTGAGGAATTATGTTCTTTGCGATTGTTGAATCTATAGACATTGCTGTTCCATTCTGAAATACAGTCGTAATCTTTATAACTGAGATTGATAACTGGTTTACCAAGATCAGGTTACTATTAAGGTGTGCCGTGTGCATATATGTATGGTTTTCAAGCACTGTTCTATAATGTATCATTAATCAGTGCTATTCCATTTTTGCGTGTTGTTCAATTCGTCCTTAAAAGTCAAGGATTTCCATTTGATTCCTGTAGGACACGATTATTGCATTTGATCTTGTAGACTAAGGCATTGTTGTTTATTAGATTCAATTGCTATTACAGTTTCCTGTTTGCTGTTCCATTTCAGGTTTGCTGTTCTATTTCTTATTTGCTGTTCTATTTCTTATCTGTCGTTCCATTTCTTGTCATTTGCATTATTGTTATTTTGGGTGTGAAGAACGATCTAAGACTGTAGTGGGCATTGACATTTACTGTCTGGTCCCCAGATCCATGATCTGTTCTCTGATTTCCTTTGATCCCATCAGTTTACAAAGGGACAAGTTACTGCTACTGAACCCTTGACTAATAAATTGCTTAGTTTTCTGAATGTGTGGTTTAGTCTTTCAAAGTAGTTTGTTGTAAGCTAGCATCCATTTACTCTTGTATCTTTTGAGCACTGTACTACTAGAATTACTCTAGCAAATGATAGCCTCAGACTAAGACACTCTTGGAAATAACAAAACGTTCCTGGATTGACAAACTAATGTGAGGTAATTAGAGGTGAAAGAGACCCTTTTTATAGCTCGACACCTACTGGGGGTGCCATTCAAATTTTTCATAGACCATTCTGCATTGAAATACCTAGTAAAAAATCCTGTACTAGAGGGAAGGATATGCAGATGGCTATTATTGTTTTAGGAGTTCATGTTTGAAGTAGTTGTTAAGTCGGGCAGACTGAATGTAGGCCTGGATCACCTTTCTCATCTGGAGACAGGGGAGAGCGATGGAGTAATAGACGACCAGTTATCAGATGTTGATTTGTTCGAGATAGAAGCTATACTCGACCGCCTGTAGGAAATTGCTACTTTGCTCACAACATGCAATTATCCACAGGACTACACTGCAACGTAGAAAAGGCACTTTGTGCTTAGAGCAGCAGATTACCAACTCATAGCAGGACACCTTTACAAAATAGGTTTAGACCAGATAATCAGACGTTGTGTCCTACAACTCGAAAGAGAAGATATCTTATGGGAGTGCTACACAGGGGTTGCAAGAGGACATGTAGGGGGTAAGGCAATGGAAAGAAAATACTACAAGAAGGACTGTGGTGGCCTACAGTACATAAGGATTCGAAGGCATTCTCCAATCAATGCGATGTCTGTCAAAGAGTTGGAAGGCCTTCCCGTCGTGATGAGCTACCACTATAGTCAGTCCATACGGTACAAATATTTGATAAATGATAAATAGACTTCATTGGTCCAATATCCCGACCAACACGTCACTCCAAAACCTGATACATAATTACCACCACAGAGTACTTGTCAAGATGGGTAGAAGTCATGTCAGTGAAAGACTGCACAGCAGAAACCGCAGCGTGCTTCATTTTTGACAACATCATCTCAACGTTCAGATGCCCAAGGAGTCTCACAGGTGATCAAGGTACATACTTCCTGAATGATACAATCCAGGTCCTATTAACAACTTTTATGGTATAGCATCACAAGAGCAACCCTTACCATCCACAAGCAAACAATGCAGTAGAAGCATTCAACAAGATACTAGAAAAAGGGCTAACCAAAATCGTATCATCCAACAAAGATGACTGGGATGAAAGAATTCCAGCGATGCTCTGGGCATATAGAACAATAGTTAAAAGACTCCACAAACAAACTCCATTTCAACTGGTATACGGCAGAGAGGCAGTGGTGCCAGTAGATTTTGTACCACCCAGCATGTTTATTTCGGAAGCAACAGGGATGACAGATAGCAGTGCCTTGTGGGACAGACTGAGCCAGTTGTTAGAGGTAAACGAAAAGTGGTGCTTGGAAAAGTTCCATCAATCTGTCGAGCAACAAAGACAGAAGGCTTGACATGATAGGCACATCAAGAAGAAATCATTCAGCGTCGGCGACCAAGTGTTCCTCTATGACAGTAAGTTCCTCAAGTTCCCAGGAAAATTGCAGATGCACTCGTTAGGCTCGTTCATAATTTCACATATAAATGAATCGGGTGTTGTAAGACATGCGAAACTGGATGGAGTCATACTGCTAGGATGGGTGAATGGCACATGCCTGAAACCTTTTTGCAAGTAAAAAAAAATAAAAAATTTAGTATTCATAATAAGGTTGCGGTCAGTAGAGTGATATTGCAACCCATTTGTGGTCGAGGCAGGGGGGGGGGGGGGGGGGGTAGTGTCAGTAGAGTCAGTAGGCCTAGTTGGTAGGAACAATAGTTGTGCCTATCAAACACCATCAACAAAATACACTTAGGTTCAAACTTTTTCCAAAATTGATGGCCGCACATGCACCCGTCCCATCCGCCATACCAGTAGTTATTTCCTGATTAAGTAATCAATAAGGCAACTGCCAAGATAGCATCGAAAAATATTTCCTGTTAAGCATAGAATTAGTTAATAAATAAGCCCATCATGATAGAATAAAGATGCCATGTAGCCCACTCTGTACTTTTCAAGCCCACGTCATAGTTGGCATGTACCAATCAGTCGACGACGGCAAAAAGATAGCTAGAATACATGGAAAGGCCGCTAGAGTAATTAGTTGATTAAAGCCTCGTCAGTCAGGGGATGTCGTGTTAGAACCGGCTACATAACTCTCAGAAGAATGCATGGAATGGTAGAATTTCAAACACCAGAAGGATTTTAGAAGCACTCGGAAGAACAGGAGCAGGACAGGAGAAATAGAAGACCACCAGTGCAAATTGTCTACAGAAGAAGGGGAACAATGGCTAAGAGAATCACATCAGTTCCACAAATTTCTCTAGATGTAAGAATCAAAGTTATGGATGACCTGTATGGGAAATACGACTGGTCAAACCTCATCGACAATGACTTCATAGATGGGTTCCAATTCCCAGCAATGAAGGGGAGGTATATGCAAAAGAATTTCAATGGGAGGATGGCACTAGGGCCTCCAGAATTAGGGGAGACTTCAAAGGGCTACATAAGTCCACACTGTCCAGCTTGAGAAATCTACCTGTGTTCAGCACGTAGTTGGCCACCATTTAGTGTACCAAGCTATTGGTGAGCAAGATGCATGGAGGTGCCCTCTGGCTAGACAGGGAATACCCAATCCATGCCGAAGATATCTATCGATTGACCAGGTTGGAAAACATGGGGAATGCAGTCAGCACAACATTCCAAGCTGGGGCCAAGCAAGGCAAGAAAACCATAGAGGAAAACATCTACACCTGCTATGGGACCGAGCAGGGCAGAAAAGGTGCAAATCTAGACATAGTTAACAAAGATAACATTCGGTTTGCCTGCTACCTAATTGCAGGAAAGACGACGAAGCACTTCACTAGAAATGAGTGCACCCTTGACACAATATCAATAGCAAAACATTGCTTCTAGGGTGAGACACTCAACTAGGTAGCCTTTCTACTCAACGAACTCTTTTAGGCATGCAAAGATGTCTACCAGCGGAGCACTGGATTTGTGTTCTGATATTTGGTAATGACACTGGAAATGTGGAAGTGGAGGCCAACCCTAGAGAGGAAGATGACAACTATTACTGAAGATCAGCCAATTGCACTCAGATATGAACCATGGAGGGCATCGAGGGATCCCAACATCAAGGAAATCAATGAAACAACCTTCAGGAGATGGTATGCATAGATGGTGGATGCCATTCATTCCATGGAGAGAATACCCAGGACTCTCCTGAATGGGTTCTCGGGGGACCTCTGGTTTGGGGCTTTGCACACATATACTTATCTCATACCACAGTGTGTCAACTGCATCACATTTAAATTAAGGCTACAAATATTTGGTCTGACAGAGGAGGCCTTACATAGAGAAGTAGAGTCATGGGCGGGAGTGGCTTGCGAAATAATAGAGGCGAAGCCCAGGTACCTGTTTGGAGCTATGGCACCATAGAACCAAGAAGGAGAGGGGGAAAAAAGTAGTAGTAGAAGGGAGGCAACACAAGTACTCCAACTAATGTTGCTCCAAATGGAGGAGAAAATGTTCGAGGTAAGGAGGACAATCGCAAGCTTTGAGCCAGGTGAGGGTGAATATCCAAAACATTTTCAAGGTTGAACTATGTTGTTCCCAATTATAATGCCACCCCTCTCAATGACACCTCTCGCAGGTGTAGCCCAGACTCTCTCCATGACCCCAGTGCCCAAACCACAAAAGAAGTGAGTTATCCGCACCCCCAGGTCAAAAATGTGGCTACCAAAAAGCTGAAAGTTAGTACCCCAGCCCCAGTTGTTGATCTCATTGTTGAGGTCGAGCATCAAATTCCCATAACTGCCATAGTCGAGGAAATACCCAACACCACAACCACTGCAATACATCAGTTGCAGGAGTCATCCCTGCAAACAACTTCCACCTCCGCAATGGTGTCCAAGCTCTTCCCCTTCAGCCACAGGACAATATCTGCAGAAGCAGAAGTTCAATCAACTGGCTGGAAGGAAGGTGCCACCTTGACCTTAGAAATGACACCTACTGAGAGTGCAACGCTAATGCTAGGACTGGACCCACTGATTGGAAGACCCCTGAATTCCAGTTGGTAGGGAGGAGGATAGGCCTGTATCTACCTGTGCTCCCTATAAAAATCACAGTCCCCTCGAACCTTAGTATCACCCTAGCCATGCCACAGTTCACCCCACCATCACAACAACCATCCCAGCAAGAGCATTCACCGAGCTCACATTCTGATAAATCCATTGCAAGCGGCCTACCCCTATAAGAACAATTTCTAGAACCAGACACAATTAGGGCTAATACACTTTATCACTGGTCATCAACCCAATTATTTTCTTTCATTCAGCAAGCCGCCCATAAGGCTAAGGGACTGCATGAGAAATTGGTTAAGGAGCCTGAGCAGTAGACGATTGCCTGCAAGAGGAAAATACAGGGTTGCAAGCACAAGTGCATCAGCTTACGTAGAGATTCCAGGCCATGTGGCCAACCGTTGTCGAAGCCAACACGGAAGCACTGATGGACATGTACGCCTGCTCCTTGATCGACTGCAGCGATCACATACAGATGGTGTGCATACGCCTAGAGACCACAAATGCGGAGATGAAGAAGAAGCTAGAGACTGTAAGGTTCACACTACTAGACCCTATGGAAATATATGCACTCTCAGTTGAAAGCAAGATGCAAGAGCTAGAGACAAAGAAACAAGCACTAGCTGACACCCTCACTGATGGATACACCTTAATGGGAAAAGTCCACGACTAGTCGGGCATTCTAGCTTTGAAGAATCACCAAGTCTACCCGTTGCGAGAGCAGATTCAGTCTCTATTTTCTAGCACAAGGGCATGCACAAATCCTGTTCAGCTCTAGCAACTAAATGAACAAATCGACATCCTCCAAGCCCAGGTTGACGCAATTGAGGAGGAGTCATCTAGGATGAAGAGGGTAATCTAAGACTTGCGGCCCCCAGTGCGAATGCAGATCCTGCGATTAAAAGAGGCATGCGACTCAAGCAACCAACAATTGGATGACCTGCAGGTCCAACAACCGACAACCCTGACATTACAATCAGCTGAGACATTTACACAAAATGTAGATGTGATCCTCACAAACTGGAACTTGGCTATTTAGCGATACAACGATTCAACCAGTAGACACCAACAATAGTCCCTGAGTTGGAGCCTTCGTTTGGAACAGAGGAGTCACAAGGTCTGGAAAGGGGCACAGAAACAAATGCCACACCACAGGTTAGGTTGGAAATGGAAGGAATGCCTATTCCGCAAGAAGGTATCACAACAACAGAGGTGTTGGCACAACAGACAATGGAAATAGCACTGGTAGCAACAAAACCGCCACCCGTAGAACCCATGGAAACAATAATAGAGCCACCAGAGGTAAAAATGACTTGAATCGGGGATGAGGCAAGAAAATGTGGTCGGGGCTTGTTGGAGCCTTCGTTAATTTTGAAGAGTTTTGACCAGTTTTGACTAGGTGTAGGGTGGGAAAGGACAAATGGTAGTAATGGTTGGGTGGCGAAACAAGCAGTTTCGGGAAGGTAATGGCAAGGTGGCAGCGGAAGGAAAAGGTAGCCAAGGAGATGGGAAAGCATAGAGGCAGCCAAGGAAGCAAGTTCCAGAGCAAGAATTGGCAGTCCAGCCAGCCGAGTAGGATAGAAAAAGAGGAAGAACAAAAAGGAAGTGGTTGGTCCTCACTACTCTCATGGTTGCTGGCTGTTGGAGGTATTGCTACTATTGTTGTTAAGTTTCGTTGATCATCAAGGTTGTTGCTGAGACACTAAAGGATTGGGCCACTGAGGAGGTACGAAGACACCAGAGTAGAAGTAGGAAGGGCTAGGAACTAAGAAATTGAGTTGCGAGGTAGATCTGACCCGAGCTACTGAGCTGAGTATTCTCTGTATTGTAGATGGCGAAGAGCCAAGTTATAATGTATTATGTTTTGACACTTTAATGTAATTCGAGTTAATGATTGTTAAGACTCATAAGTTTATTACACATCTTGTATTATGGCTTATCAAAATTTTATTTAGTCTGCTTCTTATATGAGGTTGGTGCTTGATAGATCGATACTAGTATGTTGTTAGTTCGGTGGTATATATGATGAGTCCCTGTGTATGCGTTTAGGATATCATTATCTCTGTTCCATGTTTTATGAAAACATATGTGTATGCCCACCTATTTCTAACTTAGACCCCCTCAATTCCATGTTGATCCCTTCTCCCCTTTTGGCGTGATGCGCTTCGGGTGAGACTCTTTGCCCTTTGGGGTGAGGTGAAAATGCCAGCGCTGTCCTAGACTACAATGGACCATTGTTGGCCTTCCGTGCCTGAACTCAGGGTATTTTCCCTAATGACTTGCTCGAGCCAACAATATGGATCAAATAATATATGCAAGTGGGTATGTGTTTAGCCTATTTGGAGGAGCAGTCAGTTGGAAGAGCAAGAGTTAGTTTGAGATGGCACTTTCAACTATAGAGGTTGAGTACATGGGAACCACTCATGCAAGCAAAGAAGTAGTTTGGTTGTAGACATTGTGATCAAGTATAGGGTTGGTAAAACAAGCTATAAGGATAAATTTTTATAGCTAAAGCAATTTTCTTAGCAGAGAACCCTTCTTATCATTCGAAGAAAAATCACATTGATGTTCAGTATCACTTTGTAACAGATATGGTTGAAGGCAAAAGGTGTT
Organism: Pinus tabuliformis; assembly: GCA_031772625.1. Taxonomy (NCBI): domain Eukaryota; kingdom Viridiplantae; phylum Streptophyta; class Pinopsida; order Pinales; family Pinaceae; genus Pinus; species Pinus tabuliformis. The sequence continues at coordinate 1,265,997,553 of CM062811.1, forward strand.
ATTGGTAAAGATAAACACTTTGAAGAATGTTTCTGATACATTAAGGAAGTATATGAGAACTAAGAATATTTCTTGGTGTAGAGAAGTAATAACCGTTGCAGGCCTAGAACAATGACTGTGCACCCTGTGGCCCTGTTGACGATGCGATCAACACCCTCCAAAATTTTTCCCACACTTGCGGTTTGGAGCCTATTGAGGATCCTACAATCTGTCGTTCCATGGTCGATTGATGTTTTGTAAAGTGTTTAAGTTTTCTTCCAATTTTTACCTATCAAATTCACTTGCACACACATGCTTAGTCTTCGATGAGTTCATGATAACTTCCTTTATGAAAGCTTGAACATGCATGGCACCTATTGTAACTTATTTTTACCCTAGTTGTTTTTTACTTTTTCCTTTGTTAAAAAAAGAAAAATAAAAAAATAGAAAAGAATATAAAAATAAGCAAAAAGAAAGAAAGAAAGAAATAAATGAAAAGAAAAATGAGAAAAAAGAAATAAATAAAAAAATATCAAAAGAAAAGAAAGAAAAGGGATATAGAAAATATATGAAAAAAATAAATAGAATAAAAATCCCAAAGTCTGTGAGCAAGTCAAAATGTCGCGCTCATTTGTTTTATATTGTTATTATTTTAAATCCTTTGTATCATTTTCCGAAGGATTCTTTTATTGTAAATAAACTTGATTTGACTTTTTGTCGTTTAGTAATAAAACACAATCGGAAATCGATGAATGAGATCATCCCTACCCGATTCAAAGACAGAGGATGGATTTAGGGCCCCCCTGCCCTTTCGGAAGTTAACGATGGGAGGGGATCTAAAAATATGATTTGCAATTACTGTCGAAGCATATGTGGCATCTCCACGTTGAGTTTGGGATCCCCCTCTTCAATAATGCTAACCACCCACCCCCCTGAAAATCACTCTTCCTTCCCGCTTCCTCTCTCACCTCTGTTCATACCCTTCCACTTGTCCCTTTGCTATTTGCCTCCACCAAATAACTATATAACCGATAATCATTAAATCCTTCTCGCCATTGTCTAGTTTATTAATTAGACACACTCAAAAATGGTTATAGTATGTTAGTTAATTCATTCGAAACTCTTCTTTTAAAAAACCACGCATTACCTTGCATCCTATTCTTTCACTATTTCTTCTTCTAGCAGCACTAATGCAGCCCTGAATTTCACAAGTACATAGTCATCTTTCTACGCCAATGATCACCATATCTTGGTAATTCATCACCATAGTTAGTAATTTCTTGTTTACAATGTCTTCTCTCAAAGGCAATTCGAAACTGGTTGTAGAAAGCCCTACATTGTCCTCTTTATTAGCATAGACGAGCTCCCTCTAGTCGAAACACAATACAAAATCTTAGAAACCCAGTGTGAGTTCGATCTTTATGAACTCCACAACCGGGAAAACCAAAAATTTGTAGATGTTAGTGATGAATTGAGTATTTGGGAGTCTTTCTTTCCCTAATTTGCGTTTCCCCAAACTCATACCTTCCCATAATTTGTTACTTAGTGCCATCTCAGGTATCTTCCTAGTCAGAGGGATGTAATTTCCCAAAACAATGAAGTTTTATTTGTCATTATACTTGAATCCATATGCCAAACACTCCAAATCAATCTCTAAAATCCTCTGCACCCCTTTTCTACTGATTCCTTGATGGAGATCTATCAGAAATTGACATTTCCTCAATGAGCCTATATCTTTGAGTCATTCCTACCTAAAAATTTTGAGTTACCTAGAACTAAGTCGCTCTATTCCACTTCAATTTTACCAGAAATGTCAAGGCATGTTATTTCCACGGTCGCCTGTCTATTAGGTTACCATATCGATCAATGGGAAGATGAAGTAAATTGGGATTTTTGTTAGTTTTCTCTGTGGGTAATAAGCCCTCATTGATTTTCAATTACGATCAGTTTTTGTTAGACATTATTCATGATCAATTTCTAAATTTTTCTGCTGAAGGTGCATTTAAACATCAACCAATTCTTGTATATTTACTTTTATTTGATCAAGTATAAAGGTTTAAATTCGCATTGTAGAAGTTAGATTAACAAGGAAAACCTCAATCGATCATTCACTGGACTTCCTTGGTAAGGAATAACACAGAAGAGTATTCCTTCAGTTGTTTTGTAAACCAATTTTTTCATATGTCCTTATGTCTTCTCAGAAGCGATGTAATACCAAGGACTTCACCTGAAATCAAAAGAATTATGCACCTTATTTAGCAAGTGAAAGTTGGAGATTGATACCTTTACCATAATTATAGAGATATCAAAATATATGGTTGTGAATCCCACCCTACAGGTTACCATTGTTTGTGCCAATAAGGACCTTCACCTTAGAATACATCAAGAAAATGATGAATATGGATTATTTTATTTTTGTATCTAGGAAGCAGAAAGAACAATTCAAGAAGAAGGTGCAGATTGGCCCTTTCATTGTCAATACTAGAGCAACAAAAGGGGAGGTAGACAATTTGATAAAACATATGAAATTCAAGTTTAGTTTTACTTGGTCCTACGATCCCTTAGGAATTATTTCAAGGTTGAGAGTTGAGTAGAAAACAACACCAAATGTACATACAAATAGACCATAGATATAACAATATAAAATCAATAAGAGTGGTAGGATAATAGATTACTGGAAGATGAGGAACAAATTATTAGTCAGACATCTTCACAAACTCCAGTTCCTCATGAAAAAGAAACTAAAAGATCAAGAGAAAGTGTGCCTCCTATAGACTCAGAAGTTCAAGCTACAAGTTTCACAATTTTCAAAAGGATAAAGAAGACTAAAACTACTGAAGAGTCTTCAGAAGAAAAGAATTCATAGGAACATGCCATAGTATGGTTGTTAGGTTTTCCCACTTCTTCTTTTCCACAAATTGAAGAGATAAAAGATTCTCCTATGTCATCTGTTTCTCAAGATACACCACAACAAAATATTTTTGCTACATATAGAGAAATTAAAAGGAAGAATGAAGCATTAAAGGCCACTACTTATTTTGAATTTTGGAAGCAATCTTCCACTACACAACATAGAATTTTGTCTACACTTGATACTGAAAAGTGACAGTTTCAGTTAACGTTCTTGGAGCCTAAATTTTCAATCCCTAAAAGTGTAGAAGATTATAAAACATCCATTTTTTCTTTTGACACTAAGAAAATTCATGTAATTGATCAAACTAACCTGCATAAGTAGGCTAGTGAAATGATATATTCTACACTGATAAGTTCAACCATGGAACCCCCTAAACTACAAGATTCCTTGAACAATATTCACACACATTTAAAAGTGGAGAATATGTTATCTTTGGCTAAAGATAGAAAATCCAAATCTCTTGAAGATTTGGTGATCAAACTAGGATATGATCCTAGTGATATCAAAGTAGTAGAAGAGATGATAAAGAATAAAAATGTTGACATTCAAGCATTGAGGAAGCAACTTAAACTTCCTACTAGAGAATATCCACAAGCTAAGGAAGTTGGTCAACTAGAAAGAGAAAAGGAAAATATGTTTAAATTGATAGTTGAACAAAATCTTCAAATTCAGAAGATGGAAGATGACATGGAAACACTCTTGAAAGAAAAAGAGCATCAACTCAATATTTCATCTTCCATTCCTATAATGAAAACTTCTATAATAGGTACTTCAGCAATAGGGACATCTACATCAACAACCATCATAGTAGAAGCACAATCTATTGATTCAACAGAACAATTTTCAAAGGCCATGGGAAACTTATCTTTAAAGGATTAAGAAATTGAAAAACTCAAGATGAAGCTCCAAAAGATTCAATAACAAAAGATTAAGTCTGATAATGCATATTTGGTTGAGATTTTTTTTTTGATAAATTAACTCAGCAATTAGAAGTTTATGAAAATTAATCCTTAATTACATAAACTATTGCGCAGCCAAAGAAAACATATTGAATTTTTCTATCCCCGATGAGAAGAGATGGGATAAACTATGTGAGCTCATAGAATAGAACAAAACACTAAATTTCAAGAGTAAACAAGAGAATTTCAGGAGTAGACAACAGATTAACAGGGGAAGTGAAAAACAAATGAATATTTCTAGCTACAATTATCAACAAAAACCCTCGAAATATGTACCAAATGTTCAAATCAGTTCAAATCTACTATTTTTTCAGTTCTATTTTTGTAATATACCAACTATTTTGGATGATATTATATTTTGTAATAAATTTTGATTCAGTTTAGATATGTTTGAAGTTGAATTCTATAAATATTTTGTAATTCAAAGAAGAAAAGGTTGAACCATTGTGATGAATGAATGGAAATTCTTGTAACTTTCTAAGTTATTTTTGAAGTTAATAGAACGATTATGGATTCATTTTGAGCAGCTTGTGTATCTCCATGAGTTCTTCTAATTATTCAATTATGTATTCATTTTTATTTTCTCTGCACATGTTTAGGATAACATAGAAGTTTGGGTAAGATTAGATTGAATGTCATTCTCTTTGAAAGCTCCTGCAAAGTTATCATTATTAAAAGAGATTAATTAACTGAAATTGTTTGTCTTAGTTAATTCCTCTAAATTTTTAAATTGTTTCCTTCTATCATCTCTTGCACATGTACTATTTGGATATAGAAAACTTCTATACGCATCTGCTATATATAATAAATTAGATATTCAATATGAATGTTTAAGGAATTATATATCTTCTTAAATTCTTCTTTCCAAATCAATTTAAAGCTTAATTATGTTAAGAATGAAGAATCAACCCTTCTTTTTTCTTAGAAATATTTAGGATTTGCATATGTTTAAAAGTTTTAAGCATTGGTCATCCATTCAAAATAAAAAAACCTTACTTTAGATGCTTTGACATCGTCCCTTAGACTTGGAATGTATACAAAGGACAACATCATATTGGTGCCATTGTTGGGGAACACAGATTGAAGCTTCTTTCCCTGGGAAAATGATTATACTTGCCTCTTAACAGTGAATAAGAGGACAGTAGGCTAAAATCTTTCACCTGGTGACTCTACATATTAAATATGGCTTCACACAGGCATAATAGATCACATTCAAATCCAAATATTTTCTATCCTTTATCATATCTAAAGAGATTAGTTAGAATTGCATCAATTAGACGTAGGTTAGAAGTTTCTCTTGCTACTTATGCCTCTATTCTATCTAAAGTACCTTCACTATATGACCCTTCACAGTTAAATCCAATACCTACTAAATTATTATATCTTCCTCCAAAAGTTTTAGAAATCCTTTCTACATTAGATCTTCAAACTGCACTTTTAGTACATCAACTTGAGGATTTTGAACTTCCTTATTCCAATTTGGAACCATCTAATAGTGAAGAAGATCCTAAACTTTCTCTTTTTGAGTTTAAACCACTTGATTTCAAATATTCTTTTGTACATACTTATCCATCCACTTCTACTAAATTTTAAGAGGAACTTAATCCTCTGGATTTTGAGGATCTTGAAAAGGTTTTACCTAAAGTTTAGAATTTAGGTATTAATCCTCAATTCTTCAAGAAACCCAAACCTTCAATATCTCCTTCTTCTAGTAAAGGTGTTTCTCCTAAAAAGACAACTCCATCACAACATCAAATGGTTGGTATTTAACTAATTGCAGCAACATTTTATGCAACCTTAGTTCTTCCACCTGCAACCCAACTTCATGCTTTTCCTAATGGGTATTTAAAACATTTACCTAGATTTAATGGAGAGACTGAGCCATCTAGTGAAGATCACTTAGCTACATTCCTAGGTTTTGCTGATAACATGAATATTGAGCATGAAGATGTCTACACAATAATTTTTGTTCCATACTTGAAGGAAATGTTAGAATATGGTTCATACAACTCCAAGATAATTCTATTAATTCATGGCCTGAACTAGTTAATATTTTCAAAAATCAATGGGGAATAAGAAAGGATGTTGTTCACTACTTAACAAAATTTAAAGACTTAAAAAGAAATAATATTGAACCTGTAGCTTATTTCATTAAGAGATTCAATAAACTCTATAACAAAATGCCTCCAGATTGCAAACCTCCAGTAACTGCTGCTAAGGTTAGATTTTCCAAAGAATTTGAAGATGACTGTGCTGTAATGGTTAGGGAGAGAAAATCAGAAAATTTAGCAGAAATGAAAACTAATGCAATCAAATTTGAATCTAATAGATCAACATCTGCTAAATGGAAAGCTAAGGCAGCAAAGGCTGAAAAGAGGATGAAAGCTAGAGAAGAAGGTACCTAATAATAAAAAAATAAAGATTAAGATCATAAAATTGATGAAATAATCTCTCTACTTAGAAATATTTCTAACATAATCTCTAGAATGGAAACTCAACCTAGAGTAACCCAACAAGTTAGAAACATACCACAAGTTCAATACAAAATACCTTTTCAACCTCAAATTTTGCAAAGACCAAACATTGATCAACAAATTCAACCTCCCCTAATGATTGATGATCAAGATCTTGAAGAAAATATTACTATCAATACAAATGATATCAATTGTTTTGAATATCCATCATCACACAATATTATTGTTCGAGTTAGTCAAGATCAATCTTTAATTCCAAATCAAGAAAGTTCTCAAATTTCCAAGTATCAAGATCTTTTTTTTTTTTTTTTTTTTTTTTTTTTTTTTTTCTGAATTTCTAATTGCCAAATTAAATAGAAGGCATGACCTTAGACCAAGAGTAGGACCTGGTAGTCTAGTAAAAAAGGTTACCTTTGATCAACCTCAAGTAAAATCAGCAGAAACACAAACACCATTAATTCAACCACAAAATCATTTACAAGAACAAAATACTGCTGAAAAATATATTTTAACTATTTTTAATGTTGAAAAAGAATTAGAGAGTTAAAATTCCAATCCCATTATCTGAACTCTCCAAAAATCCAGGTTATAAACATCAAGTCTCTAAATGGATTCAATCTTCAAGTCTTGACATAGAAGGGGATGTCATTAGTTTACAAGATGAAAAATTTGAAGTTGTTATTGGTCCTAGTTCAGATATGATTGATGAAAGTGTACCTCCTTTTTATGTCACCTTGAAAATTCATGATTACCTTTTATATAACTTCATGTTATATTCTGGTACTTCCCATAATCTAATTCCTAAAGTAATCATGGATTAACTTCAATTACAAATCGGTAGACCATATCATTATCTGTATACTTTTGATTCCAAGAAAGTTCTTTGCCTCAGATTAATTAAGGATTTAGTTGTAACACTTGCTCAGATCCCTGTCAAGAGTGTTGTCTTGGACATTATTGTTACATATATTTCCCAAAAATTTGGAATGTTATTGTCCAAATATTGTTTTTCCAAGTTAGGGAGAAGTTTGCAAATGGACATGTCTTATGCTACAATCCCAGTTTATGGAGGCGAACTTTTAAAACTACACAGAGAAGTAAGATTCATCAATACAGTTTGTAAAGAAAATCAAGAAATTAATCATCCCATTTATGCAATTGATTAAGATTTTTGATGCTTTACTTTAGCTGCTAATGATCTTCCAAATCCTCAAATCAACATTCAAGAAACTGTCAATACCCCTCAAATTGTAAACACTAACATTTGGAAAATATATTTTGATGGGACATTTTCCAAAGACGGGGCTGGGGCTGGAATTGTACTCATTTCTCCTGATAAGAAAAATATAACCCTGTATTTTAAATTATATTTTGAGGTTACAAACAATGTGGCAGAATATGAATCCCTAATTTTAGGATTGGAGTTAGCTAAGACTCTGAAAGTTGAAAACTTGTTTGTATATGGTGATTCAGGGTTGATTGTAAAACAAATTAGAAACCTTTGTCAAACTAAGCATCGTAGGCTTAGGGATTATAGGAATAAATTTTGGGATTGTGTAGATAATTATTTTGAATCCTTCAATATCACATCAATCCCAAGAGAAGAAAACATTCACGCTGATGCTTTGGCAATTTTTGCTATCTCTTTTAAAATTCCTGATCCACTGCAATTACATTATCAAATTGAAGTAAAATATAGACCTTCCATTCCAGACAATCTCAAACACTGGCATGATTTTGAAGATGATGAACAATTATAAAACTTTTTACAAGCAATAGATGAATTTTTTGCTTTACATGTGGAAGAAGAACACATTGATGAAATACAATCAAATGAGGATGATCAAAATTCACATTTAGAACATAAATTTTTTTATCACGATATCATTTAGTTATCAAATAATTACATTCCAAAAGGATTAGTCCCCCTTGAAATTTTTTTTGATCATAATGATGTTTCAAAATATTCATTGTTAAATTCTTATCAAGAAGATATCCAGGACTGTAATATTGGTACTTATGAAGACATAAAAAATCAAAGACATCATTGTCTCAAGAAATCAAAGACAAATATATAAATATTTTCAAACACTATATAGATGTATTTTCATGGTCATATGAAGAATTGAAAACCTATGACACAACCATTCAACATAAAATTCCTCTCAAACCCAAAGCTAAACCATTTCAGCAAAAACTAAGAAGAATAAATCCTGTTTTGCTTCCAATCATTGAGAAAGAAATTAAAAATATATTGGATGTGTTGTCCCTTAAGAAACCAATTTCTTGGCTGTGTAGAAATTGTTCTTAAGGCATTAATGTTTATCATTCTTGTCACTGATTAGTATGATATATCCTCAAATGAAGGACCTAAAAGACTTGGTTCTTAACCCTTAATACTTAGGTGATATGAAAGTCTCAAAATGCCATATGATGCTAGATGTAAATTGTTGGGTCCCTATAATACTAGTGATTACCCCATAACTATTGTAGTTATACCCCTTATTTATATTGTTGTACCCCTATTACCCCCATATTGTTATTTCTGTGCCCCATAGAATCCCTCTATTGTTATTTTTGTGGCTTTATATTATTATTGTTAGGTCGGCTGGATTATATTGTGACTCCTTAGACTCCTATATATAGAAAGGAGGTTTTGTCATTTGTATCATCCAAGAATTGTTCATTTACGTAATATAAAGGAGGTTGCCCCCTCGAAGAGGCTGAATTCTAAGGTGTGGATCTCTCTTTTCTATCTTTTTCTGAGCTGGTTTCATAACATTTGGTATAAGAGCTTTGGATTCTAGGGTTTCACTGCTCCAAACAGGTCATCGTGGAATTTTCGCTATAACTTTTTTTCTGTAACGTTTCAAAAGTCACAAAAAAAACCCATTTGAGAAACAAACACGCTGAACCTTGGGTCCGAATTTCAGAGCTTTTTGCACGACATTTGCGGAGATATGATCTGAGGAAGTTGGTCTTTTTGCAGACTCCTGAATTACATTCAAAACAGGTGACCTGGGGAAAATTGTCATAACTTTCTCTCTGGGGATCGGATTGAAATTTCAAAAGAAGGTGCAAAAAGAGGACAGAATGTAGTTTCTTTTATGTGTTTTTCAAATTAAAAGGTTGAAACAATGACTCGTGGCACGTCGTACAAGTTTGCTCTACTGAACTAGTCTAAAAGCAAGTCACTGTGGGAGATTTCACATAACTCTTCCTTGGAGAATCCAATTTGGGTCAGACTTGTGGCATTGGAAAGAGAACACAGAAGGCTACTACAGGTTGCAATTTCAGAACTGGATGATCCGAAATTATAGAGATACATCAGATTCAATATTAGGCTTCTATAAAGTGAAAAAAAAGGTGTGCAGTTTATTTTTTTTAATTTTTGTGTAAGCTTGGTTTAATGGAATTCAAAGGGCATAGTAAAGAATTATTATCGGTAACTGATGCCACGAGGAAAGAAAATGCAAACACCTAGTAAGGAACCTGAAAGCTCTAGCATGACTCATGAAGAAGAGGAAGAAATGCTACATGATATATCAAAATTACAAGAACAAGTGCAACACATGGCACGCTCACAAAAGCTCACAAAAGCTAAGATAAGTGGCGTGGAATCTAAGATAAATGGCGTGGAATCTAAGATGGACGATTTGAAGATAGATTTGAAGACAGACATGGAAGAATTGAAGAAGTTGCTATAAGAAAGGGTCACTAATGGTGAAAAGGTAGTAAAGGAAACTCATGATGAGAACAAAAGAAATGTTAATCATGATTCCATAGACTCTAATGTTGGATTGAAGAATCACCATATTCCAAAAATCGATATGAGGAAGTTTGATGGCAAGGATCCCGCCACATGGATATTACAGATGGAGCAATTCTTCGATCTCAATAATGTGCAAAATGCACAAAAGGTACGTATGGCAACTGTATATTTGGAACCAAATCAGTTTGTATGGTATCAATGGCTTTGCTCTCGTAAACAATTTATCACTTGGGCAATTTTTACGGAAGAATTGATAGCACATTATGAAGATACAAAAAGCAACACTTTTTTTAGCCAATTGATAAGTCTCAAACAAAAGGGTTCAGTAATGGAGCACATTGAGGAGTTCCAAAAATTGAACATAAGGGTAAAAGATATTCCAGAGGAGCATAGGATTGATGTGTTCATAAGGTATTTAAAGGATAATATCCAACATGATGTTCGCCTTTGGGAACCTAATTCATTAGAGAAGGCATTCAGGTTAGCAAGAAAAATGGAAAGCAAAATTATGGCAACCAGGAAGCATACCACTCACAACTATAAAGACGGAAGTGTTGTTGCCCCTAGTCTTCCACAACCTATAAGGTTGACACCACAACAATTGGAAGAAAAAAGAGCAAAAGGGCTTTGTTACAGTTGTGATAGCAAATACACTAAAGGTCATAAGTGTGCTGAGAAGAAATTATTCTACATAGATTGTGAAGAGGAAGAAGAAAAGGAGCAAGAAAGGTCAAAAGAAGAAGATATACTCCAGGAACAAAGCCTAGATGAAGAACAAATAAATCCGACCATATCTTGTAATGCATTGGCGGGAATTACCACTCCTCAAACCATCAAGATAGAAGGACAAATCAAGAAGAAAAAGGTAATAGTGTTGATTGATTCAGGAAGCACCCACAATTTTATTCATTGTAGGGTAGCAAAAGAATTGAATTGCTTCCTATATCCAGCACCAGAGTGTCAAGTGATGATTGCAAATGGAGGAACAATAAATTGCTCTGGAAAGTGCCATAATATCAAGCTATCCATGGGAGAATATGTATTGACTAGCCCAATGCTTTCCATTCCAATGGGAGGTGCTGATGTTGTACTAGGAGTCCAATGGCTACAATCCTTGGGTACAATAGCTTTTAATTTTCAAGAACTTTTCATCAAATTTTCTACGGAAGGAAAGGAAGTTGAATTAAGGGGTATTGCAGGGAAACCAGGAAAGATAATCAGCTCTAATGGCATGACAAAGCTTCTAAAAAAGGAGCAAAGAGGTGTAATTGCACAATTATGTTCGCTAGATGTTTCCACATTGGAATCATCTATTTCTCCAGATCTCCAAAAAGTCCCGGACAATCATTCCAAGGTATTTGAGACTCCAAAAAAGTGAAATTGAACGTATGGTTGCAGAAATGCTAGAGGTTGGTATAATTCAACCGAGTCAAAGTTCTTTCTCAGCTCCAGTAGTATTGGTGCACAAGAAGGATGGATCATGGCGCATGTGTCCGGATTATAGGGAGCTCAACAAGCTCACTATTAAAGATAAGTTCCCCATTCCTGTTATTGATGAATTACTGGATGAATTGCATGGATCAATTTACTTCACCAAGTTGGATCTTCGTTCGGGATATCATCAAATCAGAATGAAGATTGAAGACATTCCGAAAATGACATTTAGAACTCATGAGGGTCATTATGAATTTTTGGTCATGCCTTTTGGCCTTACCAATGCACCTTCAACATTTCAAGGTTTGATGAATTCAATTTTCAAACCATTCCTTAGAAAATTTGTGTTAGTATTTTTTGATGATATACTAATCTACAACAAGTCTTGGAAGGATCATGTTGAACATGTTGACAGGGTGCTACAACTATTGGAGGAGAAACAATTATATGCAAAAAGATCCAAATGTTTCTTTGGAGTCCAGGAGGTGGAATATTTGGGTCATATTGTATCTCATGAAGGAGTTAAGGTAGACCCTAGCAAAATTAAAGCCATTAAGGAATGGAAAATCCCCACATCCATAAAGCATCTGCGAGGATTTCTTGGGTTGACAGGGTATTATCGCAAGTTTGTTAAGAATTATGGGAGAATAGCAGCACCTCTAACAACATTATTGAAGAAAGATTCATTTTCATGGACTCCGAAAGCAACAAAGGCCTTTGAACATCTTAAAGAGGCAATGTGCCAAGCACCGGTCTTAGCTACACCGGACTTCACAAAAACCTTTATTGTGGAATGTGATGCTTCAGGAAATGGAATTGGTGCTGTTCTAATGCAAGATGAAAGACCCATTGCTTTTGAAAGTCGTCCAATCAAGGGAAAGTTTTTAAGCAAAGCTATTTATGAGAAGGAAATGTTGGCAATACTCCATGCACTTAAGAAATGGCGACCCTACCTAATGGGAAGACACTTCAAGGTAAAAACGGATCATGATAGCCTTAAATACTTTTTAGAACAAAGATTATCCTCTGAAGAGCAACAAAAGTGGGTCACAAAGATGTTGGGTTATGACTTTGAAATCATCTACAAAAAAGGGAAGCAAAATGTGGTGGCAGATGCACTCTCAAGAAAGGATGAGGATGTGGAAGCATTGTTGTGTGCCATTTCTATTATCCAACCAGATTGGATAAATGAAGCAAGGGAGGAATGGAAGAATGACGAAGAAGTGTGGGCACTTATTCGAAAGCTACAACAAGATTCCAGTACTTCTGATACATTTAGCTGGCAAAATGATTCGTTATGGTACAAAGATCGCTTATACCTCTGTAAGAATTCCCAACTAAAACAAAAGATTCTTATGGAATTGCACACTTCTCCCTTAGGAGGGCACTCAGGATTTTTAAAAACTTACCACAGGGTTAAGAAGGAATTTTTTGGGATGGCCTTAAATCAGATATTCAAAAGTTTGTGGCAGAATGTTTGGTTTGCCAGCAAAATAAAGTTGAAACAATTAAGACACCGGGTCTATTACAACCTTTATCCATTCCAAGCCAACGTTGGGAGGAGGTTTCAATGGATTTTATCACAGGTTTACCCAAGTCTGAGGGAAAGAGTGTCATCATGGTGGTAGTTGACAGACTTACCAAGTATGCACACTTTTGTGCATTATCACATCCATTTAAAGCCAGTACAGTTTCTACTGCATTTATGGAAACAGTTCAAAAGCTACATGGAAACCCAAAGATTATTGTAAGTGACAGAGATCCCATTTTCACTGGAAATTTTTGGACAGAATTATTTTCTTGTCTTGGTACTCAGTTAGCTCATAGCTCATCTTATCATCCTCAATCTGATGGGCAAACTGAGATAGTAAACAAATGTTTGGAAGGATATCTTCGTTGCTTTGTATCTGATAAACAGACACAATGGGTCAAATGGTTGCCTCTGGCTGAATGGTGGTATAACACTTCCTTCCATACAACAACAAAAATGACCCCATTTATGGCACTTTATGGGTATCAACCACCATCCATCACATCATATTTAAGAGAAAATTCTAAGGTTCAGGCAGTGGAACATCACATCGAACATCAACAACAAGTCCTCCAACTCTTAAAGGATAACCTCGTGTTGGCACAAAATAGAATGAAACAACAGGCAGATCAACATCGTAGTGAAAGAAGTTTTGATGTAGGTGATTGGGTATTCCTACGGCTACAACCATATAAGCAAATGTCCCTAAAGCAAGCTAAGAAGGATAATAAATTATCACCAAAGTATTATGGTCCGTACAAGGTGTTGCAAAAGATTGGTACTATGGCATACAAATTGGAGCTTCCTGCAGCTTCTCGATTGCACCCAGTTTTCCATGTTTCATGTTTAAAGAAGGTTATAGGTGACAAGCTCCCAATTCAAACAATATTGCCAGAACTTGACGAGGAAGGAAAAATTATATTGGAACCGGAAGCAGTCACAGAAACAAGAACTCGACAGCTACGAAATCGATCAATTTCAGAGTATCTTATCAAGTGGAAGAACTTATCCGCTAAAGATTCCACATCGGAGGATGAGAATTTTATGCAGAAGTATCCAGAACTACTCAAGCGTTGAGGACAACACTTTTTTGAAGGAGAGGGGCATGTTGGTTCCCTATAATACTAGTGATTACCCCATTACTATTGTAGTTATACCCCTTATTTATATTGTTGTGCCCCTATTACCCCCATATTTTTATTTCTGTGCCCCGTAGAATCCCTCTATTGTTATTTTTGTGGCTTTATATTATTATTGTTAGGTCGGCTGGATTATATTGTGACTCCTTAGACTCCTATATATAGAAAGGAGGTTTTGTCATTTGTATCATCCAAGAATTGTTCATTTATGTAATGTAAAGGAGGTTGCCCCCTCGAAGAGGCTGAATTCTAAGGCATGGATCTCTCTTTTCTATCTTTTTCTGAGCTGGTTTCATAACATAAATGCTGAATGAAGAAGGCTTTGAAAGGTTAGAGACAATATGCTAGTTTTCGCAGAAACTATTATCTATAACACTTTGAGAAGTTAGAGACAATATGTTGTTTTCACATAAACTATTATCTGTAACATAGAAGAAATATAGACATAGGGGTTTTAAGTATAGGAGCGCTCTTTTAGAGGATTTTAACTTCATTCACATAAGAAAACAAAGACTTGTAGCTTCATTACTATACTTAAAGAAAATAAGACATATGATAACACATAACAGAGAAGTTACAAAATCATACCCAACAATGTGTGGAAAACTTCTGATTCTTTAATCAATCAATAGTTTATCAAAAATACAATAGCCTAGTCTCCAGGTTCTGCAATATTTGAACCCTCTTTCTATAAGTTTTCCTCTTTCTATATATCATGTGACAGTTGATAATCACCAAAACTATCAAACTGCCTAACTATATCCTAACTGTCTAAAGTAAAAATCAGTACAAAATATTACATTGGAGGGTAAAAGACATCTCATTCTCAAGAAAATAAAATAACAGGAAGTAACATAAATTAGAATATAACTGATGATGGTTGCTCGCTGTTCGGATCTGTGGCTTGACTGCTGATGAAGTTTCAATGTAGATGTTCTGATAATAGCTAGACTGCTTTAACAAAGCAAAACTGCATCTTTACAAGATTCTGTGTGTGGCTGTGGGTTATGGGCCCACATATGTATCAGAAATGTTCTGATTGGTGGAAATACAAAGAAACCTTTATGGCCCACATATATCAGAAGTGCTCTGATTGGCAGAAACATAAAGAAACCCGACCAATCACCATTCCTTTGGAGTTTTGGTCATCTGCCTCTAATTTTAGATATTCTGCTAAAACAACGGAATTGGTTGATTTACGTGGAATATGGCTTACCACTATTTCATAATCTTATTTCATTCACACATTAAGGAAGCAGAAAACAAATACATGCATGTGCATTTGCATTTAGACTGCTTGTTGATTTTGATTTAGGACAGTGCATCTAGTGTGTGCTTTCTGCTCTATGTTGAAAGAATCTCGCTTCTCTTTCCTTAGTAGCTAGGATTTTCATTGCAAAAATAAGAGTAAACGACTATTTATCATCTTAGATTGCATGTTTAGGAATTGTATATCTACATCACGCGGTGAACCTTAAAGGAAAACTTCTTAAAAAAGATCAACTATAAAATAAATTCAATGAACATAAAAATGCTTTGGAACCTAACGCATAACATTTAGAAGTCTAGGACGGTGATGTATTCCAACGTTGTAAAGCCTGGTAACTATCACTTTCATCGTAGGTTGGGTGATTCCTCCTCTTTGAGACGACAAGTGCCAGTATGAACTTGTGCTCCCATGTACCATCGAGTATATATTGGGAGACCACAATAGGCTTTATCCTTTATCCTTAGGAAGCCGTGTCTGCCGCCCTATCGATCGCAATGCACTAAACAAAGCATTCGGGAAGATTGAATGCCATACCATAAAAATTATTCTGCAGTTTTGTGATTGGTTTGGCAATCCCTCTGTCTAGATTTCCGGAGTAGTCTCTTTCATTCCTTTTTAGACTCCTTAAAAGAAAAGGTCCATCCAAGCACTTGTCACTTCAGGCTCATTAAAAATTGAAGGCGACTAGAGTAATCTTTAGCTTTTTCTCGACTCTTAAAAATTGAAAAAGCAAGTTGTGTCAATGCGTCATAAAATTTATTTTAATCGGAATAATGTCACTGTTCCCTCGTTGGTCTTAGGTTGAGAAAATGGAGTCCACCAACCAAGGATTCTGCCTTGGGGGAAATCCTAGTCCTTTCTCCTCTTGGGGGGATGTTGGTGCACCTCATATGGCCACATTGTCCCTTCCAGGACTGAAAATTGGCCTGCTAGTATGGCTCTTCTCAATCTTTGTCGTTCAAAGCACCGTAATTCCTAAGTAATCAAATCAACAACCAGATGGTACTGAAGTTATCCCCCAACTGTCTACTTCGTTTATTTCTCCCTATCCTTCTACCTCTTCACTTGGTAAAGTTGGTAAAGCTAAAAACCAAGTAACTGAGAAGAAGAAGAAAGAGAAGGAGAAGAGGAAGAAGAAGCCAATGACGAAAGGGGGAAACCTTGCATTGTCTGGAAAAAATCCACACACTGCACCGTCCAAACCTAAATCTCCATGTGTCATTTGCAAAGGAGACCACTATCATCGAGATTTTCCTTGCATCCCATGGATCTTAAGGGACTGGTCTCCTCGTTTGCACAATCCAGTGTCGTCAACTAGTGAAAGTGAAGTTAATGGACGAAAAGGAAAATATAAATTTCCTTGTAGACTGTGTGAAGGCGATCATGCCATCCACCGTTGTCCCTTCCTAGACGAAGCTAAAATATTATTGGATAACCGTCCGGCTTCACCGCTACGGCTTCCTCCTGGATATAAGAGACTCTTACCGAGTCCATCGCCAATTGAAAATCCGACTGACACACCTTTGTGGTCGGTCGAAGCATCTATCATTGAAGATAAAACCTCTGAGTCCACACCGGACCAAAGTTAATAGGTCGAGACCACAGTTGACCCAGTCTTGTCTTCAGAAGGTCCACCTTTAGATGATACAGTCACCAAGGAGAATGAGAACGACACTGTTCAAATTCTCTTCGTAAACAAAGACTCTGATGAACATGGGGGCAATCTACCTGTTCCTTTACTGTAGGAAGGAAGTTCTTCGGAGACGTATCTAGCCGTTTATTCAGTCCCACCTCCAAGCAACCTAGTCGTTTCCTTCGATTGGAATCTACTAGCCAGACCTCGTCTACCATCTAATGTACCATTCTGAATCATAGTACAAGCTTACATAATGGTCATGGTCGGTACTATCATAGATGAAGGGGATTCTGTGAGTATCCTTTCCTCAACTACTTGGAAAGCACTTGGTTTGCCATTGCTTCTGCCTGAGATGAAAAATATGATAGGCTTAGACAAAGGAAGAAGTCGACTGTTAGGGATCCTTCCAAATTTGCCTATAACTTTGAGAAGGAAAACCATTTATCTGAATGTAATGGTGGTCCAAGGACCTTTAGACTACAATTTACTCCTTGGGCGTGACTACATTTATAGCATGGGAGCCATTGTCTCCTCACTCTTTCAAGTGATGTGTTTTCCGCATGAAGGCAGAGTGGTCCAGTTCGTAGACCATCTTTTGTTCCCCGGCTCACACATAGATAATAGTCAAATGCCATCCCTAACTGGTCTTTTTACGCAAGGAATGTCTCATCAATTTCTAGTCCATCCACTTGATGAGTGCGAGTGATTCAATGACCGGAATAAGATTCCCTCGTCAACGTTAGGTGATTGGAGCTAGAACAACCTTCGTCTGATGGGCTAAGCCGAGGAAGTGTTTCTGTCTGCTGCACGGATGGAACCATCTTGTGGATGCAAGAACTTCTATATGGTAACCTGGAAACTCTATTTCGCTATACCTGGGGGCATGCAAACCTTTTTGCATGCAAGTGAAAAGTGACCATTTATTTTCTTAGTTTGTAGGTTCTTAACCCTTTAAACTCGTAGGATTGGTCATTCCTAGCTTACATAATGAAAGGATCTGGAGCAAAGTTTCGAATGGGGCAAGCTCCCTAAAAAATGAACCTATCGATGAGACATCCTTATTATACGACTAGCACGAGCAGTTTTACACAAAGTTCAAGCTCATTAAAAAATAAACCTAGCAATGAGCATATGTTCCACCAGAGTTTATGTGCATTAAAAAATGAACCCACCTTCGGTAAATAACCATTTCGATCACATTATCATCAGCTTTTGAGCCTTGGTCGTGTTCTTAGCATCACCTCCACTCTATTTTAGCGATTATATGCCTCCATTTGATTGTTTACCCCTTTTGAGGAACAACTGCGATGAGTGATTCTGTTAGCCACCTTCTTTACACTGCCGTGATTGGAAAGTTCCAAACCTTACCAGGAACCAGTTGCTACCCGAAAATATCACTTGTTCCTCAAAAAACGAGTCTCCTTTAAGCTCTTTTCATTTGAATTGTAAAATATGAAAATATTGCTGAGCAATTGGCATCTCCAGCTCGTTAAAACGAACGGAATTTCTATCCCTCCCCTAGATTTTAATCTTTTTGGACCTGAGGAATCATCACACAAAAAGATCGAGCGCTTGTCTTGTTCGGCTCGTTAAAACTATCGAAAATTCATCCCTTTCATAGTATTTTATACTTTTTCGGACTTAAGGGATTATATTACAAAAAAGGAATACCGGAGTTTCCTTTCCGTCTCTTTTCAGATTCTCGAAAATTGAAAAGAACCGAGTTATCATTGTTGTTAAACTCGTTAAAACAATAGCAACAAACTTGTCCATGCAGACAAGAGCGAGTTTCACTATCGCTAGGCTCGTTAAAACATAGTGACAGGTTTGCCCGAAGGGAAAATTATAGATCAAGCATATGTTATCCTCCTCAATCTTGACAAAAATAAAGAGGTACTGGTCAGCAATGACTGGGGAAAAATTGGGAAGAAAACTTGAAGAAAATTTATTGGTAGCAAGTCGCTCTTGAACATGACACTTTCACTCCATCACCATGATTGATTCAGGTTGGGTTATTCCGTTCACTGGTCATATTACCATTGGTCCACCGCACCATCCATTTTTTGGGTTAATGCTAACAATCCATTTCAGTGTCGCCAATATGTTAAAGAGAAGTCGCTCAGAGAATTCACCAACCCAGCTTGTGTCTCATCCGCTGCAATACCTTGAGGCTTCATTCTTTCATGACCGCCACCCTGAACCTTGTATCATCATATCGTTTTCACCTCCACAAATCATTTGCTTCGTTCCGTTTCGTAGATGTGGATTCTTAATGCCCTCCTATGATGGGTCACTTCTTGTTGACATCATCTCATTATCCAAGAAGTCGACCTGGGAACAACCCTTTCAGTACTTTGAAGCATGCATGCCTCAATGGCAAGTTTCTCACTTCCCGTGATAGGTTTAAATCAATGGCCTTCGACCAAAAGATTTTGCATGGTGTTCGATGCCAAGTCCCATTTTCACACCATGTGAATTGTACTATTGTACCTTGAGGGTCATCATCATTATCGGTGATTCCTCTTGTGCTTGTTAACAACTTACATCATTGGTTTATAATCAGGCGATGTCTTTCCATGTTCGACTCCAGAACATCTTTTCACATGGATCGACTTGTACTTTGGGTGAATATCGAACGAGTTTTGAAGACCCCGGATCTAGTTTCATCCATCCGGGCTACAATATATTCAGGAAAATAAAGACATCAAATGTGCATCATTGCTACACAGATAATCATCGAAGCCAAAGGATGATGGCTCTACTAGGATCATCAGTCTGCCACACAAACGGTTTTCTGTCCTATGTACATGAGAATGAATTTATAAAGCTGTGCATGGGAATGCCTGCCTCAGCTAGATCATTAAAATATTATGAAGATAATGTATTGTATTGTATCTGATTACAGGTCGCCTTCCAGTTCGAAAAACCTTGGATCCTCATGATAAAGCATTTCACCCGACATCTGAAGATTTACGACCTCATGCTTTAGGGGGCAACTGTTATAGACATATTTGGGCACTGCAACCCCAATCAAATAAGTCTATAAACCAAGGGCTTCTAAGTCCCTAAAGTGTTGCTTCATACCCTAAAGGAGCAAGGTTAGCTGATTACATCCTCTCCCAGAAGTTCTCCATGAAAAACTGCTCAGAACTGGTCAAAACTAGACCATACAGACTGCTCAGTGGTCAGGGTGCGATGCATCTCACCTAATGCACATGGGGGGTGTGATGCATACTGAAAAGCCCTTCTATAGTGCACGATGGGTGAGAGTAGACAAATGGTAGAGATAGTTTGCAAGGTGGGTGATCATGGAATCTTCTAGAAACTTATCCTGTGACACTTGCCAATCTGAATTAGCCCAGGGATGAGTAAGAGATCATGAAATCTCCAAGTGGAACCAAGAACTATCAGAGAAATGACACTAATCCAAATCCCAGAAGCTGACTCACCCACCTATAAAAATCTATATATGGATCCCTCATCCTAGAGATCTAGAGGTTGGAATCTTGTATTTTGTAAGGAAGTGCTATTGGTTTCTTTGCGGAATATCATAGTGTTGGGTGATTTAAGCTTTTCATGAGGTGAATAAGGGCTTTCATGCTGGGAGGATGACGCTTGTTCAGATCAATGGGTTGTAATCCTCTCTTCTACTCTTTCTATCAATAAAGCAATTTGAGTTTTCCTCCACATTCTTGTATGTCTGAGTTGATATATGCATTTGTATGGTCAATATATATCTCGTACTATATTTTTTATGACTGTAGATCTCTATGCTTTGATGGTATTATGCTGCTTTGACTCTATAGATGTTCTTTGAACCTGGACAAGCAAGGCAGGAGCGGCAAAGATCTGTCAAGGGGGAGAGGAAACAAGCAAGGAGCCAAGCGAAAGACTGAGGTTAGCACTCTCTGCTTCTCTCTCATCTACTTCTCATAAAGGAAAACGCAAGTAAATTTAGTTTGTTTGTTTCTAAGATAGCTACCTGTCTTAGTGGGACTAGCGGCTCTGAATGGACAGTAGTTTTCCCGATAACAGATAGAGTGTTGGATATTCATGGCTTTGTTGATGCAGACTAGGCTGGAGATCTGGATCAGAGAATATCTACAAGTGGGTATGTGTTTAACCTATTTGGAGGTGCAGTCAATTGGATGAGTAAGAAACTATCTGTAGTGGCACTATCAACTACAGAGGCAGAATACATGGTAGCCACTCATGCAAGCAAGGAAGTAGTTTGGTTGCAGAGATTGTGTTCAAGTATGGGGTTAGTACAGAGAGCTATAAGGATAGAATGTGACAACTAAAGTGCAATTTTCTTGGCAAAGAACCCTGCATATCATTCAAAGACAAAGCACATTGATGTTCAGTATCATTTTGTGAGGGATATGATAGAAGACAAAAAGGTGTTACTGGTAAAGGTGGACACTTTGAAGAATACTGCAGATGCATTGACAAAATCTGTGAGCTCTGAGAAGTTCTCTTGGTGTAGAGAAACAATGGGCATTACAGGGCTCGATAAATGACTAAGCTCTCTTGTGGCCCCCTATGGAAAGAAAAGAACAAGTGGGAGAATTTTGGGTTGTGTTATATTCTTTCCACGACTAGCCCACTTAGTTAACAGGGGCTTTGAGGGGTGCAGGTAACCCCACTCTATGGGGTCCAGGGCAGCGTCCTGGAAAATTTTGGTTTTGGACCCTATGTTAGGTTGGGCGGACCCACCTATGATTTTGTGCATGATTTTTGCACATGGTTTTGGACGTGATGGTTTTTGGTCCATGGTTTTGGACGTGATGGTTTTCGTTCCATGGTATTGGATGCTTCGACATGTATAAATATGTATTATAACATTGAAAGGAACAATAATGAAAAATCAAGCTAGTAGTCTAAGTTTTGGGATCTAGGGGAAAATCTCTGTGTATATGTGTTTTATGTGTTATGCTCTCACATTGTTTATTTTCTGTGTTTTAGAATTCATATGCAGGTAATTTCTATACGGGGTTAAAACCTACATTTGTGACATATTCTTCTGCCCATAGGCAAGACCTTCTCTTTCATGTGCAAGTTTTTCAAGATTTTTCATTTTCTGTTGCACACTATTTTTTAGCTATTTTAATCGCTTGTAGCTTTGTGATTGCAGGTTGGGTACACCTACAATGGCTTCATTGGAAATTTCATTTCACGTAATGCGGACCATTTAACGTAGGAGTAGAAGTAGTGTTTGCTCTTTCGCTTGTCTTTTCTTTCTGGTTTGCATGATTTTTTGCTTGCTGACGTGGTTGCTTTGCTTACTTGTTATTGTTTTCACCTTGTTTGCTTTGCTTACTATTTTTGTTTACATTTGTTTGCTTGGTATATTAATATTTTTGTTTCCGGAAATAAGTGCTTCCAACTACTACGTTCTGGATTTTGAATAGAGTATGTGGTTGAAATTTGAAGATACTTGTGACACTACAGCACTTGGACAATATTGTGTCCATTTTCTCTGTGCTTGGTTATAACCTTCGGCTAATGAAGTCTTGACGGAAAATATGAACCGTCTGTAAGGGAAGTTTCATCCCAACCATGAACTTGTGTCCACACTGGGAAGCCCCATGCCTGTACAAATCCTTCTTCTATGTGTGTTCAAGCTCATCCAACTAGTGGAGACGGAGAAGGGGAAAATCTAAACGAGAAAACCTATGTCAGAGGTCTTACATGCTTCACTGAAGAAACAACCTCTTCTGCTCTCAATAAGTCAGGATCCCTCTTCCACCCCAAAAACAAATAAGTTCCTATGCATAGTCCTCTTGAAAAATATAAAGGCGAAAGAAGAGAAAGGATTCTTGCCTAGAGAGGTGAAGCATGCAACTCCATCGGGGTACTGGCCAGGGTCGCTAGAAATGGAGCAATGTGTGTGTTCCTACGTGACTTTGCCAGTGTATTGTCTAGGTCTGCTGGCAGTGGAGCAACACCAAAAATGAAAACTTATCCACTAGAAATCTTTAACTTGCGAGCTAAACTATCCTTTCCAGATTCGAAACACTGAGATCTAAGCTAAACTTTTGATTTTGTTTGACTGAGCCAGAAAAAGGTGAACCATGTATGTCCATGGGGTAAGTGGGAAACTAAAGTAACCTGCATAGTGATTCAATACTCCCTGGAAGACCAAGTCTGTGTGCTATAAATGAGCCAAAATATAGAAGTTGGAGTTCTACTAGTGTGTCGCCAAGTGTTGTAGTGGCTACAACCACCCTGCAAAATTTTGGCCTGCACCAATTTCAGAGCCTCCCTTGAAGAGTTCCACTTAATGACTGCACACACTCAGGTTCACTCCGTGAGCTCTTGTGAGTCTTTACATATGCCTTTCTTGATTCATTACATTCAAGTCTTTGCATGTTGATGTCTGAGTCATGCTTGCAACTATGTTCTGTTATGGTCAAAGTCTTCGCTTCATATTTCCTTGTTGTATTCGCTATGAAAGCATCATCAAACTCACACATGAAGTCACATTCACTGTTACGTAAGCATCGTCTTGATCAATGGATTATCAATCATAAGTGTCGCACTTGTTGCTTACACCATGGTCCGTATTGTTAAGCATGCATGTCTGGATGGTTTGGTCATCTCGTCATCAAGTCATGCAAGTGTGTATTCATATGATCACCTATGCATCTTTCGGTTGTTCACACATTTAGCCACTTTTGCTAAATTTCTAACGAGTGGACTCCCCTCTGACAGCTGAACCATCATCCTGCCATCATCTTGATCGACTATCAACTAGAACAACACAAAAGCACCAATCTAGTCTTTTCAAGCTATGCCACTTGCAAGCAGTTCAATCAACTCTCATGCCAACCACCCAGACAGTTAGACCTAGCAGTCTCCCTAGGACTGACTGCCCTAAAAAATTGCACAGAGGCCACTGACCTCACCTGGTCAACTGACTGAGGAAATTATGTAGACAGGCTAGACAGACACCAAGTGCCCATCCCTGTCTCCCTCAGAAAATTACGCAGTTTTCCTAGTCAGTCATCTCGACAGCATCTCAGAAATTGTGCAATGTTCATGATCAAGCCTTCCGTTGCCCATCAATCAGCTCAGCTCAAAAATTGCACAAAGATGATTATAAATTTAGCCTCCTAGCCTCAGTGGAGTTTTCCTTGCCAGCAGCCCCTAGCAACAGACTGCCAGTTCCCTTTGGGAATTGCGTAGTTTCTGCTGCCAGTCTCCCAGGCAGCTAACTGGCAGTTCCCTCTAGGAATTGTGTAGTTTTGGCTGCCAATGAACCAGGCAGCAAACTGGCAGTTCCCTTTGGGAATTGCACAGTTTTTTCTACCAATGACCCCAGCAACCAACTGGCAGTTCCCTATGGGAATTTCACAGTTTTGGTTGCTAGTGACCTAGGAAATTCCCCAGAAAACCTACACAATCCCTGCTTGCTGACCCTGCATGCAGCCCGTCCCATTCCTCTAGAAAATTGCACAAATCTGGCTATCTAGCCCCACTTCCCATTTGTTCTAGAAAATGCGTAGAGCATGCCTACTTTGCTTTCGAGCAACCTGGACTATTCCTCACAAAATTTGCGCAATTTTTCCCTGCTGAGCCAAACCTTGCAGATAGTCACTGTCGACTCAGAATTCCTATCTCCATCTCTCAGTGACTCTTCTACAATTTTCATCAACAATTTCATGGAGCCATAATCCCACATCACAGCCTTCCTGCCTCTCCTGGTCACCTGCATTCAAATGATCATGTTTCATGGTAGCCTAGGATGTTTTGGATTTGATGTCATCTCAGCATGGGTGATTGTAGGTATAGGTACACCAATGAACGTGGAAAGACGACGAATGGGATGACTTAAGGGAGCACATGCAAAATGATAGGTTCACGAACGGACCAACGAACGAAGCATGCGAAGTGGATGAACGTGACGAACATGCACCTTCGCAAACAGATGAGCCTGTCAAGCCTTCCAACATGAAAGCAAGGAACAACATGGTAAAGCTTCATCAAGCAAACCAAGGACCATTGAAGACTCTGCACACTTCACCAAGTGGAGGTGAAGCTATGATAAACCATGAAGAAATCCATCATCCAGCAACACTATAGCTCGACATGCACTCGAACAACAGCACAAATGTACCAGCATTGTCATGTTAAGTCATGTTGAGTCACGTCATGAGTCATGTCACCCACATCTCCACCATGGGCTTGTTGTTGATCAATGTGATGTAACGTGGAAGTCCAAGAGACCCAATTGTTGAACAAAGAGTCATGTAAGTCGAAGAGTCATGGAAGTCAAACGGTCATGAGGGTAGCTGAATAGCCACAAGGGTCAATTTCATCCTTGGCTATAAATACCCCTCATTTGTACATGCAAATGACTTTTCACCTTAGCTCCTCCCACATATCCAAGAGAGTCTATAATATTTTCTTTGAGGAGTAAGTAGTGGCTCCAACGCCTTGTTGATGGGGTTAGTGATGTATGGTGTAACGGCGTATCTTGGAACTTTTCCTTAATTCAGAAGCCTATTAACATGCCAACATGTTTTCACACATGTATTGTATCTATTGTAAGACTGATCTTTAACACTTGTAATGCATGTTGCTTTAACCTGTGTTCTACATCTGAACTGTTTCATTTGTTGTAATGCATAATCTATTAATGGAAATGTGTTGTATATGTTGTTAACGTTGTTCCATCCGTGTCGACTTCTCTGCCTGACATTAGATATACCTTTCACCTGAACCTTGCTATAACAATTGTTGCACTCGTTCATATTGTTCTGTGAGTGTTGTACGTATTATCTTACCTTGTATGTTGTGACTACCGCATCCGAGTGGACTGATCCACCGAAAGCTATGTATGTCCTTTTGTGTTGTGTGTTCGTAGCCAAGTTGGGACTGATCCCTTTCAACCTGGAACTCACCTTCACCTTATTCCCCTCAGAGTGAAAGAACCATTGACACAAGTACACTTAGACTCACCAGGCACAGGAACCTCACTTCTCGAAGACTAAGTGAACCACTCTCCTGTGCTGACAAGCAAGAGTTGAGAAAAATCCTTAAGACAATGGCAACCGGGCCATCATATCGGATGGGACTCCCACAAAAAACAGTGTGAGGTCTAGTTGGGACTTCATACGGGGTGATCCCCTGATGTTGGCAGATCTAGCACCATCAACAAAATGCTTCAAAATGTATATAATGTACTGTAATATGGAAATGAACGCAATTAAAAATCAATATAGTTATCTGAGTTTAAGTTCCAAGAGAAAATATCTGTGTATATTTTTATGTTCATTCCATTGTATATCTTTTCTATTTTTTAGAATTCGTTTGTTGCTAATTTCTGTATAGGGTTAAAACCTGCATTTGGCATCAAAGTAGTTTTGGATTCAAGGGGACGCCTTTGCTACTGAGGGGTTTTTCTCGAGCCTGTGGTAGACCCTACTACAGAGGGATATCTAATACATTGATTCTTATAGTGAAAGAAGATGGTGAATAATGGAAAGATAGAAATTCAATGGACAAAGTTTTGTATTATGGAAACTCAAGATGGAGGATCTATTGCTGGATAGAGATCAATGGATAATTGTAGATCCAGGGATGACACCAACGAGAATGTCCACAAAAGACTAGGAAAAGTTAGATTAAAATGAGAAGAGAACAATATGATTGTGTCTCTTAGATTCAATATTGTTGAATGTATTACGGGAAGCTACGACAAAGGTATTGTGGGACAATTTAGGGACTTTGTATCAATCTAAGTCCATGGTGAATAAATTTTTCCCTCAGAAAAGGATATATAACTTGAGCATGAAGGATGGAGATTCTATGATAGAGTATTTGAATGTCTTTAATACTGTGGTAAGTCAGTTATTATTGTTGACATTAAAATTTTAGATGAAAGTAAGTGCATTAGTTTTTTTTGTTCTCTACCAGAATCGTGGGATAGTCTAGTTGTTTGCAGTGTCATGATCCGGATTATCCACAGTTTCTTGTTCATTCTGTCGACGTTTCAAACCCCAAAGGGGGTCCATCATCAGGACTAAATCAAAATATGAATGAAAGTTTATTGAGAGAAGAGAGCCTTCTGACCTGTGTATAAGTAAACCAATGGGTTTACTTCGAGTGGGTTTGAAACGTCGATAGAATGAACAAGAAACTGTGGATAATCCGGATCATGACACTGCAAGAAACTTCCACAAAAGCTTAAAATCTAGTCTAGTTGTTACTATAGGTAGCAATACAACTACCTTTAAGTTTGACGAAATAGTCTCATCCTTGTTGCCAGAGGAGATAAGATGGAAAAATATGGAGAGGTAGAATGGAGATGCCTTGTTTGTAAAAGGACGATCCAAGGAAAAAATAGAAATAAGTCCTCAATTGGGAGATCTAAATCTAGAGGGAGATGTAAATCTCTAGGAAAACCTGTAAAGGTATGCTGGAAATGTGGAAAAGAAAGGTATTAAAAAAAGGATTATATATCTAAAAATCCTGAGAAAGGAAAGGGATTTGATGATGCCCCTTCTATAGAAACAGAAACTACCTTTGATGAAGGTGGGGATGTATAATTGGCTTCTTCTTCAAGTGCATATGTAGATCATGAGGCATGGTTGATTGACTCAAGTGCATCCTTTCACTTCACTCCCCATAGGGAGTGCTTCTGTAATTACAAGAAAAATGATGGTGGTGATGTTTTCTTGGGGATGACAGAAAGGCTAGAATCATATGGCATAGAAAAGTCAAGCTAAAGTTGCAAGGTGAAAGGATTACAACACTTCCTCGTGTTCTACATATTCTTGCATTGGCTAGAAATCTGATTTTTGTAAGCAAGATGGAGATGCAAGTGTAAAAGTATTGTTCGAATATACCTGTAAGATGGTTCAAGGAGCACTATTATTGATGCGGGGAATTCATATTAGAACTCTATACAAGCTTCTAGGTAGAATTATTATTGATGGTGGCAACAATTATGTAGTTCCTGAAAGTAGTGGTCTCTAGAGAGAAGACTATGTTGTGGAATCAAAGACTTGGACATACTGGAGAGAAGGGCATTTGAATACCACATGGTAATGGTATGGTAGAAGGTATGTCTAATTTGTCTCTAGATTTTGATTTCTGTGAACATTGTGTATATGGGAAGTAGAATCAGGTGAGTTTTCCCTTCGGTGCTAAGAGGGCAAAATGGATATTAGAGCTTGTGCACAGTGATGTGTTTGGACCTATATCGGTTACAACATTGGGAAATTATATGTACTATGTATCATTTATAGATGAATTCTCGAGGAATACATGGATATATTTCCTCGAGAAGAAATATGAGGTTTTTAACAGGTTTAAAGAATTTAAGTCTCTGGTGGATAATCAGACAAAGAACAAGATTAAGGTGTTGAGGGAACACAATTGTGGAGAGTTTTGCAAGAAGGAATTCTAAGAATTCTATAAGTGTGGTATAGCACAACAAAATAATAATCCACACAAACCTTAGAAAAATGGAGTTTCAGAAATAATGAACATGATGTTGGTGGAAAAGGCAAGAAACATGCTTAATGGTGTTGGATTAGGGCAATAATTTTGGGTAGAGGCAGTGGATACTGCATGTTATATTTTTAATAGATATCCTTCATCAACATTGGATTGGTAAGAAACCCTCTCTCCTAGATCTCAGGGCACTTGGATGTGATGCATATGTACATCTTCCAAAGGAGAAAAGAACTAAGTTTGATAGTAAATCTAAAAGGTGCATCTTTATTGGGTATAAGGATGGTTTAAAAGGTTACAAGATTTGGAACCCTGAAACAAAGAAGGTTGTGTATAGTAAATATGTGGTGTTTAGAGAGGTGAGATATGTTATTAAATATGAAGTTCCATAAAAGGAAAAGGAGCCAAAGAAGATAGAGTTTTAGCTAAAGGAGGAAGAATCAAACTCCACAACAAAACATGAATTAGACGAGGAAAAGCCACAAACTCCAGTTTTGAGATCAATTTGAGAGAGGCAGAATCCAAAGAGGTATAGTCCATCTAATTTATGTTCAAATTTTTATGTATCTATTACTAATGATGATCCCATAACTTTCAGGGAGACAATGTATTCAAAGGGTGGAAAACTTTGGAAAAAGGCCATGGTTGAAGAAATGGAATGATCCAGGTGGATATTGGTGGCCACCTGCCAAGTCCACCTGGACCCCCACCATTGTCTTTCTTAGCATTTTCAGTTTCCTTAATTGTAGCACAACTTACTATTTTTAGCAGTTTTTCGGGTCCTGAACTTCCGGAGCCGTTTTGAGGCCCTAAACGACGTTTTTTTGGGAATCTGGGGCAACATGGGTCCATGGATTGATGTTTCCTCACAAAGTGGTAGTACTCGGATAGATCTTTCTAACGAGCTATCGTACGCGTCAAACGGAGATCGTATGCCAAAGTTACGACCCCAGGAAATTGATGTACCAATTTACCCAAACGGGGCCCACAATTTGGCGTTTCATCTTCTAAGGTTAGGTTTCGGGATGTGAAGGGTTTTTCATTGTTTCTCAACAATAAATAGGCCTTCGAGCCTCATTGTAACATAGTTCGAACAGTTCAGAGGCATGTAGCCGACACATCTCTTCTCAGAGATAAGCTACCATCGCCCTAGCTGGGTTATTTCTATTTGTAAGCATATTTCAGTATTTTACAGTAATGGAATGAAGTATTATTTCCACTGCATCTTTGTTTTTATGGTTATCGCATCTCTGTATTTATGGTTATCTCTGTAATCTATTGCGTTCCTGTTTAAATCCGGATCAGTGGTATCGGAGCAGTCTGCTTTTTCTCTGTTTTTCTTTGCATGTCCCCAACAAGGTCGGGATATAAGGAGTTAGGGCTTGAACTGGTTGAACCTTTGCAAGACCAGCCTCGCAAATCCCGACGGCCTCCCATGGCGGACGAGAAGAAAGACGAGGGGGCAGGAGATCCCATCAAAATCTTGCTCGAAGAAGCCCTCGAGCGACAACGGAACGCGATGATGGACAGCTTTGCCTAGATCCTTCAGCGGCTACCCAGAAGCAATGCATCGGCTTCCAAAAGCTACTCTGGAACCGCCACACCCTTTAAGGTACAAATTAATTTTGAAATCCCCATATTCGAGGGTCAGATAGACGCAGATGCCGTAGATAAATGGTTAAATCTGCTAGAGGGTTATTTTTCTGTTCATGAATTTTCGAGTCGGGAAAAGATTGTTTTTTCCCTTCTCAAAGCAGCCCCCCACGTCAAGGACTGGTGGGAAACCTACTGCGAGCAGAAGGATGAAAGTACTGGCTCACTATTTTCAGCCGCACCCACCTGGGATTCGTTCCGGGATGCCATCAAGGAACAGTACTACCCTGTCGGAAGCTATGAGGATGAATACATAAAGTGGACCACGCTGCGGCAGGGAAGGGACCAAGACGTGCCGGAGTTCACCAATCTTTTCCATACCCTTCGCACAAAGTTGGGTATCAAGGATTCGGAGCAAAATTTGATACTCAAATATCGTGGCTGCCTACACAAGTACATCCAGGAAGAAATACAGTTCCTAAACATCCCCTCGCTCGGCGCAGCATACCGATATGCCGTCAAGGTCGAGCAGAAGTTTAAAAAAAAGAAGCGAGACTTTGGATCTGCGAATCCAAAGCAGGGGAAAGGTGCCCCTAAACCATAGAGCAAAGGACAAAGCCAAGGCGGGACAGCCCAAGACAACCAGCCGAAGCTGCAAGCAAAGAACAGCGCCGCGAAGCCGAGAAAGGACACTGGAAAATGGTGCGAGTTCCATAAGAGCTCCACTCACAACACAAGTGAGTGTCGGGCCAAGCAGTCACTGGTGGCTGAGCTAAAGGTTTTAGAATCAGATGCATGTTCCGACTCTGAGTCAGAACCCAATAAGGGGTATGAAAAAGGGAAGCAGATCATTGATGCGAATCCCAGTGCCACTGTTGCTACCGCAAAGATCCAGAAAAATGAACCCGAAGATCCAGAGGAGGAGGAGCGTCTCTTCCACTCCCAGATGTGGGTAACGGGCTCCCTGATACAGTTCATTGTTGATAGCGGGAGTCAAAAGAACCTCATTTCGGCAGAGGTCGTGAAGCGGTTGGGCTTACCGACCACAGCACATCCACAACCATACACCATTGGGTGGCTTCACCAAGGACGAGATCTTCGCGTGAGCCAGCAGTGTCGCCTTCCATACAACATCAAGCCCTTCACGGATGAGGTATTGTGTGACATTGCTCCCCTTGAAGTTTGTGATGTATTACTAGGACAACCATACTTGTGGAAGCGACATGCTGTGTATGAATCAAGGCCCCGTGCTGTTATTATTACATTGGGAAATAAGTTGTTCAGGATTCCAGAGGTAGCACCACCTGTCGCCATCTCTTTGATTACTACAAAACAATGTAGTAAGATCATTTCCAAAACCAGGAAATTTTTTTTCCTGATGATACGCCCTCAAGGAAAGAAGAAGACAGTGGCCGCGGCCTCCAAACGGGGTCCCTCTGCACGACAACTACAGATGGACAAGGTTGTGGAGGAGTACGAGGACATCTTCACCTCCCCGGCAGGGGTTCCTCTGCACTGTCAAGTCAAGCACTCCATCGATCTAACCCCAGGTGAGCCGCTACCCAATGGACCAATTTATCGGCGCTCCGTTCTGGAGAACGATGAAATCAAGAGGCAGATTCAGGAGCTCCTGCAGAAAGGTCACATCTGTCCGAGTTCGTCGCCCTGTGGGAGCCCGATCGTGTTGGTACAGAAGAAGGATGGGACATGGAGACTCTGTATTGACTATCGGGCGCTGAACAAGATCACTGTCCGTAATAGGTACTCGATCCCGCAGATTGATGACCTCCTAGACCAACTAAAGGGGGCAAAATATTTCAGCAAGATCGATCTGAAGTCAGGATATCACCAGGTACCAATCGAACCCTCCGATGTGTGGAAGACTGCCTTCAAATCCAAGGAGGGCCTCTTCGAATGGTTGGTCATGCCTTTCGGATTGACGAATGCTCCTACAACCTTTATGAGGCTAATGGATGACATCTTGCGGCCATTCACCAACTCCTTTGTAGTAGTATACTTGGATGACATTCTGATCTTCAGCCAGAGTTGGGAAGAGCACCTCCACCACATCCGACAGGTTCTCCAAACACTGCGGCAACACAAGCTATGTGCCAATTTGGAGAAATTCACTTTTGGCATGACCCAGGTTCAGTATCTGGGATACATCATTGATGAACAGGGGGTGCATGTCGATCCATCCAAGATCCAAGTCATTCGAGATTGGCCCTCTCCAACCACTCTAACAGAGCTCCGCAGCTTTCTAGGTCTTGCCAACTTCTACCGCAGGTTTGTGTTGGGGTTTTCTCATATTTCTTGGCCCTTGAGTCAAGTCACCAAGGGCGGGGCAAAAGCAAAATTCTTTTGGTCTGAATCTCAACAGAAGGCATTCAGGGAGTTGAAGGATCGCCTCTGCACGGCGCCAGTGCTCGCGTTACCATATTTACAACAACCATTTGAGGTCGAGACAGATGCCTCTGACTATGCTATTGGCGCAGTCCTTACTCAACATGGACATCCAGTGGCATATCACAGTGAAACACTTTCAGACACAGTCCGGAAGTACCCCACTTATGATAAAGAGATGTATTCCATTGTACAGGCCTGCCGACAATGGAAGCATTACATTTTGGGGAAGGAAACGGTCATCCACACAGACCACCGACCTCTGCAATTCATACAGACCCAAGGGAAATTGCAAAATGATCGCCATCAGAAGTGGTCTACATACCTGCAATAGTTTCACTTGAACATCAAGTATAAAAAGGGCAGCACCAATAATGTGACAGATTGCCTCAGTCGGCCACCGATCATGGCGCTAACCACTGTGCTCAACTCTTGTGGGCACGAGACTTCTGACTGGCCACTTCTCTACAAAAGCGACCCAGAATTCGGCCACACATACCAGACACTCTTGGAGGGTCGGCATGTTGCAAATTTTCACCTCCAGGATGCCTTATTATGCCACCTCGGTCACCTTTGTGTTCCTTCAAGCGAGCGTGCCAAGATGATTTGGGAAGCACACTATAGTCGGGCTGCTGGGCATTTCGGAGTCGAGAAAACAGCGGCAGTACTACAAAATTATTTCTATTGACCGAATCTTCGATAGGATGTTGGGAAGTACATCAGATCATGTACTTTCTGTGCCATTGCCAAACCGACCATTAAGAAGCATGGCCTCTATACCCCATTGCCTACCCCTAGTCAACCTTGGGAATCCATCTCCATGGATTACATGTCAGGCCTTCCTTCCACTAAGCATGGAAATGACTGTGTTTTTGTGGTCGTCGACAGGTTCTCGAAGATGGCCATTATGATGGCCTGCAAGAAGAATATCACAGCAGAAGCCACTGCTAAACTCTTCTTTGAACGAGTGTGGGTGCACTTTGGGATCCCACAATCTATCATCTCAGATCGGGACAGTTGGTTTCTCAGCACATTTTGGTCTAGTCTCTGGTCAATGCTGGACACCAAACTCACGAAGTCCACAGCCTTCCATCCTCAAACTGATGGCCAGACAGAGGTTGTCAACAGGATGATTGTGCACATTCTGCGCATGTATAACTCAAAGCATCCACGCACATGGGACGAGAGCCTCCCCTATGTTCAGCACAGCTACAATCGAGCTCTTCACAGCTCCACTGGCCATAGCCCTTTTCAGGTGGGTTTGGGATTCCAGCCACTATGCCCCATTGATGTGGCCATACCACTTGCAGCTACTCACATGAATTCAACTCATGTCCAGTCCGAAACAGATAAGGCCACCAGCTTCATTGAGCGCATCCAACACATTCGCCAGCAGGTCCATGACATTCTTGAGAAATCAAATGCCAAGTACAAGCAGCGACATGATCAACACCGGGTGCCACACAAGTTTCAGGTGGGCGACAAAGTCTGGTTGCATTTGCAAAAGGAACACCTTACTGGAGCCTATCGGAAATTGAGACCACTCCGATATGGTCCTTACACCATTACTAAGGCGATGGGAGACAATGCATTTGAGCTCAGCATTCCCCCATTCCTTGGCCTGCACCCAGTGTTCAATGTGGACCGCCTTCGGCCATACTTTCCACCATTGCTAGACACATCCGACATTGCAAAACAGCTCAAACCCACAAAATTAAATCCAGATTGCATGGAACAAGCTGCAACTGATCGAATCATGGACACACAGATCAAGAACACTCGCCAACAGAATATCCAGCTGTATCGAGTTGTCAAAGCAGGCCAACTCCTTCAGCAGGGCAAGTGGCTCACCAGGGAACAAGTTCAGCAGAAGTTTCCTCATCTCATGGAGGAGCTCAACGCAATGGGGACCATTGCTTCCTAAGGGGGGAGGAATGATCCAGGTGGATATTGGTGGCCACCTGCCAAGTCCACCTGGACCCCCACCATTGTCTTTCTTAGCATTTTCAGTTTCCTTAATTGTAGCACAACTTACTATTTTTAGCAGTTTTTCGGGTCCTGAACTTTCGGAGCCATTTTGAGGCCCTAAACGACGTTTTTTTGGGAATCTGGGGCAACATGGGTCCATGGACCGATGTTGCCTCCCAAAGTGGTAGTACTCGGATAGATCTTTCTAACGAGCTATCGTACGCGTCAAACGGAGATTGTATGCCAAAGTTACGACCCCGGGAAATTGATGTACCAATTTACCCAAATGGGGCCCACAATTTGGCGTTTCATCTTCTAAGGTTAGGTTTCGGGATGTGAAGGGTTTTTCATTGTTTCTCAACAATAAATAGGCCTTCGAGCCTCATTGTAACATAGTTCGAACAGTTCAGAGGCATGTAGCCGACACATCTCTTCTCAGAGATAAGCTACCATCGCCCTAGATGGGTTATTTCTATTTGTAAGCATATTTCAGTATTTTACAGTAATGGAATGAAGTATTATTTCCGCTGCATCTCTGTTTTTATGGTTATCGCATCTCTGTATTTATGGTTATCTCTGTAATCTATTGCGTTCCTGTTTAAATCCGGATCATGGAAGCCTTGGAAAAAATTGAGGCTTGGGATATGGTGGAGTTGCCAACTGGAAGTAAACCCATTGAAAACAAATGGGGGTTTAAGATGAAGATGAATGCAAAAGGAAAGGTGGAGACATACAAAACCCCATTGGTAGCAAAAGGTTATTTCTAGGTGTTGGGAATTGATTTTGGTGATATTTATTCTCCTGTTGCCAAGTTAGGTTGTATTAGATTACTTTTATTTGTTACTACTATTGATTTTGAGGTAGAACACATGGATGTGAATCTTCACGGGGATATAGAAGAAGAGATCTACATGAAGCAACCATAAGAGATTGCGGTCAAGGGTAAGAAATAAGTGGTATACAAGTTAAAAAAGTTTATGTATGGGTTAAATAAGTCACCAAGGAAGTGGTATAAAAAATTTGATACGTATATATGGGGACTTGGCTTCAATAGGAGAAAAGCGGATCAATGTGTATATTTTAAATTAATTGGTGATTATGTTATTTATTTATTATTGTATGTGGATGATATGTTGTTGATTGGAAATGACAAAGATACTATATAGGATTTGAAGATCCAATTCTCTTCTAAATTTGACATGAAGGTTCTTGGAGTTGCAAACTATGTTTTGGGTATGGAAATTAAATGAGATCAGGTAAAGAAGAAGCTCTATTTAAACAAGAGGAAGTGTGTTGAGACAGTATTGCATAGGTTTAATATGCAGGAGAGTAAATCGGCAAAGATTCCTATTATTGTAGGTGTAAAGTTATCTGTTGAACAATGTCCTAAGACACAAGAAGAGGAAGAGGACACGTACTGCATTCCATATGTGAGTGTAGTTGGTAGATTGATGTATGCATTGGTTTGTATTAGACTAGACCTTGCACATGTAGTGAAAGTATTGAGAAGGTTTATGTCAAAACTAGGGAAGGAGAATTGGATAACGGTGATTCAAGTTTTTAGGCATTTGCATGGCACTAGTGATTATGGTATGTGCTACCAAGGAAGACTAGGATTGGAAAAAGTTTTGGAGATACATGGATTTGTTTATGCAGATTGGTTTGGATATATGTGTTGGAGCCTTTGTTAATTTTGAAGAGTTTTGACCAGTTTTGACCAACCATAGGGTGGGAAAGGACAAATGGTAGCAACAGTTGGGTGGCGAAATGAGTAGTTGCGGGAACGTAATGGCAAGGTGGCAGCAGAAGGCAAAGGTAGTTGAGGAGAAGAGAAAGCATAGAGGTAGCCAAGGAAGCAAGCAGCCGAGCGAGAACTGGCAGTCTAGCCAGCCGAGAAGGATATAAAAAGAGGAAGAATAGAAAGGAAGTGGTTGGTCCTTGCTACTCTCATGGTTGTTGGCTATTGGAGGTGTTGCTACTATTGTTGTTAAGTTTCATTGATTTTTGGGGTTGTTGCTGAGACACTGAAGGATTGGGCCACTGAGGAGGTACACAGACACCGAAGTAGAAGCAGGAATGGCTAGGTACTAAGGAACTAAGTTGCGGAGCAGATCTGACCCGAGCTACTGAGTCGGGTATTCTCTGTATTGTTGATGGCGAAGAGCTGAGTTATAATGTATTATGTTCTAACACTTTAATGTAATTTGAGTTGATGATTGTTAAGACTCATAAGTGTATTGCACATCTTGCATTATGGCTTATCAAAATTTTATTTAGTCTCCTTGTTACATGAGGCTGGTGCTTGATAGATCGATACTGGTACGTTGTTAGTTCTGTGGTATATATGATGAGTCCCTATGTATGAGTTTAGGATATCATTATCTATGTTCCATGTTTTATGAACACATGTGTATGACTACCTATGTCTAACTTAGATCCCCTCAATTCCATGTTGAGCCCTTCTCCCCTTTTGGTCGCAAAGCACTTCAGGTGAGACTCTTTGACCTTCGGAGTGAGGTGAAAATGATAGCACTGTCCTAGACTAAAATGGACCATTGTTGGCCTTCCATTCCCGAACTTGGGGTCTTTTCCCTGATGACTCACTTGAGCCAACAAATAGTTTTGTTGTCGGGACCTAAGATTAGGAGAATAGGTTAAGAATATGGTGTCAAGGGTGTTTAAGAGAGAGATCAGAAACTGGTGGAATAAAAAAGTAGACCAATTTGTAGTAGAAAGAGCTAACCGCGGGAATTAGCCGATCAACAAGGTGCTTAAGCAGATCCTATACGCCGATAGCTCAAATGACCAATATGAAATTTTCTGGTGCAAATTCCCTGAGGACCTGTACAATTGGTTGAGGGAACTGAAGTGACAAAGTCCTTTGAGCGGATTGGCGAGAGCCTGCCATAGCTGGACTTCATCCGAGACTGCATTATTACAACAACTACATAACAATTGGACAAGAGTAGTTTTTTTTCTGGGTGAGAACTACGGTAGAAGGGTATGTAGTTGATTTTGCTGCGGAAAGTTATTAGTCCTACTCAAAGGCGGAGGCAGTGTTCAACTCCGAGCTAAGGGGGGAATTTATAAGGGAAATCTCGATGTGGATTAAGATGCTTTTGGTAGAAGAGGGAATGCTATCTCTAGCCATTGCCGGGATGAAAGCGTAAAACCCTAGTATCGGGGGAAGGAACTAAAGGGGAAAATGTTTCCCACAAGGGGATAAGGATGCTGCGAGGGATGGATGCAGAAGGATTAAAGAAAGAAAGGGATTTTAAAGCACAGAGAAGGGCACTGTTAGTAGATAAGTGGCAGGTAGGAGCAGCTCAGGCCCTAGGGAAAAGAAGGAGAGGGTACTGCTCGATAGGAGCGGCGATGGAAAAACCCCAAGTTGAGATGAAGGGGGAAGAGGATGCTAGGGAACCAAAATATGGGATAAAAGGATGCCGGAATTAGGAATAGGAGGAAGGACATTCCCTGCAAGTTGCAGAAATAGGATCGCAATAGGGAACTGGAGGAGGACTATCCTGGAATGTTGCGTATGTGGGATCCCAATCAGGAACCTATTGGGGATCCTCCCTGCAAGCTGCAAAAGAAGAAACGCAAGATCGGCACC
Organism: Pinus tabuliformis; assembly: GCA_031772625.1. NCBI lineage: Eukaryota > Viridiplantae > Streptophyta > Pinopsida > Pinales > Pinaceae > Pinus > Pinus tabuliformis. The sequence goes on from CM062811.1 coordinate 1,266,035,704, forward strand.
CATGCTGGCACGAGGATGATGGCATCATGGGTGACAAAATGAGGAAGTTATTCAATGAATAACCAACATTTTCCAAAGTTCAATGATCCTAACCCCAAAGAACAAGCGACGTTTTCCCAAACCTTCCCCTGGTATCTTATCACAAACTAGAAGAGTTCATCTTAACCTAACAAAAGCAGTGCGAGTATACAGGGCACGAGAAAAATACAAGACTGGTCTCAATACTGGGGGTGATACTAGAACTGGCTATAGTAGTAACTTGGGACTATAGGGGTTGCTACAGCCGGGAACCAACGGTTTTGTATTGTTAGCTAATATTCAGAAAAATATGGTGAGATTATTTACAAGATATGAAAAGTTTGCAGGCAAGGGGAATGAGGATGTGGAGCAACACTGGTACCTCTGCGAAGCCATCTAGAGAGCCTGCCAGACTTTGGAAAATGTTCGAGCAGTGGAATTCCAGACCACACTTAGGGAATGGGCTCTACGCTAGTTCATAAAGTGGGCAGAACAAAACCAGAACCCAACCATATACGACATTAAGAGGGGACTTGTGCAATAATTCAAAGTATTGCAAATCGATTAGCAAGGGCTATTGGAGTTGTGCGAAATTAAGCAGAGGGAGGGAGACACTGTGTGGGAGCTCATGCAAAGGTTTAAGGATGCCATTACCAAGCTAAGTTATACTTTAGAACCAAACCACCAGCGAGGCTAGTTCATCAAGGCGCTCTTTCCCTTGACCAGGACACCATTGACACAACAGAAGATAGGAACCCTATAGGATGCTTTAGAGCAAGCATCGCAGATAGAAGTGATGGTAGGATATCCCCACAAATACCATGGAGGCACAAGTTTGCAAGATCCAGTAATCATGGGCTTGCAAAGCCAGATCGCGAACCTAACCAAGAAGCTGAGGGATCTTCAGCTAGTATGATCGGCTAGGCCCAATGTTTGGTGCACCCATTGCCTGGTGGAGGGGCACGTTGTGACAGAATGCCCGCAATTACAAGGTCTTAACCAAGAAGGAAGGTGGTGGGGACATCGGGAACCACTCCGACCATAAGGGTTGCGGCCATCAGGGTGTAAGGACCCTTCCCAAGAAGGAATAACATAGATTTATATGAAATCTGTAGAACGTATGGACACCTACCGTGGATGTGTCCAATGCTGCAAAAGTACTCTAGCGTTCCCAATAACAACTACTCATCACACTGATCAATGTCGGGCGCTAGATGCTCTGACAGAATGACTGGATAGATCCACGTTCCGAGTCAACGAGGGCAAGGAGGAAATGGACGTGGAGGGAGATTGAGGGGCAGAGGACTTCTAAGATACTACAACTGTGATCAAGAAGGACATGTCACAAGGGAATGCCTACTCCTGAGAAGACCATGGTGTTCAAAGTGTAGATTTAACGCCCATGCGACAGAAGACTACCTAGAGCTAATCACGAAATGGGAAGAGAGGACCAGACAATGAGGGGCTAACCTGGTGAATGCTGAGCCTTAGATCGACGAAGGTCTCCCTGCAACAAATATCAATATAGTCACCCGAGGATTGAAGAAGATAGCGGAAGATCACTACACTGAGGAAACCCCCATGATCGTCAAAGTGGCAGCACCACAAAAGGCATATCAACCCGAGCGCCAGAAGCATTATTACCAAGAAGCAACCAAATTGTTCGAAGGGATGACTAAAGATAGGGACACCCGAGGTCCACAAGTCTGTGGGCCCGACCCTGCCCAACCCATTGGGGAATGGTTTAAATTGTTCTTAAAAATTGTTGAAGATGAGATCATGCTAAGGGAATTACGGAAAAACTTGAAAGCCACGGTATCCGTAGAGTAAGAGGACGAGGGACAACCTTGTGAAGTCTGGCCAGAAAAAGCCTCCAGGAGGGTGAAGTGGAATAATAATAGAAGTGAGAAGGAATTCTGAATCAATGCATAGGTGGCAGGATTCAAGATAAGGGACACCATGCTAGATCTCAGATCGGACGTAAACATCCTACCTTGGAAAACCTGGGAGGCAATGGGGAAACTGCAACTGAAGTATTCAACAATTCAGTTGAGAATGGCAAATCAATACTGCATACTGCCCATCGGGAGATTAGAGAATGTAGAGGTTTATGTAGTAGGATTAAAAACACACACTAAATTCAAAGCAATAGACATTATGGGGGACAAAGACCCATATCCAGCACTCCTCGGGATTGACTGGGCATACGAAAACTATGCCATCATAGATTTGAAAAAGGAACTGATGATATTCAAAGCAGAAGGCCTGAGGGTGATTCAGCCGCTAGACCCTTATCAAGGACCTAGGTTCACAGAACCAACAGATGATAGGGAAGAACCATGGATGTTATACTAGTTGTATACTCTCATGGTGGGAAAGAGGAAAGGTTACATAAATCCTACAGCCGAAGGATCAGTTAGTTGGAGGAGCATCCAAAGTTCAGAAGCTACATAGGATGCACGGCAGCAGGATGGATACGAACTAACAACCCGGGGATATGCAATGATAAGTCGAGTAAAATGGGGAGACATAGGAAAGGACAACATCTCGAAGTATGGTGGCCTTGAACCAATAGATAAGTTCCTAGACAGGATGGACCAGGCTGTACTAGAAGACAAGAGAATACCTTTCTGGACATTGTTCTCATGGCAACATTGGCAAGATGGTGGAAAGCACACTGCCAGGTATTGAAAGACTGGACAGATGCAAAGCAAGAATTAAAGGAAAGGTTTAGCAAGAAAGAAGAGCAACCACTAGACCAAAAAGAATACACGGGGAATTCAAGTCCTAGGAACATGTCAAAAGGTGCACAACCAATTGGGAAAGCTGGGGACTACTAAGGAATCTATGGGTGCATGCCTTTAGATACACCCTCAGCACCATCCCCTGGGTGTGGTACATCCATGAAGAATTATGATGACAAACAATTGCTTGGGATGCCTTGAAAACACAGTTCATTGGTGATTTATCATTCAAGGATAGTGAAGAACAAATGACAAAAACGCTTCAAGTAGTGAAAGGAGTTTTGTTCACTCTGGAGACGCAAGTGGAGGGGGTGCATGAAGAAAACTTCCTACAATACTTATTTGACATGGAATCTCCAAGACTAGTAACCTTCGATAGAATTGACGCAGAACTAGAAGAAGATGGATTAGAAGGGCTTAGACATCTAGCCTTTGAAGAAACTGAGGGAGAAAGGGGGATTCACGAGAGTCCCTCGACAGAAGGTGCTCATCTCCTACCAATGAAACTGAGAAAGTAGAATGTAGGGATAGAAGATAAACCCAAGATAGCATCAGTAGGAGACTACTGGGATGAATAGACCACTAAAGAAATTTTTGACTTGCTACAAGAATACTAGGACCTGTTCCCAGCTTCGGTAGTTGAGCTCAAGGGGATAAAAGGTAATTTGGGAGAAACGAAAATTGTTCTAAAACCAGGAGTTTGACTAATGAAGCATAGACCATACTGGCTGAACCCAAGGGTCAAAGAAAAAGTTAAATGGGAGATTGATAAAATGTTGGATGTAGGAATCACTTTTCTAGTTGATGAAGCTGACTAGATAAGCCCTATAGTGATTCAAAACAAGAAGGATGCGATTGAGATTAGAGTATGCATCGACTATAGAAGCATGAACAATGCATGCGTGCACGACCCGTTCCCCACACGCTTCAGCGATGAAGTCCTAGACAATGTTGTGGGGAATGAGGCTTACTCGTTCACATATGGCTTCTCGGGCTACCACCGAGTCCGAATAGCTGAAGAAGATAAAAGGAAAACAACACTCACGATGGAGTGGGGGTCGTACACATACAATGTAATTCCATTTGGATTAAAGAATGCGCCAACAGTCTTTTCAAGGATTGTAATAGAAACTTTCCGACACTATATTCATAAGTTCCTAAAAGTCTACATGGACAAATGGATAGTGTACAACCTATTGAAAAAGCACACCAACCTATTGGGAGTAATGTTCGAAAGATGTAGACAATTACATATCTCTTTAAATTTGAAGAAGTGCATTTTCGCGGTTCCCTTTGGAACCCTACAAGGCCATATTGTGTGCAAATATGGAGTCTGCATTGACCCTACCAAAGTAGCAGCAATCAGCCACATGGAACCACCCCACAACATAAAACAATTAAGAGCAACTTTAGACCATATGGGGTACTACAGAAGGTTCATCAGAAACTATGTAACCATAACAACCCCAATGGAGAGACTACTAAAGAAGATAGAGGAATTCATTTGGACAACAAATTGTCAAGCAAAGCTCCACAAATGAAAAGAAAGGTTAGTAAGTGTGTCCATCTTAGTATACCCTGACTGGAAAAAAATGTTCCATGTACCTATTGATGCATTTGGAATAGCACTAGGAGTAGTCTTGGCATAACTAGGAGAGAAGATGGATCATCCAGTATACTACGCAAGAAGAAATCTCTCCATGGTGGAAAATAATTATACAACAACAGAACGAGAGGCTCTAGCAATGGTCTACTCTCTCAAAAAGTTTAGGCACTACCTGCTGTGGAGTACTAAAGAAGGTATGTTTTTGGTAATTATTTTAGCATCTTTTCATTAGAACTTACAAACCTTTTGCATCATGAACTAGGTAAATGATAAAGAATTGCAATATAACCTATGAGATTAATATGCAGATCAAAAACGCTGACAATTGTCATTTTCTTATGCAGGAAGAAGGAAAAACGAAAAACTATTGTTCCAAAGGAAAGGACAAGGACGGGTTAACTGTTGTCCCTTTGATGGGGAACCATATGCAAACAAGGAAAAACAAATCAAAGTGAATCAACCCTGGAAAGGAAGTGGAGATATCGGCTCCGCGCAAGAAAAAAAAGAGATAACTGAGGACTAACGGTTCGGCGAATCCCTCAGGATCCTTTGATCCTGAGGGATCGCTGCTTTAACTATTTTTGCACCTAGACATCTCCACCTTCACCATTATAAAAGGGGCAGCACTGTTAGCCCGAAGGGTCTGTCGAGTCTGTTATGATGTTTTATGTAATCTCTCCTAAAGATTGAAACTTTGATCATCGAGTCTCGTTGAGAACTGATCTACTATAATTCTGTCTTATGCATTAATACAAACTTGGTTGCTATTTCATCTCTGAGTCTGGAATAACTTCAAGCGGTGTACCCCTCGAGGCTAAGGGCCCAGCCCTGGAGGACACTTTCTCCTGTACTATTACTTTTGGTTTTTGCATGGTTTGCTTATCAACATTATTCAATAATCTGATATGTTTTTTTAGTTTACATCACACACTCTGTTATGTTCGATTTACTGAAGTTTATGAAGACAGAACCATTGTATTAACTTTGCAACGTATTACTGTCCCTTTAAGTGTTGATATGGTATTGCCGGTCTTTACAGAATACTATTACTGTTCAATTACAGAGTATCTGTGTTGTACATTTATTTCATTGGTATCACTGAACTCATCTTAGGAATTATGTTCTTTGTGATTGTTGAATCTATAGACATTGTTGTTCCATTCTGAAATAAAGTTGTAATCTTTATAACTGAGATTGATAACTAGTTTACCAAGATCATGTTACTATTAAGGTGTGCCGTGTGCATATATGTATGGTTTTCAAGCACTGTTCTATAATCTATCATTAATCAGTGTTGTTCCATTTTTGTGTGTTGTTCAATTCGTCCTTAAAAGTGAAGGATTGCCATTTGATTCCTATAGGACACGATTATTGCATTTGATCTTGTAGACTAAGGCATTGTTGTTTATTAAATTCAATCGCTGTTACAGTTTCCTGTTTGCTGTTCTATTTCTTATTTGATGTTCTATTTCTTACTTGTCGTTCCATTTCTTGTCATTTGCATTATTGTTAGTTTGGGTGTGAAGAACGATCTAAGACTGTAGTGGGCGTCGACATTCACTGTCTGGTCCCCAGATCCACGATCTGTTCCCTGATTTCCTTTGATCCCATCAGTTTACAAAGGGACAAGTTACTGCCACTGAACCCTTGACTGATAAATTGCTTAGTTTTCTGAATGTGTGGTTTAGTCTTTCAAAGTAGTTTGTTGTAAGCTAGCATCCATTTACTCTTGTATCTTTTGAGAACTATACTACTAGCATTACTCTGGCAAATGATAGCCTCAGACTGAGACACTCTTTGAAATAAAAAAACATTTCTTGATTGACAAACTAATGTGAGGTAATTAGAGGTGAAAGAGACCCTTTTTATAGCTCGACATTTTGGCGCCGTTGCAGGGGAAAGAGTGTAGCCATTTGTTCCTTTTAAGAGTAGTGTAAGAACCTACTAGGGAAGAATTGGGTTTTAAAAGGGAAGGTAAGAACCTACGTGTGGAGCATGTAACAGCCCTACTCCCCTGCCCGCTTTCCTACATATTTACTGTTGTTTTGTTTGGATAGAACCTAGCAGTTGATTTGTGTGCATGACTAAGCAGAAAAAGCCAGAAAAGAATCCCAAACCTCTACCCAAGCCAGAAAAAGCTAAGGGGCCGGTGACCCTTGGCCGATCAACCTTCATAGACGAAATCTTCAAGAAAGCAGAATCTCAGCCTTCAGTAGGACCCAGAAAAGTTATCTCTAGACAACCTACTAGTTCCCTTCAGGCCACAGGATCACCATCTGTAGCCTTTGCTGAGGTGCATAGTCAAACTGAAGAGCAGGACTTTCAAGAAATTGAAAATTCTACTCTAGAACTATTGCAAGAAGGGAATTTCAGCAATCTTTGTGAAGGAGGAGGAGAGACAGGGGAAACTAAGGAACCGAGGTCACGTCTTGGGTCAACTCAACCATTGAACAGCCCAGACAAGGGAAGTGCTGCAAAAATCAGTTTTGAAGAAACTCAATCTCCTCAGACATTGGGCACTCTCATTATCCCAAATAGAGGAAGTGCTATCAAAACCATTCCTGTTAAAGCGATTCCCTCTCAACCTAGGAATACCCTCCTAGATATCCCAGAAGGTTATTGGCATATATTCGAGCAAATGGCTCAAAACCAGCCAAACACCCAAACCTCTACATTGCAATACCCCATAGTGGATACTGCAGCAAATGTGCCTATGAAAGCAATCCCTCTTCAACAAATCCCTACATTCTATTTGAGTTCGATGTGCTATGTAGGGGATATGATTACACCACTGACCCCTAGAAACTGAAATTATTTCCCTCTACATTAAAAGGGGCTGCCTTAAGATGGTTTATGGGATTAGGTGGCAGGGTTATAAATAACTGGGATCAAATGAAAGAATCTTTTCTAAAAAAATATCAGGACTATTGCAGGTCTAGAGAACTGAAGGACGAAATATTCTAGATGGTAGCTAGACCAAATGAAACATTAGAGGAGTATGTGGAACATTTTCAGTATAATCTTCAAAGATCTCCTTATGCATCACTACCTTTACCTGATAATGTGTTGAAAACAACATTAATTAGGGGCATGAAGGAACAATGGATTGAAACATTAAACATTATGGGAAAAGGAGATATTTATCAGGAAAATTTTGCTGACATTATTGATTTATGTATCAGGAGCTCGAGAGGCAGCACAAGATTAAAACCAGTAGAACATGATCGATTTGTAAGAGATAATAAAATTTCAACAGAAGGAGTAACGCGTACATAAATTGGAAATTTATTGGAAAATTTCAAAATTGATATACTAGGGACACTAACTACCCAACTTGATATTATGCAGACCAAACAGAAGAAAATGGAGGTAGAAACAAATTTGGCAATCTTCTGTCCCCGATGCAGGAAGAAACATAGCCATAAGGAATGTCCACTAGATGCAGCCCAAACATGCACCATCTGTACAAAAGATCACCTTACGGAAAGTTGTCCCTCACTTCCCGGATTAAAAGCAGTATATAAGGAAGCAGAAGAAGAGCCAGAATCGGTGTATCTGCTCAACCAACGCCGTCAGTGGCAGCCGCGACAGTCTGGTATGTTTTCAGACCCAACTTCTTCTTTTCAGTCTCCACAGTATAATGCTCAACAATATAATATGTGGCAAAATCAACCTCAACCTCCGTTTCCAAATTGGTCACCACAGTCATTTCCTTCATCAACCCCATGGCTGAAACAGGCAAGCCAATCTAGTTGGGCGAATTTTCCCTATGCCCCACCATATTGGTAAAGTAATGCATACCCACCATAATGGACTCCCCCTACTTCACAAAGTCTAGCCTAGCAGACGAACTGGCAAAGACCGATGCATCAGCTAGTAGGAACCATTCCGCTCCCTCAACCTACACTGCCAGCCTTACAATAAAATCCCCAGTCTAATCTGAGACCACAACTCCCAGCCCAACCCAACCCCAATCCAAATAACAGACCGGTCCAATCTGTCCAAATAGTAGAAACATCAGAGATAGGAGCCGATCTAAGGGAGTGTAATGATTTTCAGCTAAGATATGGGCGTATTATTGAAACTGAGGGAGATAAGACAGCCCATGTTGAAAATCAGTTACCCAAAGAACAACTGTCACAAGAGGAGGATGTGAACAAACAACAAACTCATAACCAAGCAACCACATCCTCTCCCCCGTTCCCAGAACGATTAATCATACCTCGGCCTACACAATATCCTGATTTTGACATTCTGGGAGAGTTACAAAATTTGTACATAAAAATTCCATTCCTCCTAGCAATTTAAGACATTCTGATATATGCAAATACTATCAAAGAATTGTGTGTAAAGAAACCAAGGAGGAATATAGCAAACAATCCAAGAGTCCAAGTAGTTGGCACTCTATCTGACTTATTATTAGGAAAAGAAACACCCATTAAATAGGAAGACCCAGGAAATCCAACAGTCACTGTACAAATTTATGGTCAAACTTTCCCCAATGCCTTAGTTGATCTAGGAGCAACAATTAACATCTTAACAACTACTACTTGCCAAAATCTAGGAATTACATCTGCAGAACCCACCTCTACCTTACTAGAACTGGCTGACTGATCTATGGTTAGGCCAGAGGGCACACTACATGATGTCATGGTATCTGTTGACTCCTGGGAATATCCGACCAATTTTCTGATAATAAATCCCAAAAGCTGACTTGATGGACATCCATTGATTTTAGGTAGACCTTGGCTTGCAACTTTTGATGCCTATATTGGCTGCCGACAAGGGAATATGACTATAACGAGAGGGGCGAATATCAAGAACTTAGCTTTATATCCTCCAGCACAGCCAAGTGTCACAATAATCAAAACTAATAAGCACCCTGTATCATACCTTACTAACAACATTAGATCTCCATTAACTATACAAGAGGCACTTGATTTTAAAGGCTAGATAGAAGACGATGCCATTAATAATTTTATTAGTCAAATTGAACTCAGATCCCGCACACAATGTCACATGATAGAGGCAGCCTTCGATAATGAATTAGAAGAAGATCCTCTTAAAGATACACATGATCAAACAATACCTGTTACCTCTGTTGCAAATAGTAAAGTTGTGGAAATTGAATCAAGAAAAACCTTAAACATTAATGCTAACCTCACCTCCGAACAAGAAACGAAGCTCATCCATTTATTAAGGAAATATAAAGAATAATTTGCATGGGACTACCCTGATATGAAAGGAATTGACCCCCAATTATGTACACACCACATTTAAATAGAAAAAGATGCGAGACCTGTTCGCCAACCTCAAAGGAGACTTAACCCTCATCTAAAAGATGTGGTAAAAGATGAACTTCAAAAACTTTTAGATGTCAATTTCATCTATCCTATCTCCGATAGTAAATGGGTCTCTCCGCTTGTGGTGGTACCAAAAAAGAATGGGAAATGGAGAATTTGTGTGGACTACAGAGAACTAAATAAAGCAACACAAAAAGACCACTTCCCTCTCCCATTCATCGATCAAGTATTAGACACTTTGGCAGGAAAGAAATTCTTTTCTTTCCTAGATGGCTTCAATGGATACAATCAGATTCAGATTGCCCCTGAAGACCAAGACAAAACCACTTTTACTTGTCCTTGGGGAACATTTGCCTACAGAGTTCTACCTTTTGGATTATGCAATGCTCCTACAACATTCCAAAGGGCTATCCTCAGTATTTTTTCAGAATTAATAAATGAAGGACTTGAAGTATACATGGATGACTTTACACCGTACAGAGACGATTTCGATCCAGCGTTGGATACACTGGAAAAAGTCCTACAACACTGCATTGCTACCTGGCTTTGTTTAAGCCATGAAAAATGCTATATGATGATGACTGAAGGACTTATTCTAGGACACTATATTTCAACAGCTAGCATTCAGGTAGACCTAGCCAAAATCCAAATAATTTTTCTTATTCCCACTCCTACCACTCAAACGGAGGTACGCAGTTTTCTTGGATTTTCTGGTTATTATAGGAGGTTCATAGAACATTTTTCGCATATTGCTGTGCCCTTGTATGCACTAACAGGTAATGTTGATTTTCTTTGGACAGAAAAATGTGAACGTGCTTTTCAGGATCTGAAGAAGCTTGTGTCCACAGCCCCAGTCCTTCGAGGACCAAATTGGGATTTGCGATTTCAGATATTATCTGATGCCTCAGATATAGCAATTGGAGCAGTCCTTGGGCAGGAAGAGGATAAAAAGCCATATGCAATTTATTATATTAGCAAAAATTTATCCCCTGCTGAACTAAATTACATTGTTACTGAAAAAGAATTTCTAGCTATAATACATGCTGTCAATAAGTTCAGACATTACATTACTAGATATTCTGTTATCTTGTATACAAATCATTCTGCCATAAAATATTTATCAAACAAGCCTATCACGAATGGCAAAATAACTAGATGGCTGATTTTATTATAGGAATTTGATATTACAATCAAGGATCGACCTGGAAGAGAAAATCCTGGAGCCGATTTTCTCTCAAGAATGCCAAAGCCAATTGATGCAGCAGCAGTTGAAGATCAATTTCCAGATGAGCATTTGTTTGTTGTTGCTGTTAAAATGCCATGGTATGCTGATGTTGCCAATTACCTAGCAGTAGGTAAACTACCGAAACATCTAACCCCTAATGAGCGGAAACAGATTGTTCAGCAAAGTGCTTGATTCTCTTGGGTTGGAGGCTACCTGTTCCACACAGGGGCAGATATGCATATCAGAAGATGCGTTCGCGAAGATGAAATCTTTGACATTTTAAAAGCCTGCGATGACGAACCATGTGGCGGACATTTCGTTGATCGCAAGACTAGACACAAGGTGCTGCAAACACGGTATTATTGGCCTACAATTTTCAAAGATGCAAAGAAATTCGTCCAAGCTTGTGATAGTTGCCAGAGAGCAGGACGCCCTGGTCAGTCCGATGAGATGCCCCTGAACCCATAGCTAGTCATTGAACCATTCAAATGATGGGCCCTTGATTTCGTTGGACCAATTAACCCACCCTCGAACCAGAAAACATATATTTTGGTGGCAACAGAATATGTCACCAAATGGGTCGAAGCAGAGGCATTGCCGAGAGCTACAAAAGATTCTATCATATAGTTCTTGTTCCACATATTTGTGCATTATGGCCTTCCAAGAGATATAATTACAGACGGTGGACCACTACTCCATACCACCCATAGGCGAATGGTCAGGTAGAAAGCAACAATAAAATAATAGAAGCAATCCTAACAAAAACAATTGCATCACATAGATGTGATTGGGCTTCCAGACTACCAGAAGCACTGTGGGCTTACAGAAAAACATGGAGAAGCACCACTGGTTACTCACCTTATCAATTAGTGTTTGGAAAGCAACCTATTTTTCCCATAGAATTTGAAATCCAAACATTGCGAACAACACAGAAAATTGGATTGGATCTAACTGAGGCATAGATTAATTGATTACAACAGATCAATGAGCTTGATGAAATCAGGCTCTCTTCACTCCAAAACACTGCATTGATCCAACAACAACGAGCTAAATGGCATGATGCTCTCATTAAAAATAAAGCCTTCCACGAAGGAGACTGGGCACTTTTGTACGATTCCAGATTTCAGGACTTTCCTGGGAAACTCCCGACTCGTTGGTTGGGACCATATGAAATCTAGAAGGTACACGCCAATGGTACTCTTACTCTAATCACTATTGACGGTTCTGGATATGCCTTCAAGGCAAATGGCCACCGAGTTCGTCTTTATCGCAAACCACTCACTCAGGAGTCCTTCTGTCAGCAGCTACACCAAGACTCTGATATGGAAATTGTGGGGGAGGGAGAGAAGTCTTCCTCACCTGTGATTCATTAATTCATTTATTTCGTTTTACACTTTGTACATAATTTTTTTGTTTTGTTGAATTATTTCTGTATTAACACCTTGCTGTTACTTTTCCAAGCAGAAGCAATTTTATTATTGTTTTTGCTGTTCCCTTTCTCAAATGAACAACATTTCCATATTGCTGTTCCTTTTTCAAAGGAACAACACCTTTTGGATTAGCCATTCATCTTGCTTTAATTTTGTTCTTTTTCCTTACTTTGTGCTTTTTGTTGTTCCTTTTCCAAAGGAACAACATTTTTGCTTTCTGTTGTTCCTTTTCCAAAGGAACAACATTTTCGATTTTTGCTATTCCTTTTCCAAAGGAATGGCATTTGCGTGATCTGCTATTCCTTTCCCAAAGGAACAACATTTTCGATTTTTTGTTGTTCCTTTTCCAAAGGAACAACATTTGTGTGATCTATTGTTCCTTTTCCAAAAGAACAACATTTTCGATTTTTGTGGTTCCTTTTCCAAAGGAACGACATTTGTGTGATCTGTTGTTCCTTTTCCAAAGGAACAACATTTTTTATTTTTGCTGTTCCTTTTCCAAGGGAACGACATTTGTGTGATCTGCTGTTCCTTTTCCAATGGAACAACATTTTCGATTTTTTGCTGTTCCTTTTCCAAAGGAACGACATTTGTGTTATCTGATGTTCCTTTTCCAAAGGAACAACATTTTCGATTTTTGTTGTTCCTTTTCCAAAGGAACGACATTTGTGTGATCTGCTGTTCCTTTATTGAATATTTATTGGATCTCTCTTTTCTATCTTTTTCTGAGCTGGTTTCATAACATAAATGCTGAATGAAGAAGGCTTTGAAAGGTTAGAGACAATATGCTAGTTTTCGCAGAAACTATTATCTATAACACTTTGAGAAGTTAGAGACAATATGTTGTTTTCACATAAACTATTATCTGTAACATAGAAGAAATATAGACATAGGGGTTTTAAGTATAGGAGCGCTCTTTTAGAGGATTTTAACTTCATTCACATAAGAAAACAAAGACTTGTAGCTTCATTACTATACTTAAAGAAAATAAGACATATGATAACACATAACAGAGAAGTTACAAAATCATACCCAACAATGTGTGGAAAACTTCTGATTCTTTAATCAATCAATAGTTTATCAAAAATACAATAGCCTAGTCTCCAGGTTCTTCAAAATTTGAACCCTCTTTCTATAAGTTTTCCTCTTTTTATACATCATGTGACAGTTGATAATCACCAAAACTATCAAACTGCTTAACTATATCCTAACTGTCTAAAGTAAAAATCATTACAGAATATTACATTGGAGGGTAAAAGACACCTCATTCTCAAGAAAATAAAATAACAGGAAGTAACAAAAATTAGAATATAACTGATGATGGTTGCTCGCTGTTCGGATCTGTGGCTTGACTGCTGATGAAGTTTCTATGTAGATGTTCTGATAATAGCTAGACTGTTTTAACAAAGCAAAACTGCATCTTTACAAGATTCTGTGTGTGGCTATGGGTTATGGGCCCACATATGTATCAGAAATGTTCTGATTGGTGGAAATACAAAGAAACCTTTATGGCCCACATATATCAGAAGTGCTCTGATTGGCAGAAACATAAAGAAACCCGACCAATCACCATTCCTTTGGAGTTTTGGTCATCTGCCTCTAATTTTAGATATTCTGCTAAAACAACGGAATTGGTTGATTTACGTGGAATATGGCTTACCACTATTTCATAATATTATTTCATCTATCTTTTCCATAAACCTTTTCCTTCCCCACAAACCTGATAGGAAACAAAACTGTAGTTAGAAGACTTCTCGGGTCCTAAATTTATAATAAAACCTGAGCACTTTTTGATGCGATATACGTCAGATCTCATCCCTTCTTCATGTGCGACTGTGATTGATCCGAACTTCAATGGATTAAACCACATTCTATAGACCATCGTGTCCATTTTCTGAATTAAACATCATCCTTGTTAACCACGCGATTACCATCAGATTTGCATTCTTCAAGCAGACGACCCTGATCAATTGAGGTTTTAACTCGATTTTATAACTTCTTGCGTCCGATTTTGTAGTAAACCTCACCCTTGTTAACCTCACGATTACCGTCCGATATGTTGCCTTCCAACCGGACGACTCAGATATTCTCGTGAGTTTCTCACGTTGAAAATCGATTAATATTATAAAATAAGTCATTTCTTTCAAATTTCCGCATTTCCTTTTATTTCTGTTATAACATAATATTTGATTTTTTTTCATTTTGCGATAAAAATGAAAATAAAATTAAACTAATAATGGATGCTACAACAAGATGCAAAAACAATTGTTCCCTTGAGATATTATGAATGGATATCCGACCTAGTACATTTTAGGAAGACAAATAATGAAATAATAATGTGTGTGGACTTAAGGAATCTAAACAAATTGCCTTTAAAGGATAATTATCCATTACCAAAAATGGACCAACTACTTCAGAGGTTTTCAAGTTCAAATAGGATTTCAATCTTAGATGGATTTTCTATATATAACCAGATCCTAGTTAGTCCAAATGATAGATAAAATACAACATTTACAACTCCAGGATGTACATTTATATATGCCAAGATGCCATTTGGTTTAATCAACGCTAGAGAAACATTTCAAAGAGAAATGGATCTTGCATTTTTTGGTAAGATAAATAAATGTATTGTCATTTATCTTGATGATTTAACTATATTTTATGATTATGATGATAAACACTTGAAACACTTGAGAAACATTTTTGAAAGTTGTAGGAAATATGGAATTTCTATTAATCCCAAAAAGCCACTTTTGAAATGAAAGAAGGAAAGCTATTGGGACATATAATTTCAAAGGAGGGAGTTGTTATTGATCCAAAAAGAGTCTCAAAAATTTAGGTAATTAGTTTACCTAGAAACAAAAAGGAAATTCAATCATTTTTAGGAAATATAATTTTCTTAAGAAGAGTTATACCTAATTATGTTGAGATTGAGAAAGATATTACTGATATGCTATAAAAGAATCATGAAATCAAATGGACAATACAGGCTAGATAAACATTTTCACAGATAAAGAAAGCCATTTCAGAAGCCCTAATACTAGCAAGTCCAGATTACTAAAAACATTTTACTATCTTCTCCTTTCCCTCTAACACTACCATAGCAATTGTTTTACTACAAAGGAATGACGATGGATATGAGAAACTTATTTCATTTTTTCAGTAAGGTGATGAGAGATGATGAATTGATATATGACAACATAAAGAAACAAGCCTATGCCCTTTTACATGCTTTAAAAGAATTAAGGATTTATGTCTTATATTCTCCCATTATTGCTTATGTTCCAAACAATGCAATAAAAACAATTCTAACACAACTTGATATAGATTGAAAGAGGGGAAGATGGATTTCCAAGATACTTGATTTTGATCTAGATATAAGAACTACCAAATTGGTAAAAGAACATGGTTTAGCTAAACTTTTGGCTTAATCAAATTGTAATATTATTTGTATCAACACCATTTTACAGATTTCAATTGAGAAGAACCCATAAGAACCTTCTCAGATTTCAGGTGAGAAAAATCCACATGAACCTTCTCATATTTCAAGTGAGAAGAATCCACAATAACCTTCTCAAATTTCAAATGATGAGAATCCACTAGAACCTTCGTAGATTTTACGTGAGAAGAATCCACAATAACTTTCTTAGATTTCAAGTGATAAGAATCCACAAGAACCTTCTTAGATTTCAAATGAGGAGAATCCACAAGAACCTTCTGAGATTTCAAGTGAGAAGAATCCACAAGAACCTTCTCAGATTCCAGCTGAGAAGAATCCACAATAACATTCTTCCATTTTTGATCATGTTCCTCTTCCTTTACATATTGATGACAAATTTTTACTTTTATATTGGTATAAAGACATAGTGAATTTTCTTCGAGATTTAAAGTATCCTCCTAAATTTACAAAGCATCAATCTAGATCTCTTAGACTCAAGGATGTGAAATTTTGTATCATAAATTTCAATTTGTATTGGAAGGATCCTTAGAATACCCTTTTATTATGTTTGACTGAAAGTGAAACTCAAGGATTCATTGAACAATTTCATGAAGGCATTTGTGGAGGACATTATGCTTGGAACGTAACCATGTACAAAATTTTGAGAGCAGGTTTCTATTCGCCCAAATTGTTTGCGCAGGTTGGAGAAAAGGTAAGAAGCTGCATCCCATGTCAGATATTTGCTAGAAAACATAGGCTAGCATCACTTCCACTTGTCCCATATTTAATTGAAGCTCCTTTTTTACAATGGGGATTAGATTTCATAGGTGAAATAGTTCTAGCATCCAACAACCAACATAGATGGATATTAAATTCCACTGATTACTTCACGAAGTGGGTAGATCAATCCTTGTTAAGAATGCAACAAATACATTAGTCCTGAGAGTCATTGAAGATAATATACTATCTAGATTTGGGTGTCCACAAAAAATGGTTACAGACAATGCACAAGCTTTCAACAACATAAAAAGGATAGAGTTTTGTCAGAAATATCAAATTTCATTACATAATTCTACACCATATTACCCACAAGGTAATGGGTTAGCATAATCATCAAATAATAGTCTGGTTAAGGTTTTCAAGAAAGTATTGAAAGATGAAAAAATAAGTTGGGATAGTCATCACAAATATGTAGTTTGGGCAAACAAGGTATCATGCAAAATATCTACTAGAAAGTTCCTTTTCCAAGTTGTATATGGAACTGAAGCAATTTTTCCTAAACAGCTAGAATTTCTAGTCATGAAATTTTTATAGGAATCATATGAAGAAGTCGGTGATTTTTGAAGGAGAATCACTCAAATCATTTAGCTAAACCTAGACAGAGATGAAGTTCGGCACAAACTTCGTCAATATCAAAACAAAATGAAAATTTTGTTTGCCAGGAAGGCTAAAGAAAGAGATTTTAGACAAGGTGATCTAGTTTTAAGATGGGATGCCACAAGAGAGGAAAGAGGCGAGCATGAAAATTTTGATAATTTGTGGTTGGGACCATTCATCATTGCAGAATTAAAGGGTAATAACACTTTCATTCTGCGCAACCTGGAAGGACAATATTCTTCATTCATAGTCAATGGGAAATACCTCAAGCACTATATTCAGTATTAAATGCTTACAACCATGTTCATTGTAAATTTCTGATTTTCTTTAAATTTCAGCATCAAAGTGTATTTTTCACAGCAAAGACTCCATAGCCCGAGGAGAAGGCACATGGATTTGCGATTTCTCTGCATCCCGCAGGGGGGAGCAGTCCCCAGATGGAGCCGATGTTGTAACTTATTTTTACCCTAGTTGTTTTTTACATTTTCCTTTATGTTAAAAAAAGAAAAATAAAAGAAAATAGAAAATAGTATAAAAATAAGAAAAAAGAAAGAAAGAAAGAAAGAAGAAATGAAAAGAAAATTGAGAAAAAAGAAATAAATAAAAAAACATCAAAAGAAAAGAAAGAAAAGGGATATAAAAGATATATGAAAAATTAAATAGAATAAAAATCCCAAAGTTTGCGAGCAAGTCAAAATGCTGCGCTCATTTGTTTTATATTGTTATTATTTTAAATCCTTTATATCATTTTCCTAAGGATTATTTTATTGTAAATAAACTTCATTTGACGCTTCCTCTCTCACCCCCCTTCATACCCCGCCACTTGTCCCTCTGCTATTCGCTCCCACCAAATAATCGTTAAATCATCAATTCACTCCCGCTAAATGACTATATAACCATTAATCATTAAATCCTTCCCACTAACATCTATTTTATTAATTAGACACATCCAGAAATGGTTATAATCTGTTAATTAATTCATTCAAACCTCTTCTTTTAAAAAACCATGCATTACCCTGCATCCTCTTCTTTAACCATTTCTTCTTCCAGCAGCACTAGTGCAGCCCCGTGTCAGACCAGGAGGTAACTCTTCAAATCAATTCATGATATGCATTTAGGTTGGTATTTATTATATATATGAGGGAGGGACTGTTCATTTCATCTCCCTATGACTCTTCATATTTTCTATTATTTATTTACATCAATTTTAGTTATTCACCCAATCCTGATGATTAGGTGTCAACATTCCCCCCCTTAATCTGAAGGGATGTTGGTGAGTCCAAGCATTTTTCTGAATCTTTCAAGCTTTTCTCTTCCAAGCCCTTTGGTGAAGATGTCTGCAATTTGCTCATTGGTGGAACAATTGCGGAGATGGATTGTTTTGGCCTCAACATGATGTTGACTCAGATGATATTTAGTATTGATGTGTTTCATTCGATCATGGAACTTTGGGTTCTTGGCCAACTTATTTCCGAAGTATTGTCAATCATGAGTGGAGTTGATTGTACTTGTTCTACCTACAAATCTTCAAGAATTTTCCTGAGCCACACAATTTCTTTTGTTGCCTCAATTGCTGCCACATATTCTGCCTCTGTTGTGGAATTTGCTAGAACTGATTATTTGCATGATCTCCAGGAGACAACTCCTGATCCAAGACTCATAGCATAACCTGAAGCAGATACCCCAGTTTCCTTGTCTCCATCAAAGTCTGAATCAGAGTATCCAATCAAGCTAAATTCATCCACCCGTGTATACTTGATTCCAAATTTTGAGTTCCGTTCAAGTACCTTAGAACTCTTTTTGCAGCAGACCAATGTCCCTCATAAGGATTTTGCATAAACCTGGAGAGGATTCCAACAGCAAACAAAATGTCTGGTCTGGTAGTAGTTAGGTAGTTGAGAATTCCTACAAGCTATCTATACTTTGTTGCATATGTTAGGTTCCTATACCAATAGGTTTCATTTTTCATGATTGATTAAAGAAGTGCCAAATATGTTCATCCTTTCCATGCTGCAAAGGTTCCATATTTTGTAAAAAATAAAGAAAATTAAAAAATGAAAAGAGGGTATGCCCTAAGAGAAAAATCAAAGGGCAAGAAGAATGAATTGGTCAAGAAAAGGAAAAAGAAAATGAACCCCAAAGAAAGACCAGGAAAGTGGCCAGTCAAAATGCCAATACTCTCCTATTTTTCAAAGCAAGTTCAGAATGTGCAATCACGGATTCTTGTCACAGTTGATGAATAGCTAGACAATTCAATCCTGGCTAGATCATGTTTAAATTTCTTGTTTTAGCATTAGAGAATAAGGTCTGTTCAAACAGTTCAAGCTTGGCAGATCACTAGCTAGGTAGGGAAGCAAAGGGCCCAACTACTTAATCTAGGCTCTTGGAAGAAATAAGGATAGATTTAGATAGGAGGGTAGTCAAAGGAAAAACAAGAGAGAAAGGGTTTGCTAGTTCAAATGCACCCTGCAAAAGTGAAGAAAAAATGTTAGGTGTGTTAGGTTGGGTAGGCAGTTTTTGTGGTTGCAGAAGCAGGTTTATAAGCAGTTTGGTCTGTTCAATGTAACCCATGTCTCACAGGTATCTCAAATACAGTGGCAGTTGTTTGGCTGCAAAATAGGTGAAGCATGACTAATTCCCCCTCTCATTTCCCCAAGAACACTTACTAACATCCCTTGAAGGACATTGAGATCTGCTCAGTGGTCCTAGTTCATTTCATTTCATGAGAAATACTAAGTGGAACTTTGTGTTTGCTTAGTCAAAACAAGCCACATTTCTTATGTAAAAATAATCATTCCATTTTCCATCCATTTCCCTAAAAACCCAAGTTATTACCTTATAAACTTAGCGTTATCTTTCCATAAAATCATAATTAACATGTTAGCTTATTGTATAGCTCCTTTATCTTTTTCCTAACCCTATTTTATAAAAAATATATAAAAAACCCCAAAAAAATATATAATATCCCTACCCCTGGCAGGTATAGCCATATAGCAAAGTTTCGGGAATTAAAAGGTTTACCAGAAACCTTATAATAGCTCTCCGCATCCAAAGTCATTGGAATTTATTTAACACCTGGTTAAATAAACAACCACACCTAAGCCGCCCACATAAACCATATATTAACCCCTTGCGCGCATTGTTAAATTGGATTTCATTTGACATTTGGTTAAATGAATAACCATTCCGCCAAAATCCAAAGTCAATACATTACAAACCCTGCGAAAACATTATAAAATGTTAAAATTTTATGGCGGGTCCCCCTGTTAGAAACCCCCGCCATCTATACCACCCGTCAACTGTCAGATTTAGCGCCACAGATCTAATGGCTGTCGGCGATATCGGAACCCCCCAATGTGCCGAATGTTAGCGTCCTGGGGATGGGCGGTATTTCTTCCGTACACGAGACACGCGTCAGCTTCCCGGCGTGATTGGAGCCTCCCCCTCCAAAACCACCATGGCCTAAAGGCGGTGTGGGGAAATACTGCTTACCGCCTCACTGCCTCCCCTCTGACATCATACCCACGTCATCAGCTGACGTCGCATCCACGTCGCCCCCCACCACTCCGTATCAGCACCATGTCACCTACTGACATCACCACCTCACCTACGTGGCACCCACCACATCATCCGACACGTCATCCTCCGTACCCACTACATGACAAATTTACGTCATGATGACGTCATCCAACAAAAATGCGCCAAAGCCCACCAAAGTCAACTTTTTTGTTAAAAAAGCCACAAAGCGTGGTTTTCACTCATTTGTGTTTCTCTCCTCTGCACGTCCTCTACATGCTCTTTTACGTCTGAGGTAGCATTGTAACAGCACAGTCCGCTACCCAGAAAATTCACTCCATAGCTCGACCCCTCAGCTCGACTTTCCACCTGTCAATTGCTCATTTCATCGTTAAAACAGGTATTTACATAAACTTTGCTCCCAAACCTGTTTTTCTTCGGTTTTCACTGAAAAATTGCCCGAAGAACCAATATTTAAAGGAAAAAGCCATGTTGTCTTCAAAAATATACACCATAACCTCTGTTGTGCCCAATTTTAACCAAATATCCGTCAAACTCCATCTCCCTCTGCAAAAAAATTCACCCACTAAGTCAGACCCGAGGATAGAGTAAATTTTCATTTGCTAAATGAAAAAGCCCTGAACTGTTTGGGTTTATTTTGTCCCTGGAAAACTCTGTGAACTGCATTTTCCTACAATGTGTGTCCAGTGAATCAATTCTGAGATCGAATTCGATCTGTGTTTCCCAGAAAAAATCCACAGAGTTAATATTTTGCCTATTTTACTTACACAGACCCAAAAATTCCAATTTCAAAAACCACAGAATTAAGCTATGGAGGCTCAAGTGGCCTTAAATGTTACCCCTCTCAATGCACCCCACAAGGAATTGGAATCACTACCTTTGGCTGATCGGGATTATCTAATCCAAGACTTGGTTGGTGACAGAAATCATCTGCATACATTCTGTGAACTCAGGAACAGTCATTTAAATAACAATGATTTCTATGGGATATGGGAATCAAATCTACCCATATACTTCCTCCCCTCTGTCAATGTCTTCCTTGAGATAATTCACCTCTGCTATGAAAACTATGAACCAACCCAAAGGGCAGTCAAAACTCCTTCTGTGACCATCCTCTTTCATATAACTCCTGACTCCATAAATCAAATGCTAAACTTCAAACCAACTCAGCTTTTGTTTCCTCTTACTATGAAATTCTTACTTGATGAAGGTCCCAAACTCTCCAGCTCAGAGATAACCCGAATTTCCCAAGTATTTATGAGAGCAGATCGCTAGCCTACAGGGCCACCTCCTTTTCACTATGCATGTTTTAATGAAGTGGGTAAATTACTTGTTGATATGATATCTTATGTTTTGGGTTTCAAGACAAGTGAACATATTGATGAAACTATATTGGTCTTACTGTCCGCATTTACCCCAGGGCAGCTCCCTACTGTCAAATACAATTATGCCAAATTCATTTCCAGCAAGATACATGACCAACTATTGAATCTAGAGAGGGAGGGAGTCTTCAAGTATTCATCTTACGTCTATCATCTGTTCCTGTATTATCAGTCAGACCATTTCCATTTTCCCATCAAAAAATTGGACTCTAAAGGAGAAAAGAGGTCTGTGATTTTTTGGACCTCACTCTTTCATAAAGTCTGCAACTCTCCCTACTCTTACTGTGAGTTCATTGACATGTTTGTCTATCCAGTCTCTTCTCTCCTAAATAGAACTCCTCCTCCTAGACTGTCTTATGATATGCAAAAAATATTGCAGCTCTCCAAAAACTACAAAATAGGTGACTGGTACTTCTACCAGAATCACACTGTCATCAGGATATATGGTTGTTTGTTGTGCCCCTACAGGCTGCCAAGATATGTGCCAATGAGACTGTTTGCCTTGAAATATTTTAGGCAATTTATCAATTCCGATTTGACTCATTTCCATAGCACCAAGAAAAAGGCTCAGTTGAAATTGACAGGATGGCAAGAGGCTGATCAGATATTGGGTGAGAAACTCAGATTAAAAAGAAGCTTTTGGTGGGTACCCTATGACCCAAATGGCTTTATCAATGCAAGAAAAATAAAATATAGGTTGTCAGCCTATGAGCATTGCAAAATCCTAGAAATAGAACAATTTGCCAACCAAGATGAATGGGTAGAAGGCACACTAATTGAACAGTTCACTGAGGAAGAAAAAATGGAGCAGACTATGAAAATTTTGGAAAAGACTCTTGACTTAGATTATTTTGGGTAGGTGTCATTCAAACTTCCACAGCAGATCGGAGAAGGCACATCAACTGCTGCAGCTTCACAAGCTGCCCAAGAAAAGGTTACACCAACAGAAGGGATAGCAAAAGGCAAGCAGGTAGTAGATATAGAGCAAGAAACAATGACAGACCAGCCTACTACCTCAAAGGAACAGGAGCAAGGGCAAGCCCCTTCACTACAGAAAGAGGCACCACAGGTGCCAGCATTATATAATCCTCTTAATGAGGAAAGAAGCAAGAAACGGGACAGAGAAGAGACCACTCCTGCAAGTGGGTCAACAGAGTAGCCAGAGACCAAAAGGAAAAGAGTAGATCCTCAACATGAAGAGGAAATTAGTGAAGAAATCACAGGGAGTCCAAGGAAGGAGAGGGAAACCAACCAACAGACATCTACCAGCTCTCACAGGCAAGACATGGAGAGGCAACATGGTATGGAGGTGTCTTCCTCAAGGCGGTAGAGTAAGCAACAATCTGAAATTAAAGGAACATTCATGGAAATTAAAGCTCAAAATGAATTATCGAGAGTACATCTCTATGATCAATTTCTCAAAACAACACCC
Organism: Pinus tabuliformis; assembly: GCA_031772625.1. Lineage (NCBI taxonomy): Eukaryota > Viridiplantae > Streptophyta > Pinopsida > Pinales > Pinaceae > Pinus > Pinus tabuliformis. The sequence continues at coordinate 1,266,059,197 of CM062811.1, forward strand.
TCCAAATAGCAAAGTCTAATGGCAGCTTATGACATTAAGGAGGAAAAAATGATCTTAAGTCATTTCAAGCCTAAATTTCAGCACCCACAGACAGCTGCGGACTACATAAAAACAAATCTAGAAGTCCTTGCCAAAGACATACATCCAATGGACCAAATTGAGCTGCACAAGAAAACAGGCGAAATGGTCTATGATACATTGGCAGACAAGGCGATGTTGGCCCACCAATTGAAGGAGTCATTAAGCAATACATCTGCCCAATTGGAATTGGAAAGAATATCTTCCTTGGCTAAAGACAACATAATAAATACATTGGAGGAAATTATTATTGAGCTAGGGCATGATCCTAAGGATGCCAAGGGCATCAAATCCCTTATAAAGAAAAAGGAAGAAGATATTGCTACACTTAGAAAGCAATTAAAGTTGCCTGTTGTTAGCACCTAAATCTGCCTTAGGCTGAAGGAAGGCAAAAATTAGGGTAACCACAAACCACGCTCAGTCTCGTAGCTAGCCCTACGAGAGCAGGAGAGGGCTCTCTCCGAGTCACACTCAGCGAATGGATAAGCAAAATAATCTGAGATGACTTACAATACGATTTTTATCTTAGGCTAGTAAGTGAAAATGAACATAAGGAGGGATTTTATGAATAGATGTGTTTCTGGGATGTTATGGGACCACCGGATCTCAATGAACAAAGAACTTAACATAAAGGCACAGATTACTTCGTGAGGCAAGGTAGGTGGAAAGCATAACAGTTTTAAGATATGGCGGAATGGAGAGATTGATTAAGAGGTTGAAAAGGGCACGAACCACATGAATCCTTTTCAAACAGAAGAATGAACACTAACATGAAATTTTCCCATAGGTAGAGCAATAAAATTGAATTCTACCTAATCTCATTCGAAAAATTTCACCAGAAATGAATATGAAATGAAATATGGAACATAACAAGATACATATGAAACATAAGAGACACACTTGCTACACTCACAACCACAGGAATCTCATGAAACAGAGCCGCTGCCTTTCATTAATTCTCTGTAAAAATATACAATGCAGAAACAAAGTTTCTTTCCCACAGTCTCCCAGAAGTTACAAGCCAACCAACCCTTTGCAAATAAAAATGTATACAATATATAGAATGTGTGGAGAAGAGGTGGAACGCCCAGGGGTTGGGAAGTTACTCAAATCATTTCGAAATGGAAATGGAGATCCAACCATCAGCTACAGGTGTAGCGCTCTCAAGCATGACATTTGGCGTGTGGTGACCCTTTGCATTCTTCGCCACTTGGATAGATGCCTACCTGGAGAGAAAACTCTTTAAAATCTGCCTTTGGTGCCAAAAAACTGAAGAGTGGATGACCGGGCCCACTTGGAGAAGTCGCGACCTGAAATTTCGCGAAACGAGAGCAAACTGGGCAAAATTTCCTCTGTGCACCGCGCGCTTTTCTCTGTGCATCGTGCTACTCTGGGGTCTGTTTTGGGGCACTTGCAGGTGTCCAAAATGTGCCCAAGTGGGCTTGTTAGAAAGCTTGGCATGTCTACTTTCTAACCCAACTATAATTTCTGAATTTGAAGCTCATTTGCCCCTCCAAAACTTCATTCTCCCAAGACTGCTTTCTGTGTGTCCAAAAAGTGGCAGAGAGGCCATTTTTGGGTGTTTTTTGACCTTTAGGAGACCCAAAACTTATCAAAATTTCTTGCCCAGACACCAGTAGATGTATTTTTCGATGATGAATCCAAATATGTAAGCCGTTCCTCGATCTGAGGTCTAGAATTTTAGCGCCGTAGGGAGAAAATCCCTGTTTTTCGCCCAAAAAATTTCACTGTGACAAAAATTTGCCCAAATTTTTTGAGATTTGGGCTGGAAGTCCTCTATGAGGTGCCTTGCTGAGCCAAGGAAGCCTCAGCCAAGATTCTGAGCCTATCTTGCTCTTTTTCCCTTTTTTCCCTTTTTGTGGCTTTCCTCAGTTTTGCTTTCAAACTCCTTATTCAGGCTCTCAAACTCAAGTTCCGTACCCTGTAATGACGAGCCATGTGTCTCAGCAGTGCATTGTTGTCATCAGCCTTGTTCAGCATGTTGTCCAGGTGCATGTTAACTCTCTCAAGAACAGACTCACGATCCTCCATAACCTGTTGCTCCAATGAAGTGAATTCAATCCCCCTCTGCTGGGCAGTTAGGCGATCCTCACGGATGTTCTGCAGCTCCATGATCACATGCTGGTCTTCCAGCTATTTGTTCCTCTGCTCTAAATACCTGATGTTCCATTTGGCCATCTCCAACTTGAGGGTCAAGGAGTGAATCTCTGCTTCTTGCTCCTGGAAGATCTCTTTCAGCTGTGCATTTTGTGGACGTGTGTCTATATCATCATCATCACGAATGAGAATGAATCCGGTCTCCTGTTTACCTGGTGGCACACCTGAAGGCCCCTCCTCATGCTTGGGCTTCTTGCCCTTGTCCTATACCTATACCTGTATTGCCGATGTAGGAAGCGAGGCCCCTTCCACCCCGGGTGGAGATAACACTCGCTTTGCTGCTGCAAACAAAGGCCTAGTGCCTTTCGGATAGCCTCTCTGATATGTGATGGAAAATGGCACCACAGTGGTCTCATGGCACTCATGCTGATGAGAAGGACCACCTATCTCATGTTTTGCCTCTGATACTACTTGTGGGGCACTGAAGAAGTCACAGGAGATGAAGTCCTCCCAAGCAATGCCCTGCAATCCCAGCTGATGGTCCACCAAAATATGGATAAGAGCAAAGTGATATATGTTGTTGAGCTGCTGCCGAGGGGTCTTGTGCTGCATGAACTTTCTCATCCTTTCTATGTTCTCGCAAATGAAAAATGGAGGTTCATCATACGCACCCTGGTAAAGTGCATGAGAAACCTGATGTGATATGCATAAAGGCGAGAAAACCTCCCCTCACAACTGAAGTATTTCATGATCAATCTCATGAGCTGAGCATAATCATCTCTCAGAAATCTGAATGGGAAAACTCCCGTGAGCTGACTCAAACAACTGGCCTTAATGTAAGGCTCATAAAGTTCCCTCTCCACCTTCATCTTCTTGTGCCACCGTTCTCCAACATTTGATATGCCAGTTGCCACTGATATGGTTTCGGGTGTCATTGTGAAAGTGATCCCTACCAAGATTGACTGTCCTCCATGTAGGTGAAGTGCAAAAAGATGGGCCAACTCATGATGAATTCTGACATTTTCCACCCTCTGACAAAATTCGAAACATGCCAAGTGTTGGAAACAAGACATAGCGAGAGGGCATGCCTGCAAATCAGTGAGGGTGTTTGGTTCATCCCTGACATGTCTGCCGCTCCTAGGTCTCCGGGGAGCCTGTTCTCCTGAAGCTGTGTCACTATGAGTTACCCCCTCATAGTCTGATGAAGTTCCCGATGCCATTTCTGCTGTTTGCACCTTGAATTTCTTCGCTGCCCTCTGAACCCACTGAACTGATAGATGCCCTGCAAATCTGTCACCAAGGGGACAATAAAATAGGGAGTATCAGGAGGGGAATGATGAAATAGGGATAGGGATTAAGAGGAGAAAGTTATCAGGGATTTAGGAGTATTTTGGGTATAGGGTTGATGGGGTAGGGTTTGAATTCTGAGCCATAGGAATGCAGGGGGGAAAAGGAATATGATTATAGTGATGTTAGGGTGACGATTAAGGGAAAATGCTATAGGGGAATTAGATGATAGGGGTGTGGTAGAAAGATACTTTGGCAACACTGGTCACTGTAGCAAAACCCTATTTTCTTGATTTTCTTTGTGTCTCCCTTTGTTTATTTTCAAAAAAAAATTGCATTCGGTTCACAGCCTCCAAATCATGGTATTCTTCTCAAGATTTATGCCAAGAGTGAAGGTAGTTGGGTCTACCTCTTAAGTTTGATAGGAATTCATACAATTTTAGACAAATTGGTACATTTCAGTCTTGTAGGTCTGTGCACCGCGCGCACTGCCTAGTGCTCCGCGCGCTCTGAGTGCGCCACGCCAGTGGCAAATTTAAACTGCGAAACAGCTCCCAGTGCGCCGCGCATAATGAGTGCGCCGCGCCACCATGTGTGTGCGCCGTGCACTGTCAAAGTCACCCAAGTTTGCTTGAGAAACAGGGAAGAGGGTTTAGGGCGGTTTCCTTTGGGAGACAAGGTGGAATAGAGGTGACTATGACGAGGAGTGAGGGGAAAAGGGGGAGGGGAAACAAAACCTTGGTGGATTCTTCAAACTTACAAACCCCCATTATCATTTTTGCTTTAAGGATAATCGGCATGGATGGCCAATATGTTTTGGATCTCATTTGACGTCTTAGAAACAGCTAAACATTGACGAAATTGATGGAGGAGAGGTGTTATAAAGCCTACCTCGTGATTTGATAGCTTTTCGCAACTGTTGAAGTGTTTGGCACCGTTTTTTGGGCCGCTGGACTGTGTGCGCCACGCACTCTTCCCAGTGCACCGCGCGCCTTATACGTGTCGCGCCCTTGCAAATTTTCCACTACAGGTCAGCTGCCAGTGTGCCACGTGCTGTGTGTGCACCATGCGACCTGGTGTATGCGCCGCACTTACCAAATCGCCTCCCAACTCACTCAAATGCTCACCAATATCACTCTCCCACCTTTTGCACTGTCTTTCCAAGTCTTCAATGACCCAATGGCTTTGATTTGGGCCAGAATATGTATTTATAGGCTTTGAGAGAAAATGGTTTGATTTTTCCTTCTATGAAAACCCACTTTATAATTTTTTTTGTTTTGCACTTTTTTTCTTGACTTTAAAAACTCTGCTTTTCATTTTTCTTCAAAATTTTTGGCTCTCTTAATGAAATTTTCGGCATTTCTTTGTGGGGACTATGTGACTGGGCCTCTAGCTTCAAAATCCATGACTGCATCTGAAAAATCAACTGGTGACTTTTTTGGAAAATTATGTTATAAATGGCACTATTTGACTTTTCTTCAAAACAGAGTTTTGAAGAAGAGTCGATGTCTCTTGCGGTGATGATGAAGCTTTTTTCACTGTAGGTGTATAAGACCTCCCTCTGGCCTACATGACTTTGTTCTGGGCACCGAACTGATGAATTTCTAGATCCAAACCATAAAAATGACTCTGTCCTGTAACATGACCAGACCTTGACTATTATGAATTTGATTGATTTTGGACCAAGACCTGAACCAGTAGAGGCCCAACATGAGGGGAAATGAGTAGCATGACTTTATCTTTCAGATCATGACATGTCCCTAGTGAAATGCAGCTGAGCGGATGAAGTGGGACACCTAAAATTAAAATGCACAAAGAGCTTTGATCTCTGACGGAGAGCTGACCAGACCGACTCTAACATTGGCTCCAATGGGGGATGGTAGCTCCCATGGAGGTGCCAAGAACAGCAGATCTCTGGAGGAGCTAGACAGTGCCTCTTGGTCCATTGGGCTATGGAGCCATCATTTGATAAACAACACAATACTCTGACTTATTTACAAAACTGAAGTAACCACGAAATTGACTCAAACTTGACAATTGGAATAACTCAAAAACTGACTGTACATACTGAAACCAAACTGAAATAAAAATGGCATCTACAATGATAGTGGAAGCAGCGTTAATAGATCAACAATGATACCGCTTGAGCAGCCGACCATTGATCGGCCCTCCAGGACAGTCTTCCCCGTTCATTTCCTTTAGAAGAAAGGCATTTTGACTGCTATATGTTGCAATTTTGAAAGGACCCTTCCACAGATTTTCGAACTTTCTGTGCTTTCCTTTCTCTTCATTCTTTGCATCCCACTTCAACACCACATCATCCAACTGAAACTTATCCGCTTTAGCTTTTCGGTCATAAATATTCTTTATCTTCTCCTGCAACTTGGATGTGTTTTGGAAAACTTCTTCTCTTGTTTGCTGCAAGTGGATCATTTGATTCAGCCTCCTCTGCATGGGATCTTCCTCACTGCCTGCCTCCTGAAGAAGTCTGACCACTGGGGCAGCAAGGGTGGCTAGGAATACTGTGTCTACTCCATAAACCAGCTCAAATGGTGACATACCAATAGACTTTTTCTGACTGATTCGATCTGCCCAAAGTGCATGAACCAGCCTCTTGTTCCAGCTCTTCTTATTAATTTCCAACAGCTTCTTGATGATGTTGACCAAAGATTTATTCGAAGATTTCGCCAATCCATTTCCTTGCGGATGATAGGCAATTGAATGACCCAAAATTATATGATATCTATGACAAAATTCCACCATCCTTTTCGATTTGAAAGCTGCTGCATTATCGGTGGTTATTTTGTTTGGACAACCAAAGCGAGACAAGATGTTATTTTTGATAAATGAGATGATTACCGTATCCATTGCTTGTCTGGTAGGTGCTGCCTCAATCCATTTAGTGAAGTAGTCCGTGGCTGTAAGGATCCATCTATGCTGTCCGGAAGATGCGGGATGAATTTCCCCAATGAAATCCAACCCCCACTACTGAAAAGGAGCGCTCACTTTGATAGGCTTGAGTAGAAAAGGCTGTAATTTCTGTTTCCCCTCGAAAATTTGACACTTATGACAGCGCTTTACCATCTTATGCACATCAGCAAACAAAGTAGGCCAGTAGTACCCTGCTCTCAAAATTTTGTTAGCTGTTGATTTCCAAAAAAGATGACCACCACACTCTCCTCTGTGGAAATATTCCATAGATTTCTCTGCCTCCTCTTCCACCAGAAAGTTTAACAAAATGCCACCGGGATCTTTCCAATACAATGCATAATTCAAAATACAAAACTTGGCAGCTTTCAATTTAAGTGTTCTCACTTTGTTTCTAGCCATGCCGGGTGGTGGTGACAGATTTTTCAGCACATATATTATATCAGAATACCATGGGGACAAAGCAAAAATTTCAGATACCTGAACTAAAGTTCCTTCCTCATTCTCATCGGACATGGCAATGATCAGATTTATGTCTAATGCATGCAAGTTTTATCCAGCCATTAGTTTCACCAACCCCTGTCCTTTGACCAGCTTTGTAGGCTTTATCTCCACATCTTATTCTAGCAAGGCTGTGACCCATTTGCCTCTTCTCCCTTCCGAATCAGTCTGCACCAAAACATATTTTACAGCATTATTAGGAACATAGGCCAGAATTTGAGAGTGTAGAATGTATACCCGGAAATAATTTAATGCTTTCACCAATGCTAGAGCTTGCTTCTCGATGATGTTGTACTTTAATGCTACATCCCTTATAGATCTTCCCTTTTCTGCAAAAATACTGCTGCCATAATGTGTTCAGAAGCGAATGAAAACAAGATGAAATCTTGAGTGTAATTCGGGCTGACTAGAACTGGAGCTGAAGAAAGGGCCAATTTGACCATGTTGAAAGATTTTAAAGCCTCATCCGTCCATTTCACCTGGCTGTCCTTCTTAAGCATGTTGGTCATTTCTTTCAAGTGTTCCGCAAGATTAGGTAGAAAGCGACGCATAAAATTCATCTTACCATTGAATGACTGAATCTCCTTTTTGTTCCTAGGCAGATCGATTTGCTGAATTTCTTGGACACCTGCTGGATCTATGCGGATGCCACCTTTCGAAATGATATGCCCAAGTAATTTGCCTTCCTCCATGGCGAACAAGCTCTTCTTTGGATTCAGTGATAAACCATATTTCCTGCATTTTTGAAAGACAATTTTAAGGTGATGCATGTGCTCTTCATCTGATTTTGAAAACATCGTCAAGTCATCCAAGTACACCACCAAAAACACATCCTTCTCATTTGCAAACACCAAGTCCATTGCACGCTGAAATGTGGCACCTGCATTTTTCAAACCAAATGGCATTTTGGCATACTGAAATGTTCCCCATGGAGTGGTGAACGTTGTTTTTTCTCTGTCATCTTCATGGACAAAAACTTGATTATATCCGGAATAACCATCCAGCAGTGACATACAATATTCCCCCACTACTCGCTGAAGTACATGGTCCATCTTGGGTAGCGGATAGTTGTCCTTCAATGATACCTTGTTTAGATTTCTAAAATTGATGCATAGGTGGATCTCACTGGTCTTCTTTCTTATGGGTACCAAATTAGAAATCCAATCTGAAAATCTGATGGGCACAATGATACCTGACTTGTACAACCTATTTACCTCTTTTTCAATGGATGGCAGCAACTTTGGATTGATCCTTCTCAGCTTTTGTCTAAATGGTTTTTGATTGGGCTTGATAGGTATGGTGTGCTGAATGATATTTGTATCATAGGTCTTCAAATCAGAATAATCCCAAGCAAATACATCTGCAAATGAAGCCATCAAACTGATATATTTGTCCTTGATTTTTGGCGGTAATGCTTTGGAAAATTTCACCAATTTTGGATTTGCAGCTGTACCAATGTTAACTTCTTCTACACCTTTCTCTGTGGGCTGCAAAGTTGGCTTGCGGGCAACATCATCCTGATCGAAAAGTTCCTCAAGGGGTATCAAGCCTTTAGGAATGATGTTATTCTTCAGCTGTAATACGTCCATTTGATTTATCTGCACTTCTTCTATACCATTCCCTTTACTTTCATCGTTTTCCACATCGATTAAGGTTTCTTTGAACTTGCCTTGGTTGAGCACAAAATCCTTAATCTCTTCATCATCTTGGAACACTTGCCAATGTCGTTGATTGTCAGGAATGGTTGGACATGTGCTTGACATGGATTTCAAATTTGTTGCTGGAGTTCATGGGGATCTTCAAGTTGCTTGCTGCCTTGGCAAGAGCATCAGTGATACTATTTTGGATTCTTGGCACAAATGTCAAGGTGTATTCGGAAAATAGCTTCAATATGTCCAAAACTGCATTTCGATAGGCCCGCATCCTAGGATGTTTTGCTTGATATTCACCTCTGACCTGTTTTATTACTAACTCGGAGTCGCCATATATTGAAATCCTCTTTGCATTCAACTTTCTAAGAATTTTCAGGCCAGCAATCAGAGCTTCATATTCAGCCTCATTATTGGAACATTCGAAGGCTAGCTTGTAGGAGCAAACTCTCACGCTGCTAGGTACTTTGTTTGGGGCGGAGAAAGGACTGCGTACCCAAATGCCAATACCAGCTCCATCATTCCCGACTGCTCCATCAAAATCCATGGTCCATAAGCCTTCTTCTTCTTCTTGCAAGTGCTGAAAATCCTTTTGTTGCCCATTGTTTGTTTGTTGTCCATTGTCCTCAACTGATTGCCCAATCTTTTGTTGCTTTTCTTGTCTTTATTTTTTCAAAATCTCTCTAAAATTTTATGTTATCTCTGGAATGTCATCTGCTTCTACTATCTGACTATCTATTTCATTTAAACTATCTGAAAAAAAAAACAAAAGACTCCAAATCTGTATGTACATAGTTTACAGGATGATTGATCGGTTTCTCCTTGCTTGTGATCATGTACTTCATCTTTTGTTCCCGATATAGTTTCCTCATCTGTCCAAACACCGGGATTGTCGCATAGGAGAAATCCAGGTGTAGTGTCCCCTTCAATTTTGCCACCCAAGACCTGGAAAGAAGCATGCCAAAATTGGAGGAATGTCTGCTACCACTACGTCCATCAGCACATTTTTCATAGGAAGCTGATCCAAACTCACAACTAAGTCTTTGATAAGCCCTATGCACCTTACCCTGCTAGAATCGAATGAATAAAGATCGTGATATTGCCGGGTGATGTCCAGACCAAGCTTATCCATGATAGACTTGGGCATGAGATTGTGAGATGCTCCCGAATCGAACATGGCGTTGTGTAACCCAAAGTCATGTAATCGTAAACTGATGTAAAAGGGTGGCACCTCACTCTCGGGAGACTCACCATTCGTTGTTGGCCCAAAAATCATTTCAGGCTGATCATCCTCCACATTTACCATATCAGACATTGGGTCCAAGTTCAACATTTTGGAAATTTGTCCTTTATAGCTGTTGTTTTTCATGATTTTAGTCAAAGGGATGGATATTTTTAACTTAGAGATCTCATTCTCTAAGCTAAAAGTGGGAGTCTTTTCTACCTCTTTGACTAGAGTCTCTTTCTTTGCCTTTTCTTTTGATGTAGCTTGCTGCTGTGATTGTTCTGCTGACTTTGATTTGCTGCTCTCCGGATCAACTGTCTCCTTCCCTTTCCTTTGTGCAACTGTTGAATCATTCTTTGATGTCTCACCATCCTTCTTTTTCTGAATTGTTTTGACCGACACCTCTCTATTCCTCAACGAATATCGTTGTTGTTGGGTGGATAGAGCATTCATATAGCCTCTTTGGTACTCATCTGATTCTTCCTCCAGCACGGTTTCGTTAGCTAGGATATAATCGGTGTCTTGGTGTGTAGCTGAATTTACTGCACATTCTTCTTCTTCGGTGATGTAAGTAGGCAACTCATCTGGAGTGAAAAGATGGTTTTCTTCACCTATTACATTCCCTTCCTCATCTGATTCCGGTCCATGTACAAAATTCTGCTGCACTGCCTGCTCTTGGTTTCGCTGATCTCTTTGTCTTATCCTATATTGTGGCTGCTGTTGTTGGCCACGAAAGTTAGGATTCCTAAATTGTGGCTCAAGCTTGTCAATTTTCACTCTTTCAAGCATCTGATCCACCTTTTTTAGCATCTGATCCATTGAAGAAGATTCTTCTTTCACTGTGGTTTTCTTCTCTGCTTTCGCTCTTGCTCTTTTGGACAACAGGTTAGCCTCAACACTGACTGCAATTTTCTGCATATCTTCCATCGTAGCCAGTTCTCTCTCTCGTAATTGGTATGCCATGTCAGCAACAAAACCATCCGGAAACTTCATCATTGCTAGTCCCACCGATGGCTTTAGATGGTTTGGGATATCATTGTAGACTACATTAAATCTCACACAATAGTCTTGGACCGACTCACCGGTATTCCACTTGATTTGTTCATACTCGGCCAGAATTTGAAGGGGATTCTTTTTTACTTCCCACTTGTTCAAAAATTGTCTTTGTAGCTCAGCCAAGGTAGTGATACTTGCAGCTGTCAAACCTCTGAACCATTTTCTCGCATCATCTGTTAATGTTTGTATGAAGAGCCTCATTGCCACGTTCTCCGCATCGATCTCATGAAGTTCATAGAAGTTTATCATTTTGTCCACATGTTATTGAGCTGTAATACCATTGAGAGTGCCATAAAAAAACAGAATTTTACTTTGATAATCATTTGGCATGTCATCTAGGATTTGGGGCAGAACAAGAGGAGAAAAACGGGCAACCATCATTCTTGGTGGATTTGGCCTTGGAGGTGTTGGAGGAGTATGCACAGTTTGTAAGGGGCTTGCACTTGGAGTTTGGGGCTGTATGGCAATATAGCTATCGATCAATCTATTAGCTCTTTCTGTCTCAAGGTCTACAAGAAATTGTGGATCAGGGACGGTGTAATCAACAACCTTTTTAAATTTATATTCAAACAATGATACCTCAAATCGTTCGTCAAACTCAAGCTCCTCAAGATACTCAAAAATGTCGAGACATGAAGGGGATTTGAACACGGGGGTTATGGGGCTTTGTTGAAAAAGTAGTCTTGGGATCAAATTTGGATTTTCGTAAATTTGAGGAGGGTCCGGGTCCAGATTCACTCTGGTATGTTGTCTTGAAGTCAACGTGCTATTGAGAAGAATTACGGGACACAACCAACTTACTCAGCCTATCCAATCCTAAGCCCATCATCTGGGAGCCTAGAATTCTTATCAAACAAGGGGATTTGATTTTCAACTTGTGTTCCCCAGTGGAGTTGCCACTATGTTAGCACCTAAATCTACCTTAGGCTGAAGGAAGGCAAAAATTAGGGTAACCACAAACCATGCTCAGTCTCATAGCTAGCCCTATGAGAGCAGGAGAGGGCTCTCTCAGAGTCACACTCAGCGAATGGATAAGCAAAATAATCTGAGATGACTTACAATACGATTTTTATCTTAGGCTAGTAAGTGAAAATGAACATAAGGAGGGATTTTATGAATGGCTGTGTTTCTGGGATGTTATGGGACCACCGTATCTCAATGAACAGAGAACTTAACATAAAGGCACAGATTACTTCGTGAGGCAAGGTAGGCGGAAATCATAGAAATTTTAGTTTTAAGATATGGCAGAATGGAGAGATTGATTAATAGGTTGAAAAGGGCATGGACCACATGAATCCTTTTCAAACAGAAGAATGAACACTAACATGAAATTTTCCCATAGGTAGAGCAATAAAATTGAATTCTACCTAATATCATTCAAAAAATTTCACCAGAAATGAATATGAAATGAAATATGGAACATAACAAGATACATATGAAACATAAGAGACACACGTGCTACACTCACAACCATAGGAATCTCATGAAACACAGCTGTTGCCTTTCATTAATTCTCTGTAAAAATATACAATGCAGAAACAAAGTTTCTTTCCCACAGTCTCCCAGAAGTTACAAGCCAGCCAAGCCTTTGCAAATAAAAATGTATACAATATATAGAATGTGTGGAGAAGAGGTGGAACAACCAGGGGTTGGGAAGTTACTCAAATCATTTCGAAATGGAAATGGAGAGCCAACCATCAGCTACAGGTGCAGCGCTATCAAGCATGACATTTGGCGTGTGGTGACCCTTTGCATTCTTCGCCACTTGGATAGATGACCACCTAGAGAGAAAACTCTATAAAAGCCACCTTTGGTGCCAAAAAACTAAAGAGTGGATGACCGGGCCCACTTGGAGAAGTCGTGACCCAAAATTTTGCGAAACGGGAGCAAACTGGGCAAAATTTCCTCTGCGCGCCGTGCGCTTTTCTCTGTGCATCGCACTACTTTGGGGCCTGTTTTGGGGCACTTACAGGTGTCCAAAATGTGCCCAAGTGGGCTTGTTGGAAAGCTTGGCCTGTCTACTTTCCAACCCAACTAGAATTTTTAAATTTGAAGCTCATTTACCCCCCAAAACTTCATTCTCCCAAGACTACTTTCTGTGTGTCCAAAAAGTGGCAGAGAGGCCATTTTTGGGTGTTTTTTGACCTTTAGGAGACCCAAAACTTATAAAAATTTCTTGCCCGGACACCAGTAGATGTAGTTTTCGATGCTGAATCCAAATATGTAAGCCGTTCCTCGATCTAAGGTCTATAATTTTAGCGCCGCAAGGAGAAATTCCTTGTTTTTCGCCCAAAAAATTTCCCTGTGACCAAAATTTGCCCAAATTTTGTGAGATTTGGGCTGGAAGTCCTCTATGAGGTGCCTTGCTGAGCCAAGGAAGCCTCAACCAATATTCTGAGCCTGTATTGTTCTTTTTCCCTTTTTTCCCTTTTTGTGGCTTTCCTAAGTTTTGCTTTCAAACTCCTTATTCGGGCTCTCAAACTCAAGTTTTGTACCCTGTAATGACGAGCCATGTGTCTCAGTAGTGTGTTGTCATCATCGGCCTTGTTTAGCATGTTGTCCAAGTGCATGCTAATTCTCTCAAGAACTGACTCACGATCCTCCATAACCTGTTGCTCCAATGAAGTGAATTCAATCCCCCTCTGCTGGGCAGTTAGGTGATCCTCACGGATGTTCTGCAGCTCCATGATCACATGCTGGTCTTCCAGTTGTTTGTTCCTATGCTCTAAATACCTGATGTTCCATTTGGCCATCTCCAACTTGAGGGTCAAGGAGTGAATCTCTACTTCTTGTTCCTGGAAGATCTCTTTCAGCTGTACGTTTTATGGATGTCTGTCTTTATCATCATCATCACGTATGAGAATGAATCTGGTCTCCTGTTTACCTGGTGGCACACCTGAAGGCCCCTCCTCATGCTTGGGCTTCTTTCCCTTGTCCCGTACCTGTACCTGTATTGCCAATGTAGGAAGCGAGGCACCTTCCACCCCGGCTGGAGATAACACTCGCTTTGCTACTGCAAACAAAGGCCTGGTGCCTTTCGGATAACCTCTCTGATATGTGATGGAAAATGGCACCACAGTGGTCTCATGGTGATCATGCTGATGAGAAGGACCACCTGTCTCATGTTTTGTCTCTGATACTACCTGTGGGGCGCTAAAGAAGTCACGGGAGGTGAAGTCCTCCCAAGCAATGCCCTGCAATCCCAGCTGATGGTCCACCAAAATCTGGATAAGAGCAAAGTGATATACGCTATTCAGCTGCTGCTGAGGGGTCTTGTGCTGCATGAACTTTCTCATCCTTTCTATGTTCCCACAAATGAAAAATGGGAGGTTCATCATACGCACCCTGGTAAAGTGCATGAGCAACCTGATGTGATATGCATAAAGGCGAGAAAACCTCCCCTCAAAACTGAAGTATTTCATGATCAATCTCATGAGCGGAGCATAATCATCTCTTAGAAATCTGAATCTGAAAACTCTCGTGAGCTTACTCAAACAACTGGCCTTAATGTAAGGCTCATAAAGTTCCCTCTCCACCTTCATCTTCTTGTGCCACCGTTCTCCAACATTTGGTATGCCTGTTGCCACTGATATGGTTTCGGGTGTCAATGTGAAAGTGACCCCTGCCAAGATTGACTATCCTCCATGTAGGTGAAGTGTAGAAAGACGGTCCAACTCATGATAAATTCTGACATTTGCCACCCTCTGAAAAAATTCGAAACATGCCAAGTGTTGGAAACAAGACATAGCGAGAGGGCATGCCTACAACTCAGTGAGGGTGTTTGGTTCATCCCTGACATGTCTGCCGCTCCTAGGTCTCTAGGGAGCCTGTTCTCGTGAAGTTGTGTCACTGTGAGTTTCCCCCTCATAGTCTGATGAAGTTCCTGATGCCATTTCTGTTGTTTGCACCCTGAATTTCTTCGCTGCCCTCTGAACCCACTGAACTGATAGATGCAATGCAAATCTGTCACCAAGGGGACAATACAATAGGGAGTATCAGGAGGGGAATGATGAAATAGGGATAGGGATTAAGAGGAGAAAGTTATCAGGGATTTAGGAGTATTTTGGGTATAGGGTTGATGGGGTAGGGTTTGAATTCTGAGCCATAGGAATGCAGGGGGAAAAAGGAATATGATTATAGTGATGTTAGGGTGACGATTAGGGGAAAATGCTACAGGGGAATTAGATGATAGGGGTGTGGTAGAAAGATACTTTGGCAACACTGGTCACTGTAGAAAAACCCTATTTTCTTGATTTTCTTGTGTCTACCTTTCTTTATTTTCAAAAAAAAATTGCATTTGGTTCACAGCCTCCAAATCATGGTATTCTTCTCAAGATTTATGCCAAGAGTGAAGGTAGTTGGGTCTACCTCTTAAGTTTGATAGGCATTCATACAATTTTAGGCAAATTGGTACATTTCGGTCTTGTAGGTCTGTGCACCGCGCGCACTGCCTAGTGCGCCGCGCGCATTGCCTAGTGCGTCGCGCGCTCTGAGTGCGCCACGCCAGTGGCAAATTTAAACTGCAAAACGACTCCCAGTGCACCACGCACAATGAGTGCGCCGCGCCACCATGTGTGTGCACCGCGCACTGTCAAAGTCACCCAAGTTTTCTTGAAAAACAGGGAAGAGGGTTTAGGGTGGTTTCCTTTGGGAGACAAGGTGGAATAGAGGTGACTATGACGAGGAGTGAGGGGACAAGGGGGAGGGGAAACAAAACCTTGGTGGATTCTTCAAACTTACAAACCCCCATTATCATTTTTTACTTAAGGATGATCGGCATGGATGGCCAATATGTTTTGGATCTCATTTGACGTCTTAGAAACAGCTAAACATTGACGAAATTGATGGAGGAGAGGTTTTATAAAGCCTACCTCGTGATTTGATAGCTTTTCCCAACTGTTGAAGTGTTTGGAACCGTTTTTTGGGCTGCTGGACTGTGTGCGCTGCGTGCTCTTCCCAGTTTGCTGCACGCCTTATACGCGTCGCGCCCTTGCAAATTTTCCACTGCAGGCTGCCTGCCAGTGTGCCGCGCTACTTGGTGTATGCGCCGCGCTTACCAAATCGCCTCCCAACTCACTCAAACGATCACCAATCTCACTCTCCCACCTTTTGCACTGTCTTTCCAAGTCTTCAATGACACAATGGCTTTGCTTTGGGCCAGAATATGTATTTATAGGCTTTGAGAGAAACTGGTTTGATTTTTCCTTCTATGAAAACCCACTTTATAATGTTTTTGTTTTGCACTTTTTTTATTGACTTTAAAAACTCTGCTTTTCATTTTTCTTCAAAATTTTTGGCTCTCTTGATGAAATTTTCGGCATTTCTTTGCGGGGACTGTGTGACTGGGCCTCTGGCTTCAAAATCCATGACTGCATCTGAAAAATCAACTGGTGACTTTTTTGGAAAATTTTGTTATAAATGGCACTGTTTGACTTTTCTTCAAAACAGAGTTTTGAAGAAGAGTCGATGTCTCTTGCGGTGATGATGAAGCTTTCTGCACTGTAGGTGTATAAGACCTCCCTCTGGCCTGCATGACTTTGTTCTGGGCACCGAACTGATGAATTTCTAGATCCAAACCATAAAAATGACTCTGTCCTGTAACATGACCAGACCTTGACTATTATGAATTTGATTGATTTTGGACCAAGACCTGAACCAGCAGAGGCCCAACATGAGGGGAAATGAGTAGCATGACTTTCTCTGTCAGATCATGACATGTCCCTAGCGAGATGCAGCTGAGCGGATGAAGCAAGGCACCTAAAATTAAAATGCACAAAGAGCTTTGATCTCTGACGGCGAGCTGACCAGACTGACTCTAGCACCTGTGACCATGCACCCACAAACTACAGAACTTGCACAAGAATAGGTAGAGGAAGATACGATGGATTTGCTGATGAGGTTGAATCAAAGGCTAATTGCAATGGAGCAAGAATTGGAGAAAGCATTGCAAGCCAAGCAGGGAGAGTCGACCTCCCAGCCACCTGAAACAACTCCAATTCTTACAACTACAACTCCAACAGTCACCACTGCCCCTCCCACAGTTGCAGCAGAAATCCCTCCTATCATCCAAGCATTAACAACAGGTACATCAGCCACAGATGTTTCAGCAGCAACAACAACAAGTGCACCAGATTGAGTTGATAGGGATAGCTCAATTTGAGACTCAAAAGGCCATAGCATTATTGGCAAACAAGCCTAAACAGGCCAATAGATTCACTTTTTGAATACTCATACTAGAGATCAGCTAGCCGCTTTAGATATCCAGGACAGAAGAGGCACAATTTTGACAGTAAGGAAAGTGTTGACCATGAGAAATTTTGTACAGACTTTAGAAAGAAAGTGCCAAGAAATGCAGACAGAAATAAATGCCTTCAAAGAAAAATTTGCAATGTTGCAGAGCAAAGGGTTACCCAGCTTATTGACCAGCAATGGGAGACTGTTAACACATGAATAGTA
Organism: Pinus tabuliformis; assembly: GCA_031772625.1. Classification (NCBI taxonomy): domain Eukaryota; kingdom Viridiplantae; phylum Streptophyta; class Pinopsida; order Pinales; family Pinaceae; genus Pinus; species Pinus tabuliformis. The sequence continues at coordinate 1,266,076,495 of CM062811.1, forward strand.
TTCTAACAGGGTAAATACCTATGTTTCCAATCAAATTACAGCATCATCAAGCATTTCAGAAGAGACAGTATCTCCCTTTGGACAGAGCTTATATGACAAATTGGAAAATCTGTTCTATATTGAACATGAAATAAATCATCTTTTTGAAGTCCAGCCCAATTACTACAAATATACTGAAGCTGATGAAACATTAACAAAAATACAGAGACACCAATTGCCAACAAATCAATGGTGGGAGCGCATGCTTGAAGTTTTACCAAGGTAATTTTGGTGCTTGCTCTTTTTTGATCATCTGCATAAAATCAAATTTCAAATATACGGGCCACGTACCAGAAAATCAAAATGACAAAGGAGGGAATTCGCGCTAGAATGCGTTAAAGAAGACTCAGGGATAGGTGGCAGGACCGTGACAGCAACTCAGGAACGCAAATCAAAGAGACAACTATCAGTCGGCTAATTGAGTCCAAAATTCAAAGCATAGTTGGACACCTAAGGCATCCAGTACAATGTAGTTACTTCTTCATTCACTACGTGCTATTTTCCATATCATTTATTGCCCCTGAAGAAGTAGATGGATGAATTTATTGCCTGATAGTTTCCCTATGGGATATTTTGTAAACTCTTTTTATAAATACCTCCTCATGATATGTATTATTGTTGGCTAGTGAATATCATTCTAGACCTGCGCTGTATATTTTGAGAACTCTCCTGAAATAAAGATTGCTGGAATGCTTTGCTGGTGAATTTGCTGGATATGGAATCAATGGCAGAAGAATATATTGCAGAATTCTCATGTTATTACATGGATCAATAAGTCTTCTTCACTCTTGTGTTACTCTATCTGCTTTTATTTACCATCTAAACATCATGTTCTAAGTTACAGGAAGAAAGAATAACCCAGAATTTACTTTGATGTACTCTGTGTTCAATTTCTGTAATTTTTATATTTTCTACAGGACTAGCATAGGCAAGAATTCTTGATTGCTCTTGTCTCCCTGGTTCTTACACTTTAAATATAATTAAGGAATTCTTAACTACTCCTTGATAATATTTACTCATTCTTCCCTCTGTTAGAATAATGAAAGATTCTTAATTGCCTTTCATTCCCTGACTTTATTTCATCATATTCCAGTTTAAAATTTGTTGTATGATTAACTATCTTGCTCTGTAGTCCTACTTTGACAAAGAAACCATACCAGAGCTGCATTTTCGAACTGACTCCATCAACCAATGGTCTGAACTTTTCTCGTATTGCAGCCCTGCTCTACTGAATGTCATCTTCCAAACACCAAACAAAACTTGTGCTTCATAACTAGCCTAACACCTAACAAAACAAATCTAAATCATAAAGAGAGAGCCCTCTCTGGTTGTAGATTGGCTAGAATCTGCAGCTAAAAAACTGGTTAGTGGTTACCTTGGCCGTATTCCCTTTTCGAAGATTTTTTAGGGAACAACCTGAGCGATAACATCATTGGCGACTCGGCTGGGGAAATCTGAATGACTGTGTTTATTATTGCTATCTATTTTCTAAAGCTACAGATGGAGCCTAAAGTTAGCCAGGTAGCCTTTGAAACTGTTCTTGTTGTGCAATTACAGGAGTAAATAAAAGCTGCTTCAGTCAATCTCCAGTATAGCTTTAGGCTATAAACAGCTGTCTCAAAAATTCAATCAGTTTCCCTGCAGCTTTAAAAAAAAAAATCTTCAAGAAAATTCAAAGACTGTTACAATTTATATTTTCCCATGAAGATCTTGTCAAAACAGTGTACTTCATATACTCCTAGAAAATACCAAAAAACAGATTTAGAAGTTGGCGCCAAAGAAGAAAGTGCAGTATACCAGATCAAACCTAGATCCTAATCCTCCAGCTATTTTTGAAAATCATAACTTAATTCCCAAGACCCTAAGAAGACAAGAAAGTCTAGAAGATTTTGCTGATATAAAGCTTCATATACTTCAGCAAAATTTGACCAAATCTCCTCCTGGAAAGGTAGCAGTCACTTCTATTGTTGCTACAACTTCTTCTAGTTCACCGTCATCACTTCAAAGCACCTCTTCCACTCCCTCATCCATCCCGTTTATCCTAGCTGTTATCCCTGTGCTACAAGCTTTCCCATTTATACCTGTAAATATGGCAAATCGTTATGCTCCTCTGCAGTTGCCTGCAAATCTAGGGGTTATACCTCAAGATTATCAAAGCAAAGTTACATATTTTGATGGTACTGGCTCTTACACAACCCAACAGCACACTAAGAAAATGATCGACTACTTTGAGAACTATGAAATCGATGACAACGATGTCAGAATGAAAATTTTTGTTCAAAGTTTAACTAGTGAAGTAAGGACTTGGTTTAGGGCACTTGGTGCAAACACAATTGCTGATCCAGATGCCCTGTACCAAACCTTTTTGAACATATGGGAAAAGAAGAAGGACCCATTGCATATCCTATCAGAGTATGACAATTTAAAAAGAGGTCCACAAGAAACTGTCCAAGACTATTGTGATAGATTCAACAATGTGTACAATGCTATCCCTCAAAACCTTAGACCTCCACCTGACTTGGCCTTAATCAAATTCCCTGATGGATTTGACTCTGACATGGCATATCAGCTAAGGGAGAGAGCTCCTGCCAAATTGGAAAACATGCAAAGCATAGCTGTTAGTGTAGAGGTAAATCTGATCTCCAAAAGAGCCCGATCTAGGGCTAAAAGAAGGACTACTTTCAAAGAAGAGCCTTCAGCATTTGAACAAAAACTAGATGCAATCATCAAAGGCATGGATAGACTAGGTGACAGAGTGGAAACCATTGAATGAAAATATTCTTGGGAAGGTCAACCAAGTAACACTACTAGAAATACAAACTTTAGAAAAAATCAAAATCCTAACACCGGGAAGGCTGGCCCCGATCAGAATATTAGACCTCCATTTTAAGAGAACTATGCGGAAGCCTCCACCTCTAGTGAGCCAACAGAGGATACCCAAATCAACCTAATGGGTTTAAATAGTGAGCAACACATCTTCCTAACACAAGATGACCAAGAAGCTCATAATTTCAACCAATTTCAAACCAAGTCCGGAGAGTCATTTGATTTCAGAGAAGGGTATGATGCAGCGGTCTATGAGGTTCATAAACAATACAAATTAAGAAGCAGAACCATAGATGTGCCTGAACTAAGAAAGTTGAAATATACCAAGCAACCTAAGAAAACAAAGGATAAAGTTGTCCTGACAGAACTCCCAACTAAAACAGACCTCCACCCAAAGGAAGCCACTGTTGAGGACATATCAGACTTACAACCCTCAAAAAATCAGCCATCCACCTCCTTCCGCTCAAAAGAAAATCCAAACAACCCTCCTGAAAATAATTTCAAAACAGATTTACCTCACAGCAGCACTCATGATGAAGAGAAGGTCACTGAAAATACAACAAAAAAGGAAAACCTTGCTGCTTGCAATACAAGAATCCAAGTGGAAGAACCTTTCAACCTAGAAACAGAAATAGGTAAGTTGAAAATAGCCATTCCTCTGTCTGAATTGGCTAAACATGAAGTTTACAAAGAAAAAATCAGTAGGACACTTCAAATATAAGAGAATAGAGATGCAGTCAATGTTTTAGATGACCAACCAGAACTAATTTTTGGTCCTGAGATAAATGGTAAAACAGTAGATGGAGGAGTTCCCCCATTCTATGTGAGCTTAAACATTCATGACAAGGTGCTGCATAATGCAATGTTTGATTCGGGAGCTTCCCATAACCTAATGCCTAAGTCTGTGATGGAAAGACTCGACCTAGATATCACAAGGCCATACAAAGACTTGTTCTCATTTGATTCCAGCCAGGTCAGGTGTCTTTCCTCTAATCAAAGATTTGTGTGTCTCTCTAGTACAATACCCTGCCAAGACAATCTTGATGGATGTGGTGGTAGCTGATATCCCACCTAAATATGGAATGCTTTTGTCCAGATCTTGGGGTGCCAAACTCCAATGATCTTTGCAGCTAGACATGTCCTATGCCACCATTTCAGTCTTTGGCCAGCCAAAGAGATTGTACCGGGAAACATTGATGAAGTATGTGGTCAGCAGTGAAGAGAAACCCCAAAACTTCCCCATCTATTCCATGCATTCAGATATGGATTCATTCATCTTATACAGTGCTGAAAGGTATCCCAAAAATGATGCTAAACTCCTAGAATCAGCACAAGCAAAGAATATAAATGAACAATCCACTGCTCAAGATCAAAAAGTTGGTGAAGTGGTTGATGCAACAAATGAACAAGACATACCAGCTGAGTTACAAAATCCAAATTTGCCTATTGAACAAATTGTCAAAACTCCTAAGGCTAAAGGTAATCAAGAAATCTTATGGTGTTTAGTTTGATGGGTCAGTGAATAAATTAGGAGCAGGGGCAGGGGTTTGGATACACAACATGCAAAATTACCATGTTCAAGGACATGCATATAGGCTAAATTTCAGATGTACAAACAATATGGCTGAGTATGAGGCCCTTTTTCTGGGGTTCAAACTGATTAAAAGTCTAGGGGGAACCAAGATTTCAATTCTAGGGGACTCAGATTTGATTATCCAACAGATAAAGGGAAACTTTGTTACAAATGATCTTAGTTTGAGAGCTTATAGAGGGGCAGCGATTGAAATACTCAACACCTTCTTGGAATTCCAACTCACAAAAATCCCAAGAAACCATAATTTACATGCGCATAGTTTGGCAACGTTTTCCAGCACTTGCAAGCTGCCATTTGATCCCAACCACCACTTCACTGTTGAAATCAAACACAGACCTGCTGTCCCAGATAATGTCAAAATTGGCAAGTGTTTGAAAATGATACCCAAATCAATAATTTCTTGACTTTGAAAGAGGAATTCTCAAGCACAAATATAGACAAAAGCACCCTTTGTGATCAACAACAAATAGACAAAATTGAGCAAAATATATCTGCTGAAACAACAAATCAGGTTTTGCATCCAACAGTTTTTTCCAACAAAAACTTACAAGAGCAGAAACAAATGGACCTTAATGATATTGCTGAAGGAGAAGCTGAAGTAATTGATTTTAAAGATAACTTTCTACCCACAGGCCTAACTCCTTCGGAGGATATATTTGATTCAAATAATATTCCAAGAAAGCCAAAAATGCAGCCTCTAAATGCAGAAATTGAAGACTGTAACATAGGAACTGCACAAAATCCTAAAATGATAAAATTATCGAAAGCCTTGCCTCCAAATAAAAAATTGAAATACATTGAGCTCTTTAAAGAATTCCAAGATGTCTTTGCATGGAGCTATGAGGACCTCGAGTCCTATGATACTTCGGTCATCCAACACACAATACCTTTAAAATAAAATCAAAAGCCTTTTAAACAAAAGCTGAGAAGGGTTAATCCAGTCCTCCTTCCTCTCATTGAGAAAGAGGTCAAAAGAATGTGTCAAGCTGGAATAATTGTAGCTATTAGATTTTCATAGTGGATTTCAAATCTATTGCCCACTAGGAAGAAAACGGGTGAGATAAGACTGTGTGTCGACCTAAGAAATTTGAATAAAGTCTCTCTCAAAGCCCACTACCCCTTACCAAAAATGGATCACATACTACAAAGGGTAGTAGGAGCTTCTAGGATCTCACTGTTAGATGGCTTCTCAGGATTTAATCAGATTTTAGTTCACCCAGATGATCAAGATAAAAATGCCTTTACAACACCTTGGGGAACCTTCAAATATGTCAAAATGCCTTTTGGACTTAAAAATGCAGGGGCCACATTTCAACGAGCAATGGACATAGCCTTTGCAAAAGAAATCCATGATTTCTTAGTTATATATCTTGATGATCTCACTGGTTTTTCAAAATCAGACCAAGAACATTCAGAACATCTCAGACAAGTGTTCCTAATTTGTAGAAAATATGGCATATCATTGAACCCCAACAAATCATTGTTTGGCCTAGAAGAAGGAAAACTCCTAGGTCACATAATTTCAAAAGATGGCATTAGAATTGACCCGGACAGAATACAAGCTATTCTCCAAGTGCCTCACCCAAGGAACATCAAATAATTACAAGCTTTCCTCGGAAAGATCAATTTCCTAAGAAGATTCATTCCCAACTTGGCCGAACTGATAAGACTGTTGAATAACATGTTGAAGAAAGATTCTAAAGTCAAATGGACAAAATAATCTAAACAAGGCTTTGAGGAAATCAAGATAGCTTTGACTAAAACACCTGCCCTCACAAGCCCCAAGTTTGATAGAGATTTTATAATCTTTTCCTTTGCATCTGAGCATACTATTTCTGTTGTCCTATTACAAAAAGATGACCAAGGATGTGAGAAGCCCATTGCTTTCTTAAGTAAAGCACTTAGAGATGCACCTTTAAAATATCAAATCATGGAGAAACAAGCTTATTCCCTTATAAAGGCCATCAAGGATTTCAGAATTTATATCTTGTACTCTCATGTCATAGCCTATGTTCCAAATATCGTGGTCAAGGACATTCTGACTCAAGAAGGAATTGAAGGAAAAAGGGGCAAATGGATAGCCAACATTTTGGAATATGACATTGAAATTAAACCAACAAAACTGATAAAAGGACAAGGTTTAGCTAAATTGATGACTGAAACCAATTTCCAAGCCCTTAACATTAATGAAATGGATAACGAGCAGGAGATGGCGACTCCACAGATCAATCAAGCCTTTTTACAATCACCTTGTCATGCTGATATAATTTATATATTTTTAAACCTGCAAGCTCCTCCAGGGTTATCCAGAACTAAAAAGAGATTCTTAAAAATGAAAGCTTCAAAGTTTTGTATTATAGACAATGTTTTGTTTTGGAAAAATCATGAAGGTATTTTGCTAAATTCCCTAACACAGGATGAAACTGATAAAATACTCAAGGAATTTCACGCAGGGGACTGCAGTGGACACTTGTATTGGAAGTCAACAGTTGATAAAATTCCAAGAGTTGGTTTTTATTGGTCGTCCCTGTTTGCTGATGTGAAAAAATTTGTAATTTCTTGCCACAAATGCCAAATTTTGAAGGCAAGAAAAAGCTTCTACCCCTGCCCCTCAAACCCATTTCCGCTGAAAGACCGTTTCAACAATTGGGTTTAGACTTCATTAGAGAAATTCAACCTTCCTCTTCTGGCCAACACAGGTGGATTTTGACTACCACAGACTACTTTACCAAGTGGATAGAGGCCATCCCTTGTAGGCAAGCCAATGATTCAATAATCATGCAATTCTTAGAAACCAACATCTTGTCTAGATTTGGTTGCCCGGAGAAGATTATTACAGACAATGCTGCTGCATTTAAATCCAAGAGAATGATCACTTTTTTCCACAAGTGCCACATTACCCTAGGTCATTCCACAGCCTATTACCCTTAAGGTAATGGCCTAGCCGAATCCTCCAACAAAATCTTGATCAACATCATTAAGAAAGTCTTGGAGGAGAATAAAAAGAACTGGCATAAAAAGCTTGTTAATGCACTATGGGCAGACAGGTTAACTACAAAAAGATCTATTGGAACAAGCCCATATGAATTGGTTTATGGCATGGAGGTTGTCTTCCCTACATCCTTGGGAATCCCTGTGATCAAATTGCTGCAAGAAATACAAGTAGAACCCAATGATATTCAAAGGAGAATCAATCAAACTATTCATTTGCAACAGACAAGAGAGGAGGTATATCAAAGATCTCAAGTTTTACAAGAAAAACTTAAAAAGATATTTGATAAAAGAACCAAAGCAGAGAATTTCTTCATTGGGGATAAAGTTTTAAAGTGGGATTCCAGAAGAGAAGATAAAGGAAAGCATGGAAAATTTGATTTCTTGTGGAGAGGACCATTTATCACTCAGATTGTACAAGGAAACAACACCTATTTTCTCAAAATCTTGGATGGTAGAGAGGCAGATGATGGGCCAGTAAATGGTCGAATGCTCATGCATTATTTTGATCCGGTTTGTTGAAGAAATAAGCACTTTAGTTTGTACATAATAGTGTTTACTTTTTGCAGTTTATTACAGCAATATGATAGGGAATAAGATGCAACAAGTTTTGAGGGAAAAAAGCAAACAATTGCGCCATCTTTTTGTACATATTTTGAGTTTATTAGAAGGAATCAAGAAGAAAACTTGGGAACCATGAAGATTATGACTAAACACACAAACTAACTGGCAAAGACAGAGCTGTAATTCTGTTCACATCAGTTCATGAGAAGTGTATACATGCCACAGAGATTCAGTTTGTTTGTCTATAACAGAGGGAATTTTCAGATTACAGCAAGAGTTGAAAATAAGGCCATCTGACCTGCTGTTCTTGGCTTTTCACTTGGAAAAGCCATCCCCAAGTGGAGCCACTGTTAGGTTCTTATACCAATAGGTTTCATTTTTCATGATTGACTGAAGAAGTGCCAAATATGTTCGTCCTTTCCATGCTGCAAAGGTTCCATATTTAAAAAATGAATAAAATTAAAAAATGAAAAGAGGGTATGCCCTAAAAGAAAAATCAAAGGGCAAGAAGAATGAATTGGTCAAGAAAAGGAAAAAGAAAATGAACCCCAAAGAAAGACCAAGAAAGTGGCCAGTCAAAATGCCACTACTGTCCTATTTTTGCAAAGCAAGTTCAGAATGTGCAATCACTGATTCTTGTCACAGTTGATGAATAGCCAGACAGTTCAATCCTGGCTAGATCATGTTTAAATTTCTTGTTTTAGCGTTAGAGAATAAGGTCTGTTCAAACAGTTCAAGCTTGGAAGATGACTAGCTAGGTAGAGAAGCAAAGGGCCCAACTGCTTAATCTGGGCCCCTGGAAGAAATAAGGATAGATTTAGATAGGAGGGCAGTCAAAGGAAAAACAAGAGAGAAAGGGTTTGCTAGTTCAAATGCACCGTGCAAAAGTGAAGAAAAAATGTTAGGTGTGTTAGGCTGGGTAGGCAGTTTTTGTGGTTGCAGAAGCAGGTTTATAAGCAGTTTGGTATGTTCAATGTAACTCATGTATCACAGGTATCTCAAATATATTGGCAGTTGTTTGGCTGGAAAACAAGTGAAGCATGACTAATTCCCCCTCTCATTTCCCCAAGAACACTTACTAACATCCCTTCAAGGACATTGAAATCTGCGCAGTGGTCCTAGTTAATTTCATTTTATGAGAAATACTAAGTGGAACTTTGTGTTTGCTTAGTCAAAACAAGCCACATTTCTTGTGTAAAAATAATCATTCCATTTTCCTTCCATTTCCCTAAAAACCTAAGTTATTACCTTATAAACTTAGCGTTATCTATCCATAAAATCATAATTAACATGTTAACTTATTGTATATCTCCTTTATCATTTTCCTACCCCTATTTTATAAAAACTATATAAAAAACCCCAAAAAAATATATAATATCCCTACCCCTGGCAGGTATAGCCATATAGCAAAGTTTCAGGAATTAAAAGGTTTACCAGAAACTTTATAATAGCCCTCCGCATCCAAAGTCATTGGAATTTATTTAACACCTGGTTAAATAAACAACCACACCTAAGCCGCCCACATAAACCATACATTAACCCCTTGCGTGCATTGTTAAATTGGATTTCATTTGACATTTGGTTAAATGAATAACCATTCCGCCGAAATCCAAAGTCAATACATTACAAGCCCCGCGAAAACATTATAAAATGTTAAAATATTACGGCGGGTCCCCCTATTATAAACCCCCGCCATCTATACCACCTGTCGACCGTCGGATTTAGCGCCACAGATCTAACGGCTGTCGTCGATATCGGAACCCCCCCATGTGCCGAACGTTAGCGTCCAGGGGATGGGCGGTATTTCTACTGTACCCGAAACACGCATCGGCTTCAGGGCGTGATCGGAGCCTCCCCCTCCAAAACCACCATGGCCTAAAGGCGGTGCAGGGAAATACCGCTTACCGCCCCACCGCCTCCCCTATGACGTCATATCCACGTCATCAGCTGACGTCGCATCCACGTCACCCCCCACCACTCCGTATCAGTGCCATGTCACCTGCTGACATCACCACCTCACCTCCGTGGCACCTGCCACATCATCCAACACGTCATCCTCCGTACCCGCTACATGACAAATTTACGTCATGATGACGTCATCCAACAAAAACGCGCCAAAGCCCACCAAAGTCAAATTTTTTGTTAAAAAAGCCGCAAAGCGTCGTTTTCACTCATTTGTGTTTGTCTCCTCTGTGCGTCTTCTGCATGCTCTTTTACGTTTGAGGTAGCATTGTAACAGCACGATCCACCACCGAGCAAATTCACTCCATAGCTCGACCCCTCATCTCGACTTGCCACCTGCCAATTGCTCATTTCACCATTAAAAAAGGTATTTACATAAAACTTGCTCCCAAACCTATTTTTCTTTGGTTTTCACTGAAAAATTGCCCGAAGAACCCATATTTAAAGGAAAAAGTTGTGCTGTCATTAGAAATATACACCATAACCTCTGTTGTGCCCAATTTTAACCAAATATCTGTCAAACTCCATGTCCCTCTGCAAAAAAATTCGCCCACTGAGTCAGACCCGAGGTCATACTAAATTTGCATTTGCTAAATGAAAAACCCCTGAACTGTTTGGGTTTATTTTGTCCCTGGAAAACTCTGTGAACTGCATTTTCCTACAATGTGTGTCCAGTGAATCAATTTTGAGATCGAATTCGGTCTTTGTTTCCCAGAAAAAATCCACAGAGTTAATATTTTGCCTATTTTACTTACACAGACCCAGAAATTCCAATTTCAAAAACCACAGAATTAAGATATGGAGACTCAAGTGGCCTTAAATGTTACCCCTCTCAATGCACCCCACAAGGAATTGGAATCACTACCGTTGGCTGATCAGGATTATCTAATCCAAGACTTAGTTGGTGACAGAAATCATCTGCAGACATTCTGTGAACTCAGGAACAATCATTTAAATAACAATGATTTCTATGGGATATGGGAATCAAATATACCCATATACTTCCTCCCCTCTGTCAGTGTCTTCCCTGAGATAATTCACCTCTGCTGTGAAAACTATGAACCAACCCAAAGGGCAGTCAAAACTCCATCTGGGACCATCCTCTTTCATATAACTCCTGACTCCATAAATCAAATGCTAAACTTCAAACCAACTCAACTTCTGTTTCCTCTTACTATGAAATTCTTACTTGATGAAGGTCCCAAACTCTCCAACTCAGAGATAACCCAAATTGCCCAAGTATTTATGAGAGTAGATCGCCAGCCTACATGGCCACCTCCTTTTCACTATGCATGTTTTAATGAAGTGGGTAAATTACTTGTTGATATGATATCTTATGTTCTGGGTTTCAAGACAAGTGAACATATTGATGAAACTATATTGGTCTTACTGTCCGCATTTACCCCAAGGCAGCCCCCTGCTGTCAAATACAATTATGCCAAATTCATTACCAGCAAGATACATGACCAACTATTGAATCTAGCTAGGGAGGGAGTCTTCAAGTATTCATCTTACGTCTATCATCTGTTCCTGTATTATTAGTCAGACCATTTCCAATTTCCCATAAAAAAATTGGACTCTAAAGGAGAAAAGAGGTCTGTGATTTTTTGGACCTCAGTCTTTCATAAAGTCTGCAACTCTCCCTACTCTTACTGTGAGTTCATTGACATGTTTGTCTATCCACTCTCTTCTCTCCTAAAGAGAACTCCTTCTCCTAGACTGTCTTATGATATGCAGAAAATATTGCAGCTCTCCAAAAACTACAAAATAGGTGACTGGTACTTCTACCAGAATCACACTGTCATCAGGATATATGGCTGTGAGTTGTGCCCCTACAGGCTGCCAAGATATGTGCCAATTTGACTCATTTCCATAGCACCAAGAAAAAGGCTTAGCTGAAATTGACAGACCAAATAGGCCCCTATGTCATGAATAAAAAAGATGGCAAGAGGCTGATCAGATATTGGGTGAGAAAATCAGATTAAAAAGAAGCTTTTGGTGGGTAACCTATGACCCAAATGGCTTTATCAATGCAAGAAAAATAAAATATAGGTTGTCAGCCTATGAGCATTGCAAAATCCCAGAAATAGAAAAATTTTCCAACCAAGATGCATGGGTAGAAGGCACACTAATTGAACAGTTCACTGAGGAAGAAAAAATGGAGCAGACTATGAAAAATTTGGAAAAGACTCTTGACTTAGATTCTTTTAGGCAGGTGTCATTCAAACTGCCACAACATATCGGAGAAGGCACATCAACTGCTGTAGCTTCACAAGCGCCCAAGAAAAGGTTACACCAGCAGAAGGGACAACAAAAGGCAAGCAGGTAGTAGATACAGAGCAAGAAACAATGACAAACTAGCCTACTACCTCAAAGGAACAGGAGCAAGGGTAAGCCCCTTCACTACAGATAGAGGCACCACAGCTGCCAACATTACAGACTCCTCTCAATGAGGAAAGGAGCAAGAAATGGGACAGAGAAGAGACCACACCTGCAAGTGGGTCAATAGAGCAGCTAGAGGCCAAAAGGAAAAGAGTGGATCCTCAACCTGAAGAGGAAATTAGTGAAGAAATCATAGGGAGTCCAAGGAAGGAGAGGGAAACTAGCCAACAGACATCTACCAGCTCTCACAGGCAAGAAATGGAGAGGAAACATGGTATGGAGGTGTCCTCCTCAAGGCGGCAGAGTAAGCAACAATCTGGCATTAAAGCAACATTCATGGAAATTAAATCTCAAAATGAATTATTGAGAGTACAACTCTATGATCAATTTCTCAAAACAACACCCTCCAAACAGCAAAGACTAATGGCAGCTTATGACATTAAGGAGGAAAAAATGATCTTAAGTCATTTCAAGCCTAAAGTTCAACACCCACAGACAGCTGCAGACTACATAAAAACAAATCTAGAAGTCCTCGCCAAAGACATACATCCAATGGACCAAATTGAGCTCTATAAGCAAAAAGGCGAAATGGTCTATGCTACATTGGCAGACAAGGTGATGCTGGCCCACCAATTGAAAGAGTCATTAAGCAATACATCTGCCCAATTGGAAATGGAAAGAATATCTTCCTTGGCTAAAGACAACAGAATAAAGACTTTGGAGGAAATTATTATTGAGCTAGGGCATGATCCTAAGGATGCCAAGGGCAGCAAAGTCCTTATAAAGATAAAGGAAGAAGGTATTGCTGCACTTAGAAACAAATTAAAGCTGCCTGCGACCATGCACCCACAAACTATAGAACTTGCACAATAAAAGGCAGAAGAAGATACGATGGATTTGTTGATGAGGATGAATCAAAGGCTAATTGCAATGGAGGAAGAATTGGAGAAATCATTACAAGCCAAGTAGGGAGAGTCGACCTCCCAGCCACCTGAAACAACTCCAATTCTTACAACTATAGCTCCAACAGTCACCACTTCCCCTCCCACTGTTGCAGCAGCAATCCCTCCTATCATCCCAGCATCAACAATAGGTACATTAGCCACAGATGTTTCAGCAGCAGCAGCAACAAGTGCACCAGACTCTAGCATGAGCATGCAAGAACTCATGAAAGCAGTAAAAGAGCTAGAAGTCCAAATTTCAGAGATCAAAGAGGCCAAAGAAAAGTTGGCCAAGATGGAGGTAAGCTATGACAAGTTTAAGATAACCGTAGCAGAAAAAACCAGAGAGATAAAGGCCTTGGAGAATAAGGTGAAATCCTTGGAGAAGGACCTTACTCTTCACAAAACACTGACAGAAATTAAAACAATTTTGTGGACTAAAATTGGCCAGTCCATTACTGATCAATGGACATCAATACAAACTATTCATGACCAGATTGAGTTGATAGGGATAGCTCAATTTGAGACTCAAAAGGCCAGAGCATTATTGGCAAACACGCCTAAACAGGCCAATAGATTGATTCACTTTTTGAATACTCATACTAGAGATCAGCTAGCCGCTCTAGATATCCAGGACAGAACAGGCACAATTTTGACAGTAAAAAAAGTGCTGACCATGAGAAATTTTGTACAGACTTTAGAAAGAAAGTGCCAAGAAATGCAGACAGAAATAAATGCCTTCAAAGAAAAATTTGCAATGTTGCAGAGCAAAGGGTTACCCAGCTTATTGACCAGCAATGGGAGACTGTTAACACATGAACAGTATGCTAACAGGGTAAATACCTATGTTTCCAATCAAATTACAACATCATCAAGCATTTCAAAAGAGACAGTATCTCCCTCTGGACAGAGCTTATATGACAAATTGGAAAATCTGTTCTATATTGAACATGAAATAAATCATCTTTTTGAAGTACAGCCCAATTACTACAAATATACTGAAACTGACGAAACATTAATAAAACTACAAAGACACCAATTGCCAACAGATCAATGGTGGGAGCACATGCTTGAATTTTTACCAAGGTAATTTTGGTGCTTGCTCTTTTTTGATCATCTGCAGAAAATCAAATTTCAAATATATGGGCCACGTACCAGAAAATCAAAACGACAAAGGAGGGAATTCGCGCTAGAATGTGTTAAATCAGACTCAGGCACAAGTGGCAGGACCGTGACAGCAACTCAGGAATGAAAATCAAAGAGACAACTATCAGTCAGCTAATAGAGTCCAAAAGTCAAAGCATAGTTGGACACCTAAGGCAGCCAGTACAACGTAGTTATTTCTTCATTCACTACGCGCTATTTTCCATATCATTTATTGCCCCTGAAGAAGTAGATGGATGAATTTATTGCCTGATATTTTCCCTACGGGATATTTTGTAAACTCTTTTTATAAATACCTCCTCATGATATGTATTACTGCTGGCTAGTGAATATCATTCTGGACCTGCACTGTATATTTTGAGAACTCTTCTAAAATAAAGATTGTTGGAATGCTTTGCTGGTGAATTTGCTGGATATGGAATCAATGGCAGAAGAATATATTGCAGAATTCTCGTGTTATTACATGGATCAATAAGTCTTCTTCACTCTTGTGTTACTGTATCTGCGTTTATTTACCATCTAAACATCATGTTCTAAGTTACAGGAAGAAAGAATAACCCAGAATTTACTTTGTTGTACTTTGTGTTCAATTTCTGTAATTTTTTATCTTTTCTACACGACTAGCATAGGCGAGAATTATTGATTGCTCTTGTCTCCCTGGTTCTTACACTTTAAATATAATTAAGGAATTCTTAACTGCTCCTTGATAACATTTACTCATTCTTCCCTCTGTTAGAATAATGAAATATTCTTAATTTCCTTTCATTCCCTGACTTCATTTCATCATATTCCAGTTTGAAATTTGTTCTATGTTTAACTGTCTTGCTCTGTAGTCCTACTTTGCCAAAGAAACCATACCAGAGGTGCATTTTAGAACTGACTCCATCAACCCAATGGTCTGAAATTCTCTCGTATTGCAGCCCTGCTCTACTGAATGTCATATTCCAAACACCAAACAAAACTTGTGCTTCATAACTAGCCTAACACCTAACAAAACAAATCTAAATCATAAAGAGAGAGCCCTCCGTGGTTGCAGATTGGCTAGAATCTGCAGCTAAAAGACTGGTTAGTGGTTACCTCAGCCGTATTCCCTTTTCGAAGATTTTTTAGGGAACAACCTGAGTGATAACATCATTGGCGACTCAGATGGGGAACTCTGAATGATTGTGTTTATTATTGCTGTCTATTTTCTAAAGCTATAGATGGAGCCTGAAGTTAGCCAGGTAGCCTTTGAAACTGTTCTTGCTGTGCAATTACAGGAGTAAATAAAAGTTGCTTCAGTTAATCTCCAGTATAGCTTTAGGCTATAAACGGCTGTCTCAAAAATTCAATCATTTTCCCTGCAGCTTAAAAAAAAAAAATCTTCAAGAAAATTCAAAGACTGTTACAATTTATATTTTCCCACGAAGATCTTGTCAAAACAGTGTACTTCATATACTCCCAGAAAATACCAAAAAACAGATTTAGAAGCTGGCGCCAAAGAAGAAAGTGCAGTATACCAGATCAAACCCAGATCCTAATCCTCTAGCTATTTTTGAAAATCCTAACGTAATTCCCAAGACCCTAAGAAGACAAGAAAGTCTAGAAGATTCTACTGATATAAAGCTTCATATACTTCAGCAAAATTTGACCCAATCTCCTCCTGGAAAGGTAGCGGTCACTTCTATTGTTGCTACAGCTTCTTCTAGTTCACTGTCATCACTTCAAAGCACCTCTTCCACTCCCTCATCCACCCCGTTTATCCCATCTGTTATCCCTGTGCTACCAGATGTCCCATTTATACCTGTAAATATGGCAAACCGTTATGCTCCTCTGCAGTTGCCTGCAAATCCAAGGGCTATGCCTCAAGATTATCAAAGAAAAATTACATATTTTGATGGTACTGCCTCTTACATAGCCCAACAACACACTAAGAAAATGATGGACTACTTTGAGAACTATGAAATCGATGACAATGATGTCAGAATGAAAATTTATGTTCAAAGTTTAGCCGGTGAAGTAAGGACTTGGTTTAGGGCACTTGGTGCAAACACAATTGCTGATCTGGATGCGATGTACCAAACCTATTTAAACAGATGGGAAAAGAAGAAGGACCCATTGCATATCCTATCAGAGTATGACAGTTTAAAAAGAGGTCCACAAGAAACTGTCCAAGACTATTGTGCTAGATTCAACAATGTGTACAATGATATCCCTCAAAACCTTAGACCTCCACCTGACTTGGCCTTAATCAAATTCCCTGATGGATTTGACTCTGACATGGCATATCAACTAAGAGAAAGAGCTCCTGCCAGCTTGGAAGACATGTAGAGCATAGCTGTTAGTGTAGAGACAAATTTGATCTCCAAAAGAACCCGAGCTAGAGCTGAAAGAAGGACTACTTTCAAAGAAGAGCCTTCAACATTTGAACAAAAACTAGATGCAATAATCAAAGGCATGGATAGACTAGGTGACAGAGTGGAAACCATTGAATGAAAATATTCTTGGGAAGGTCAACCAAGTAACACCACTAGAAATACAAACTTTAGAAAAAATCAAAATCCTAACACCGGGAAGGCTGGCCCTGATTAGAATATCAGACCTCCATTTTAAGAGAACTATGCTGAAGCCTCAACCTCCAGTGGGCCAACAGAGGATAACCAAATCAACCTAATGGGTTTAAACAGTGAGCAACACATCTTCCTAACACAAGATGACCAAGAAGCTCATAATTTCAACCAATTTCAAACCAAGTCTGGAGAGTCATTTGATTTCAGAGAAGGGTATGATGCAGCGGTCTATGAGGTTCATAAACAATACAAATTAAGAAGCAGAACCATAGATGTGCTTGAACTGAGAAAGCTGAAAGATACCAAGCAACCTAAGAAAACAAAGGATAAAGCTGCCCTGACAGAACTCCCAACTAAAACAGACCTCCACCCAAAGGAAGCCACTGTTGAGGACATATCAGACTTACAACCCTCAAAAAATCAGCCATCCACCTCCTTCCCCTCAAAAGAAAATCCAAACAGCCCTCCTGAAAATAATTTCAAAACAGATTTACCTCACAGCAGCACTCATGATGAAGAGAAGGTCACTGAAAATACAACAAAAAAGGAAAACCTTGCTACTTGCAATACAAGAATCCAAGTGGAAAAACCTTTCAACCTAGAATCAGAAATAGGTAAGTTGAAAATAGCCATTCCTCTGTCTGAATTGGCTAAACATGAAGTTTACAGAGAACAAATCAGTAGGACACTTCAACTATAAGAGAATAGAGATGCAGTCAATGTTTAGATGACCAACCAGAACTAATTTTTGGTCCTGAGATAAATGGTAAAACACTAGATGGAGGAGTTCCCCCATTCTATGTGAGCTTAAACATTCATGACAAGGTGCTGCATAATGCAATGTTTGATTTGGGAGCTTCCCATAACCTAATGCCTAAGTCTGTGATGGAAAGACTTGACCTAGATATCACAAGGCCATACAAAAACTTGTTCTCATTTGATTCCAGCCAAGTCAGGTGTCTTTCCTCTAATCAAAGATTTGTGTGTATCTCTGGTACAATACCCTACCAAGACAATCTTGATGGATGTGGTGGTAGCTGATATCCCACCTAAATATGGAATGCTTTTGTCCAGATCTTGGGGTGCCAAACTCCAAGGATATTTGCATCTAGACATGTCCTATGCCACCATTTCGGTCTTTGGCCAACCAAATAGATTGTACCAGGAAACATTGATGATCTACGTGGTCAACAGTGAAGAGAAACCCCAAAAATTCCCCATCTATTCCATGCATTCAAATATGGATTCATTCATCTTATACAGTGCTAAAAGGTATCCCAAAAATGATGTCAAACTCCTAGAATCAGCACAGGCAAAGAATATAAATGAACAATCCACTGCTCAAGATCAAAAATTTGGTGAAGTGGTTGATGCAACAAATGAACAAGACGTACCAGCTGAGTTACAAAATCCAAATCTGCCTATTGAACAAATTGTCAAAACTCCTAAGGCTAACGGTAATCAAGAAACCTTATGGTGCTTAGAGTTTGATGGGTCAGTGAACAATTTAGGAGCAGGGGCAGGGGTTTGGACACACAACATGCAAAATTTCAGATGTACAAACAATATGGCCGAGTATGAGGCCCTTTTGTTGGGGCTCAAACTGATTAGAAGTCTAGGGGGAACCAAGATTTCAATTCTAGGGGATTCAGATTTGATTATCCAACAGAAAAAGGGTAACTTTGTTACAAATGATCTTAGGTTGAGAGCTTACAGAGGGGCAGCCATTGAAATACTCAACACCTTCTTGGAATTCCAGCTCACCAAAATCCCAAGAAACCATAATTTACATGCGGATAGTTTGGCAACTTTTGCCAACACTTGCAAGCTGCCATTTGAGCCCAACCACCACTTCACTGCTGAAATCAAACACAGACCTGCTATCCCAGATAATGTCAAAAATTGGCAAGTGTTTGAAAATGATACCCAAATCAATAATTTCTTGACTTTGAAAGAGGAATTCTCAAGCACAAATATAGACACAAGCACCCTTTGTGATCAACAGCAAATAGACAAAATTGAGCAAAATATATCAGCTGAAACAGTAAATCAGGTTTTGCATCCAACAGTTTTTTCCAAAAAAAACTTACAAGATCTGAAACAAATGGACCTTGATGAGGTTGCTGAAGGATAAGCTGAAGTAATTGATTTGAAAGATAACTTTCTGCCCACAGACCTGACTCCTTTGGAGGATATGTTTGATTCAAATGATATTCCAAGAAAGCCAAAAATGCAGCCTCTAAATGCAGAAATTGAAGACTGTAACATAGGAACTGCACAAAATCCTAAAATGATAAAAATTTCCAAAGCCTTGCCTCCAAATCAAAAACTATAATACATTGAGCTCTTTAAATAATTCCAAGATGTCTTTGCATGGAGCTACGAGGACCTCAAGTCCTATGATACTTCGGTCATCCAACATACAATACCTTTAAAAGAAAATCAAAAGCCTTTTAAACAAAAGCTGAGAAGGGTTAATCCAGTCCTCCTTCCTCTCATTGATAAAGAGGTCATAAGAATGTATCAAGCTGGAATAATTGCACCTATTATATTTTCAAAGTGGATTTCAAATCTAGTGCCCACTAGGAAGAAAACGGGAGAGATAAGACTGTGTGTTGACCTAAGAAATTTGAATAAAGTCTCTCTCAAAGACCACTACCCCTTACCAAAAATGGATCACATCCTACAAAGGGTAGTAGGAGCTTCTAGGATCTCACTGTTAGATGGCTTCTCAGGATTTAATCAAATTTTATTTCACCCAGATGATCAAGATAAAACTGCCTTTACAACACCTTGGGGAACCTTCAAATATGTCAAAATGCCTTTTGGACTTAAAAATGCAGGGGCCACATTTCAACGAGCAATGGACATAGCCTTTGCAAAAGAGATCCATGATTTCTTAGTTATATATCTCGATGATCTCACTGCTTTTTCAAAATCAGACCAAGAACATTTAGAACATCTCAGACAAGTGTTCCTAATTTGCAGAAAATATGGCATATCATTGAACCCCAACAAATCATTGTTTTTCCTTGAAGAAGGCAAACTCCTAGGTCACATAATTTCAAAAGATGGCATTAGAATTGACCCGAACATAATACAAGCTATTCTCCAAGTGCCTCACCCAAGGAACATCAAAGAATTGCAAGCTTTCCTAGGAAAGATCAATTTCCTAAGAAGATTCATTCCCAACTTGGCCGAACTGATAAGACTGTTGAATAGCATGCTAAAGAAAGATTCTAAAGTCAAATGGACAAAAGAAGCTAAACAAGCCTTTGAGGAAATCAAGATAGATTTGACTAAAACACCTGCCCTCACAAGCCCCAAGTTTGATAGAGATTTTATAATCTTTTGCTTTTCATCTGAGCATACTATTGCTGTTGTCCTATTACAAAAAGATGACCAAGGATGTGAGAAGCCCATTGCTTTCTTCAGCAAAGCACTTAGAGATGCACCTTTAAAATATCAAATCATGGAGAAACAAGCTTATGCCCTTGTAAAGGCCATCAAGGATTTCAAAATTTATATCTTGTACTGTCATGTCATAGCCTATGTTCCAAATACCGGGTCAAGGACATTCTGACTCAAGAAGGAATTGAAGGAAAAGGGGGTAAATGGATAGCCAACATTTTGGAATATGACATTGAAATTAAACCAACAAAACTAATAAAAGGACAAGGTTTAGCTAAATTGATGACTAAAACCAATTTCCAAGCCCTTGGCATCAATGAACTGGATAACGAGCAGGAGATGGTGACTCCACAGATCAATCAAGCCTTTTTACAATCACCTTGGTATGCTGATATAATTTATATATTTTTAAACCTTGCAAGCTCCTCCAGGGTTATCCAGAACTAAAAAGAGATTCTTAAAAATGAAAGCTTCAAAGTTTTGTATTATAGACAATGTTTTGTTTTGGAAAAATCATGAAGGTATTTTGCTGAATTTCCTAACACAGGATGAAACCGATAAAATACTCAAGGAATTTCATGCAGGGGACTGCGGTGGACACTTGTATTGGAAGTCAACAGCTGATAAAATTCTAAGAGCTGGTTTTTATTGGCCCTCCCTGTTTGTTGATGTGAAAAAATTTGTAATTTCTTGCCACAAATGCCAAATTTTGAAGGCAAGAAAAAGCTGCTACCCCTGCCCCTCAAACCCATTTCCACTAAAATACCGTTTCAACAACGGGGTTTAGACTTCATTGGAGAAATTCACCCTTCCTCTTCTGGCCAACACAGGTGGATTTTGACTGCCACAGACTACTTTACCAAGTGGATAGAGGCCATCCCTTGTAGGCAAGCCAATGATTCAATAATCATGCAATTCTTAGAAACCAACATCTTGTCTAGATTTGGTGTCCCGGAGAATATTATTACAGACAATGCTGCTGCATTTAAATCCAAGAGAATGATCACTTTTTGCCACAAGTACCACATTACCCTAGGTCATTCCACAGCCAATTACCCTCAAGGTAATGGCCTAGCCGAATCCTCCAACAAAATCCTGATCAACATCATTAAGAAAGTCTTGGAGGAGAATAAAAATAACTAGCATAAAAAGCTTGTTAATGCACTATGGGTAGACAGGATAAATACAAAAAGATCTATTGGAACAAGCCCATATGAATTGGTTTATGGCATGGAGGCTGTCTTCCCTACATCCTTGGGAATCCTTGTGATCAAATTGCGGCAAGAAATACAAGCAGAACCCAATGATATTCAAAGGAGAATCAATCAAACTATTCATTTGCAACAGACAAGAGAGGAGGTATATCAAAGATCTTAGGTTTTACAAGAAAAACTTAAAAAGATATTTGATAAAAGAACCAAAGCAGAGGATTTATTCATTGGGGATAAAGTTTTAAAGTGGGATTCCAGAAGAGAAGATAAAGGAAAACATGGAAAATTTGATTTCTTGTGGAGAGGACCATTTATCATTCAGACTATACAAGGAAACAACACCTATTTTCTGAAAAGCTTGGATGGTACAGAGGCAGATGATGGGCCAATAAATGGTCGAATGCTCAAGCATTATTTTGATCTGGTTTGTTGAAGAAATCAACACTTTAGTTTGTACATAATAGTGTTTACTTTCTGCAGTTTATTACAGCAATATGATAGGGAATAAGATGCAACATGTTTTGAGGGAAAAAAGCAAACAATTATGCCACCTTTTTGTACATATTTTGATTTTATCAGAAGGAATCAAGAAGAAAACTTGGGAGCCATGAAGATGATGACTAAACACTCAGACCAACTGGAAAAGACAGAGCTGTAATTCTATTCACATCAGTTCATGAGAAGTGTATACATGCCACATAGATTCAGTTTGTTTGTCTATAACAGAGGGAAGTTTCAGATTACAGCAAGAGTTGAAAATAAGGCCATCTTTCCTGTTGTTCTTGGCTTTTCACTTGGAAAATCCATCCCCAAGTGGAGCCACTGTTAGGTTCCTATACCAATAGGTTTCATTTTTCATGATTGACTGAAGAAGTGCCAAATATGTTCATCCTTTCCATGCTGCAAAGGTTCCATATTTAATAAAAAATGAAGAAAATTAAAAAATGAAAAGAGGGTATGCCCTCAAAGAAAAAGCAAAGGGAAAGAAGAATGAATTGGTCAAGAAAAGGAAAAAGAAAATGAACCCCAAAGAAAGACTAGGAAAGTGGCCAGTCAAAATGCCACTACTGTCCTATTTTTGAAAAGCAAGTTCAGAATGTGCAATCACTGATTCTTGTCACAGTTGATGAATAGCCAGACAGTTCAATCCTGGCTAGATCATGTTTAAATTTCTTGTTTTAGCGTTAGAGAATAAGGTCTGTTAAAGCAGTTCAAGCTTGGCAGATCACTAGCTAGGTAGAGAAGCAAAGGGCCCAACTGCTTAATTTGGGCCCTTGGAAGAAATAAGGATAGATTTAGATAGGAGGGAAGTCAAATGAAAAACAAGAGAGAAAGGGTTTGCTAGTTCAAATGCATCCTGCAAAAGTGAAGAAAAAATGTTAGGTGTGTTAGGCTGGGTAGGCAGTTTTTGTGGTTGCAGAAGCAGGTTTATAAGCAGTTTGCTCTGTTCAATGTAACCCATGTATCACAGGTATCTCAAATACAGTGGCAGTTTTTTGGCTGCAAAACAGGTGAAGCATGACTAATTCCCCCTCTCGTTTCCCCAAGAACACTTACTAACATCCCTTCAAGGACATTGAAATTTGCTCAGTGGTCCTAGTTCATTTCATTTTATGAGAAATACTAAGTGGAACTTTGTGTTTGCTTAGTCAAAAAAAAGCCACATTTCTTGTGTAAAAATAATCATTCCATTTTCCGTCCATTTGCCTGAAAACCTAATTTATTACCTTATAAACTTAGAATTATCTTTCCATAAAATCATAATTAACATGTTAACTTATTGTATAGCTCCTTTATCATTTTCCTACCCCTATTTTATAAAAACTATATAAAAAACCCCAAAAAAATATATAATATTCCTACCCGTGCCAGGTATAGCCATATAACAAAGTTTTGAGAATTAAAAGGTTTACCAGAAACCTTATAATAGCCCTCCATGTCCAAAGTCATTGGAATTTATTTAACACCTGGTTAAATAAGCAACCACACCTAAGCCGCCCACATAAACCATATATTAACCCCTTGCACGCATTGTTAAATTGGATTTCATTTGACATTTGGTTAAATGAACAACCATTCCGCCAAAATCCAAAGTCAATACATTACAAACCCCGCGAAAACATTATAAAATGTTAAAATATTACAGTGGGTCCCCCTGTTATAAACCCCCGCCATCTATACCACTCGTTGACCGTTGGATTTAGCGCCATAGATCTAACGGCTGTCGGCGATATCAGAACCCCCCCATGTGTCGAACGTTAGCGTCCGGGGGATGGGCGGTATTTCTGTCGTACCCGAGACACGCGTTGGCTTCCCGGCGTGGTCGGAGCCTCCCCCTCCAAAACCACCATGGCCTAAAGGTGGTGCAGGGAAATACCGCTTACCGCCCCACCGCCTCCCCTCTGACGTCATACCCATGTCATCAACTGACGTCGCATCCACATCGCCCCCCACCACTCCATATCAACACCATGTCACCTGCTGAGATCACCACCTCACCTCCGTGCAACCCGCCACATCCGCCAACACGTCATCCTCCGTACTCGCTACATGACAAATTTATGTCATGATGAAGTCATCCAACAAAAATGCGCCAAAGACCACCAAAGTCAAATTTTTTGTTAAAAAAGCCACAAAGCGTCATTTTCACTCATTTGTGTTTGTCTCCTCTGCGCGTCCTCTACATGCTCTTTTATGTCTGAGGTAGCATTGTGACAGCACGGTCCGCCACCCAGTAAATTCACTCCATAGCTCGACCCTCAGCTCGACTTGCCACCTACCAAGTGCTCATTTCACCGTTAAAATAGGTATTTACATAAACTTTTCTCCCAAACCTGTTTTTCTTTGGTTTTCACTGAAAAATTGCCCGAAGAACCCATATTTAAAGGAAAACGTCGTGTTGTCTTTAGAAATATACACCATAACTTCTGTTGTGCCCAATTTTAACCAAATATCCGTCAAACTCCATCTCCCTCTGCAAAAAAATTCGCCCACTCAGTCAGACCCGAGGTCATAGTAAATTTGCATTTGCTAAATGAAAAACCCCTGAACTGTTTGGGTTTATTTTGTCCCTGGAAAACTCTGTGAACTGCATTTTCCTACAATGTGTGTCCAGTGAATCAATTTTGAGATCGAATTCGGTCTGTGTTTCCTGGAAAAAATCCACAGAGTTAATATTTTGCCTATTTTACTTACACAGACCCATAAATTCCAATTTCAAAAACCACAGAATTAAGCTATGGAGGCTCAAGTGGCCTTAAATGTTACCCCTCTCAATGCACCCCACAAGGAATTGGAATCACTACCTTTGGCTGATCAGGATTATCTAATCCAAGACTTGGTTGGTGAGAGAAATCATCTGCAGACATTCTGTGAACTCAGGAACAGTCATTTAAATAACAATGATTTCTATGGGATATGGGAATCAAATCTACCCATATACTTCCTCCCCTCTGTCAATGTCTTCCCTGAGATAATTCACCTCTGCTGTGAAAACTATGAACCAACCCAAAGGGCAGTCAAAACTCCATCTGGGACCATCCTCTTTCATGTAACTCCTAACTCCATAAATCAAATGCTAAACTTCAAACCAACTCAGCTTCTGTTTCCTCTTACTATGAAATTCTTACTTGATGAAGGTCCCAAACTCTCCAGCTCAGAGATAACCCGAATTGCCCAAGTATTTATGAGAGCAGATCGCCAGCCTACAGGGCCACCTCCTTTTCACTATGCATGTTTCAATGAAGTGGGTAAATTACTTGTTGATATGATATCTTATGTTCTGGGTTTCAAGACAAGTGAACATATTAATGAAACTATATTGGTCTTACTGTCTGCATTTACCCCAGGGCAGTCCCCTGCTGTCAAATACAATTATGCCAAATTCATTTCCAGAAAGATACATGACCAACTATTGAATCTACAGAGGGAGGGAGTCTTCAAGTATTCATCTTACATCTATCATCTGTTCCTGTATTATCAGTCAGACCATTTCCAATTTCCCATCAAAAAATTGGACTCTAAAGGAGAAAAGAGGTCTGTGATTTTTTGGACCTCAGTCTTTCATAAAGTTTGCAACTCTCCCTACTCTTACTGTGAGTTCATTGACATGTTTGTCTATCCAGTCTCTTCTCTCCTAAAGAGAGCTCCTCCTCTTAGACTATCTTATGATATGCAGAAAATATTGCAGCTCTCCAAAAACTACAAAATAGGTGACTGGTACTTCTACCAGAATCACACTGACATCAGGATATATGGCTGTGAGCTGTGCCCCTACAGGCTGCCAAGATATGTGCCAATGAGACTGTTTGCCTTGAAATATTTCAGGAAGTTTATCAATTCTGATTTGACTCATTTCCATAGCACCAAGAAAAAGGCTCAGTTGAAATTGAGAGACCAACTAAGCCCCTATGTCATGAATAAAAAAGAAGGATGGCAAGAGGCTGATCAGATATTGGGTGAGAAACTCAGATTAAAAAGAAGCTTTTGGTGGGTACCCTATGACCCAAATGGCTTTATCAATGCAAGAAAAATAAAATATAGGTTGTCAGCCTATGAGCATTGCAAAATCCTAGAAATAGAACAATTTGCCAACCAAGATGAATGGGTAGAAGGCACACTAATTGAACAGTTCACCGAGGAATAAAAAATGGAGCGGACTATGAAAAAATTGGAAAAGACTCTTGACTTAGATTTGTTTGGGCAGGTGTTATTCAAACTGCCACAGCAAATCAGAGAAGGTACATCAACTGTTGCAGCTTCACAAGCTGCCCAAGAAAAGGTTACACCAGCAGAAGGGACATCAAAAGGCAAGGAGGTAGTAGATACAAAGCAAGAAACAATGACAAACCAGCCTACTACCTCAAAGGAATAGGAGCAATGGCAAGCCCCTTCACTACAGATAGAGGCACCATAGGTGCCAACATTACAGACTCCTCTCAATGAGGAAAGAAGTAAGAAATGGGACAGAGAAGAGACCACACTTGCAAGTGGGTCAACAGAGGAGCCAGAGGCTAAAAGGCAAAGAGTAGATCCTCAACCTAAAGAGGAAATTAGTGAAGAAATCATAGGGAGTCCAAGGAAGGAGAGGGAAACCAGCCAACAGACATCTACCAGCTCTCACAGGCAAAAAATGGAGAGGCAACATGGTATGGAGGTGTCCTCCTCAAGGCGGCAGAGTAAGCAACAATCTGGAATTAAAGGAACATTCATGGAAATTAAATCCCAAAATGAATTATTGAGAGTACAACTCTATGATCAATTTCTCAAAACAACACCCTCCAAACAACAAAGACTAATGGCAGCTTATGACATTAAGGAGGAAAAAATGATCTTAAGTCATTTCAAGCCTAAAGTTCAGCACCCACAGACAGCTGTGGACTACATAAAAACAAATCTAGAAGTCCTCGCCAAAGACATACATCCAATGGACCAAATTGAGCTGCACAAGCAAACAGGCGAAATTGTCTATGCTACATTGGCAGACAAGGTGATGTTGGCCCACCAATTGAAGGAGTCATTAAGCAATACATCTACCCAATTGGAATTGGAAAGAATATCTTCCTTGGCTAAAGACAACAGAATAAAGACTTTGGAGGAAATTATTATTGAGCTAGGGCATGATCCTAAGGATGCCAAGGGCATCAAAGCCCTTATAATGAAAAAGGAAGAAGATATTGCTGCACTTAGAAAGTAATTAAAGCTGCCTGCGACCATGCACCCACAAACTAAAGAACTTGCACAAGAAAAGGTAGAAGAAGATACGATGGATTTGCTGATGAGGATGAATCAAAGGCTAATTGCAACGGAGCAAGAATTGGAGAAAGCATTGCAAGCCAAGCAGGGAGAGTCGACCTCCCAACCACCTGAAACAGCTCCAATTATTACAACTACAGCTCCAACAGTCACCACTGCCCCTCCCACAGTTGCAGTAGCAATCCCTCCTATCATCCCAACACCAAGAATAGGTACATCAGCCACAGATGTTTCAGCTGCAGCAGTAACAAGTGCACCAGACTCTAGCATGAGCATGCAAGAACTCATGAAAGTAGTAAAAGAGCTAGAAGTCCAAATGTCAAAGATAAAAGAGGCCAAAGAAAAGTTGGCCAAGCTAGAGGTAAGCTATGACAAGTCTAAGATAACAGTAGTAGAAAAAACCAGAGAGATAAAGGCCTTGGAGAATAAGGTGAAATCCTTGGAGAAGGACCTTACTCTTCACAAAACTTTGACAGAAATTAAAAAAAAATTGTGGACTAAAATTGGTCAGTGCATTACTAATCAATGGACATAAATACAAACTATTCATGACCAAAATGAGTTGATAGGGATAGCTCAATTTGAGACTCAAAAAGCCAGAGCATTATTGGCAAACAAGCCTGAACATCCTAATAGATTGATTCACTTTTTGAATACTCATACTAGAGATCAGCTAGCCGCTCTAGATATCCAGGACAGAACAAACACAATTTTGATAGTAAAGAAAGTGCTGACCATGAGAAATTTTGTACAGAATTTAGAAAGAAAGTGCCAAGAAATGCAGACAGAAATAAATGCCTTCAAAGAAAAATTTGCAATGTTGCAGAGCAAAGGGTTACCCAGCTTATTGACCAGCAATGGGAGACTGTTAACACATGAACAGTATGCTAATAGGGTAAATACCTATGTTTCCAATAAAATTTCAACATCATCAAGCATTTCAGAAGAGACAGTATCTCCCTCTGGATAGAGCTTATATGAAAAATTGGAAAATCTGTTCTATATTGAACATGAAATAAATCATCTTTTTGAAGTCCAACCCAATTACTACAAATATACTGAAGCTATTGAAACATAAATAAAACTACGGAAACACCAATTGCCAACAAATCAATGGTGGGAACGCATGCTTAAAGTTTTACCAAGGTAATTTTGGTGCTTTCTCTTTTTTGATCATCTGCATAAAATCAAATTTCAAATATACGGGCCACGTACCAGAAAATCAAAATGACAAAAGAGGGAATTCGCGCTAGAATGCGTTAAAGCAGACTCAGGCACAGGTGGCAGGACCATGACAGCAACTCAGGAACGCAAATCAAAGAGACAACTATCAGCCGGCTAATTGAGTCCAAAAGTCAAAGCATAGCTGGACACCTAAGGCAACCAGTACAACGTAGTTACTTCTTCGTTCACTACGTGTTGTTTTCCATATCATTTATTGCCCCTGAAGAATTAGATGGATGAATTAATTGCCTGATATTTTCCCTACGGGATATTTTGTAAACTCTTTTTATAAATACCTCCTCATGATATGTATTATTGTTGGTTGGTGAATATCATTCCGCACCTGCGCTGTATATTTTGAGAACTCTTCTGAAATAAAGATTGTTGGAATGCTTTGCTGGATATGGAATCAATGGCAGAAGAATATATTGCAGAATTATCGCGTTATTACATGGATCAATAAGTCTTCTTGACTCTTGTGTTACTGTATCTGTGTTTATTTACCATCTAAACATCATGTTCTAAGTTACAGGAAGAAAGAATAACCTGGAATTTACTTTGTTGTACTCTGTGTTCAATTTCTGTAATTTTTTATGTTTTCTACAGGACTAGCATAGGCAAGAATTCTTGATTCCTCTTGTCTCCCTGGTTCTTACACTTTAAATATAATTAAGTAATTCTTAACTGCTCCTTGATAATATTTACTCATTCTTCCCTCTGTTAAAATAATGAAAGATTCTTAATTGCCTTTCATTCCCTAACTTCATTTCATCATATTCCAGTTTGAAATTTGTTCTATGTTTAACTATCTTTCTCTGTAGTCCTACTTTGCCAAAGAAACCATACTAGAGGTGCATTTTTGAACTGACTCCATCAACCCAATGGTCTGAACTTCTCTCGTATTGCAGCCCTGCTCTACTGAATGTCATCTTCCAAACACCAAACAAAACTTGTGCTTCATAACTAGCCTAACACCTAACAAAACAAATCTAAATCATAAAGAGAGATCCCTCTTTGGTTGCAGATTGGCTAGAATCTGCAGCTAAAAGACTGGTTAGTGGTTACCTCGGTCGTATTCCCTTTTCGAAGATCTTTTAGTGAACAACCTGAGTGATAACAGCATCCTCAAATTCTTTTCCTTCAATGGATGTGAGTTCTAAGTTTTGTTCCATTGGAGTAGTAAGAGGATTGCATTCTGTCATGCCAAACCTATTCAATAGATCTCCAATGTACTTATTTTGAGAAAGGAATATGGAATTCTGATGTTGAGTTACTTCAATACCAAGATAGTAATGAACATAGCCCAAATCAGTCATTTCAAAACCTTTCCTCAATTCCTTCTTTATGGATGAAATGTAGCTTTCATTGTTCCCTATCATCGAAAGATCATCTACATATACCACAAGATATACAACTATTTTTCCAACTTTCTTGACAAACAAAGTTGCATTATCAAGATCATAATGTTTGAAATTGAGTTTCAGAAGATGCTCAGTTAGTTTTTCATACCAGGCTCATGGTGCTTGTTTGAGGCCATACAAGGATTTCACAAGTTTGCATACTTTATGTTCATGTTCTTTGACAAGAAATCCTCCAGGCTGGGACATAAAAACATTCTCTTTTAGATCTCCATTCAAGAAAGTAGTTTTTACATCCATTTGATGGACTTTCCAACCGTTCTGAGCTGCTAGGGGAAGGAGTGTCCGGATGGTAGCCCATTTCGTTGTGGGGGAAAAAGTATCCTCATAATCAACCCCTTCCTTTTGTGCAAAACCTTTTGCCACAAGCCTGGCTTTGTGCTTATCAAGTGAGCCATCAACTTTATACTTGTTCTTTTAGACTCAGTTGCAGCCAATTGGTTTGGTTCCTAATGGAGGATCAACCAACTTCCAAGTGCCATTCTTTATCAGGGCATCATACTCCTTTTGCATCGTTTCTTTCCATTCATCATGAGAAGTAGCTTCTTTGATGGAAGTTGGTTCGAAATCTGTAGACAAATTCAATTCACAATCATAAGAAACATCCATATCAACAGGTGAATCAGAGTCATCTACATCACCTCCATTTTTCTGGTTTGAATTTCTAGTTCCTGTCTTTCCAACCTCATCAGGATGAATACTTTCAAGTGTCTTTTTTAGCCACTTTGGGGGACCTTTCTCAGATGGTCCAGGCTGCTCCGTTGACTGAGTTGGGACTGAATCAAGATTGAGTCTCCCAATTCTATTAATCACATCACTTAAAGTATCATCCGTTGTTGGAGTTTCATGCGGGGGAGAGAGTGCTTCAGAAGAAAATTCCACAGGTTGATCTAGTATAGGAATCCCCCCTTCAAGATGTGGAATCCGATTATCAAATTCTTGAAAAGATTTTGCATTTGTGAATCTATCCAAGTGATCAAGTTGCTGCTCAGCAACATTGTCAGTTTTGGATGTTTCAAGAAAGATTACATCTCTAGATACAACAAACTTTTTATTGACTTCATCATAGAGACAATATGCTTTGGAGGTGTTTGAATACCCCAGGAAGATACACTTATGACTTCTTGCACCAAGTTTGTTTCTATGTACCTTTGGTAGCAAGGCATAACAGGTGGAACCAAAGACCCTGAGATGCTTTACCAAAGGAATGTGCCCATACCACAGTTCATAGGGAGTCTTGTTTCTAATAGCATTAGATGGACATCTATTCTTTAGATATACAACACATAGAATTGCATCAGCCCAAAACATCAATTTTACATTTTTGAAAAAAATCATGGAGCGCACCATATTTAAGATTTTCCTATTCATTCTTACAACTACACCATTTTGTTGGGGATTATAAGGCATAGTTGTTTGATGTTTGATCCCATGTTTGCGAAGATAGTTTTCAAATTCATTTGAAGTATATAATTTTCCATTATCAGTGCGAATAGAGCCAATATGAGATTGTGATTCATTTTCAATCCATGTATGAAAGTTCTTGAATGTTTGAAAAGCATCAGATTTGTTCTTCAATAAATAAACCCAACACATTCTGGTGTAGTCATCAATAAATGTCATCATATATTTATTTCCATTTGCATAAGGAACATGCATTGGACCACATAAATCTGATTGAATGAATTCAATTTTTCTATGTGCTCTTGAATGTGAATCATGAAAAGACTGTTTGCTATGCTTTCCTAGAATGCAAGCATCACATTGCTTAATTTTCATAGGAATTGTAGGCAAACCAGTAACACCATTTTTCTTCAACAAGTGGAGGTTGGCATAGTTCAAATGTCCAAATATAGCATGCCATAATAAACTTGATGGAAGTGTACCTTCTTCATAATGAGAGTTGTATGATAAATGTTGTGCACAAGTAGAGGTACCCTGCAGCTTGAGAAGCCTTTCTTCTTCTATCCCCCTCATGACAAGTGAGTGGTCAGATGCTTTTCTCACCTCAAGCTTGCGATCAAACATATGAATGGAGTGACCTTGCTGGTGGATGTGGACCAAGGACACTAAGTTTCTCTTTAGCTGTGGGAGATATAGAATATGATGCAGAAGGAAGTCTGGAAGACCAAGCAATTTAAGCCTAATTGTGCCAAGCCCTGATGGCTTGAGTTTTGATTGGTCTGCAAAGTATACTGCTCCATCAACATTGTCAATAAATTCTTCAAAAAAATATTTCTATGAGTCATGTGGCAAGTTGCTCCTGAATCAAGCAACCAATCATTTTTCCAAGAAGCAAGTGAAGCATTAAATAAGTCTTCATTTACTCCGATATTACATTGTGCCACAACATAATGAGCAGATTCATGTGCTTTACCTTTGTCTGTGTCATTAGTTTTACCTTTGGGTTGGTTTCTTTGTTGCTCAATTTTGTCCCAAGGTAGCTTGCATGTAGAGGCATCATGTGATCCATTTCTTTTGCAGCGTATGTAGTTCAAATCTGACTTTTCTCCTTGAGAGTGTCTGCCCCCCTACCTCTGAAATATCTTCCTCTTCCTCTTCAACCACCTCTTCCTCTAGAAGAATATTGGGCAAAATTATTTTCTTTATGAGCAAGACACACAACCTCTTCAGAAGATTCAGGGGCTATCTTCTTTCCAAAAGCTTTCTCTCTTTCAGAATTTTTTTTCACAAGAGAGTCAAAGGTAATATCTTTGAGATTTCCATTTGCTTGCAATGACTCAAGATAATTGAAGTAGGATAAAGTTCCTTGAGAAAATCTATTAGAGGAATATCTAGTTCAACATTAGTGACTTTGATATCATGCATTATATATTTTACTTCTGATGCAAGAGCAAGAGGATCATTGTTTTGTAATTCAAGAGTGAAGAGTTTAATCATGAGTTGAACAACTTCAAGTGCAGATTGTGAGTCATAGAGTTCTTTCAGCTTTTGTAAGGCTTCGAAAGCATTTGAAAATGGCGAAATATGGCGACTCACCTCTTCACTTACAGATGTTGCAATTAATGCATATGATTTGCTGTTCTTATTTTCCCAAATGGTAAACTCTTTGTATGAGGTAGGTTGTTCTGGCTCTTTGTCTCCATCTCCAACACAAACTCCTTTCCACAACTCATTGAAATGAGGGTGTGTTTTATCTTCTGGGACCTCTCAG
Organism: Pinus tabuliformis; assembly: GCA_031772625.1. NCBI lineage: Eukaryota > Viridiplantae > Streptophyta > Pinopsida > Pinales > Pinaceae > Pinus > Pinus tabuliformis. The sequence continues at coordinate 1,266,109,700 of CM062811.1, forward strand.
GATAGTTCTCCTTGCTAGTGAGAACTACTCCCACAATAGATATGATCAAATGCATTGTAAAATCTGAGTGCTGTAAAAATACTTTTGTTGGCAAGAAATGCACTTCTGGTGGTAATTTTGCAAAAAAAAATTACAATTCAAAGGGGCATTGATATGACAGTACTATATTGAAACATAGTATTATAATGAAACACAGTGAATATTCAAATGCATAGCATAGGACTGGTGGTATGTGTAATATTACACCACAGTTATATTTTAAAAAAACACCCATAACATGGTAATATTTTGGACCAACGTTCAATGTATGAAACATATATTGAGTTCATTCAACGTATGCAATGGATTGGGAGAGTATTCAAACTAGGCCCAGAGCTATCAGCCAATGCAACATGATTCATTCAACCACAAGTCACAATCCAAGTCAATGACTAAGTGCCAAGCATTGAGCTCCAAACCACTACGAATAGAAGAGATTAGTGCACACAATGGTTGGGAGAGTATTAACTACAACATTCATATGACTGTCGAGTGGTATTACATGTGAGGGTTTAACGAACAACAAAGGCAGCATGGTATTAACCTGGAGTATGGTGAGGAGCGATCAGTGTACTAGTGTTATCAATAATATTGTGATCCCACGTAGTAGTGATCAACGTACCAACGAAGCAACGATCATGTTATCACTCAAATTTTCCTAGAAGTTGTAAGAAAAGGAAAGGGGTCCGAGGTAACCACAAACCAACTTTTAGATACAGAATCTAGCCAATCTGTATCCAGAGAGGGCTCTCTCTTTAAGGTTTAACTTTGTTTTTGGAAGATATTAGGCTAGTTATGAAAGCTTTGGGATTTTGGTTGAGTTTGGTGAAATTCAATAGTAGAGGGGCAGAACTGAGTAGTTTAGGCAATTGGGCTAATGGAGTCAAAAGAAATGGATCAAGTGGATTTGGTTTCTCAGCAAAGGATGGCTTCACAGGGCAAGATATCTAAAACAAGGATCAAATGACAACTTGATAGGGTGGGATGGACTTAAAAGAGATGAAGGGAAATTAAGAATACTTCAACATGATTTAAGAGAAAATAAGCTGAATGATCACTAGTAAAGAGCAACTAAGAATTCTTTAATAAATGATCAAAATGATTAAACTAGGAAACGAGAGCAATTAAGAATTCATTGTTTATACTAGTTTAGAGGAAATCAAGAATATAAACGATTAATATCAAATTACACTGAAGCACTTTTTGAGTTAAGCTTTTCGTTTAAGTATTCAGATATGAAACATAATTAATATAATAAACAAGAACACAATACCACATGAGTTATAATTACTTATTTGTCTGATATATTGCACATGAATCCTGTGAAAAGTCCTTTGTATTAATTCTTCATCCAGCTAGCCATGAAAAATTTGTCCAACAACACTTTATTCCAAAATAATCAGTTTTACAACAATGTCTAAGAATCCACCCCCAATACTCCGAATGGGGGTGTATTTATACAAAAAACTTTACAATGAAATATCTCATAACAAAGTGAGATATAATTTGAGATGACTAATCATATTTTACAAGAAAATAAGGCCAGATGACTTCGTAGATGATAGATAAAGGCAACCGAATGGTTTGCTGTCCCTATTCTTGAGAGTGTGTTGGAGTTAGGCCCTATGATTTGGCCTCTTGCTGTCCTTGGTGTAATTTTGTGCTGGCTACTCTATTTTTATCTTCCTACTGATACACTTTACTTGCATCTAATACTCTTTACCTGTTTGATTTTTGTTCATCCTATTTACCCTCATTGACTGTAGTAAAAATCAAAATTTACCTTTTACCAAGGATAAATTACAAAATTTCAAGTATTTCTTCCCACCATTTTGGCTGTGGTATTCTGGTTTTTTGAAGCTTTCTGAGAGTTTCATCTATTTTTGTATACCTGAAGAATGTAGGCTGAATTGGGAACAAGTGCTTTAGTTCATGCTTGTTATCGGGAAATCTAGTGTCTATGCAGAGCTGCTAGTCCCACTAAGATGGGTAGCTATCTTAGAAACAAACAGATTAAAGTTACTTTCATTTTCCTTTATGAGAAGTAGATAGGAGAAGATCAAGAATACCAACCTCGATCCTTCGCTTGGTTCTTTGCTTGTTCCTTCCCTTCACCAACAGGTTTTTGTCGCTTCTCCCTTGACCACTTCGCTTCAAAGAGTACCTACAAAGTCAAAGTAGCATAATACCTTCAAATTGCAGAGATATACAATCATAAACAATATATGACCAGATATATATTGACCACACAAATGCATATACTATTAGACATATGAGAATGTGGAGGAAAACTTGAATAGCTTTATTGATATAGAGATTAGAAGAGAGGATTACAACCCATTGATCTGACCCAACATCATCCTCCCAGCATGAAAGCCCTTCTTCACCTCATGAAAAGCTTAGATCACCCAACACTATGATATTCCACCAAGAAACCAATATCACTTCCTTACAAGATTCAAAATTCCAGCCTCTAGATCTCTAGGATGAGGGATCCATATATAGATGATTGCAGGGAGGTGAGTCAACTTCTATGATTTTGATTAGTGTCTTCTCTATGATAGTTCTTAATTCAACTTGGAGACTGATGATCTCTTACTCATCCCTGGGCGAATTCAGAGAGGCAAGTGTCACAGGAGAAGTTTCTGGAAGATTCCATGACCATCCACCTTGCAAACTGTCTCTGCCATTTGTCAATTCTCGCCCATCGCACCCTACAGAAGGGCTTTTCAGTATGCATCGCACCTTTTACACTGGGCAGGTGAGATGCATCACACCCTTAGCATTGAGCAACCTGTATGGTTCAGTTTTGACCAGTTCTTAGCAGTTTTCTGTGGAGAACTTTTGGGAGATGATGTAATCAGCTGACCTTGTTCTTTTAGGGTATGAAACAACACTTTTAGGGACTCAGAAGCACTTGGTTTATGGACATATATGATTAGGGTTGTACTGCCCAAAAATGTCTATAGCAGTTGCCCCCTGAAGCATGAGGTCGTTAATCTTTTGATGTCGGGTGAAATGCTTTATCATGAGGATCCGAGGTTTTTATAAATTCATTTTCATGTACATAGGACAGACAACCGTCTATGTGGCAAACTAATGATTCTGATAGAGCCATCATCCTTTGATTCGGATGATCATCTGTGCAGCAATGATGTACATTTGATGTCTTTATTTTCCTGAATATGTCGCAGCCCGAATGGATGAAACTAGATCCGGGGTCTTCAAACTCATCCAATCTTCGCCTAAAGTACAAGTCGATCCATGTGAAAAAAAAATTCTGGAGTCGAACATAGAAAGACATCGCCTGATTACCAGCCAATGATGTAAGCTGTTAATAGGAGCGAGAGGAATCACCGATAATGATGATGAACCTCAAGGTACGATAGTACAATTCGCGTTGTGTGAAAATGGGACTTAGCGTCGAACACCACGCAAATTCTCTCGGTCGAAGACCTTTGATGTAAACCTATTGCCGAAAGTGAGAAACTTGCCGTTGAGGCATGCAAGCTTCAAAGTACTGAAAGGGTTGTTCCTAGGTCGACTTCTTGGATAATGAGCTGATGTCGACAAGAAGTGACCCATCGTAGGAGGGCCTTAATGAATCCCACATCTATGACACAGAATGGAGCAAATGAATTTTGGAGGTGAAAACGATCTCATGATACAGGGTTCAGGGTGGCGGTCATGAAAGAATGAAGCGTAAAGGTATTGCAGTAGATGAGACACAAGATGGGTTGCTGAATTCTCTGATCGACTTTTATTGAACATATCGGTGACACTTGAAATGGATTGGTATCGTTAACCCCTAAGATGGATGGTACAGTGGACCAATGGTAATATGACCGGTCAATGGAATAACCCAACCCGACTCAGACATGGAGTGAAAGTGTCATGTTCAAGAGTGACTTTGCTACCAATAAAGTTTCTTCAAGTTTTCTTCCCAATTTTTCCCTTGTCATTTCTGACCAGTACCTCTTTATTTTTATCAAGCTTGAGGAGGATAACTTATGCTTGTTCTATAATTTTCCCTTCGGGCAAACCCGTCGCTATGTTTTAACGAGCCTAGCGACAGTGAAACCCTATCTTGTCTATATGGACAAGTTTGTCGCTATTAGTTTTAATGAGTTTAACGACAAAGATAACTCGGTCCTTTTCAATTTTAGAGAGTCTGAAAGGGACGTAAAGGAAACTCCAATAATCCTTTTTCATCATATAATTCCTTAAGTCTGAAAAAGTATAAAACAATATGAAAGGGATGAATTTTCGATAATTTTAACGAGCCAAACAAGACAAGCACTCGATCTTTTTGTGTAATAATCCCTCAGGTCCAAAAAGATTAAAATCTAGAGGAGTGATAGCACTCCCAGTAGCTTTTACGAGCTGGAGAGGCCAACTGCTCGGCAATCTTTTCATATTTTACAAGTCAGACGAAAATAGCTTAAAGGAAACTCGTTTTTCAAAGAACGAGTGATAATTTCGGGTAGCCGCTGATTCCAGGTAAGGTTTGGAATTTTCCACTCGTGGCAGTGTCACAAGGATGGCTAACAGAATCACTCTTTGCAGCAGTTCCTCAAAAGGGGTAAACAATCAAATGGAGGCGAATGATCGGCTAAAACAGAGTGGAGGTGATGATGAGAACATGACCAAGGCTCAGGAGCTAATGATAATGCATTCACAATGGTTATTTACTGGAAATTGGTTCATTTTTTAATGAGCTTAAACTCTGGGGGAAAAATTTGCTCATGGCTTAGGTTTAATTTTTAACGAGCTTGAAATTCACATAAAAATTGCTCGTGATAATGGTCATTGGTTATTTGATTTCACCGCTAACACTTTGTTCTTTCAACGGCCGTACTGCCTGTTCAATTGCTTCATCAAACTGATTATAAATGAACAATACATGTTTGAAAAATGAGTTAAAACACTAATACCTTACTCAAATTACGTGAAAAGTAATTTCAAAGTGGTTTTTACCCCTCATTTTATCATTTCATTTGAACTTTGGTTTGTTGGAGCTTTGGAGGTGCTTTCCCCCTTGATTTTCACTAACTGATCCTGGGAGATTCTATGGACGATTCTCAGCGCCGTCTAGCCCAGGTAAGAGCTAAATCTGAGCTCTTCAATTGAATTCCTTCATTTTTGAATTCTGAGCATGTTTCCCTATTTTTCTGAGCCCCTGGGGTTTGAAAAATTCACCCTGGCTCCATCGCACCCTTCCTATATCGAAAGGTGCGATGGGAACAAGAAAGGAAACTTTTGCACTGTTTTCTCGTGGAATTTTTGCCTGTTTTTTGCCAAATCAGGACCTTGAATCTTCTCTTTTTTGTTTTGCAGAGATTCATTAGAGCAAAATGGTTGTTACATGGTGAGAACGCGAGCATGAAGAAGAGGACATGGTTGCTTTACATGATCCGGGTACGGTAACTGCACTGCGGAACTGTGGCCTGCTCAAGTTTTTCCGCATCTCTAGCATGAGGCAACAAATCAACTTGTTGCAATATTTCCTCGATGCATGGGATCCTACCAACCAGGTGTTCTAGATCAGAGGCAAATCCATCCCCTTGACTGTCGTGGACATCTATTTTCTGACTGGTTTATCGAGGCATGGTGCCCCTCTCTCATTATCAGGTTCTGCCCGTGGGGGTGAATCCGTGAGAGATTACATTCATCGGTACTGTAGAGAGGGATCTCAGCCGAGTAGGGACGACAAGATCAACATCCAAGATGTCACTGACCGGTCCTTGAGGACCATTCTGTTCACTTTTGCTAGACTAGCTGGTAGTGCAGCTCTTCACGTGGCTAACAGGTCTTATATGCAGTACGCTTTGGAATGCCTCGAACCAAAGGTGTTCAACTGGTGTGATGCAGTACTCCCTGTGATGAAAGAACAATTGACCAAGGTAAAAAGCAGAAGATCCAATAATTTCAGCTATGGTTTTATTTTGACCGCTTTCGCCTTGGAAAAGATCCCACTGATGCAGCCGCAGTACATTTCACTTGGTTTACCTCCACCGACTGAGCCACGGATGCAGAGATGGGTTGACCTCATGGCCCGACATGCTGGTCAGTCCTAGGTTTCTTTCTCTGATACCTTCTTCGAGTGGTTTAACCATCAGGAGATGGTTTATGCCGAGTGTCCATATGCTGGTATGGATTTCCGAGGTGACCCGGATTTGGTGTTGCTGGCTGGTGAGCAGTGGGGTGCTATAGGTAAATTCTCTGACCATATCTCTGTTTATCATTTTTTATAATGTTCTCGTGCTTTCTTCTATCAATACTAATCAAAACTCATGTGCTCATGCAGATATTGGACCATTTCGGCCAGCAGTACATCTGAGAGCACCAGTTGCCGTTCTAGAAGGAGATGTTGTGGGGAGGGCTATCCTCCGTGACCTTGACGTGGTCGAGACTCTTTCACCATTGCAGGATTAGGTCAAGGGTCTCACTCTTGGTATTCTGGATGTGAGGACCGACGAGCTGCCTCTGAGGTTGCAGCGACATACTACTGGCATGCCGAGTCAATGGACTAGGCTTTTACGCATGATTGCACAGGCAGTGACTTGTTATCACCAGCATCATTAGACTAGGGTGCCCCCTAGCATTTTGAGTTTTGGGTCATTTGATCGATTTTGTCTTGGTTATAGAACATTATGTATAAACCATAAACAGTTATATATATATATATATATATATATATATATATATATATATATATATATATATATAGATAGATATATATATATATATATATATATATATATATATATAGATATTTTTTTTATTTTATTTTTTTATTTTCGAAGCTTTATTTTGGTTAAATTACATGATGTTGATGCAAATATTGATGAAATGCTTCTTTTATAAATGTTGCAAATGTCTATCTAACACATAATTTGCCAATGAGTATGTTAATGTGTTTAATTTTCTGGAAATATGCTGATATTGAATAGAGTCAAACTGCCTTTCCAAAATCTTGACCCTTAGGAACATGCGATAGATAGCTGGATTTCATACGGAGTAGATACCGATGAGCTGAAGAATGACGAGTTGTGAGTCTATCCTGACGAAAAGTCAGCGTATGCCATGTGTGATGGCATCAGAAAGGAGTTCTATCAACGTGTTGTATTCAACAATGTTGTTTGTTGACTGACCAATACATACCCCTCTGAAACTCACTAACTCACCGCTTGTATCGAATATGACCCAGGCCGTAGAAGATAGGTTCCGTGAACTACGACTCGCTCCGTCGGCATATCCAACAAATGATTCCAATAGGTTTGACATCTGCAACAAATGCAAAAGTGGATCACTTAACCAAAACAATTACCCTTAGTGAAAACAAAAATGTAACAAAAGCATAGGGGTTACTATCTTGAGTCAAGCATAGTAACGCTTAAGGTACGACAAGTTGCAGGGTTGCGCGAGTGGAATCCCATCATAATCCACTAACTCATAGGCTCATTTTGATAATACACGCTTGACAATATAGGGGCCCATCCATAAAGACTTGAACTTACCTGCTCCCAATTTGTCGGACTCTTGGTCGTAAAGTAAGACCAGGTCTCCTTCTAAGAAGACACGGGTTTTGACATTTTTGTCAAAATGCGCCTTGACTCGTTTCTTATGGGCTTCATTAGCTAGAGTGGCATCATGAAGGGTTTCATCCAATTGGATTAGTTCCAAGAAACGAGCGTCCTCTTCTGATGTTCTGGGCAGAAGGTCGACCGCGAGTTTGAGGGATGAGATTTCGTACTGAATCGGTAGGATTGCATCCAGGCCATACACCAGTTGAAAGGGTGTAAACCCGGTCGCATTCTCACTGATGCCCGGTAGGCCCACAAGGCCAAGTACAGGATCAGGTTCCAACTCCTTTTATGGACTCCAATCATCCTTTGTAGCAACTTCTTCAGGATCTTATTGATTGCCTCAACTTGTCCGTTAGCTTGCGCATAATACGAAGTAGAGCTGTCATGGGACAGTCCTAATTTGGCAGCCAACTCAACCATCATGTGATTGAGAAAGTGCGATCCATGATCTATGACTATGGCCTGTGGAATGCTGAATCTAGAGACTACATGATTGAAGAAGAAGAGGGCAGTCGTTTCGCCGTTGTTGTTTAATGTAGGCATCGCCTCGGCCCATTTGGTAAAATAGTCTACTGAGACTATTATATACCCATGCCCCCTAGCCAAGGTGGGGTTAAATTTCATGAAATCTATGCCCCATTTGGTGAATGGCCCAACAACAACTACTGGTTGCAGAGGTGCAGGCAGTATCCTGGTTTTGCAGTCAAAGATTTTACAGGCATGGCAACTTCTGACTACGGTTATGCAATATTTGAACATTGTTGGCCAGAGTATCTTGCTCGTAAAATATTTTTCGTCGTAGCGTAACCAGATTGATGCCCCCCACACGTGCCTGAATGACAATCATTCAGGACTTCTTCGGCCTCCTTTTGGGTGAGGCACCTTCGCAGAACTGTATCAACACCACAATGGTAAAGCGTATCACCGACGATCATGTAGTCTTTTGCTTGGTATTGAATGCGTCATTTTTCCGAGCGGGAGGTATTAGACCTATATGTTTGGGTTTAGAGATAGATTATTATATCTCCATACCACGGATTGCTTGAAGATATCAGAAACAAAGATTCGTCCACGATCGCTTCTTCTGACGTTGCATCATTGGACGACGATGGGAGATCGCATAGTAACTCCGCGAAAACCAGGGCTTTCTTTGATTCGGATTTTTTAAATTCCAGATCAAACTCTTGTAAAATTTCTATCCATTTTGAATATTTTCCCCCAGTAAATATCGCGATAAAATATAAGTCATGGGGTTGCAATCTGACAAAATGGTAGTTTTTCAAAAGAGGACATAGTGTCGAAATCTTTGTATCGCTTGAACAGCTACGAGAGATATCTTTTCAATGTAGGAGTACTTTCTTTTCATATCATTTAAGTTTCTACTCAAATAATATATAGGATGCTCAATTCCATTGTCTTCTTGAACTAAAACCATTGCGATGGTTGTATCTGTTGCAGCTAGATACAGGTTAAAGTCTTTTTGATAATCAAGAGCATGCATTAATGATGCTTTTATTAGGTATTCCTTTAAAGCATCAAAGGAAGCTTGCGCGACCTAATCCCAGATGAAGGCTATTCCTTTTTTCAATAGACGAGTATAACCTTTAGCAAGTTCGGCATAATTTGGAATGAACCTCCTCATAAAGTTTTCTTTCCCTTGGAGTTTCTAAATTTGAAGCAAATTTTAAGGTGGAGGCAAATCAATGATTGCTTGAACCTTACATGGGTCGAGACAAATCCCGTCCTTTGAGACCACAAAGCCAAGTAAATGACCAAAAATGACACAAAACACACACTTGTGTGGATTGGGTCGTATCTTGCAGTGTCGGAAACATAGAAATATTGCTCTTAAATGCTGCAGATGATCGGTCCGCTTTCGTGAATGAGCTGGAAGGTCGTTGAGATATGGTTGAACAATGCTCTTTATGTCATGGAAGGCATAATTCATTGCCCTCTGAAATGTTTCCCCTGCATTCTTTAAACCAAAGGGTAGCTTGCGATATGCGAATGTGCCCCACGGACAAATAAATGCTGTCTTTGACTGGTCCTGTGGGCGGATGTTAATTTGATTATACCTGGAAAATCCATCCATAAATGAAAAGATTTCACATCCGGTGCATTCATGAATTATTTGGTCATTGAAAGGTGTAGGGTAGTTGTCTTTCGGACAAGCTTGATTTACATCCCTATAATCGATGCGCACTCTAATCGTTACTTGTTTTTTCATTACAGGAACAATATTTGATACCCAATCGGTTAGAGGAACCGGGTAAATAAAACCAGCATGGAGAAGTTTTTCAACTTTTGCCTTGATGGCAGCGACTTTCGTACCGCTTTGACATCTAGATACATCTTCATTTCGTGTTCAACTATGCTCGAGTCAATGTCTGGCATTTCATCATACAACCAAGAAAATACGTCTTTGAACTCGCGAAAAAGAGCGTAATATATTCCCAGTTATGAAGAAGAACAATTTTTGCCAACATGAATATTCTCTACAACATCTGTTTTGGTCGAGATATGTGATAGTCTCTTCGATATTGGACAAGTTTTGTTTGGAATCCACCGTGTTTACAGTATTTGATAGAAAATAAAAAACTGAGGGATGATGAAGGTCACTAGGACTATCTTCCTTGTAATTCGGAAGATGGGAACGATGGTGGTAATCTTCCCATGGTGCCTCATCAATCATCATTGACTGAACAATTCCTTCGTTTGTAGAATGTACTTGCGACCAATGATCTAAAGGGGTGCCATATTCCTTAGACCTATCTATCCAAATGCTTAATGAGTGTTGATTTGGGTTTGCCTCCCATGCCTTAAACGTTGATTGCTACAATATTTCTATTGGGCTTGGAGGCAATACCTGCAAATGATCCATGCTAATATCGTTTTTGAACATCTTTTGAATAGAAGATATCATATTGCAGGTTCCTACCATTGCCACTTCCGCCAGATTGATTGGAGGTGGTAGGTCAAAAGTCCCCATTAATATAGGGTCTTTTAGTAGGCCTACTCTGATATTTTGAAGTGAATGAGGGCTTCCATGGATCATCGGAATGCTTCCCGTAACTTGTGAACTGTTTGGGAGAAATGTTTGCTGGTCGATGATTGTAATACCTCCTTGGAAGGGAAATGCAATCTTCCTGAAGTAGGTCAACACAACGACAACCATAGCATATATCCAAGGCCTTCCCAGTAGGATGTTGTAATCGAGGTTTTCGTCGATCAATTCAACATCAATTTCTATTGTTTTCCCACCAGTTCGACTTGCAAGTTACTTAAAATCCCATATGGGGTGTATGTTCGTCCATCAAATGCTTTTAGTGTCGTCGAAGATCGCGACAAGGGTGGAGATCCTAAAGTTTTCCAGCAACTCATCAACATAATACATGTAGATGCCCCCTCATCAATAGTTGTTCGATGAACAATTTTGTTGAGGACTTTCACTTGAATAAGGAAAGCTAGTTGAGCTGGTAACTGAGGGTCATATCCTTTATGATTAAAGGCCACAAGATTGGAATCCGTTGGGTCAATCCCACTTATTGCTGATAATAAAGCCTGCTTTTGGGAGGGGAAATTTGCAGTACCTCAAGTGTCGACATAGTGGACGGTGATTGGACCAGATCCTCTACTATATTATAATGTTGTGCTACTCTAGCATGCAGATTAAATGTAAATTTGTGTACTACTCCCTTCAGCAGCTTTATCGTTAGTTCAGGAATGATGGGTGGCACAAATTCGGTTGAAGTTGTTGTTGAACTACTAGGTTGATCACTAGCTTTGTTGTCCGACAGCTGTGGATTCCTGTAATCTTTATTCCTTTTCGATATCAAAGCATCATGTTGCTTCTTCGAAACAGACAACATTAGCACTTGGGACGGGGAAGCATTGTCACTAGCAACCAGATTTGTTCCTGGATTTGGAAATGGATCAATAAATACCGCCGAGGTTTTTGAATTCTTATATAATTTTCTAAGCTCGGCTTTATGTGGACAATATTTCGTCCAATGATCCTCATCACATATGAAGCATGGATGACTTGGTTTCCTATCTCCAGAAGGGTTTGCAGAAGATTTTTCAGGAGACGACTCCTCCTGTTTTTTCTTCTTCCCTTTATTTTTCTTCTTTCCCCCTAGTTGTTTTGGTTATTTGCCTTTGTCAGTTGAAACGACATTTACCTCTGAGGTGAGAAGTTCTTCATTTGCATTTTGACTTGGAACCATACAAGCCTTCTTTGATGTAGCTTTTACGGTTTTCATGCTAGTCGCACCTATCACGCCATTGCCAACATGAGAGTCTTTGCTTGATTTAGGAGGGGGAGGAACAGAGAATTCCGGTCTAGGAGCATCAGGGATTTTATCGTAGAGTGTGCCAGACTGAGTATATATCAAGTCTAGATATTGTGCATGAGCAATGACTTGCTCTTTAGTGACGACTCCTCCCTTTGCCACATCTTCCGTAATAGAAGGTAATAATGACTTAATAAACCATTCAGCTAGCAGCTGATCAGGAACATATGTTTTCACCATTCTACGACGACGTTGCCACTCATGAATATGATCAGATATGTGAGTGGCCATTGTCTATTTGAAATTGGTAAGAAGCTCTGTTCTTGTTTCGTACCTTATGGGTAACTGAAAATGGGTTAAAAAGGTTGTGGCTAGGGTGCTGAAGTTATCGAATGAAGCTCTAGGTAATTCGATATACCATTTTGCTACCAGACCAATTAACGTTCGCTAAAAAAGGCGAAGCCTAATCAAATCATCGTTTAGAGTGTTAGATGAAAACCACAGATGAAAGGTCATCACATGATTCGACGGGTCTTCACCCGGATTCCCATTAAATTTAGGCATATCTGATGGAAGTTTATGTGGAATCGCTGGCCACCAAGGGGCGTAAGTAATTGGATCATTTGTCAACCGATTTAGATCTGGTAACTCTAATGTTGCCATGAAGGGAAACTGTTGATTCAGGTTCAGTGAAGCATACCCAGGATAAGATGAGGTTGCCTGAGCAGTGGGTCTTTGCATACCAGCATAGTGCATTTGTTGCTGATAACTTTGGTAAGGTTGATGGGCATAACCATTATTAAATGGTTGATGTTGACCGTTTTGAATAGACGGCTACCCATTACTTGCAAAGATTTGGTGCTCAGATCCTTGGTAAAATTGTTGTAATTGCGGTAGTTGATATTGCACCAGCCATGGTTTTGAAACCATTTGCTGTTGTCCAATATTGGCTGTTTGACCAAGATGAGAGGTGATGGTACCCGTTTGAGCTTGGGTCACTCCAGTTAAGGAGCCACTACTCGACGATTGTGGTGGTGTTGTAGAGACAAGAGGTTGTTGTATTACGACCTGAGAAGCTTGAGGTTGGGATACAATAGGAAACACTTGTACTTGCGACACAGTCACAATAGCTGGCATAGTGGGGATATTTGACATAGGTAGACTTTGTTGCATTGAGTATACAACTCTTGGTTGTTGAGGCAATATCGACACCCAACCGCTAGATGTAATTCTAGCATAACCTGAATTCTGTTGTGAACTCTCGTATGTTTGTTCTCCTGGAGGAGACAATGAAAGGGTATATTGCCCCCCATACGGCGGTAATCCAATACTCAAAGGAATGATTTTCCTTTGAGGACCAGACTGCCCAAATTGACACTGTGAAGGATCAATTTGCTGAGACTCAACATAAGAGATTCCAAATATTATTCCGGATGAACAAATGGGAATAGACCATACTGTCGAAACAACCCCTGGATGGATTCCACCCAGTGATTGAGAGCTAGTTGGGACAGACAGTACACCGACGAACATTGTTGGAGTGACAGCAGGAAGTTCTGCCGTTGTTGTGTCAGATGACACAGTCCTAGATGTCGACGGTTGTTCAGACATATCTAGTCTATCCAAAAGATTTCCTAGCGATTCTACAGAACTTCCAATGATGGTATACTAATTTCTGACGAAGAAGGATATAGGGTGATCCCAACTCCAAAATGCGATGGAGTACTAGATGGGGGATCTTCCACAATCTCTTCTATAGCAATCAATCTAGGTGGAAGAGGTAGACCGTCAGGTCCATAAAATATTTCCGGTGCCGAAGAAGGTATAGATTCTGCAGCGACAGATGTTTGGGGAATAACACCTTCCGAATCAGCTGTAGATGGGGCCGGTTCAAGAATATAAGTGTTTACCATCACACTAGGATTAGTTCTACTGTCCTCTTGTGGCTGCGGAACTTCTTCTGTAGAAGCAGGGATACCAGAAATGTTTGGAGTAACCAGAGTCTCTAAGGGTGTCGGAACACTTGTTCCAAGCAAACCAGGGGACTTTGATCCAGTTAAACGAGTTTGCTTTGTTCAGAATAGTTTTGTTTATGGAGACAAAGACGGTTGACTTGTAAGTCCCCACGAACGACGGGGTTTCAATTGAATTTCCTCCATGATTGTGGATTACTCGGTCAACTAAAAATAAAGGGGAAAATGATTCTGAATTAAATGAATTTTAGACGCTTTGACACAACTTGATTTTTCAATTTTTAAGAGTTGAGAAAAAACAAAGGATGACCCTAGTCACCTTCGATTTTTAATGAGCCTGAAGTGATAAGTGCTCAGATGGACCTTTTCCTTTAAGGAGTCTGAAAAGGAATGAAAGAGACTACTCTAGAAATCTAGACATAGGGATTACCAAACCAATCGTAAAACTGCAGAATACTTTTTACGGTACAGTAGTCAATATTCCCGAATGTTGTGTTCAGTGCATTGTGATCGATAGGGCGGCAGACACAGCTTCCTATGGATAAAGGATATAGCCTATTATGGTCTCCCAATATATACTCGACGGTACATGGGGGCACAAGTCCGTACTGGCACTTGTCATCTCAAAGAGGAGGAATCACCCAACCAACAATGAAAGCGATAGTTACCAGGCTTTACGATGCTAGAATACGTCTCTAGCCTAGACTTCTAAATGTTGTGCATTAGGTTCCAAAGCGTTTTTATGTTCATTGAATTTATTTTACAGTTGATCTTTCTTAAGAAATTTTCCTTTCAGGTTCACCGCGTGATGTAGATATACAATTCCTAAAATGCAATCTAAGATGATAAACAATTGTTTAATCTTCTTTTTGCAATGAAAATCCTAGCTACTAAAGAAAGAGAGATGATATTCTTTCAACATAGAGCAGAGAGCAAACACTAGATGCACTGTCCTAAATCAAACCAACAAGTAGTATAAATGCAAATACACATGCATGCATTTTTTTTCAACCTTCTTAATGTGTGAATGACAAGAAGAATGCTAAGTACAAATCTGAATTATCTTTTCAAAGCGACAGTACTAACAAATTTCTATTCAAAAACGAAAGGAAGATAATGACGACACTTTGTGATTTTGAATTGAAAACTTCTTTTGTCACTTGAAAAACTACTAATTCAAATCAAATAGAAGAGTAAATGT
The DNA here is from genome assembly GCA_031772625.1 of Pinus tabuliformis. Classification (NCBI taxonomy): domain Eukaryota; kingdom Viridiplantae; phylum Streptophyta; class Pinopsida; order Pinales; family Pinaceae; genus Pinus; species Pinus tabuliformis. The sequence goes on from CM062811.1 coordinate 1,266,124,794, forward strand.
ATAATCGACCATCAAGAACAATAGAATTCTTTCCTTTGACTAAAAATGACACTTGTGACACTTCCAAATCAAAAGACAACAGTTTGATTACGGTATTTTTTGTAAAAGAGAACTGTAAATGGCGCACAATACATAAAAACATTCACAATTATTTGTACTATGGAGGTGGAATCATGCAAAGGAAGGGAGTTTCCATAGTGGTATACTAATCACAGATAGCAAAACTCCTGAATAAAGCTGAAGAGAGTGAACAAAGAAACCAAAATCTGGAAGCAGAAGAGGTCTTATCTAATCAGCGCACCTACAACACAAGGAAAGTGTGATGCAGCGCACCTACTGCACACGGGAGGTGCGATGCATCCAGATTCCCAAGAGAAGAAAGTACGATGGTCCAGGGACGAGACTTCAACTTGGTTCTTGGTCACAGTTTGCAGCTTAGTTTAGGGATTTAGGTCGAGCTAATGATAGTCAGTAAATAGAAATCACAGGGGCTGATCTAATGAGGTTACTAGAGCCACCACTAGGGAAATTAGGATGTTTACAAATCAATTGTTTAGTTTATAAACAAAACCCAGAGATAGATTGAAGCAACATTGATCTACTTTGCAATTGCATAGCAAATGCAGTTTGAAGGCTAGCTGGCCTAACTTCAGGCTCCGTCTATAAGTTTATAAAACAAACAAATATAAACAAGAAAACAAGCTATTTGCTCCCCAGTGGATTTGCCATTTTGTTATCGGGAAATCTTGTGTCTATGCATAGTCGCTAGTCCCACTAAGATGGGTATCTATCTTAGAAACAAACAGATTAAAGTTACTTTCGTTTTCCTTTATGAGAAGTAGATAGGAGAAGATCAAGAATACCAACCTCGATCCTTCACTTGGTTCTTTGCTTGTTCCTTCCCTTCACCGACAGGTTTTTGCCGCTTCTCCCTTGACCACTTCGCTTCATAGAGTACCTGCAAATTTAAAGCAGCATAATACCTTCAAAGTGCAGAGATCTACAATCATAAACAATATAGGACCAGATATATATTAACCAACCACACAAATGCATATACTATTAGACATACGAGAATGTGGAGGAAAACTTGAATAGCTTTATTGATATAGAGATTAGAAGAGAGGATTACAACCCATTGAACTAACCCAGCATCATCCTCCCAGCATGAAAGCCCTTCTTCACCTCATGAAAAGCTTAGATCACTCAAAACTATGATATTCCACCAAGAAACCAACAACACTTCCTTACAAGATTCAAAATTCCAACCTCTAGATCTCTGGGATGAGGGATCCATATATAGATGATTGCAGGGAGGTGAGTCAGCTTCTGGGATTTTGATTAGTGTCTTCTCTCTGATAGTTCTTGATTCCACTTGGAGATTGATGATATCTTACTCATCCTTGCGCGAATTCAGAGAGGCAAGTGTCACAGGAGAAGTTTCTGGAAGATTCCATGATCATCCACCTTGCAAACTGTCTCTGCCATTTGTCCATTCTCACCCATCACACCCTAGAGAAGGGCTTTTCAGTATGCATTGCACCTTTTACACTGGGCGGGTGAGACGCATCACACCCTTAGCACTGAGCAACCTGTATGGTTCAGTTTTGACCAATCTGAGCAGTTTTCTGCGGAGAACTTCTAGGAGATGATGTAATCAGCTGACCTTGTTCTTTTAGGGTATGAAACAACACTTTTAGGGACTCAGAAGCCCTTGGTTTATGGACATATATTATTGGGGTTGTAGTGCCCAAAAATGTCTATAACAATGCTCGACATAGAATAGGTTCTCTAGGCTATCATAGAGAACTCTATCTGTATGGAGTGCTTTTATTCCTGATACACTTGTTGATGAACTTGCTTGATTGCCTACATATTGATTCAATTTTTCCACATAATCTTTATGCCTCATTTATTTTCTCATTGATAACTAAAGGATTAGGCAGCCCTTTGCTCTACAAAATGGAAAATTTCTCCATAAAAGCACTAATCTCTGCTTGCATGTCATGGCATCTTCTTTCTAAATTTTGATTCAAAGTTCGTTTGGTTAATACCCTTTTGATTTCTAAAATGGTCTATGTTCTGTCTTTAATGCCAAGTTCTTCAAGATGGTACTCATTCTTAATATTCAAAAAATTTATGAGCCTATTGGCTTCCTCAGGCATTCTTCCTAATTCTGCTCTTGTCCTTTGGATTTCTTCTTGGGATGCCTTTACTAGATCAATCTACTCAAAAATTATTTGGATGGATGGCCAAACATCATTTATTGATTGAGTGATGTTGGCCCAAAGAATTTTCCTAATTTCTATCAGAGGCTTGTCAAAAGTAAGATCCTTTTCTAATGATTTCACTTTATTTTCTAATCCTTTAATCTCTCTTGACCTTTTTTTAACATTTATCTTTGAGAGATCATACCTTTGCTCTAAGTTGGCATATTGCTCTTTCACCTTATTTAGCTCTGAAACTTGTAGTTTCATGTCCTCCGTGGAGTTTATTAGTTCTTATGTGCTCAAATTTGAAGTGCTACCCTGTGACCACCTCTGCTGTGGCTGCTGGGATGTTTGGTGCTAGTGTTGTCCCAAGTGTAGAAGGGACTGCTGTTGAGATTACTGGTATCACTTCGAGAGGCTGAGAGGTCAACTCTCCCTACTTGTCCTTCAATGCTTTTTCTAGTTCTTTCTCAGTCTCATTCAATCGTTCATTAAGTTTTAAGAGTAAATCCATCAGCTCTTCTTCAGATTTTTGCTTTATGATCTCAGTAGTCTATGGATGCCTTGAAGGAGGCAGCTTTAGCTGCTTCCTCAAGGCAACAATATCTTCATCTTTCTTTTTTATTAAGGCTTCTGTAGCCTTCACATCTTTGGGATCATGTCCCAATCCAATAATTATTTCTTCTAAAGACTTTATTCTGTTATCTTTAGCCTGGGAGGAGGCTTTCTCCAAGTGTAGTTGGGTAGTTGTGTTATCCAAAGAATTTTGCAACCTTTGGGCCATCATAGCCTTACCAGTCAAGGTTGAATAAATCATTTCTCCAGTTTTTTTATGCAATTCAATCTGATCCAAAGGATGAATATCCTTTTCCATGACCTCAAAATTGGTTCTGAGATAGTCTGCTACTGATTGAGGTTGTTGTACTTTAGGCTTGAAATAACTAATTATCATTTTACCTTCTTTGATGTCATAAGCTGACATAAGTCTGTTTTGATTTGTGGGAGCCATGTTCAAGTATTGATTGTAAACCTGAAGCCTTAATGGATCATTTCTGGCTTTTATTTCTATAAATGTCTTCTTGATATTTGGAGTGTCCTTTCCTGGTGGTATGAAAGATGATACCTCTGTACTTTGTTGTCTCTCTAGCTCCTGTCCCTGTGAGATAGTGGATGTTCCTCCCAATGGAAAAGTTCGTTGGCTATCTACTCCTTTCCTCTGACTATCAGTAGTCTCTTCAAAAAATTCCTCATCTAAAAGAGGATTTAACCTTTGCCTTTTTGTACCAGGCTACTCTGAGGGTCCATTGGCAGGGGTAGCTACTTTCCTATCTCTCTTTTTATTCCTTTCATCATTCAAAGGAGTTTGCAAGATTGGAGGTTCTCCCACATTGCTTTGAGTTGGAGGAATTGGAATTTGGGCCTGTTCTTTGGAAGTTTCAGGCTGCTTAGACATTGTAGACTGTTCTGTGACTTGAATGCTAGTTTCTAATTCTTTGCCTTTGGATGACCCTGTGGCTGGTGTGCTGGTTTCCTGTGAATGTTTCTGAGAGGTTCCAACAGTGGATGCACCAACTCCTGATCTTTGTACCTGTCCAAAAGAATCTAGGTCAAGTGTTTTATCAAGATCTCTCATAACATTCTCAATATTGGCATGTTCACTATCATTTTCTACTAGGGTCCCTTCCCTCCATTCATTCATATTTGCAAATTGTTCAATCTCTGGAATCTTATGGTGAATGTATGGTGAAAATCTGTTCTTCATTCTTCTATCACATATAAAGTTGTTAGGGTCATATGGTATCCACCCAAAACTCTTTTGTAACACAAGATGATCTTCTAAAATTATTTCTGCTTCTCTCCATGCCTCCCTAGTGTTATGACAAAAGGGCCTAACTGATTCTTCATTATAAGCTGAGCTTTCTTCTTGGCATTATAAAAATGAACCAAGTCTAAATTTATCATTTTCTTGAAGTATTCCAATGCAAACAGTATTATTGGAACATACTTTGGTAGCTTAAAATGGCAAAGCTCACACCCATATATCCTGATTTCAGCATGGTTCTTGTATAGATACCAATCACCTATTCTGTATTGCTTGGAGAGCCGTAGGATATTCTTCATATCACCATTGATTCTAGGAGGGAAAACTCCTGTCAATAAAGTGGTTTCTGGATGGACAAATAGATCAATGAACTCATTGTAGGTGTAAGGGGTTTCAAGGGATTTATGGAAAATGGGACTCCAAAATATGACAGACCTGGGATTTCCTTTGGTGTCAAGCTTCGTGACAGGGAAAGGGATGTTCTCTGACTGATAATACAACATAAGATGATAGATGAAAGTGGTGTATTTGAAGACTCCTTCATTGTCCAGTCTCAGGAATTGGTCATGAATTTTATTGGCAATATAGGAGGCATAGTCATATTTAATAGCAGGGGGTTGTCTAGGAGTAAAGATTGACAATAACACTAGGGTTACCTCATCAACATATTCACTAGTGTATATCCACTATAAGTCTGCCAATATCTGTAAAAAAGGTTTGTCCATAAGGAGGGGGGCCTTTGGGCTGATATTTTTCTAACATGAAGGTCTGACAGATGCAAATGAGTTCTGATTGTGGTAATTCAGTGGATTTCTCAAGTAAATATCCCATAGAAAGGGGAGTGAGAGCTTGACCAGGGGAAAATTGCAACATTTCATTAATGGATGCAGCTGTTAGGGCGAAGAGGAATGTTTGACTTGAGGACATAACAGCTCTGTGGTTAGGGTCATAGTTTGCATGACATTGATGAATTAGATCAGGGAAAACATGGACTGAGGGGAGAAAATACCTAGGAAGGTTGGATTCCCATAGTCCCAGGATGTCTGAGCCATTTAGGTAGTTGTCTCTGGCTTGGCAAAAGACCTTAAGGTGATTCTGGTCAGTGGCTAGGTCCTTTATTTGGAAGTCTTTATCTGCAAGAGGCAGATAGTCTTGGTCCTTATGAGGGGCATTGATTGGTGCGACATTCAAAACAACGAGGGTTTCCATTTCTGGTTCTTGTGGATTCAGAAAAGGAATTTGGGTTTACTGTGGAAAATGGGCAAAACAGCAGGTGTGGGAACTTATATAGTGAAACACAGACTGAATTTGCGATGAATTTTGGCCTTTTATGTGGAATTATAGTGTAAAATGTGAACTTGCAGGGTTTCGGTGAAAATTGGATAAATACCTGTGTTCGAGGAGTGAACAATGCAATAACAGGTGCAGGTAGTAGCTAATAGGTTCTGGGTTGCGTCGGCTGCAATTTTCTTAACGAGGTGGCGGTTGGAAATCTTGGACAGTTGACTTGGACGTTCTTTGCATGGGAGCACAGGTTGTAGTACAAAACAATGAAAATGACGTTTTGTTTGTTTTATTAACAAATTCAAGGTTGGTAGGGGTTTTTATTATTCGGGCGGATGACGTGCATGGGAAATGATGTTTTTTTGTGTGCGGAGGGTGGTAAGCGGTATGGTATCGCACAACGTTTGGGGTTGGGTGCTATTTGGCCGGGAGCCAACAATTCCATAGGTTTTGCGACGCGTGGCGGGGGTGTTGTATGAAAACCACTTATGATCGCGTGCTAAAGCGTGGTCACAAAGTGGTGCGCGATATCTTTAATGGTCGTTGGATGATGGAGGTGTAATCGGACGGCTGATGGGAGGGGCGATGTGGCGGGGTTTAATGTGAGCGAGCCCGACCCAATTAAGAATTGTTTAATTGTATCGGGGGTGATATGATTGGTTGGGGGGGGTTCTTAATTAACCATGAGGGTTAATTAATCCCAATTAACGCAGCGGGGGGATTAGGCTATTAACTAGTTAATCCTATTAAAAGGTATTTATGGTTATAATTAACCAAAAGGGGCGGAATATATAAAATTTTGGGATTTTTATATATATTTAAATATTATGGGAAATGGTGAAATTGTGTAGGATTTATATAATACATAGGTCAATAGTTAATATGACATGAAATGTAAAAGCGCTAAGTAAAAACATCAGAACGGGGATTTAAACTTAGGCTTAAAGTGGAAAAAAGGGGTTTTACTTAGGAAAAGACCTATGAAAGTAAATGAATGGTTTATGGATGATTCTAAGTACTTAGGATTTTTAAATTATTGGGCCAAGTGTCCGGTCCCTCCAGAAGTCAGAGAAATGCTCTGAGCCCCTCCAATTTAGCAAATACCTTAGTCCTTAGGGGAAATTAGTGAATAATTAGGGAAAATGAGAAGGGGCGTTAATCATCGTGACTTTGCTTTGCTTGTGATATCTTCAATGTAGTGTATGCCTTGGCCTTGTGATGAAAAATGAAATATTAACACATTTAGAGACATTATTCATCACATTTGATTCTGCAACATCAACTACCTACCCTACCATTTTTTCTCCTTTATTAGGGTGCACTTAAACTGGAAAACCCTTTTCAACTTTCCTTTTCTTTTACATAATGATATCTATCTAAATTTACAATTATTACATCCAAGGGCTTAGATTAAACTGTTGAGCTCCTTTTATTTACTCTACCTATCTACTTATCTGCCAAGATTACATTGTCTGGTCAGATATTTATTCTCTATCTCTATAAACATGAAATTGAAATCATGGAATAACCAAGATTAATCTATTTGGTTACCATGGATTGTGGCATAAGTAACAAGTTGCACACAATCTTTATTATGCATAAAGTAAATAGTAGTGGTATTTAGACTTGCAGACTTTCCTGGTCTATTTTTGTTTGGGGTTCATTTTATCTCATTTTTTGACCATTTTTGTTCTTTTTACCCTTTGATTTTTCTTTTAGGGTATACCCTCTTTACATTTTTTAAATTTTTCAATTTTTTGAAAATATGGAAAACCTTTACAACAAGAAAAGTTATGAACATATTACATAGCTCATCGAGTCAATCATGACATATGACACCTATTGGTATAGGGGCCTAACAATGGCTCCACTTGGGGATGGCTTTCCCTGGTGGAAAGTCAAGAACAGTAGATCAGATGGCCTCTGAATGACTTTGACTGTATTTTGCAATCTTCTTTTTCCTGTTGCTTTATTATATGTATGACAATGGTACTTCTGAAGCTTAGGGCCTTCTCTTCGGGCTTCAACCCCAAAAGTCACTGTCCAATCAAAACTGTGACATTACAAAGGATATAGTATGTACATGTTAATCATCATGAAAAAATCCTAATAAGTAGGATCAAAGTAATGTTTTAACATTCGACCATTGACTGGTCCTTCTTTTGCTTCTGTGCCATCCAAGTTTTTTAGAAAATATGTATTGTTTCCTTGTAAGGCATGGATAATATATGGCCCTTTCCATAGGAAGTCAAACTTCCCATGTTTCCCCTTGTCTTCTCTTCTGGAGTCCCATCTTAGCACTTTGTCTCCAAGGTGGAAATCTTCTGCCTTGGTTCTTCTGTCAAATATCTTCTTGAGCTTTTCCTGCCATATTTGGGATCTTTGGTACACTTCCTCTCTAGTTTGTTGTAAATTGATGGTCTGATTTATCCTCCTTTGGATATCATTAGGTTCCACTTGAGCTTCTTGAAGTAATTTCATAACTGGAACTCCTAATGATGAAGGAAATACAGCCTCCATACCATACACTAACTCATAGGGACTAGTGCCAATGGATTTTTTGGTTGTCAATCTGTCTACCCATAGTGCATTTATTAGTTTCTTATGCCAAGTCTTTTTATTTTCTTCCAACAGTTTCTTAATGATATTAATAATGCTTTTGTTCTAAGACTCGGCTAAACCATTCCCTTGTGGGTAATAGGCTATGGAATGGCCTAGGGTAATGTGGTACTTGTTGCAAAAACTGATCATCTTTCTTGATTTAAAAGCTACAGCATTATCAATTATGATTTTAGTAGGGCAATCAAATCTAGAAAATATGTTGGTTTTTAAGAAACTTATGATTACGGTGTCATTGGCCTGTTTGGAGGGGATAGCTTCTATCCATTTGGTAAAATAATCAGTGGCAGTGAGAATCCATTTATGCTGGCCAGAGGAGGGAGGATGGATTTCTCCAATAAAGTCAAGACCCCATTGTTGAAATGGTTTTTCAGTAGAGATTGGTTTCAGGGGTAAAGGTAATAGTTTTCTCTTGCCCTAAAAAATTTGGCATTTATGGCATGAAGTAACAAATTTCTTTACATCAACAAACAAGGTTGGCCAGTAGAAACCAACCCTTAAGATCTTATCTGCAGTTGATTTCCAGTAGAGGTGTCCACCACAATCTCCTGCATGAAACTCTTGAAGAGCTTTGTTAGCTTCATCTTTTAGCAAACAATTTAATAAGATACCTTCATGATTCTTCCAAAAAAGAGAATTATCTAAAATACAAAACTTTAAAGCTTTCATTTTCAAAAACCTATTTTTTTTTCTGGATAACCCTGGAGGAGCTTGCAGGTTTTGTAACACATATATTATATCAACATACCAAGGTGAATCTAAAAAGGCCTGGCTGATTTGTGGAGTCGCCATCTCCTGTTCATCATCCAGTTCATTTATATCCAAGGCTTGACAATTTGTTTCTGCCATGAGTTTGGCCAATCCCTATCCTTTTATCAGTTTTGTAGGTTTTATTTCAATATCATATTCTAATATGGTAGCAATCCACTTTCCCCTTTTGCCCTCAATTCTATCCTGGGTCAAGATGTCCTTGACAAAAGCATTTGGTACATAGGCTATCACATGAGAATATAGTATGTAAACTCTAAAGTATTTAATTGCTTTAACAAGTACAAATGCTTGTTTTTCCATGATCTTGTATTTCAGTGATGCATCTCTTAGTGCTTTACTAAAAAAGGCTATAGGTTTTTCACATCCTTGGTCATCTTTTTGTAGTAAAACAACTGCTATTGTGTGCTCTGAAGCAAAAGAAAAAATTATGAAATCTCTATCAAATTGGGGACTTGTGAGGACTGGTGTTCTAGTTAAAGCCATTTTAATTTCTTCAAATGCTTGTTTGGCTTCTACTGTCCATTTTATACTTGAATCCTTCTTTAACATGTTATTAAGTAATCTAATTAGTTCTGCTAAATTAGATATGAATCTTCTCAAAAAATTTATCTTTCCTAAGAAAGCTTGAAGTTCCTTGATACTTCTGGGATGAGGTATTTGTAAAATTGCATCTATTCTGGCAGGGTCAATTCGGATGCCATCCTTTGAAATGATGTGACCTAAGAGCTTACCTTCTTCAAGGCCAAATAAGGACTTCTTAGGATTTAAAGAGATACCATATTTTCTACATTTGAGAAATACTTGTCTGAGATGATCCAAATGTTGTTGATCTGATTTAGAAAAAACAGTTAGGTCATCCAGATATATGACAAGAAAATCATGAATTTCTTTAGCAAATGCAATATCCATTGCTCTCTGGAAAGTAGCTCCTGCATTTTTAAGTCCAAATGGAATTTTGATATACATGAATGTACCCCATGGTGTGGTAAAGGAAGTTTTTTCTTGATCATCAGGGTGAGCTAGAATTTGGTTATACCCTGAAAATCCATCTAACAAAGAATTTTTTGAAGAACCCACTACCCTTTGCAAAATATTGTCCATCTTGGGTAAAGGGTAATTATCCTTTAGAGAAATCTTGTTCATATTTCTCAGATCTACACATAATCTGATTTCACCAGTTTTCTTCCTAGTAGGTACTATATTTGATACCCACTCTGAAAATCTTATAGGTGCAATTATCCCTACCTCATACATGCGTTTAATTTCTTTTTTAATCAATCGTAGCAACACAAAGTTGATTCCTCTAAGTTTTTGTTTGAATGGTTTCCAGTCTTCCTTCAAAGGTATTGTATGTTGAATTATAGAGGTATCATATGATTTCAAATCCTCATAACTCCAGGCAAAAACATCCTGGAATTCTCTCATGAGTTCAACATATTTTAACTTTTGGTTAGGAGGCAAAGATTTTGATAGTTTTATCATTTTTGGATTTTCTTCTGTCCCTAAGTTATATTCTTCAATGTCTGCCTTCAATGGTTCCATCTTTGGTTTCTTAGGAATGTCATTAGAATCAAAGAGGTCCTCTAGAGGGGTTAATCCCTTAGGCAGATGATTATCTTTTAGATTAATTACCTCTGTTTCTTCTTCATTTATCTCATCAAGGTCCATCTGTTTGAGATCTTGCACTTCTTTTTCAGTAAATTTTGTGGGGTGTAGCATTTGAATTGCATTTTGTTCTGAAATATTTGTTTCTACCTCATCTATTTGGTTAAAGTTTGTGACTGTATCAACATCTATCTGACTGTGAGAAAATTCTTTGTCTAAAGTTAGAAAGTTATTTATCTGTTCATCACTTTCGAAAACTTGCCAGTTTTTCAAATTGTCAGGGATGGCTGGCCTATGCCTAATTTCAGTAGTAAACTGATGATTAGGTTCGAAAGGTAATTTACAGGTGCTGGCAAACATGGCCAGACTGTGAGCATGTAAGTTGTGTTTCCTAGGTACTACAACAAGCTTAGTTTCCAAAAAAGTATTAAGAATCTCTATCACTATTCCTCTATAGTATCCTAATCTAGGATCCCTAGTTAGGTACTTCCCATTGATCTGTTTTATGATTAACTCTGAATCCCCTATGATAGATACCCTAATTGCTCCTAATCTTTTTACAAGTTTAATTCCAAGCAAAAGAGCTTCATACTCTACCATATTATTGGTGCATTTAAAGTTTAACCTGTAGGCATGGCCTTCAGCATGGTCATTTTCTAAGTTATGCACCCAAATTCCTGCCCCTACCCCTAACTTGTTGACTGAACCATCAAATTCTAGGTGCCAAAGTATTTCATGTACATAATCAGTGTCAGGGGTGGTTGGAATTTGTTTAGCAGGGGGATTTAGTGTTTTGTTTTCATTTGATTTTTCTTTGCTGTCTGAATCATCATTGGTATCTGAAATTTCCTGAATTTGAAGAGTTGATTTTCCATTTTCAATTTCTTTTGGTTCTGCTGCTAAAACTTGTTCATTGTTGGTAGGATTGATTTCGGCATTGTACAAAATAAATGAATCCATATCAGAGTGTACTGAGTAGATAGGGAAGTTTTGTGGTCTTTCCTGACTACTTACTACATATTTCATTAATGTCTCTATATAGCTTCTTAGGTTGACCGAAAACAAAGATAGTAGCATAAGACATGTCCAATTGAAGTGATCCTTGAGGCTTAGCACCCAAGGACCTCGATAATAACATTCCATATTTTGGAGGTATGTCTGCTACTACTATATCCATTAGGATTGTTTTGGCAGGGTATTGAACTAAAGAAACACACAAGTCTTTTATTAATCCTAAACATCTCACTTGACTTGAATCAAAAGAAAAGAGATCTTTGTAAGGCCTAGTAATGTCAAGATCTAATTTCTCCATGACTGACTTGGGCATTAAGTTGTGAGATGCCCCAGAATCAAACATAGCATTGTGAAGGATTTTATCATGAATATTCAAGCTCACATAAAAGGGAGGGACACTTCCTTCTAAATGTTTACCATTTACTTCAGGTCCAAAGATTAGTTCTGGTTGATCATAAAAAAACATTAACAAAATCTTTAGTTCCAATGATATCTAGTGATTTGTTGATTTGACTTTGGTAGGCATCATGCTTGGCTAATTCTGACAGTGGAACATCAATCTTTAACTTTCCTACTTCAGTTTCTAGATTGAAAGGCGTTTCTATTTGGGCTTTGGTGTTTCGAACAGTGGGATTTTCTTTGCTTTCTATATTTTCTGTGTTTTTCTCCTTTTCAAGAGTAGGGTTATGATTAGCTGTTTCTTCTAAATCAACTTCTGGGGGTTCTTCTACATTTTCTTTGGGAGGAGGAGTGGAAGAATGTATATTGTTTTGTTGATTGTTAGAAACATCTTCAATTATTGGATTAGAGGGATTATTGTTTGATCTAGACAAAATTTGTACATGTGGAGGGACTGCTTTACCTTTGGTAGGTTGTTTTGGAGCTTTCTGTTTGTTGTTTTTAGGAATATCAATTCTTCTACTCCTTAAGTTATACTGCTTGTGTACTTCATAGATGGCTGTGTCATATCCCTCTCTGAAGTCAAACGATTCTCCTGACTGAGTTTGAAATTGTTTGAGAATGTGAGCCTCTTGATCATCTTGAGTTAGAAAGACTTCTCCTTCATTGTTAAGTCCCATTAGATTTATCTGAGTGTCTTCTGGTGGATCTTCAGAACTAGAAGCCTCTACATAGTTTTCCTGGAAAGGAGGTCTAATGTTTTGATCTGGGCCAGTCTTTCCAGGGTTCGGGTTTTGGTTTTTTTGGAAATTTGGATTTCTCCCTATGTTGGATGGTTGTCCATCCCAACGAGATTTTATTTCTATGGCTTCCAATCTATCTCCTAGTCTTTCTATTCATTTGATTATAGCATCCAGTTTCTGTTCAACAGGTGAAGCTTCTTCTTTCAATGGTATCCTTCTTTCACTCCTAACCTTGGCATGTTTGGACATCAAGTTAGCTTCCACACTGACAGCTATACTTTGCATTTCTTCTAAAGTTCTAGGAGCTCTTTCCCTTAGCTGAAAAGCCATATCCAAATCAAATCCATCAGGGAACTTGATTAGGGCCAAATCAGGTGGGGGTCTGAGGTTTTGAGGAATGGCATTGTAAACAGCATTGAACCTAGTGCAGTAATCTTGCACAGTTTCTTGAGTCCCTCTTTTGAGGTTTTCATACTCGGATAAGATCTGTAAAGGATATTTCTTCTTCTCCCAACGATTCAAGAATTGTGTATAAAGGGTTTCTAGGTTATTTATGTTGTTTTCTCTTAGAGCCCTAAACCAGGTTCTGACTTCACCAGTTAGACTCTGAACAAATATCCTCATTCTAACATCATCAACATCAATCTCATATATTTCAAAGTAGTCAGTCATTTTTTTGGTATGTTGCTGAGCTGTGTAAGTACCAGAACCATCAAATGGGGTGATTTTACTTTGGTAGTCTTGAGGCATGGCACCTAGATTGGCTGGTAAAACCAGGGGGTATACCTATTTGCCATGGCTGCAGGTATGGATGTAACAACAGAGGGAGTAGGAGTAACAATGGGAATGTGAGTTGTGGATGGAGGGGTGGAAGGAGGTGTTTGTGGTGGAGTGGTTTGGGGTTGAGATGTGTGAGGGACTAATGAGGAACTTGTATAAGCAGCAGTGACAGTAGAGGGTTCAGGTGTTCTTTCATAAGTAAGATTAGATTGTATTGAATTTTGTAAATGTCTGTCAATTGAAACACTGACAGCTTCAAATTGTAATTCTTCAATAAATACTGGGTCTGGAACCAAGCGGGACAATTCAGTGTCAGAGAATGTTACAAACAAAGAGGTCTCAAATTGCTCATCAAAAGGTTCGTCCTCAAGATAGATCCAAATCACAGGGTAGGATCTTGATCTGTAGATGGGCCGAGAACTAGCAGTACTTTCTTGGCTTTCCTGTCTCCTAAGAATTCTGGGAATCAGATTGGGGTTCTCAAACATAGGTGGTGGATTTGGATCAAGATTTGACCTAGTGTAACGAGTTCTTTCTGAAGCCAGATTTCTTGGTTTTGATTTTCTAAATTAATGTCAAAAACAAATTCTGTTATTTCTCTAAGATGTTTCAGACTTGAATTTAAAACATTCCTAAAGATTTATTTGACTAAGAAACTGGTTTATGTTCATTTCATAAACTAGACTGGAGAAATACTGAAGCAGCATTCATCTACCTATGATCTTGCAGAGCAAGAGCAGTTCGAAGGCTACCTAGCTAACTTCAGGCTCCGTTTGTAGTTTATAAAGTAAACAACAATAACAACAAATTTTCGTTCCCCAGTGGAGTCGCCACTATGTTATCACTCAGATTTTCCTAGAAGTTGTAAGAAGAGGAAAGGGGTCTGAGGTAACCACAAACCAACTTTTAGATACAGAATCTAGCCAATCTGTATCCAGAGAGGGCTCTCTCTTTAAGGTTTAGCTTTTTTTTGGAAGATATTAGGCTAGTTATGAAAGCTTTGGGATTTTGGTTGAGTTTGGTGAAATTCAATAGCAGAGGGGTAGAACTAAGTAGTTTAGGCCATTGGGCTAATGGAGTCAAAAGAAAAGGCTCAAGTGGATTTGGTTTCTCAGCAAAGGATGGCTTCACAAGGCAAGATAGCTAAAAAAAGATCAAATGACAACTTGATAGGGTGGGATGGACTTAAAAGAGATGAAGGGCAATTAAGAATCCTTCAACATGATTTAAGAGAAAAGAAACTGAATGATCACTAGTAAAAAGCAACTAAGAATTCCTTAATAAATTATCAAAATGATTAAACCATGAAATAGGAGCAATAAAGAATTCACTGTTTATACTAGTTTAGAGGAAAACATCAAGAATAGAAATGATTGAAAACAGATTGCACTGAAGCACTTTTTGAGTTAAGCTTTTCATTTAAGTATTCAGATATGAAACATAATTGATATAATAAAGAAGAACACAATTCCACATGAGTTATAAATACTTATTTATCCGATGTATTGCACATGAATCCTGTGAAAAGTCCTTTGTATTAATTCTTCATCCAGCCAGCCATGAAAAATTCATCCAACAACACTTTATTCCAAAATAATCAGTTTTATAGCAATGTCTAAGAATCCACCTCCAGTACTCTGAATGAGGGTGTATTTATACAAAAAAAATTACAATGAAATATCTCATAACAAAGTGAGATATAATCTGAGATGACTAATCATATTTTACAAGAAAATAGGGCCAGATGACTTCGTAGATGACAGATAAAGGCAACTGAATGGTTTGTTGTCCCTATTCTTGAGAGTGTGCTGGAGTTAGGCCCTATGATTTGGCCTCTTGCTATCCTTGGTGTAATTCTATGCTGGCTACTTTGTTTTTATCTTCCTACTGATACACTTTACCTGCGTGTGATACTATTTACCTGTTTGATTTCTGTTCATCCTCTTTACCCTCATTGACTGTAGTAAAAATCAAAATTTACCTTTTACGAAGGATAAATTACAAAATTTCAAGCATTTCTTCCCACCATTTTGGCTGTGGTATTCTGGTTTTTTGAAGCTTTCTGAGAGTTTAATCTATTTCTATATACCTGAAGAATGTAGGCTGAATTGGGAACAAGTGCTTTAGTTCATACTTGACATAGAACAAGTTCTCTAGGCTGTCATAGAGAACTATGCCTGTAGGAAGTGCTTTTATTTCTGATACACTTGTTGATGAACTTGCTTGATTTCCTGCATATTGATTCAATTTTTTCACATAATCTTTATGCCTCGTTAATTTGTCATTGATAACTAAAGGACTAGGCAGCCCTTTGCTCTGCAAAATGGCAAATTTCTCCATAAAAGCACTAATCTCTGCCTATATGTCATGGAATCTTCTTTCTAAATTTTGCATCAAATTACTTTTGGTTAATACCCTTTTGATTTCTAAAATGGTCTTTGTTCTGTCTTTAATGCCAAGTTCTAAAAGTTGGTACTTATTCTTAATACTCAAAAAATTTATGAGCCTGTTGGCTTCCTCAAGCATTCTTCCTAATTTTGCTCTTGTCCTTTGGATTTCTTCTTGGGCTGCCTTTACTAGATCAATCTGCTCAAAAATTATTTGGATGGATGGCCAAACATCATTTATTGATTGAGTGATGTTGGCCCAAAGAATTTTCTTAATTTCTGCCAGAGGCTTGTCAAAAGTAAGATCCTTTTCTAATGATTTCACTTTATTTTCTAATCCTTTAATCTCTCTTGACTTTTCTGCAACATTTATCTTTGAGAGATCATACCTTTGCTCTAAGTTGGCATACTGCTCTTTCACCTTATTTAGCTTTGAAACTTGTAGTTTCATGTCCTCCATTGACTTTATTAGTTCTTTTGTGCTCAAATTGGCAGTGCTTCCCTATGCTAGTCCTGCTGTTTCTGTACCTGTGACCACCTCTGCTGTGGCTGTTGGGATGTTTGGTGCTAGTGTTGTCCCAAGTGTAGAAGGGACTGTTGTTGAGACTACTGGTATCACATCGGGAGGCTGAGAGGTCGACTCTCCCTGCTTGTCCTTCAATGCTTTTTCTAGTTCTTGCTCAATCTCATTCAGTCGTTCATTAAGTTTTAAGAGTAAATACATCAACTCTTCTTCAAATTTTTGCTTTATGATCTTAGCAGTTTGTGGATGCCTTGAAGGAGGCAGCTTTAGCTGCTTCCTCAAGAAAGCAATATCTTCATCTTTCTTTTTGATTAAGGCTTTTGTAGCCTTCAAATCTTTGGGATCATGTCCCAATCCAATAATTATTTCTTCTAAATACTTTATTCTATTATATTTAGCCTGGGAGGAGGCTTTATTCAAGTGTAGTTGGGCAATTGTGTTATCCAAAGAATTTTGCAACCTTTGGGCCGTCATAGCCTTACCAGTCAAGGTCGAATAAATCATTTCTCCAGTTTGTTTATGCAATTCAATCTGATCCAAAGGATGAATATCCTTTTCCATGACCTCAAAATTGGTTCTGAGATAGTCTGCTACTGATTGAGGCTGTTGCACTTTAGGCTTGAAATAACTCATTATCATTTTACCTTCTTTGATGTCATAAGCTAACATCAGTCTGTTTTGATTTGTGGGAGCCATTTTCAAATATTGATTGTAAACTTGAAGCCTTAATGGATCATTTCTGGCTTTTATTTCTATAAATGTCTTCTTGATATCTGGAGTGTCCTTTCCTGGTGGTCTGAAAGATGATACCTCTGCACTTTGTTGTCTCTCTAGCTCCTGTCTCTGTGAGCTAGTGGATGTTCCTCCCAATGGAAAAGTTCGCTGGCTATCTACTCCTTCTTTCCTCTGACTATCAGTAGTCTCTTCAAAAAATTCCTCCTCTGAAAGAGGATTTAACCTTTGCCTTTTTGTACCAGGCTGCTCTGAGGGTCCATTGGCAGGGGTAGCTACTTCCTTGTCTCTCTTTTTATTCCTTTCCTCATTCAGAGGAGTCTGCAAGATTGGAGGTTCTCCCACATTGCTTTGAGTTGGAGGAGTTGGCATTTGGGCCTGTTCTTTGGAAGTTTCAGGTTGCTTAGACATTGTAGATTGTTTTGTGACTTGAATGCTGGTTTCTAATTCTTTGCCTTTGGATGACCCTGTGGCTGGTGTGCTGGTTTCCTGTGAAGGTTGCTGAGAGGTTCCAGCAGTGGATGCACCAATTCTTGATCTTTGTACCTGTCCAAAAGAATCTAGGTCAAGTGTTTTATCAATATCTCTCATAACATTCTCAATATTGGCCTGTTCACTATCATTTTCTACTAAGGTCCCTTCCCTCCATTCATCCATATTTGCAAATTGTTCAATCTTTGGAATCCTATGGTGAATGTATGGTGACAATCTGTTCTTCATTCTTCTATCACATATAAAGTTGTTAGGGTCATATGGTATCCACCCAAAACTCTTTTGTAACCTAAGATGATCTTCGAAAATTATTTCTTCTTCTCTCCATGTCTCCCTGGTGTTAAGACAAAAGGGCCTAACTGATTCTTGATTCTACACTGAGCTTTCTTCTTGGAATTATAAAAATGAACCAAGTCTGAATTTATCATTTGCCTAAAGTATTCCAATGCAAACAGTCTCATTAGAACATACTTTGGTAGCTTAAAAGGGTAGATCTCACACCCATATATCCTGATTTCAGTATGGTTCTTGTACAGATACCAATCACCTATTCTATATTGCTTGGAAAGTTGTAGGATCTTCTTCATATCACCATTGATTCTAAAAGGGGAAACTCCTGCCAATAAAGTGGTTGCTGGATGGACAAATAGATCAATGAACTCATTGTAGGTGTAAGGGGTTTCAAGGGATTTATTGAAAATGGGACTCCAAAATATGACAGACCTGGGATTTCCTTTTGTGTCAAGCTTCCTGACAGGGAAAGGGAAGTTATCTGACTAATAATACAACATAAGATGATAGATGAAAGTGGTGTATTTGAAGACTCCTTCATTGTCCAGTCTCAGGAATTGGTCATGAATTTTATTGGCAATATAGGAGGCATAGTCATATTTAACAGCAGGGGGTTGTCCAGGAGTAAAGATTGACAATAACACTAGGGTTACCTCATCAACATATTCACTAGTGTTAAATCCCATTGCTAAAGATATCATATCCACTATAAGTCTACCAATATCTGTAAAAAAGGTTTGTCCATAAGGAGGGGGGCCTTTGGGCTGATATTTTCTAACATGAAGGTCTGACAGATGCGAATGAGTTCTGATTGTGGTAATTCAATGGATTTCTCAAGTAAATATCCCATAGAAAGGGGAGTGAGAGCTTGACCAGGGGAAAATTGCAACATTTCATTAATGGATGCAGCTGTTATGGGGAAGAGGACTGTTTGACTTGGGGACATAATAGCTCTACGGTTAGGGTCATAGTTTGCATGACATCGATGAATTAGATCAGGGAAAACATGGACTGAGGGGAGAAAGTACCTAGGGAGGTTGGATTCTCATAGTCCCAGGATGTCTGAGCCATTTAGGTAGTTGTCTCTGGCTTGGCAAAATACCTTAAGGTGATTCTGGTCAGTGGCTAGGTCCTTTATTTGGAAGTCTTTATCTACAAGAGGCAGATAGTCTTGGTCCTTATGAGGGGCATTGATTGGTGCAACATTCAAAACAGCGAGGGTTTCCATTTCTGGTTCTTGTGGATTCAGAAAAGGAATTTGGGTTTACTGTGGAAAATGGGAAAAACAGCAGGTGTGGGAACTTATATAGTGAAACAGAGACTGAATTTGCAATGAATTTTGGCCTTTTATGTGGAATTGCAGTGTAAAACGTGAACTTGCAGGGTTTTGGAGAAAATTGGATAAATACCTGTGTTCGAGGAGTGAACAATGCAGTAATAGCTACATATAGTATCTAACAGGTTCTGGGTTGCGTTGGTTGCAAGTTTCTTAACGAGGTGGAGGTTGGAAATCTTGAAAAGTTGACTTGGACGTTCTTTGCATGGGAGCGCAGGTTGCAGTACAGAACAATGAAAATGATGTTTTTTTTGTTTTATTAACAAAGTCAAGGTTGGTGGGGGGTTTTTTGTTATTCGGGTGGATGATGTGTGCGGGAAGTGATGTTTTGTCATATGCGTAGGCGGTAAGTGGTATGGTATCGCACTGCTTTTGGGGTTGGGCGGTATTCAGCCAGGAGCCAGTGATTCCACAGGTTTTTCGATGCGTGGCGGGGGTGTTGTGCGAAAACCACTTGTGATCGCGCGCTAACACGCGATCACAAAGTGGTGTGTGATATCGTTAATGGTCGTTGGATGATGGAGGTGCGGTCGGACGGCTAACGGGAGGGGCGATGTGGCGGGGTTTAATGTGAGAAGGCCCGACCCAATTAAGGATTTTTTAATTGTATCGAGGGTGATATGATTGGTTGGGGGGGAGGTTCTTAATTAACTATGAGGGTTAATTAATCCCAATTAATGTAGTGGGGGGATTAGGATATTTAACTAGTTACAGGTTAACTAGTTAATCCTATTAAAACGTATTTATTGTTATAATTAACCAAAGGGGCGGAATATATAAAATTTTAGGATTTTTATATATATTTAAATATTACGGGAAATGGTGAAATTGTTCGGGATTTATATAATACATAGGTTAATAGTTAATATGACATGAAATGTAAAAGCGCTAAGTAAAAACATTAGAACAGGTATTTAAACTTAGGCTTAAAGTGGAAAAAAGGGGTTTTTATGTAATATTGTGAATTTTAAATGAATGGTTTATGGATGATTCTAAGTACGTAGGCTTTTTAAATTATTGGGCCGAGGGTCTGGTCCCTCCAGAAGTCAGAGAAATGCTCTGAGCCCCTCCAATTTAGCAAATACCTTAGTCCTTAGGGGAAATTAGTGAATAATTAGGGAAAATGAGAAGGGGAGTTAATCATTGTGACTTTTCTTTGCTTGTGATGTCTTCAATGTAGTGTATTCCTTGGCCTTGTGATGAAAAATGAAAGATTAACACATTTAGAGACATTATTCATCACATATGATTCTGCAACATCAACTACCTACCCTACCTACTTTAACCTAGCATTTTTTCTCCTTTATTAGGGTGCACTTAAACTGGCAAACCCTTTTCAACTTTCCTTTTCTTTTACATAATGATATCTATCTAAATCTACACTTATTACATCCAAGGGCTCAGATTAAACTGTTGAGCTCCTTTTATTTACTCTACCTATCTACTTATTTGCCAAGATTACACTGTTTGGTCAGATATTTATTCTCTATCTCTATAAACATGAAATTGAAAACATGGAATAACCAAGATTAATCTATTTGGTTACCATGGATTGTGGCATAAGTAACAAGTTGCACACAATCTTTATTATGCATAAAGTAAATAGTAGTGGCATTTAGACTTGCACACTTTCCTGATCTATTTTTGTTTGGGGTTCATTTTCTCTCATTTTTTGACCATTTTTATTCTTTTTACCCTTTGATTTTTCTTTTAGGGTATACCCTCTTTACATTTTTTAAATTTTTTGATTTTTTGAAAATATGGAAAACCATTACAACAAGAAAAGGTATGAACATATTACATAGCTCATCAAGTCAATCATGACATATGACACCTATTGGTATAGGGGCCTAACAGATCCCACGCAATAGCAATCAGTGTACCAACGAAGCAACGATCAACATAGCATTATATTGGAGCGGATTCATATGCCAAGGGCTGAGGTATGGCTGTTAGGTCCCTATAATACTAGTGATTCCCCCATTACTATTGTAGTTGTATCCCTTATTAATATTGTTGTGCCCATATTGTCCCCATATTTATCACTGTGCCCCATAGAATCCCTCTATTGTTATTTTTGTGCCTTTATATTATTATTGTTAGGTCAGATTGGTTATATTGTGACCCCATAGACTCCTGTATATAGAAAGGAGGTTTTTTCATTTGTATCATCCAATAATTGTTCATGTAAAGGAGGTTTCCCCCTCGAAGAGGCTGAATTCTAAGGCACTGATATATATTTTCTATATTTTTGTGAGTTGGTTTCATAACATTTGGTATCAGAGCTTTGGATTCTAGGGTTTTGCTGCTCCAAACAGGTCATCGTGGCATTTGTCTATAACTTTTTTCTATGATGTTTCGGATGCTAAAAAAAACTCATTTTGGCAGAAATTGTTTTGAACCTTGGGTCCGAATTTTAGAGCTTTTAGTGCTATATTTTCGGAGATATGATTTGAGGAAGTTGGCCTTTTTGCAGAATCCCGAATTACGTTCCAAACAGGTGACCTGGGGAAAATGCTCATAACTTTTTTTTTGAGCATCATATTAAAATTTCTTAAGAAGTTACAGAAATAGGATGGATTCTAGTTTCCTGTGTATATTTTTTAGATCCGAAGGTGAAAAAAGTGACACGTGGCACTTCATACAATTTCGCTCTTCTGAAAAGGTATACAATCAGGTCATATTGGGAGATTGTGCACAACTCTTTCTTCGAGAATCTAAATTTGATCAGACTGGTGGCATTGGAAAGAAGACGTAGAGGGCTATTGCAAGTTGCAATTTTAGAACTAGATGATTTGAAATTACAGAGATACAACAAATGTAATATCGAGCTCCTACCAAGTGAAAAAAGGTGTGTAGTTTTTTTTAAGTTTTGCATAAGCTTGGTTTGAAAAATTAGTTTGAAGGAATTCAAAGGGCATAGTAAAGAATTATTATCAGTAATTGATGCCCTAGGAAATAAAATGCAAACACATAGTAAGCAACCCGAAAGCTCTAGCATGACTCATGAAGAAGAGGAAGAAATGCAACATGATATATCAAAAATACGAGACCAAGTGCAACAAATGTCACTCACACAAAAAGTAACGGAATCTAAAATGGATGGTTTAAAGAAAGATGTAGAAGCTAAGATGTATGGCATGGAAGCTAAGATGAATGATGTGGAAGCTAAGATGAATGACGTGGAAGCTAAGATGGACGATTTGAAGATAGATTTGAAAACAGATTTGACAAAGTTTCTACAAGAAATTCTTACTAATGGTGAAAGGGTAGTAAAGGAAACTCATAATGAGAACAAAATAAATGTTAATCATGATTTCATAGACTCTAATGTTAGATCAAAGAACCACCATATTCCAAAACTTGATATGAGGAAGTTTGACGGCAAGGATCCCGTAACATGGATACTACAGATGGAGCAATTTTTCGATCTCCATAATGTGCAAAACACACAAAAGGTACGTATTGCAACTTTATATTTGGAACCAAATCAGTTTTTATGGTATCAATGGCTTTGCTCTCATAAAAAAATTGTCACTTGGGAAATTTTTATGGAAGAAATGACAACACGTTATGAGGATACAAAAAGAAACACCTTTTTTATCCAATTGATAAGTCTCAAACAAAAGGGTTCAATGATGGAGCACATTGAGGACTTCCAAAAATTGAACATGTGTAAAAGATATTCCAGAGGAGCATAGGATTGATGTGTTCATATGGACTTTAAAGGATAATATCCAACATGAGGTTCACCTTTGGGAACCTGATTCATTGGAGAAGGGATTCAGGTTAGCAAGAAAAATGGAAAGAAAAATTATGGAAACCAGGAAGCCTACCACTCACAACTATAAATATGGAAGTGTTGTTGCTCCTAGCCTTCCACAACCTATAAAGTTGACACCACAACAGTTGGAAGAAAAAAGAGCAAAAGGGCTTTGTTACAGTTGTGATAGAAAATACACTAAAGGTCATAAGTGTGCTGAGAAGAAATTATTCTACATAGATTGTGAAGAGGAGGAAGAAAAGGAACAAGAAATGTCAAAAGAACAGGATATACTCTAGGATCAAACCCTAGATAAATAAGTAATGAATCCGACCATATCTTGTAATGCATTGGTTGGAATTACCACTCCTCAAACTATCAAGATAGAAGGACATATCAAGAAGAAAAAGGTAATAGTGTTGATTGATTCAGGAAGTACCCACAATTTTATTCATTGTAAGATAGCAAAAGAATTGAATTTCTTCCTATATGCAGTACCAGAGTGTCAAGTGATGGTTGCAAGTGGAGGAACCATAAATTTCTCTAGAAAGTGCCATAATATCAAGCTATCCATGGGAGAATATGTATTGAATAGCCCAATGCTTTCCATTCCAATGGGAGGTGCTGATGTTGTACTAGGAGTCCAATGGCTACAATCCTTGGGTACAATTTAATTTTCAAGAAATTTTCATGAAATTTTCTGTGGAAGGAAAGGAAATTGAATTAAGGGGTATTGCAGGGAAACTGGGAAAGATAATCAGCTCTAATGGTATTACAAAGCTTCTAAAAAAGGAACAACGAGGTGTAATTGCACAATTATGTTCACTAGATGTTTCCACATCGAAATCATCTATTTCTCCAGATCTCCAAAAAGTCTTGGACAATCATTCCAAGGTATTTGAGACTCCCAAAGGTCTCCCACCTATTCATGATTATGATCATGCTATTCATTTGATTCCAGGAAGTGTTCCTCCAAACATCAGGCTGTACAGATATCCATATGCCCAAAAGAGTGAAATTAAACGTATGGTTGCAGAAATGTTAGAGGCTGGTATAATTCAACCTAGTCAAAGTTCTTTCTCTGCTCTAGTAGTATTGGTGTACAAGAAGGATGGATCATGGCGTATGTGTTCGGATTATAGGGAGCTCAACAAGCTCACTATTAAAGATAAGTTTCCAATTCTTGTCATTGATCAATTATTGGATGAATTTCCTGGAACAATTTACTTCACCAAGTTGGATCTTTGTTTAGGATACCATCAAATCAGAATGAAGACCGAAGACATTCCAAAAACAACATTTAGAACTCATGAGGATCATTATGAATTTTTGGTCATGGCTTTTGGCCTTACCAATGCACCTTCCACATTTCAAGGTTTGATGAATTCCATTTTCAAACCCTTCCTTAGAAAATTTGTGTTAGTATTTTTTGATGATATACTAATCTACAACAAGTCTTGGAAGGATCATGTTGAACATGTTGACAGGGTGCTAAAACTATTGGAGGAGAAACAATTATATGCAACAAGATCCAAATGTTTCTTTGGAGTACAAGAGGTGGAATATCTGGGTCATATTGTATGTCATGAAGGAGTTAAGGTAGACCCTAGCAAAATTAAATCCATTAAGTAATGGAAAATCCCCACATCCATAAAGCATCTACGAGGATTTCTTGGGTTGACAGGGTATTATCACAAGTTTGTTACGAATTATGGGAGAATAGTAGCACGTCTAACAACATTATTGAAGAAAGATGCACATTCATGGACTTTAGAAGCAACAAAGGCCTTCAAACATCTTAAAGAGGCAATGCGCCAAGCACTGGTCTTAGTTACACCGGACTTCACAAAAACCTTTATTGTGGAATGTGATGCTCCAGGAAATGGAATTGGTGCTATTTTAATGCAAGATGAAAGACCCATCGCTTTCAAAAGTCGTCCAATCAAGGGAAAGTATTTACACAAAGCTATTTATGAGAAGGAAATGTTGGCAATACTACATGCACTTAAGAAATGGCGACCCTACCTAATGGGAAGACACTTCAAGGTAAAAACAGATCATGATAGCCTTAAATAATTTTTAGAACAAAGATTATCCTTTGAAGAGCAACAAAAATGGGTCACAAAGATGTTGGGTTATGACTTTGAAATCATCTACAAAAGAGGGAAGCAAAATGTTGTGGCAGATGCACTCTCAAGAAACGATGAGGATGTGGAAGCATTATTGTGCGCCATTTCTACTATCCAACCAGATTGGATAAACGAAGCAAGGGAGGAATGGAAGAATGATGAAGAAGTGTGGGCACTTATTCGAAAGTTACAAAAATATTCCAGTACATATGATTCATTTTTCTGGAAAAATGATTCATTATGGTACAAAGATTGCTTATACCTCTGTAGGAATTCCCAACTCAAACAAAATATTCTTATGGAATTGCACACTTCTCCCTTAGGAGGGCACTCAGGCTTTTTAGAAACTTACCATAGGGTTAAGAAGGAATTTTTTTGGGATGGCCTTAAATCAGATATTCAAAAGTTTGTGGCAGAATATTTGGTTTGCCAACAAAATAAAGTTGAAACAATTAAGACCCCAGGTCTATTACAACCTCTATCCATTCCAAGCCAAAGTTGGGAGGAGGTTTCAATGGATTTTATCACAGGTTTACCCAAGTCTGAGGGAAAGAGTGTCATCATGGTGGTATTTGACAGAATTACCAAGTATGCACACTATTCTGCATTATCACATTCATTTAAAGCTAGTACAGTTTCTACTGCATTTATGGAAACAATTCAAAAGCTACATGGAAACCCAAAGATTATTGTAAGTGATAGAGATCCCCTTTTTACTGGAAATTTTTGGACAAAATTATTTTCTTTTCTTGGTACTCAGTTAGCTCATAGCTCATCTTATGATCCTCAATCTGATGGGCAAAATGAGATAGTAAACAAATGTTTGGAAGGATATCTTCATTGCTTTGTATATGATAAACAGACACAATGGGTCAAATGGTTGCCTCTAGCTGAATGGTGGTAAAACACTTCTTTCCATACTGCAACAAAAATGACCCACTTTATGGCACTTTATGGATATCAGCCACCATCCATCACATCATATTTAAGAAAAAATTCTAAAGTTTAAGCAGTGGAACATCACATTGAGCATCAACAACAAGTTCTCCAACTCTTAAAGGATAACCTTGTGTTTTCATAGAATAGAATGAAACAACAGGCAGATCAACATCACAATGAAAGAAGTTTTGATGTAGGTGACTGGTATTCCTATGGCTACAACCATATAAACAAATGTCCATCAAGCAAGCTAAGAAGGATAACAAATTATCACCAAAGTATTATGGTCCATACAAGGTGTTGCAAAAAATTGGTACTATGGCATACAAATTGGAGCTTCCTGCTGCTTCTTGAGTGCACCCAGTTTTCCATGTTTCATGTTTAAAGAAGGTTATAGGTGACAAACAATATTGCCAGAACTTGATGAGGAAGGAAAAATTATATTGGAACCAGAAGCAATCACAGAAACAAGAACTCGACAGCTACAAAATTGATCAATTTCGGAGTATCTCATCAAGTGGAAGAACTTATCTGCTGAAGATTCTGCATGGGAGGATGAGAATTTTATACAGAAGCATCCAGAACTACTCAAGCATTGAGGACAACACTTTTTTGAAGGAGATGGGCATGTTAGGTCCATATAATACTAGTGATTCCCCCATTACTATTGTAGTTGTATCCCTTATTAATATTGTTGTGCCTCTATTGTCCCCATATTGTTATTACTATGCCCCATAGAATCCCTCTATTGTTATTTTTGTGCCTTTATATTATTATTGTTAGGTCGGCTTGGTTATATTGTGACCCCATAGACTCCTATATATAGAAAGGAGGTTTTGTCATTTGTATCATCCAAGAATTGTTCATTTTTGTAATGTAAAGGAGGTTTCCCCCTTGAAGAGGCTGAATTCTAAGGCGTTGATCTATCTTTTCTATCTTTTTGTGAGCTAGTTTCATAACAATGGCAACCGGTGGGGAGAGTGCAGAAAGGTTTAGCGTTTTGCAGGTATCAAGCAGTGTAGCAAAGAAGGTAGCATAGGTAGGCTTGATGGTATGGGAGCGCCAGAGAGCAGCGTTATTAGACTATGTCAGATTGAATGCATTATTATGGGAAAAGAACACGGCAGAACATGAAAGTGGAGGAGCGTGGGAGGTTATACCAAGAAAATTGGCAGAAAAATGTAGGACAAACTTCTGAAGAAATGGCAGAAGGGAGTTACAAAATGGAGCTGGAAGCCAAAAATGGCGCTGGCTCTGATACCATGTCAGACCAGGAGGTAACTCCTCAAATCAATTCATGATATTCATTCAAGTTGGTCTTTATTATATACATGAGGGAGAGACTGTTCATTTCATCTCCTGGTGACTCTTCATATTTTATATTATTTATTTACATCAATTTCAGTATTTCACCCAATCCCGATGATTAGGTTTCAACACCTCGTATTTCACAAGTACGTAGTCATCTTCCTATGCCAGTGATCACCATAGAATGGTAATTTGTTACCGTAGTTAGTAATTTGGTGTTTACAATGTATTCTCATAAAGGAAAATTGAAACTAGTTGTAGGAAGCCCTTCATTGCCCTCTATTATTAAGCTATATGAGCTCCTTCTCATCAATATGCAATGAAATATCTTAGAAAGCTAGTGCGAGTTTGATATTTATGAACTCCAAAACTCGACAAACCATAAATTACTAGAAGTTAGTGATGAATTAGGTATTTGGGAGTCTTTCTTGCCCCAATTTGTCTTTCCCCAAACTCACACCTTCTCAAAATTTGTCACCTAGTGCCATCTCAGGTATCTTCCCAGTCAAAGGGTTGTAATTTGCAAAATGATGAAGTTTTATTTGTCATTACACCAGAATCCATATTCCAAGCACTCCAAATCAATCTCCAAAATCCCCTAGACCCCTTTTCTACTGATTCCTTCATGGAGATCTATCAGAAACTTACATTTCCTCAACAAGCCCTTATTTTTGAGTCATTCCTACCTGAAAAGTTTTAGTTACCTAGAATTAATATTCCCTATTCCACTTCAATTTTCCCAGAAATGTCAAGGCATGTTATTTCCATGGTCTCCTGTCTATTAGGTTACCCTATCAATCAATGGGAATATGAAGTAATATTGGTATTTTTGTTAGTTTTCTCTGTGGGTAATAAGCCCTCATTGATTTTCAATTATAGTCAATTTTTGTCAAACATTATTGATGATCAATGTCTAAATTTTTCTTTTGAAGGTGCATTTAAAAATCAATCAATTCTCATATATTTACTTTGATTTCATTAAGCAGAAATGTTTAAATTCCCAGTGTATAAGTTAGATGCATAGGGAAAACCTCAATAAGTCATTCAATAGACTTCCTTGGTAAGGAAGAACACATAAAAGTATTACTTCAGTGATTTTGTAAACCAATTTTTGCATATGTCCTTATGTATTCTCATAAGTGATGTAATACCAAGGATTTCACCTGAAATCAGAAGAATTTTGCACCTTACTGAGTGAGACAAAGTTGGAGACGAGTACCTTTAGTAGAATCATACAGAGATTAGAATATATGGTTGTGAATGCCCTCCCTATAAGTTACCAGTGGTTGTTCCAATAAGGATCTTTGCCTTAGAATACATCACGCAAATGATGAATATGGATGATTTGAATTTTGTATCTAGGAAGCAGAAAGCACCATTCAAGCTAAAGACACATATTGGCCCTTTCATTGTCAATATGAGAGCAGAATCAAAGGACGCTAACAATTTTTTAAAGCAGATGAAATTCATGTTGAGTTTCACTTGGCCCTATGATCCGTTCAAGAATTATTTCAAGGTTGAGAGTTGAGCAGAAAACAACACCATATGTACATACAATTGGGCCAGAGATAGAACAATATGCAAATCAAGAAGAGTGGAAAGAAAATACATTAGAGGAAGTTGAGGAACAAATTGTTAGTAAGACATATTCACAAACACTAGTTCCTCAAGAAAAAGATACTAAAATATCAAGAGAAATTTTTTCTTCTATAGACTTAGAAGCTCGAGCTATAGGTTTCAAAATTTCAAAAAGATAAAGAAGACCAACACTCATGCAGAGTCTTAGAAGCAAATAATTCACAGGAACAGGCCATAGTAGTGTTGCTAGGTTTTCCTACTAATTATTTTACACAAATTGAAGAGATAATAGAGTCTCCCGTGTCATCTGTTTCCTAAGATACAACACAAAAAAAATATGTTTTCTAGATACAAAGAAATTAAAAGGAAGAATGAAGCATTAAAGGCCACTACTTATTCAAAATGTTGGATGCAGTCTTCCACTACATAGCATAGAATTTTGTTTCACTTGATACTGGAAGGGTATAGTTTCAATTAGCTTTCATGGAACCTAAATTTCCAGTACCTAAAAGTGCAGAAGATTATATGCAATTGATCAAATTGACCTGCATAAGAAGGTTGGTGAAATAATACATTCTACATTAACAAGTTCAACCATGGAAGCCTTTAAACTGCAAGCTTCCTTGAACAATATTCATACACAATTAAAAATGGAGAGAATGTCATCTTCAGCTAAAGGTACCAGAATCAAAGCTCTTGAAGATTTGGCGATGAAACTAGGATATGATCCTAGTGATATCAAAGTAACAAAAGAGATGATAAATAATGAAAATGCCGACATTGAAGCATTGAGGAAGAAGCTTAAGCTTCCTAATACAGAGCATCCACAAGCTAAGGAAGTTGGTAAACTAGAAAGAGAAAAGGAAAATATGTCTAAATTGATAGTTGAACAAAATCTTCAAATTTAGAAGATGGAAGTTGACATGGAAACACTCTTGAAAGAAAAGAGTAGCAACTCAGTATTTCAACTGCCATTCCTATAGTGAAAAATTATACGGTAGGAACTTCAACAATAGGGACATCTACAACAAAAACCATCACAGTGGAAGCACAATCTACATATTCAATAGAACATTTGTCAAAGGCCATGGGAGTCTTATCTTTAAAGGATCAAGATATTGAAAAACTCAAGAGGCAACTCCAAAAGATTCAAGAACCAAAGATTAAGTTTGATAATGCATATTTAGCTTTGATTCAAAAGAATTATAAATTAACACAATGATTAGAAGTTTATGAAAATGAATATTTAATTGCACAAACTATTGCTCATGCCAATGAAAAAACCTGGATTGACATTAATGCATCAGTAACTGAATTATGGCCTTCAATTAAAATTATTTTTGAGTAGGAAGATTTGTTATATAGATCAAAAGCAGCAGTAGCAGAAATAAAGAAGACCTGGACCATAAATTAGTATATTCCACGAGGACAATCAAGGTCTTAAACACCAAGAAAAATGATGAACTTTAAGAATTCGATAGTGAAGACAAAACTGAAGCTATCTTGGAGGTAAGAAAGGTTTTAACTAAGAGGAATTTGATGTTACAACTTGAGAGAAAGTACCAGAATTTATGATCCAAAATATTTTGCTTATAGATGTGTTAAAGAATTACATGCATAAATTGTAGCTTAACATAGAAAACTTAATGTGTGCATGGGAGAAGAGAAGAAACACATAAAGCATGAAAAAATACAATAAGACTTGATAACAGAGTTTGTCCGACTTGGACTACGTCTCTGGGCCCTGCTCGATCGATGGGGAGGCCTTCATTCATTAAGTGGCATGAGAAAGAAGAGTACAATCATCAGTTACAAAAAAGGAGTCTTATATCTCCATACTGAAAAATGGTCGAAAAATGCAGAACCCTGATGGAGAAATGGACAACACCATTCCATTCGTGGTGTCGAGAAGTGCTGAAACCATATAAAATTTGTTAAATCTGACAAAGTGAAAATTCAGTCCTCCTGCAAAATTCTACCTCGAATTGCATGCACTACTTCCTCTGCCTTGGCGCACTAATGAATTGAGTGTTAAATAAAAAAATGGCCAATGGATTTCTCAAGAATGCTATTGGCAGAGTTGGTTTGGGATCTGTTTAACAGGGAAAAGGTCGGGCGGTCAAACCCCGCCTCCTCCATTTTTTATACACCAATTTTTTTTAATTTAAACAACTCCTTAATTTGAATTATGGGTTGGGTCGGGCCTGCCTTGGGTGGCCCGCCCACCATACCCACCTTCCCATGAGTTGGTGTGCTGTGCATTTCCTTTGGAGTGTGGTTGGTTCCATGCCCCATTAGCTGGCCTACCACCCGTTTCGTATAACAGCGTCGTTTTGTGGTTCTGTGGGATGGTTGTGGGGTGGTGGGGTCATGGCTGCCCACCCCAGTTTTGTTTACATTGTAACCATTCTGTTTGCGGGGGAGGGGTCGGGGTTCATGGCCTGCCCCTCCATTGTTATGTGTTTGGTTGGTGTGGTTAAGGGGTGGCGGGGTTGGTGGCCCGCCACTCTTTTTTTAATATTTTTTTGTTATAATTACAATATGGGCCATTTTTAAAAGTTGTGGTTTTAAGCCAAAGGAGTCTTTTTAACTAGGCCACAATTTCTCTTAGAATCTGGACAGAGTTGGCCGAATTCCTTCTGCCCAAAAAGTGAAAATTGTGTCCTCTTTAAACCTACCCAGTCATCAAAATTCAACCCAACTTTGACTGCCTCTATCTCCTTCATCTAGACTCAGATTGGCATGTCGTTCACACCATTGGAATTAGAGTGAAGAGCACTTCGATCTGATGTCAAGTTCATCACCTTTTTGCCACTTTAAATTTTGAGCTTTTTCCATGCCATCAGTGTCTGGAGATCCACCTAGATCAATCCTCCCCATTGAGGAGCTTTTGGACCGCCAAAATCTTTATCAATCAATTGGCAAGTGAGGGAATTGTTCCCTCACTCTTTCTTTTTCCAGCATTTTGCCTTGCTAGGGTGCATCCCCTTGAAACTAGCTCGAAGGTCTTCCACATCTCCCTGTCGTGAAGTCTTGGTTCTTCTGTCAAGAATGATGTCTTCAGGTAAATCATCGAGATACTCTGGTGCAATGTCATCAACCATAGGAACTGTGCCCACCTCTTCAGTTTCCATAATCAATGGTGGCTCATACAGCTTTAAGTTCTCCACATTCACTATGGAGTGCATTTACATATATATCGGCAAATCGAGATGAAAGGCATTGTTTCCAATCTTCTCAAAAATGGTAAATGGACCATACTGGATTAGTTGCAACTTCTTCCCTTCTCCCTTCATCCTATCCTTGTTGATATGGAACCACACTTTGTCACCCACTTGAAAATGATGGTCGACTCAGTGTTTTTCATGTTGAGCCTTGTAACGGGCTTGACTTTTCTCCAACTTATCTTATACTTCTTGGTGAATCAACTAGATCCACTGAAAGAACTACTACGCTTTGTCCCTATCATCACATCCACTGGAGCCATTGTCCCTTCCAAAAACCATATCAAAAGGGTCTTTTGGCAGGTACCCAAAACATGTCTCAAATGGTGAACAATGCGTAGATGAGTGTACTGCTCGATTGTAGGAATGTTTCACATAAGGAAGATGCTCATCCCACAACTTAGTATGTTTCCCACAATAGCCTTACAAAAAGTGTACCACATTGCGGTTTACAACCTCTATCTATACGTCAGTCTGTGGATGGAATGCCATTCTTCTTTTCAACTTGGTGTCCATCATCTTCCACAAGCTGGTCCAAAACTCTCCAAGAAAGCGAGAGTCCTGATCTGACACAATCGATGTGGGTAGCCCAAAATGGACCCAAACATGTTGAAAGAAAAGATAAGTAGTCTACTCTGTAGTGGTCTACTTTTTACAAGGCATTAAAATACACATCTTACTAAAATGGTCAATGATGACATACAAATAGTCATGACTTTTTCTAGACAAAGGCAAACCTCCTACAATATCCATCGACACACTTTCCCATGGACGACTCGGAATAGGGAGTGGTGTTTAGAGCCCGAGTTTTCTATTAGAGGGCTTTGAAACAGAACATGTCACACATCCCTTTACATAGCGAGTCACAATGTTCTTCATATGAGGCCAAAAACAAAATCTTTGTACATGACACAAAGTTTTTTCAATACCTAAATGACTAGACACAAGGAAGGTGTGGGCCTCCCAGATTACATGTACCCTTTCTCCTGTGGGTATGCATAATTTACCAAGGTGATATAATAGTTTCCACTGTAAGTGATATTTTTCCACCTATGAACCATGGGTTAGTTTTGCATAAATCTCCTTAAATTGATCGTCGTTATCATATTGTTCAACATAACTTTCAAAAGATAACGAAGCATTATGCAAAAGAATAGAAGCAGAAATAGGAGGGCGAGATAGCATATCAGCCACTTTGTTGCTCGTGCCCTTCATATACTTTATTACCAAATTAAACTGATGTAGAAAACCCATCCACCTGAAATGACAAGATTTCTGCAACTTGGTCTGTGACTGAAGATACTGCAAGGGCTGATGATCTGTATGGATGACGGTCTCCTTGTCGATCAGGGAGTGTTTCCACTTTTTCACACTCTAGACCAAGGCATATAATTCCTTTTCATAAGTGGGATATTTTATCATAGCCAGAGAGAACTTCTCTAAATGGTAACATACCGACTTCTTTTGTTGCATCAGTACAGATCCCATGGCATATCCGTTGCCATCTGTTTCAATCTCGAATGGATGTTGGAGATCTAGTAAGGCCAATACCGGTGCGGTGCTGATATTTTCTTTCAATGTTTCAAAGTACTTCTGCTGCTTTCCTCCCCATTGAAAGAATTGCTTTACACTTGTCAATGCATGTAAAGGTGTTGCAATAATAGAGAAATTGGCAATAAATCTCCTCCAATATTGTATTGCACCCAAAAAGTTGTGAACCTCGGTTACACTAGTAGGCTTAGGCCAATTTACAATTGCTTAAAATTTAGAAGGATCAATTTTTAGTTGACCATGACCAACAATATGACCTAGGTAAACCAAAGAGGTTTTCCCAAACTCACACTTTGACAATTTTACATAGATTTTTTCATATTTCAATACATTAAACACTTTCTTCACATGACATACATATTCATTCCAACTTTTACTAAAGACAAGGATATCATCTAGATATAAAAGAATAAATTCATCAATGAAAGGCCTAAAGAGATCATTCATGACCCTCATGAAAGT
Organism: Pinus tabuliformis; assembly: GCA_031772625.1. Taxonomy (NCBI): domain Eukaryota; kingdom Viridiplantae; phylum Streptophyta; class Pinopsida; order Pinales; family Pinaceae; genus Pinus; species Pinus tabuliformis. Next base: position 1,266,158,756 of record CM062811.1, read on the forward strand.
GGTTGGAGCATTGCAAAGTCCGAATGGCATCATCATCCATTCGAACAACACCTGTTTTGTTTTGAAGGTGTTTTTCCACACATCCTGCTCTACAATTCAGACCTGGTGATAACCACTACGCAAATCCAATTTAGTGATATAGATGGCATTCTTTAACTGATCTAATAAGTCATCAATGCGGGAAAGAGGGTAATGATTTTCACCATGATTTTGTTTAGTGCTTGATAATCCACGCACATCCTCCATGTGCCATCTTTCTTTGCCACTAAGACAATCGGTCAGTCGCATGGAGAAGTACTTGGTCTGATGACCCCTTGGTTCAATAGTTCCTGCACCTGCTATTTGATCTCCTCCATCTCAGTGATCGACATCCTATACATGCCAATATTTGGTAAAGGAGCATCATGCTGCAAATGGATCTCATGTTAGATCTCCCTCTTCGAAGGTAATCCTCTTGGTTCTTGAAACATCTCATCATAGTTAGAAATTAATTCACATAATTCCTTTTAATGCACATGATCACAACCTTGGAAAGCATCGGATAATTTTGCATCCTTTCCCCTTACAACCATAAGCATGCAACCGTTGCTAGAATTCACTAACCTCTTCATTTGTCTTGAACTTACAAGGCTGGCGTTGACTTTAGTTTGATGAGCCCTTACAATATATTCTACCCCATCTTTTGTGATTTGGTATTTGTTTTCATGACAGAAGAAGATTTCCTTTCTATCATATAGATATAGACTCTCTAACACCATGCCACAGATATCCAATGGTATCACATCAAGTTTTACCTCATCCACTAACTTAGAAGCGATTATAAATTTAACCTTACACTGCTTAGTTACATTCAGTTTTGCTTTATCATGTATCCTTCCAAGTGGGTAAGGTTTTGGATGTGGCTTGGTTTCCAAGCTTAGCTTCTTTACCAAGGACTCTAAAATTAAGTTTTCTTGGGATCTGGTATCAAATAGAGTTTCCACTTTTGTATGATTTATGATAGCTCTAATATGAAATAGCTCAATTCTCTTTTGTTCATTAGGAAGAGACTCATCTATTGAACTAGTGTAGTCATGTGATTCAAAATTAACATGAGGTGTAAGAGTACCTTTTGTTCCTGCTGCTGTGATCAATGATTCATCTCTGGAGTCAGATCCAAGGTCTTACTGCACAGTTTCCACTGTCTTCTACTTGCCTTTTCGTCCATACTTCTTTGGTCTATTTTTTGGGTACTGTTTCCAACAATGATCGTCATCATGACCTTCCTTCTTGTAGTGATTGAAATAAGGTCTTTCTCCTTCATCTTTCTTGGTTGCTGTCATCCTCTTCTCCTTTCCTTTTCCTTTCACTTTGGTTTTTCCCTTTGGAGGTTTGAAAGGTGGTTTCTTGAAATGATCATCTCTTTCATTTTTTCCCTTGTTCTCAAGATGGATTGCCTTCACACTGGCAGATTCAATAGTAGTTGGTTCAAACAATAATAATGAATATATAAGGTAACTATGTAATGATCCAATATACTTAGTTACTACTTCAGGTGAGTCAAGTGTAATGTCCAAATTAAGTGCCGGTTTTCTAAATTCCTCTGTAAATATTTGAAAATAAGTATTGCCAATCCATTAAGGCTTTTTGTTTGTAACCCAAGGGATATAATTGTTCCTTTAATGTAGAATGAAACTAGGCCATGAAGAAAGAAGATTACCCGCACTCTTATTGCTTCGCAATTTTCTCTCCCACCAAATGAGAGCATTGCTACTCAACCGAAGAGAGGCTAGCTGAATTTTTTCCTCCTCCTCACCAATTTGTTGAATCCTACAGTAGATTTCAATCTACCTAATCCATTTATAAATCTTTTATGCATTACTTTCATCGTTAAACATGGGAAGATCAAATTTGACATCTAATTTAAAGAAAGGTTTCTTAGATGCATCCTTGAATTTCTATGATGATGGTGATGAGAGGAAGAATAACTTTCACTCGTGGAAGAAGAAGGAGGGGGTTCTTCTCCACCATTTCCATGCACTGAACCTTGTTCTTCTTGTTTTCTCTCTTCTACTTTCTCCAGCCTTGAAAGAAACTAAACAACATTCTCTACCATTGAATAGAAGGTTTTTGCGGAAATTGTGCTCCTCTTCATGACGAGCCTCTTCATCTGCCATGTTTCTCCTTCAATGTGCACGCCCTACTTTAGGGGCCTGTCCCTTGTTAGCATACAAACATGCAATTCACATCTAAAAAATAGCTACTATGATACCACTTGATCCAAAAATTTTTGCTTATAGATGTGTTAAAGAATTACATGCATAAATTGTAGCTTAACGTAGAAAACTTAATGTGCACATGAGAGAAGAGGAGAAACACATAAAGCATGAAAGAAGACAACAAGACTTGATAACGGAGTTCATCCAACTTGGACTATGTCTCCGGGCCCTTCTCGATCAATGGGGAGGCCTTCATTCATTAAGTGGCATGAGAAAGAAGAGTACAATCATCAATTACAAGAAAAGGAGTCTTATACCTCCATACTGAAAATGGCTGAAAATGAAAAACTTTGATGGAGAAATGGATAGCGCCATTACATTCGTGGTGTTAAGAAGTGCTAAAACCATATATAATTTGTCAAATTCTGACAAAGTGAAAATTCAGCCCTCCTACAAAATTCTGCCTCGAACTGTGTGCACTGCCTCCTCTGCATGGGTGTACTGATGAACTGAGTGTTAAATAAAAAAATGGTTGACGGATTTCTAAAGAATGATATTGGCAGAATTCATTTGAGATCTATTTAATGGGGAGGAGGTCAGGCTGTCAAACCCCGCCTCCTCCTTTTTTTATACACTGAATTTTTTTAACTTAAACAACTCTATAATTTGAATTATGGGTTGGGTTGGGCCCGCATTAGGCAGCCCGCCCACCATGCCAACCTTCCCACCAGTTGGCGCGTTGTGCGTTTCCTTTGGAGTGTGGTTTGGTCCGTGCCCCATGGGCTAGCCCACCGCCCATTTCATATAACGGTGTCATTTTGTGGTTCCGTGGGACGGTTGTGGGGTGGCCTGGTCATGGCCACCCACCCTGTTTTTTTTATGTTGTAACTGTTCCATGGGTGGGGGAGGGGTCGGGGGTCATGGCCCGCCCCTCCATCGTTATGTGTTTGGCTAGTGCGGTTAAGGGGTGGCGGGGTTGGTGGCCCACCACCCTTTTTTTAATATTTTTTTGTTATAATAACAAAATGGGCCATTTTTAAAAATTATGTTTTTAAGCCGAAGGAGTCTTTTTAACTAGGCCACAATTTCACCCAAAATATGGCTGGAGTTTGTCGAATTCCATCCTCTGGAAAAGTGAAAATTGTGTCCTCGTTAAACCTGCCCAGTCATCAAAATTCAACCCAACTTTGATTTCCTCTATCTCTTTCATCCAAACTCGGATTGGAGTTTTGTTTGCACCATTGGAATCAAGGTGAAGAGCACTTCGATCTGATGTCAAGTTCATCACCTTTCTTCTACTTTGAATTTTGAGTTTTTTCCATGCCACTGGTGTCTGGAGATCTGATGAGCCCCAAATTGGGTAACTTATTGGGCTCATTTTTCCTAATTATCCTTGTTCAGTCCTTGTTCAATCCTCAATTTTTCATAGCTTATGCATTGTTTTTTAGTATGTTTATGTCATTTGTACGAATAAGGGTGGTCACTCTTCCTATGTGGCTAACACACACTTATTTCAAGTTTTTTGACACATGTTGGAGCAAAACCGAGCAATCATGGGCTAGAAGATAGCCAATCTTGAGGTGAGGATTCGTAGGGGGGTTGTCTATGACATTAAATAGCCCTTCCTTGGGATCTTCACCCCCAAACTTCGAGCTCACAGGCCACCAAAACCGGATCTTGAAGGCAACCAAACAGATTTTGGAAAAGGGACTGTCTACTAACAGTTGGACAGCCAAGTCCCCCAGATTTAGGAGGCCTGCTAGGGCCCTCGTGGTGTATAAATGATAAGGCCTCAGCCTTCGTAAGGGACTTTTTTGAAACCATTGCATATTTTTGCACTACAGTGCTGTCAGCTTTAGCTCGTTTTCTTGTAGCCATTTTGGCATAACTCTTGACTGATGACTATTTTTTGATAATGATAAGCAGTCCTATTTCATATCAATGCCATAGCTCTCAGGGTTGGGCCCAACCTGAGAGCCTAGGGCATCCTTTATGTACTGTTATCTTTCCTTTAAGCATTGTTGTTTTCCTTTTGTGCATTTGCAAACGTATTTATGTTAGGTAGATTAAGTTGTGTTGATTAACTAGGTCATTGTTTATGAATAAAATGCTTCAGATGTTTAGAATAAATTGGTAGAATAATAACAGGAAAAAGGCTCCAAAAAAGGGTCAACAAACACCTTTGGTTTCACCTCTTCCTTATTGGATCAGGGGTTGGAATTTCAGTAACTGTGTTGTCCCAAACAAAAACACTAGTTTGCTTTACCATGCAATCCTTAGTGTACTGTTTTCATTTGCAGAAGTTGGTTATGTGTTCAGATCTCTAAAATGTTTCATTGCATATTTGATATACATGGTTCTGTTCCAAATAAAGTTGTTGTTCATTCACTTTATTGTTAGTTAGATTAGATTAGCTAGGACTTTGATTACTTGCAAGACTTTGTTGATTCAGTTGAAAGTATACAGTGCAGAGCATCTCTACAACTCTTTCATCCACCTAAGATTCATCAGAGCCATCTACACCATCTTCTAGCTAGGTTCATCATCTCACATTTGTCCTCTTGCCCACGTAACCCTACCTTTTTGTGCAATCACTGTTTCAGCCTTCTTTGAGCCAATTTAGCCATCTACACCTTCTCATCACTCCATCCACCAGTCCCTGGGCCACTTCAGACCCCTATCCTACCTCCACATCCATTCATGCATCTTCCCTCACTCACCCATCCTCCAAAATCCAATTTTTAAACATCCTGTAGGAATTTCTGAACATCCTGTAGAAATTCCTGAACACCTTGTAGAACCCCTGCAGACTTCCTGTAGAAGCTCACAAATGAGGTTTCTTGATAGCCAAACTTTGTGAAACTCTCTGGAAGGGTGTTAGGGACTCCTTAGACCCTCTCTGAACCTTCCCGACCTCTTCCAAGCATTTCTCCTCCTTGATCCACCCCTGCACAGTCAAAGAACAATGAAAGCATATGCATGATGAAACTGACGACTTAATCAAAAATACAAAAAGATGTTTTCTTCAGATAGAGGTAGTCTAGACACATGTATTTTACCTTCATAGAAGTAATGGCATCTCTTTTAGTAGTTTGCAGTCTCTCCTTTGCATCAGTAGGACTAGCTGGTAGAATTAGGGTTTGCTAGGGTTTGCGTTTTCCTTCAGTTTTTCAATCTCTTTTCGCAAATAGATTAGCTTCATTCGAGTTAACTTTCATCCATCAATTAAAAAGATTCTTCTAAGAGCTCATAGAAGTTGGCTTAAGATCCTAGCGGACTAGCTGACCAAGTGACAGCTGCGGAAAGAGCTAGTACTTGTGCATACAACACCGTCGCTTCTAAGTTTGTTACGAACTACCGGGTTGATAAAAGTAAAGACGGGAGTCCCAGGAGTTGCAGCATTATTGCTGCAATACTGGAGCCCACCATCTTTTTGGTGTCGTTGCCGGGGAAGTGTCAGAGTTTTTGTGATTGCTACTTTTCTTCTATTTTCCACTACAACCTTCTACCAAGTAGTTTATTTCATTTCATTTCCGCAAAAGTAGAGTAGATATTTCCTGCTTTCATAGATTAGCGTTTCAATTCCGCAATTTCAATTCTGCAAGCATAGACTAGCATTTCATTCCTACAATTTCATTTGAGCAAAATAGATTAGTCCTTTCCTGCTTTCATTTCAATTCCGCATTTTCATTTCAGCAAGATAGTTAGTTGCAGTTCAATCTATTTTAGTTTTGCAGGTACCAAAAGAAAAAAAAACAAAAGTAATCAAAAGTCTTTCCATTTAATGCCTCGTAGGAACAGAGATAAAACTAGCAAATTCTTACCCAACATGCCCACCACATCACTGAGTCAACCTTCTCTCTTCTCTGGTGAAAGTGAGCCAGAAGAACCTATAGGTGAACCTCCTGAGATATATGAAGATCCTATAACAAAAGAAGAGTTAGAGAACATTCCATCTGAAGCCATGGCTGAAAACCGAAATGGTAGAAGAGAAGATGAGAGAATAGAAGGTGCCTTTCCCATCCGGGAGACCAATGGAGACATGAAAATGAAAAACATAAGTCCCACAGCTTTACCTCAGTTCGATGGATTGACTACTGAAGACCCTGATACCTTCCTGTTTGAGTTTGTTGTCCTTTGTCGAACTTACGACTATGCTGAGGATGAGAAAAAGTTGAAACTCTTTCCCTCTACCCTCAAGGACACAGCATTACGCTGGTTCATGGGGTTACCTGGAAACAGTATCACCACTTGGGCTCAGATGCAGCAAGCTTTCAATGCCAAATACCGGGACTACTGTAGGTCCAAGGAAACCAAGGGAGAAATCTTTCAAATGACCATGGGAAGCGATGAGTCTTTAGAAGATTACGAGGAAAGGTTCCAACTTAGTTATAAACGGGCCAGGTGCACACTTGACCTGGAATCTCTGAAGCTGGTTCTGCTCCGAGGAGTCCCTGAAGACCTTCTGGACACCCTTAACATGCTGGCTGGAGGGGACATCTACCAACTACCTTATGAGGACATAAAGACCATGTTTATAAACCATTCTAGGGCGGCCCAAAAGAGAGGTAGGGGGAATCCACTTTCAGCTAGTACCACCTTCTCCAAGCATGAGTTTGCTAACCAAATGGAAGACCTCAAGAGTGAGATGAGATAGACTATTTCCATGCAACTTGATACCTTTCGAATTCAGCAAAAGAAAGAGGAAGCTGAGAGGGCTTTGGCCATTTTTTGTCCTAGATGCACGAGGAAGCATCCTAAGAATGAGTGCCCATTGCACTCAATAGAGGTATGTTTCGTTTGTGAGGAAGATCACCCCACCAAATAATGCCCTACCTTGCCTGGATTTAAAGCCATGTACCTAGGGACTGAGGCGGCAACTAAACCTCTCTACTTCCTCAACCAAAGGAGGCCACATGGGCCTAGACCTTATCAGCAGGGGATGCAAGGGACATCCCAAGTTTATTATAACCCCAACCAATCCACTCATATACCTTCTTGGGCCCCCCTGCTCATCCTTCCTGGTCCGCACCTCCTCCGTGGTCTTATCCATCTCCATACCATACTCAACCTCCTCCTCATTCGTTTCACTCACATGCCCAGCCACAACCTCAGTGGAATGCACCTCAACCGGGGTGGAGGCCCCAGTACAACACTCCTCCCGCCATTTTTCCTCCACCACCGGCTCAACCACAACCATTACCTCCTGCTCCTCCAGGACAACCCCAGATGCCTGCTCAACTGAACCCGAACCCTAACAACAGACAGGCCCAGCAGGTATATACTGGGGAGACAACATGCCCTACCTATGCTGTGGAGATCCAGGAGATCAACCTGCAATCTGGGAAGGTCCTTCCAGAGCGCCAACCTCCTCCCCTAGAGGAGGAGGAAGAGAAACAAGAAAGTGAACCCCAAGCCATTCCACCCTTTCCTGAGCGACTCACAGTAACCACACAACCCAACCCAGAAGAGACTGAGCTTCTGGGAGAACTCAAGCAGTTGTGTGTGAAAATACCACTTCTCTAGGCCATAAAAGATGTACCAATATACAACAAATTGATTAAGGAGAAGTGTTTCAGGCACCTAGGCAGGCGAAAGAGAGATGCCTCAACTATCAATGTCATAGGACAACTGTCTGATCTTATGTTGGGGCAAGTAATCTGTCCAAAGTATTTGGACCCTGGGAGTCCTGTAGTTGATGTTCACATTAATGGCACCATCATACCCCACACCTTGATTGATCTAGGGGCCGCCATTAATGTGATGACCAGGGACACCATGCTTAAGCTCAACCTTCAGAGTTCCTTAAGGAAGACGTCGACAGTACTGCAATTGGCAAACTGCTCCACCGTGACTCCCAAAAGGATTGTGGAAGATGTCTTGGTCTCTGTTGACTCCTGGGAGCACCCTGTAGACTTCTTGGTCCTTCAGCCAAAGGCAAAACTCACTGGATATCCCCTCATTTTGGGAAGGCCTTGGCTAGCTACTGCGGATGCTTACATCAACTGTCGAGCAGGAAGCATGACCATCAAAAATGGGCCTATGTCCAAATAGCTGGTCCTATACCCTCCTACCCAACCTCTGCTAGAACATGACTTACCCCTCTGGTTGGAAGAAGGAGATGAGGATGAGGTCTACTCTGCACCATTATGCACAGTGGAGGCCACCAGGGGAGGTCCTCAAACCGAGGATGATTTGATTGAGAACTTGATCCAAAATCCTCCCCTCGGTGCACTATCCTTGGAAGAGTTGGTGGAAGATACCCAAGCCAGTGCTTTAGTGGACCTATGTGTGACTAATCCGACCACTCCCAGAGTTAAGAATGTGGAGTTTGGCCCTGAAAGAAATTTAAAGATCAGCTCCTCTCTCTCTCCCTCTCAGGAAAAGGAGCTATGTAGGCTCTTGACCCGGCATTTGGAGGCTTTTGCCTGGAGCTACAAGGAAATGAAAGGAATCCATCCCTCAGTGTGTACCCATCATATTTACATTAAGGCAGACTGTAAACCAGTCAGGCAACCTCAGAGGAGAATGAATCTAGCCCTTAAGGACATTGTTAAAGACGAAGTGCAAAAATTGTTGGATGCAGGATTCATCTACCCCATCTCGGACAGCGAATGGGTTTCCCCTCTGGTGTTGGTACCCAAGAAAAATGGGAAGTGGAGAATCTGTGTGGACTACAGAGAACTGACCAAAGCCACCAAGTAAGACCACTTCCCTTTGCCTTTCATAGATCAAGTGTTGGATGGACTGGCAGGAAAGAAGTTTTTCTCTTTCTTAGATGGGTTCAACGGGTACAATCAAATCCAAATCAGCCCGGAGGACCAAGATAAGGCCACCTTCACTTGTCCATGGGGTACCTTTGCCTACTGAGTCCTTCCCTTTGGGCTATGCAATGCCCCTGCCACTTTCCAGAGAGCTGTACTGAGCATCTTTGCCGAGCTGGTTCATGATTCGGTGGAAATCTATATGGATGACTTTACTCCTTATGGGTCTAGCTTCCAACAAGCCTTGTCCAACCTAGGAAAAGTTTTAAGCAAGTGCATTGAGATGAACCTATCCCTTAGCCCTGAAAAATGCGAATTCCTGATGACTGAAGGGACTGTGTTAGGTCATACCATTTCTTGCCAAGGATTACAGGTGGATCCTAATAAAATTTCTATCATAAAAAAGGTTCCATCTCCTTAGAAGGTAAGAGATGTTCAGAGTTTCGTAGGCTTAGCGGGATATTATAGAAGATTCATTAAAGACTTCAGTAAGCTAGCCTCATCATTGTTTGGCCTCTTAGGAAAAGATGTTGAGTTTAAATGGACTGACGACTGTCAGAGGGCTCTGAATGAGTTGAAGGATAAGTTAGTGTCTACCCCAATTTTGAGAGGCCCAAACTGGGCCCTACCTTTCCACATCCACATTGATGCCTCGAACAAAGCCATAGGGGCAGCCTTAGGACAAGTTGAGGAAAAACTTCCATATGCCATATACTTTGTCATCAAAAACTTATCCAAGGCAGAATTGAATTATACTGTAACTAAGAAGGAGTTCCTGGTCGTGGTCCATTCCTTGAAGAAGTTCTGACACTACATCACTGGCTATCAAACATTTGTACATATTGATCATGCTACAATTAGATATTAATGAATAAACCTGATGTGAATGCTCGTATTATTAGATGGTTACTTTCGTTGCAGCAGTTTGATTTGACTATCGTTGAAAAACCAGGTAAAGAAAATGTTGTTGCTGACTTCTTGTCTAGATTGGATTTTCCTGTAGGTGAAGAAGGAACAGTGGATGACCAGATGCCAGATGAACATCTTTTTACTATCTCAGTACTCTCTCCATGGTTTTTTGATATAGCAAACTACCTGGTCTCAACACAGTTCCCTCCGCATCTATCCTCAAAGGAGAAGAGCAGAATCGTGAGGAAGAGTGCCTCATTCACTTGGATCGGGGGCAACCTGTTCAAAATTGGCCCCGATCAGATCTTAAGGCGTTGTGTAAGGGAGGAGGAAGTCTTTGAAATTCTCCTAACCTGCCACAATGGGCCCTGTGGAGGACATTTTGCAGCCAAGAGGACTGCCTTCAAAATTCTACAGGCAGGCTACTATTGGCCCACTCTTCATCAAGATGTTAGAAGATATATCAGCCAATGTGACCGATGCCAGAGGATGGGGAAACCGACTCCAAGGGACGAAATGCCTCTCCAACCTCAAGTGACCCTTGAGCCATTTGAGAAGTGGGGTATGGATTTTGTGGGTCCTATAAACCCTCCTTCAAGGCAAAGGTCTTACATCATTGTGTGCACAGACTATCTGACAAAGTGGGCAGAAACCAAGGCAATCAAAGTAGCAACAGAAAAAAAGGTGGCTGAGTTTTTAAGAGAAAACATCTTCTACAAATTTGGCTACCCAAGAGAGTTAGTCATCGATCAAGGAAGCCAGTTCACCTCCAACTTAATTGAAGACTTGCTCGCTCATCACAAGATCAAGCATAGGACTTCCACCCCATATCATCCTCAAGAAAATGGGTAGGTGGAAGTCACCAATAGAGCATTAGAAGGGATTTTGACTAAGGTGGTGAGCAGTAGCAGAAAGGATTGGGCAGATCGCCTGGTTGAGGCCACTTGGGCCTACAACACCACTTGGAAGACCACAACTAGTTTCACACCTTATGAGCTGGTCTATGGGAAGAGAGATTTGCTGTCAATCGAGTTTGAGTACAACACATTGAGGATGGAAGCTCAGCTGGACCTAGATCTCAGCCATGCTCAACGAGAAAGGTTATTGCAGCTGAATGGGTTAGATGAACGTCGATTGCAAGCCCTCCTCCACTCAGAAGTGGTTCAACTTCAGAGGAAGATATGGAATGACCGGTACCTTAATGACAAACAATTCTAGCCAGGAGATTGGGTGCTGTTGTATGATTCCAGACATAAGGATTTCAAAGGGAAGCTGAGGACAAGATGGCTAGGACCATATGCAGTGGAGAAGTGCAATGACAATGGTTCTGTCCTTATCCGGACCTTTGATGAAGAAGCCATCCCCATGCTCGTCAATGGGCATCGACTAAAGATCTACAGGAAACCTCTTTCGAGGCAAGAGTTCATTGAAACTGTGGAAAAATCAGTGCTGGTAATAGAGAAGGGTTTTGCCTCTGTTTCGGCCACACCCTGAGCATCATCATTAAAAAAAGAAAGAAAAAAAAAATACAATAAAAAATATCCTTGGGTGAAAACCTCTCTGAGGCGCCCAAGGCAAATGGTAGGGGTGAAAACCTCATTGAGGTGCCCCTGTTGTCTCTCTGACAAAGAATTTGAATAAAAAGACCCTTGGCGAAAACCTCTCTGAGGCGCCCAAGGCAGATAGTAGGGGTGAAAACCTCATTGAGGCACCCCTGCTGTCTCTTTAAAAAAAAAAAAAAGAGAAAATGAAAAAGAGAAAGAAAAAGAAGGAAGAAACAGAGAGAAAAAACAAGTTTAACCCCTGGAAATTGTTGCAGGTTGCAGGAACACAATGCAGAAAGGAGGCCTCCCAACATAAGGACAGGGTCCCTACCAAGTTACCAGGCATCCTCACATCCACTCCCTCCATTAACACTCATTTTTTTCAGTGTTCGAACACAATCTAGTCATGGTTCAACCTTCTACAGGAAGCTACAGGACTTTCTACAAGAAGTTCTGTATTTCTACCAGAAACATCCTGTAGAGCCTTTGGGTAGGCCAGAATTGATTATGGAGAGGGATTTGAAGCTTGAAGTCTGTTGAGGAGGTATGCAACCACTCTTTTCTTCCATCCTCCACTTGTTTCATCTCCTTTCACCACCATTGCCACCATCTGGTTGAATATACCTGCACAGTCATACCAGAACCTTGTTTTCTCAAATAAAAATTTGTTTTTTTCAAGTGAAAAATAAAGCATGCAGAGGCCCGCACACTTTACCTGTCAAGGCATCCTCAAGACCCTTCATCCGTGAACGCAACTTTGTTTGTTTCAGCATGCACCCCAGGAGGAGAAATGGCTATAGGATGTCCTACAGGAATTCTGTAGCAGCTGATCCGGCTGGAGCACATACCATGGAGACACCAGCAGCTCACATCAAACGAAGCCGGTGCATGCAGCATTCGCCACCAGAGAGTCGGGTCTCAAGGTCTTGGAACCAACATCAGCCAATGGAAGAGGAGCTCTAGCACCCGTGCACGAAGCAGCAGCAAGCAAATCCAGCATTCCTCGTCCTGAAGCCTGAAAAAAAGGTCCACGACCGCACAGGTAAGTGCCTAACCTTATTCGTCGAATTACATGAACTATACTGTAAAATTTGCATGACTATGAGAATGGGCGGATTGAACAAGTTTGGTGGCCATTCAACTGGCCACCCACAGCCAGTTAGATGGCCTCATAAGATCCGAATGGGCTTGGTTATGCCAAAAAGATGGGCAGTTGACACGTGGGAAGTGTCCAGTCGGGGAGAATCGGCAGTATGACAGAAATGGCAGCGGTGAATGCAGAGGGAAGGATTCGGCGGTCAGAGACACGCCGAGGAATGATGGCTGTGACGTCGGCCAATGGATCGGCCTGGACAGCTCACCCCCGCGCCATGAATTCCGCAGCATTTCAAATTGGCTGGTCAAATAACTCACGGTAAACTACTGTCATTCGCACTTGCAACCATTTTTTCAGCCAAGTACGCATCCTCCTCCTCTGCAAGTTGATATCCCAAGCTTCTCGGTCTGTTCCAACATCCTTCTGCAGCTCAGACTCGTCCAGAACCACCGTAATGTCCTCCAGAAGCCGGAAAAGCTTTCTACATGAAGGTGCACTACAGGAAGCCTGGCATTATGAAGAAGCGTGGACTGTTCACGTCGAGGGTGGCAATTCTCAGAGAGGTAGGCCCGAACATACCTTTCCCATGCAAAATAGTTCAAAAGTTGGTGAATTTGACGTGATGGGGTAGAGGAAAATTTAAAAGCAAGTCTGTCTGCGAATCCAAAAGCAGTTTACTTATCATTGCATGAATTTGTCTTCGTGGTTTGCGTCCAAGATTTTCTCCACGAAGTCCTGAGTTAAATTCCTCCTGTAGAGAAGCGAGACATTGTCAAGGCTAACCGATGGAAAAACTATGGATTTTATATGATTGTGTGTATGTTGGAAACATAGCCCTGCACTCTGTTTAGAGAAATCCCGAGTTGTCCTTTTGTACACGAGCAGTCAATTTTCAAAACAGAGGAATTGATATGAAGAGGCCTGCAGATACCATTTTTAATGCTCTGAGAAGGAAACACACCTAGAATTCCCTTTCTGCTCAAAGCGCAAGCAAAAACAGAGTCTTTTTCACCATGCCAGGAGGGTTTTTCTGAAAGGAACTCTCAGACTCCAAGAAACTCCGAGAAACCCATGCGGTGGTAGAATTATTTTCCCGTGCACACTAGATGACATTTTGTGACAAACTTCAAGGTCACGATGATGAAATTACAGAAGAATTCCTAAGGTCCCTGAAGCCAAAATCGAAGACACCAGACACTGTCAACTTCAGAGGATTGACCCTAAGACTCACCCCACAGCTCATTAGCAGAGTCACTGATCTACCGATGGGGGTACCCTAGGATAAGGAGGAGAGAAAATTGGGTCAAAAGGCTAAAAAGGAGTTCTTCTTGCCAGAGGAACAATTTTCAGAGGACAAGAATGGGGTCCGAAGAACCAGCCTACAACCATTTTGGAGCGAAGTCAGCCTCCAAATTATGAATTATATTACCTGTGAGGGGCGATTCAGCATCGTATATGGTTATCATTTCCGTTTGCTAATAGAACTCAGGCACCAAATGGATCTGCCCTCAGAACAAAAATTGAGCATCCCCTACTTCCTCTTGCAATCCTTGATTGAGTGTGCCACAAAGCTGAGGGAGGGGACACCAGACCAGTTGGCCCATCATGGGCTTATCAAGCTCCTCATGGAAGATGCACTCCATACTTACATTGTCCCTCTCTCCTGGGAAATTTTTCGAAATATGTCTAAGGATGATGACATCCAAATTTTGGTCGAGGGGCTCACTTCCTCTAGCAGCGAGGAGAAGGAGCACACCGAGGCAGAAAATAAAGCTAAAGGTCAAGAAACCCCGGGAAAACCACCAAAGAAAGAACAGAAAGAGCCACGAGAAAAAGGCCAAGCTGCTGAGGCCAAAACAGTGGGTGGTAAAATAACACAAACACCCAGGGAGAAAAGACTACAGAGCAGGGCAGAAAGGACCAAGAAAGTCCAAGCCAGTGAAGGCACCCCTAAGGTAGCCTCAGCCAAGCTAAAGGAAAAAGCACCCTCAGCCAAGCAGGCTAAAACAGTGCCAACTGGTTCTACAGGAAGCCAGAAGGCCATTTCTACAGGAAGTCCAAAAACTGCTTCTACAGGAAGCCAGAAACCAGCCACTACAGGAATTCTGAAGAAAGGGTAGCAGAAGGAGAAATCGGCCGAGATTCTAGCTATGGAGGTAGTAGCTGTGCTGGCCACCCTAAGCACCTCTCCGAAGCAGAAGGAAAATCGAAAGAGGGAGACTCCCCTATATTTTAAGGCAAGGAGGAGTGTGAGGATTAAGACTGACAGACCCCAGCCTCCATCAAAAGAGCCAATCACAATTATAGATACCCCTACCACACCAAAGGAGAGGTCCCCCTCCAAGGCATCCATCACTTATGAGCGGGAAAGCTCGAAGACATCCACATGGAAGGAAAGGATGGAGAAATTGAACTTGGAAGCCTCTCTACAGGATGCCGAGGCTGCTCTACAGGAAACTTTGGCTAGGCTGAAAGAGACTGAACAAATGGAGGAAAGAGCAGCCAAGTCATCACAGGAGGAGGAGAAGGCTAATACCATGATGGAACCAAGCCCCTAGCCTAGCCTGGGCTCTTATTATAACTTCTTAGAGGTCGGGAAAATCATTCCTCAAAAATTCACAGTGCCACTTTTCCTAGCACTAGAGGAAGAAATAGTACGAACCCACACTTGGATGAAGATCGCTAAATCCAAGGGTGTGGCAGATATAGGCCCTCTAGAGGAAAAGCTCAAGAAGACCCAAAGAGAATTGGCAAGAGTACGGCATGTGGAAAGCTCCCAATAGGCCAAGCTATGAGAAGAGGATGAGCTGCTTAGATAGCAGCTACAGCTACAAGGATAGAGGAAAGAAGAGGACACAGCAGCCAAGGACACCACAGAAGAGCCTCA
Organism: Pinus tabuliformis; assembly: GCA_031772625.1. Classification (NCBI taxonomy): domain Eukaryota; kingdom Viridiplantae; phylum Streptophyta; class Pinopsida; order Pinales; family Pinaceae; genus Pinus; species Pinus tabuliformis. The sequence goes on from CM062811.1 coordinate 1,266,174,154, forward strand.
GGGAAAAGAAGGAATGCAAGCTGAACTTGAGGCACTAAACCAACAACTACAAGAAAGGGAATTGCAAGCAGGCCTGGAGATACAGTCCCTAAAACAGTAGATGCATGAAAAGGAGGCACAACTGGCCTGCATGGCCAGTTGGGCAACGGAAGCTCTGCAATGTAGGCACCCAGCCAAATCCTATGGCCTATACCTTATGGATCAGTGGTTGCAATTCCAAATCAACATGTTGGCACAGAAGGGTATCTCCCAAATTCAAAACCCCCAGCAGTTCATGGATTTATGTACAACAGTTCATCAGAAGACAAGGCCAAGCTATCAGAGTTCTACCTTCATAATTTGGCCCTTCCAAATATAACCTCATGGGACCCCAACACAACAATAGGGGAAATGCAGCTAATGGCAATGACCTCATGGCTAAACCACGAAGAAAAGAGTGCGGAAAAGGTCAGAAATGTCATGGACCGAGAATTACAAGAACCATTGCTGATTAGATCAGAGCCAGGGGACCCCACAGCATTGATATCCGCCCACCAGAACCTAGCAACCAACTCTCAGGCTCTGTTACAGTACATGGATCAGCAGGCTCAGGCCATAGCACACTTTGAGGATATGGAGTGACTATTGGGGGACAATTGTGTTCATGCTTGCACCCGTAGGTGGAACACATTGTCCCACAGCCTCAAAATCAAGGAATACCACACTCCAACTAGAATGAGGGAGGCCTTGGCACGAGTGCCTCTCTACAAAAAGTCTATGCAGAACCTCCAGGCCAGCGGGATAGGCCTCAAGTTAAGTCCCCCCTTTGCTTTTGGGATTGTTAGAAGGAGGCATAGAATAATAACAGCATAAGCAGTGGGAAGAGGTGGAAGGGAAGGCCGGATTCCACGAAAATGAAGAGGACACTACTTCAAAAGCCTGGGATGTGAGGGAGGTGATCAAAGCAATTAAGGACGAGGAGTTGGACTAGTTGCTCGAGGATGAGCAACCCTTTTAGCAGGGGGTGATGATGAGCCCCAAATTGGTTAACTTATTGGGCTCATTTTGCCTAATTATCCTTGTTCAGTCCTTGTTCAATCCTCCATTTTTCATAGCTTATGCATTATTTTTTAGTATGTTTATGTCATTTGTACGAATAAGGGTGGTCACTCTTCCTAGGTGGCTAACATGCACTTATTTCAGGTTTTTTGACACATGTTGGAGCAAAACCGAGCAATCATGGGCTAGAAGATAGCCAAGCTTGAGGTGAGGATTCGTAGGGGGGTTGTCTATGACATTAAATAGCCCTTCCTCGGGATATTCACCCCCAAACTTCGAGCTCACAGGCCACCAAAACCGGATCTTGAAGGCAGCCAAGCAGATTTTGGAAAAGGGACTGTCTACTAACAGTTGGACAACCAAGTCCCCCAGATTTAGGAGGCCTGCTAGGGCCCTCGTGGTGTATAAATGATAAGGCCTCAGCCTTCGTAAGAGACTTTTTTGAAACCATTGCATATTTTTGTACTATAGTGCTGTCAGCTTTAGCTCGTTTTCTTGTAGCCATTTTGGCATAACTCTTGACTGATGACTATTTTTTGATAATGATAAGCAGTCCTATTTCATATCAATGCCATAGCTCTCAGGGTTGGGCCCAACCTGAGAGCCTAGGGCCTCCTTTATGTACTGTTATCTTTCCTTTAAGCATCATTGTTTTGCTTTTGTGCATTTGCAAATGTATTTCTGTTAGGCAGATTAAGTTGTGTTGATTAACTAGGTCATTGTTTATGAATAGAATGTTTTATATGTTTAGAATAGATTGGTAGGATAATAACAGGAAAAAAGGCTCCAAAAAAGGGTCAACAAACACTTTTGGTTTCACCTCTTCCTTATTGGATCAGGGGCTAGAATTGAAGTAACTGTGTTGTCCCAAACAAAAACACTAGTTTGCTTTACCATGCAATCCTTAGTGTACTGTTTTCATTTGCAGAAGTTGGTTATTGTTATGAAACCAGCTCAAGAAAAGATAGAAAAGATAGATCAACGCCTTAGAATTCAGCCTCTTCAAGGGGGCAACCTCCTTTACATTACATAAATGAACAATTCTTGGATGCTACAAATAACAAAACCTCCTTTCTATATATAGGAGTCTAAGGAGTCACAATATAATCCAGCCGACCTAACAATAATAATATAAAGCCACAAAAATAACAATAGAGGGATTCTATGGGGCACAGAAATAACAACATGGGGGTAATAGGGGCACAACAATATAAATAAGGGGTATAACTACAATAGTAATGGGGTAATCACTAGTATTATAGGGACCCAACATGCCCCTCTCCTTCAAAAAAGTGTTGTCCTCAATGCTTGAGTAGTTCTGGATACTTCTGCATAAAATTCTCATCCTCCCATGTGGAATCTTCAGCGGATAAGTTCTTCCACTTGATAAGATACTCTGAAATTGATCAATTTCGTAGCTCTCGAGTTCTTGTTTCTGTGACTGCTTCCGGTTCCAATATAATTTTTCCTTCCTCATCAAGTTCTGGCAATATTGTTTGAACTAGGAGCTTGTCGCCTATAACCTTCTTTAAACATGAAACATGGAAAACTGGGTGCAATCGAGAAGCTGCAGGAAGCTCCAATTTGTATGCCATAGTACCAATCTTTTGCAACACCTTGTACGGACCATAATACTTTGGTGATAATTTATTATCCTTCTTAGCTTGCTTTAGGGACATTTGCTTATATGGTTGTAGCCGTAGGAATACCCAATCACCTACATCAAAACTTCTTTCACTGCGATGTTGATCTGCCTGTTGTTTCATTCTATTTTGTGCCAACACATGGTTATCCTTTAAGAGTTGGAGGACTTGTTGTTGATGTTCGATGTGATGTTCCACTGCCTGAACCTTAGAATTTTCTCTTAAATATGATGTGATGGATGGTGGTTGATACCCATAAAGTGCCATAAATGGGGTCATTTTTGTTGCTGTATGGAAGGAAGTGTTATACCACCATTCAGCCAGAGGCAACCATTTGACCCATTGTGTCTGTTTATCAGATACAAAGCAACGAAGATATCCTTCCAAACATTTGTTTACTATCTCAGTTTTCCCATCAGATTGAGGATGATAAGATGAGCTATGAGCTAACTGAGTACCAAGACAAGAAAATAATTTTGTCCAAAAATTTCCAGTGAAAATGGGATCTCTGTCACTTACAATAATCTTTGGGTTTCCATGTAGCTTTTGAATTGTTTCCATAAATGCAGTAGAAACTGTACTGGCTTTAAATGGATGTGATAATGCACAAAAGTGTGCATACTTGGTAAGTCTGTCAACTACCACCATGATGACACTCTTTCCCTCAGACTTGGGTAAACCTGTGATAAAATCCATTGAAACCTCCTCCCAACGTTGGCTTGGAATGGATAAAGGTTGTAATAGACCCGGTGTCTTAATTGTTTCAACTTTATTTTGTTGGCAAACCAAACATTCTGCCACAAAATTTTGAATATCTGATTTAAGGCCATCCCAAAAAATTCCTTCTTAACCCTGTGGTAAGTTTTTAAAAATCCTGAGTGCCCTCCTAAGGGAGAAGTGTGCAATTCCATAAGAATCTTTTGTTTTAGTAGGGAATTCTTACAGAGGTATAAGCGATCTTTGTACCATAATGAATCATTTTTCCAGCTAAATGTATCAGATGTACTGGAATCTTGTTGTAGCTTTCGAATAAGTGCCCACACTTCTTCATCATTCTTCCATTCCTCCCTTGCTTCGTTTATCCAATCTGGTTGGATAATAGAAATGGCGCACAACAATGCTTCCACATCCTCATCCTTTCTTGAGAGTGCATCTGCCACCACATTTTGCTTCCCTTTTTTGTAGATGATTTCAAAGTCATAACCCAACATCTTTGTGACCCACTTTTGTTGCTCTTCAGAGGATAATCTTTGTTCTAAAAAGTATTTAAGGCTATCATGATCCGTTTTTACCTTGAAGTGTCTTCCCATTAGGTAGGGTCGCCATTTCTTAAGTGCATGGAGTATTGCCAACATTTCCTTCTCATAAATAGCTTTGCTTAAAAATTTCCCTTGATTGGACGACTTTCAAAAGCAATGGGTCTTTCATCTTGCATTAGAACAGCACCAATTCCATTTCCTGAAGCATCACATTCCACAATAAAGGTTTTTGTGAAGTCCGGTGTAGCTAAGACCGGTGCTTGGCACATTGCCTCTTTAAGATGTTCAAAGGCCTTTGTTGCTTCCGAAGTCCATGAAAATGCATCTTTCTTCAATAATGTTGTTAGAGGTGCTGCTATTCTCCCATAATTCTTAACAAACTTGCGATAATACCCTGTCAACCCAAGAAATCCTCGCAGATGCTTTATGGATGTGGGGATTTTCCATTCCTTAATGGCTTTAATTTTGCTAGGGTCTACCTTAACTCCTTCATGAGATACAATATGACCCAAATATTCCACCTCCTGGACTCCAAAGAAACATTTGGATCTTTTTGCATATAATTGTTTCTCCTCCAATAGTTGTAGCACCCTGTCAACATGTTCAACATGATCCTTCCAAGACTTGCTGTAGATTAGTATATCATCAAAAAATACTAACACAAATTTTCTAAGGAATGGTTTGAAAATTGAATTCATCAAACCTTGAAATGTTGAAGGTGCATTGGTAAGGCCAAAAGGCATGACCAAAAATTCATAATGACCCTCATGAGTTCTAAATGCCGTTTTCGGAATGTCTTCAATCTTCATTCTGATTTGATGATATCCCGAACGAAGATCCAACTTGGTGAAGTAAATTGATCCATGCAATTCATCCAGTAATTCATCAATGACAGGAATGGGGAACTTATCTTTAATAGTGAGCTTGTTGAGCTCCCTATAATCTGGACACATGCACCATGATCCATCCTTCTTGTGCACCAATACTACTGGAGCAGAGAAAGAACTTTGACTTGGTTGAATTATACCAGCCTCTAGCATTTCTGCAACCATACGTTCAATTTCACTTTTTTGGACATAGGGATATCTGTACGGCCTGATGTTTGGAGGAACACTTCCTGGAATCAGATGAATAGCATGATCATGATCACGCATAGGTGGGAGACCTTTGGGAGTCTCAAATACCTTGGAATGATTGTCCAGGACTTTTTGGAGATCTGGAGAAATAGATGATTCCGATGTGGAAACATCTAGCGAACATAATTGTGCAATTACACCTCTTTGCTCCTTTTTTAGAAGCTTTGTCATACCATTAGAGCTGATTATCTTTCTTGGTTTCCCTGCAATACCCCTTAATTCAACTTCCTTTCCTTCCGTAGAAAATTTGATGAAAAGTTCTTGAAAATTAAAAGCTATTGTACCCAAGGATTGTAGCCATTGGACTCCTAGTACAACATCAGCACCTCCCATTGGAATGGAAAGCATTGGGCTAGTCAATACATATTCTCCCATGGATAGCTTGATATTATGGCACCTTCCAGAGCAATTTATTGTTCCTCCATTTGCAATCATCACTTGACACTCTGGTGCTGGATATAGGAAGCAATTCAATTCTTTTGCTACCCTACAATGAATAAAATTGTGGGTGCTTCCTGAATCAATCAACACTATTACCTTTTTCTTCTTGATTTGTCCTTTTATCTTGATGGTTTGAGGAGTGGTAATTCCCGCCAATGCATTACAAGATATGGTCAGATTTATTTGTTCTTCATCTAGGCTTTGTTCCTGGAGTATATCTTCTTCTTTTGACCTTTCTTGCTCCTTTTCTTCTTCCTCTTCACAATCTATGTAGAATAATTTCTTCTCAGCACACTTATGACCTTTAGTGTATTTGCTATCACAACTGTAACAAAGCCCTTTTGCTCTTTTTTCTTCCAATTGTTGTGGTGTCAACCTTATAGGTTGTGGAAGACTAGGGGCAACAACACTTCCGTCTTTATAGTTGTGAGTGGTATGCTTCCTGGTTGCCATAATTTTGCTTTCCATTTTTCTTGCTAACCTGAATGCCTTCTCTAATGAATCAGGTTCCCAAAGGCGAACATCATGTTGGATATTATCCTTTAAAGACCCTATGAACACATCAATCCTATGCTCCTCTGGAATATCTTTTACCCTTATGTTCAATTTTTGGAACTCCTCAATGTGCTCCATTACTGAACCCTTTTGTTTGAGACTTATCAATTGGCTAAAAAAAGTGTTGCTTTTTGTATCTTCATAATGTGCTATCAATTCTTCTGTAAAAATTGCCCAAGTGATAAATTTTTACGAGAGCAAAGCCATTGATACCATACAAACTGATTTGGTTCCAAATATACAGTTTCCATACGTACCTTTTGTGTGTTTTGCACATTATTGAGATCGAAGAACTGCTCCATCTGTAATATCCATGTGGCGGGATCCTTGCCATCAAACTTCCTCATATCGATTTTTGGAATATGGTGGGTATTCGATCCAACATTAGAGTCTATGGAATCATGATTAACATTACTTTTTTTCACATCATGAGTTTCCTTTACAACCTTTTCACCATTAGTAAGTATTTGTTGTAGAAAATTTGTCAAATTTGTCTTCAAATCTGCCATGTCTGTCTTCAAATCTGTCTTCAAATCTACCATGTCTCTCTTCAAATCTATCTTCGAATCATCCATCTTAGCTTCCATGCCCTTTATCTTAGATTCCACGCCATTTATCTTAGATTCCACGCCATTTATCTTAGCTTCTGTTAGCTTTTGTGAGCGTGACATTTGTTGCACTTGTTCTTGTAATTTTGATATATCATGTAGCATTTCTTCCTCTTCTTCATGAGTCATGCTAGAGCTTTCAGGTTCCTTACTAGGTGTTTGCATTTTCTTTCCTCGGGGCATCAGTCACTGATAATAATGCTTTACTATGTCCTTTTAATTCCGTTAAACTAAGCTTACACAAAAATTTAAAAAAAACTACACACCTTTTTTCACTTTATAGAAGCCTGATATTGAATCTAATGTATCTCTGTAATTTCAGATCATCCAGTTCTGAAATTGCAACCTGTAGTAGCCTTCTGCATCCTCTTTCCAATGCCACAAGTCTGACCCAAATTGGTTTCTCCAAGGAAGAGTTATGTGAAATCTCCCACAGTGACGTTTTTTAGACTAGTTCAGTAGAGCGAACTTGTACGACGTGCCACGAGTCACTATTTCAACCTTTGGATCTAAAACACACATACAAGAAACTACAGTCTATCCTCTTTCTGTACCTTCTTATGGAATTTCAATCCAATCCCCAGAGAGAAAGTTATGACGATTTCCCCAGGTCACCTATTTTGAATGTAATTCAGGAGTCTACAAAAAGACCAACTTCCTCAGATCATATCTCTGTAAATATCACGCGAAAAGCTCTGAAATTCGGACCCAAGGTTCAGCGCGATTTATTGTCAAATGGGTTTTTTTTTCGACTTCTGAAACGTTACAGAAAAATAGTTATAGCGAAAATGCCATGATGACCTGTTTGGAGTAGCGAAACCCTAGAATCCAAAGCTCTGATACCAAATGTTATGAAACCAACTCAAGAAAATATAGAAAAGATAGATCAACGCCATAGAATTCAGCCTCTTCGAGGGGGCAACCTCCTTTACATTACATAAATGAACAATTCTTGGATGCTACAAATAACGAAACCTCCTTTCTATATATAGGATTCTAAGCAATCACAATATAATCCAGCTGACCTAACAATAATAATATAAAACCACAAAAATAACAATAGAGGGATTCTATGGGGCACAAAAATAACAACATAGGGGTAATAGGGGCACAACAATATAAATAAGGGGTATAACTACAATAGTAATGGGGTAATCAATAGTATTATAGGGACCCAACAGTTATGTGTTCAGATCTCTAAAATGTTTCATTGCATAGTTGATATACATGGTTCTCTTCCAAATAAAGCTGTTGTTCATTCACTTTATTGTTAGTTAGATTAGATTAACTAGGACTTTGATTACTTGCAAGACTTTGTTGATTCAGTTGAATGTATACGGTGCAGAGCATCTCTACCACTCTTTCATCCACCTAAGCTTCATCAGAGCCATCTGCTCCATCTCCTAGCTAAGTTCCTCGTCTCACATCTGTCCTCTTGCCCACATAACCCTACCTTTTTGTGCAATCATAGTTTCAGCCTTCTTTGAGCCAATTTAGCCATCTACACCTTCTCACCACTCCATCCACCAGTCCCTGGGCCACTTCAGACCCCTATTCTACCTCCATATCCATTCATGCATCTTCCCTCACTCACCCATCCTCCAAAATCAAATTTTTAAACATCCTGTAGGAATTTCTGAACATCCTGTAGAAATTCCTGAACATCCTGTAGAACCCCTGCAGACTTCCTGTAGAAGCTCACAAATGAGGTTTCTTGATAGTCAAACTTTGTGAAACTCTCTGGAAGGTTGTTAGGGACTCCTTAGACCCTCTCTGAACCTTCTCGACTTCTTCCAAGCATTTCTCCTCCTTGATCCACCCTTGCACAGTCAAAGAACAATGAAAGCATATGCATGATGAAACTGATGACTTAATCAAAAATACAAAAAGATGTTTTATTTAGATAGAGGTAGTATAGACACATGTATTTTGCCTTCATAGAAGTAATGGAATCTCTTTCAGTAGTTTGCATTCTCTCCTTTGCATCAGTAGGACTAGCTGGTAGAATTAGGGTTTGATAGGGTTTGTGTTTTCCTTCAGTTTTTCAATCTCTTTTCACAAATAGATTAGCTTCCTTCGAGTTAGCTTTCATCCATCAATTAAAAAGCTTCTTCTAAGAGCTCATATAATTTTTCTTAAGCTCCTAGAGGACTTGTGCCAGCTGACCAAGTGACAGCTGCGGCAAGAGCTAGTACTTGTGCATATAACACTGTCGCTTCCAAGTTTGTTACGAACTACCGGGTTGATAAATGTAAAGATGGGAGTCCCAAGAGTTGCAGCATTATTTCTACAATACTGGAGCCCACCAAGATCCACCTGGATCAATTTAGAGGTCCAAATTAAAAAAATTCTTAGGAAATTTAATGCTCTACATCAGAAAGGACTTCAAGGTTGGTAGGATATTGGTGGAAAATTGGTTCCACTTTAATATTATCAACACATCCTACATGAGATATCAGTGGACAAGATCAAGTTTGCCAAAATTAGAGGAATTATAGCTGGTAAAGCTTTCATTGAAGGTTTAAGTTATGATTTGTTAATTCAACATGAAATTAAGCATCTATTTTTAACAAGGTCTACAAAATATACTGAAGTTGATGAGTCATATAGAAAATTGTTAAAGTTTTCTATCCCTAATGAAAAGAGATGGGATAAACTATGTGAGCTCATCGAATAGAACAAAATGCTAAATTTTAGGAGTAGACATCAGAATTTCAGGAGCAGACAACAGATTAACAGGGGAAATGAATAAAAAAATAGATTTCTAGCTACATTCATCAACAACCCTTGAAATATGTGTAAAATTCTCAAATCAGTTCAAATCTACTATTTTTCAGTTCTATTTTTGTAATATCACAACTATTTTGGATAATATTATATTTTGTAATAAATTTTGATTCAAATTTAGATATGTTTGAGGTCAAACTCTATAAATATTTTGTAGTTCAAAGAAGAAAGGGTTGAACCCTTGTGATGAACCAGTGGACATGCTTGTAAATTTCTAAGCTATTTCTGAAATTAATATAAGGATTATGGATTCATTCTGAGCAACTTGTGTATCTCCATGATTTCTTATGGTTATTTAATTATGTATTCATTTTTATTTTCTCTGCAGTTGTTCAAGATAACATAGAAGTCTGGGTAAGATTAGATTGAATGTTAATCTCTCTGAATTCTCTTGCAAAGTTATCATTATTAAAAGAGATTAATTAACTGAAACTCTCTGTCTTAGTTAATTCCTCTAAAATTTTAAATTGTTTCCTTTTGCCATCTCTTGCACATGTACTGTTTGGCTATAGAAAACTTCTATATGCATCTGCTATATATGATAAATTAGATATTTAATATGAAAGTTTAAGGAATTATATACATCTTCTTAAATTCTTGCTTCCAAATAATTTTAAAGCTTAATTCTGTTAAGAATGAAGAATCAACCCTTCTTTTTTCCCAGAAATATTTAGGATTTAAATATGTTTAAAAGTTTTAAGCATTGGCCATCCACTCAAAATAAAAAACCCTTACTTTAAATGCTTTGACATAGTCCCTTAGTCTAAGACAATCTACAAAGGACAACATTAGATTGGCGTAGCTTCCGGGCAATGAAGATTAAAGCCTGTTTCCTTGGGAAAATGGTTATACTTGCATCTTAATGGTGAATAAGAAGATAGTAGGCTAAAACATTTCACCTGGTGACTCTACATATTAAATATGGCTTCATGTAGGCATGCCAGATCACATTCAGATCCAAATATTTTCTCTCCTTTATCAGATCCATAGAGATTAGTTATAATTGCATCAATTAGATGTAGGTTAGAAGCCTCTCTTCCTACTTTTTCTTCCATTCTATTTGAAGTATCTTCATAATATAACCCTTCACATTCAACTCCAATACTTGCTGAAATATAAGATCTTCCTCCAAAATTTTTAGAACTCCTTTCCAAAGGATTAGATCTTCAAGATACACTTTTAGTCCATGAGCTTGAGGCTTTTGAACTTCCTTATTCCCATTTGGAACCTTTTGATAGTGAAAAAAACCCTAAACTTTCTCTTTCTGAATTTAAACCACTTGATTTCAAATCTTATTTTGTACATACTTATTCATCGACCTCTACTAAATCTGAAGAGGAACTTAGTATTTATACTAATCCTCTGGCTTTTGAGGATCTTGAAAAGGTTTTAGCTGAAGTTCAGAGGTTAGTTATTAGTCCTCAATTCTTCAAGAAACCAAAACCTTCGTTATCTCCTTCTAGTAAAGTTGCTTCTCCTAAAAGGACAACTCCATCACAACATCAAATGGCTAGTATTCAACCAATTATGGAAGCACATTATGCAACCTTATTTCTTCCACCTGCGTCCCAACTTAATGTTTTTCTTGATGTGTATTTAAAACATTTACCTAGATTTAATAGAGAGACTAGGCCATATGTTGAAGGTCACTTAACTTCATTCCTAGATTTTTCTGATAACATGAATATTAAGCATGAAGATGTCTACAAAAGAATTTTTGTTCAATCACTTGAAGGAAATGTTAGAATATGGTTCTGACAACTCCAAGCTAATTCTATAAATTCATGGGTTGAACTAGTTAATATTTTCAAAAATCAATGGGGGATCAAAAAGGATGTTGTTTACTACTTAACAGAATTTGAAGACTTAAAAAGAAACCTTGGTGAACCTGTAGCTAATTTCATTAAGAGATTCAATAAAATCTATAACAAAATGCCTCCAGATTGCAAACCTCCAGTAACTGCTGCTAAGGTTAGGTTTTCCAAAGCATTTGAAGATGACTTTGGTGTAATGCTTAGGGAGAGAAAATCAGAAAATCTAGCAGACATGCAAAAAAATGCAATCGAAGTTGAAGATAATAGATTAGCATCTACTAAATTGAAAGCTAAGGCAGAAAAGGATGAAAAGAGGATGAAATCTAGAGAAGAAGGTACCCCATCATCAAAAACTAAAGATGAAGATCATAAAACTGATGAAATAACCTTTCTACCTAGAAATATTTCTAATAGAATCTCTAGAATGGAAAATCAACCTAGAGTAACCCAAAAGGTTGCAAACAAACCATAAATTCAATACAAAAGACCTTTTCAACCTCAAATTTTGCTAAGACTGAACAATGATCAACAAATTCAACCTCTCCTAATGATTGATGATCAAGATCCTGAAGAAACTGGTCATGTCAATACAAATGATATCAACTATTTTGAAGATCCGTCATCATAGAATTCTTTTGTTCCAATTAGTCAAGATTAGTCTTTAATTCAAAATCAGGAAAGTTCTCAAATTTCCAAGTATCAAGCTTTTGTTTCTGAATTTCTCATTGTTGAATTAAATAGAAGGTATGATCTTAAACCAAGACTAGGACCTTGTAGAGCAGCCAAAAAGGTTACCTTTGATCAACATCAAGTAAAATTAGTTGAAACAAAAATACCATTAATTCAACCTCAAGTAAAATAAGCTGAAACAAAAACACCATTAATTCAACCACAAAATCAGTTACAAGAACAAAATATTGCTGAAAAATATGTTCCAATTGTTTTTAATGTTGAAAAAGAATTAGAGAGAGTTAAAATTCCAATCCCATTATTTTAACTCTCAAAAAATCCATATTATAAACATCAAGTCTCTAAATGGATTCAATCTTCAAGTGTTGATGCAAAAGGGGAAGTCATTAGTTTACAGGATGAAAAAACTCAAGTTGTTTTTGGTCCTAGTTTAGATATGATTGATGAAAGCGTACCTCCTTTTTATGTCACCTTGAAAATTCATGATTACCTTTTATATAATTTCATGTTAGATTCTAGTGCTTCTCATAATCTAATGCCTAAAGTAATCATGGATCAACTTCACTTACAAGTCACTAGATCATATCATGATTTATATACTTTTGATTCCAAGAAATTTCCTTGCCTAAGATTAATTAAGGATTTAGTTGTAACACTTGCTCAGATCCCTTTCAAGGGTGTAGTCTTGGACATTGTTGTTACAAATATTCCCCCAAAATTTGGAATTTTATTGTCCAGACCTTGTTGTGCCAAGTTAGAGGGAAGTCTAGAAATGGAAATGTCTTATACTACAATCCCAGTTTATGGAGGTGAAGATTTAAGACATACAAAGAAGCAAGGTTCATCAATAAATTTTGTAAAGAAAGTCAAGCAATTAGTCATCTCATTTATGCAATTGATCAAGATTTTGGATGCTTTACTTTAGCTTATAATGATCTTCCAAATCCTCAAATCAGCATTCAAGAAACTGTTGATACCCCTCAAATTATAAACACTAATATTTGGAAAATGTATTTTAATGGGGCATTTTACAAAGATGGGGATGGGGCTGGAATTGTACTCATTTCTCCCTATAAGAAAAATATAACCCAATATTTTAAATTAGATTTTGAGATCACAAACAATGTGGCAGAATATGAAGCCCTAATCTTAGGATTGGAGTTAGCTAAGAGTCTGAAAGTTGAAAACATGGATGTATATGGTGATTCATAGTGGATTGTAAAATAAATCAAAATCCTTTGTCAAACTAAGCTTATTAGGCTTAGATATTATAGGAATGAAGTTTGGGATTGAGTAGTTAATTATTTTCAAGCCTTTGATATCACATCAATCCCAAGAGAAGAAAATATTCATGTTGATGCTTTCGTAGTTTCTTCAAGTTCTTTTAAAATTCCCGATCCTCTGCAATTACATTATCAAATTGAAATAAAATACATACCTTCCATTTCTGACAATCTCAAACACTCGCGGGTTTTTGAAGATGATGAACATTTTTTTATTTTTTTTTTACAAGCAAAAGATGAATTTTCTTCTTTATATGTGGAAGACGAATACATTTATGAAATCAAATCAAATGAGGATGTTCAAACTTCACATTTGGAACATAAAATTGCTGATCACGATATCATTAATTTGTCAAATAATTACATTCCAAAAGGATTAGCCCCCCTTGAATTTTTTTTTGATCATAATGATGTCTCAAAAACTTCATTGTTAAATTCTAAGCAAGAAGATGTCTAGGACTATAATATTGGTACTTCTAAAGAAATCAGAAATGTTAAAATTTCAGCATCATTGCCTCAAGAAATCAAAGAAAAATATATCAATATTTTCAAACATTATAGAGATGTATTTTCATGGTCATATGAATAATTGAAAACCTATGACACAGCCATTATTGAACATAAAATTCCTCTCAAACTGAAAGCTAAACCATTTCAGTAGAAACTAAGAAGAATAAATCTAGTTTTGCTTCCAATCATTGAGAAAGAAATTAAAAATTTATTGGATGCAAAAATAATTGTTCCCTTAAGATATTATGAATGGATAGCAAACCTAGTACATGTTAGGAAGAAAAATGGTGAAATAAGACTGTGTGTTGACTTTAGGAATCTGAACAAATTGTCTTTAAAGGATAATTATGCATTACCAAAAATGGACCAAATGCTTGAGAGGGTAGGATTTCAATGTTAGATGGATTTTCTGGATATAACCAAATACTGGTTAGTCCAAAAGACAAAGAAAATACAACATTTATAACTCCATGGGGTACATTTATGTATGCAAAGATTCCATTTGGTTTAATCAACACTGGAGAAACATTTCAAAGAGCAATGGGTCGTGCATTTGTTAGTAAGATAAATAAATTTATTGTCATTTATCTTGATGATATAACTGTATTTTATGATTATGCTAATCAACACTTGAAACACTTGAGAAAAGTTTTTGAAAGATGCAGGAAATATGGGATTTCTCTTAATCCCAAAAAGTCACTTTTTGTAATGAAAGAAGGAAATTTATTGGGACATATAATTTCAAAGGAAGGAGTTGTTATTGATCCAAAAAGAGTCTCAGACATTCAGGTAATTATTTTACCTAGAAATAAAAAGGAAATATAATCATTTTAAGGAGAGATAAATTTCTTAAGAAGATTTATACCTAATTATGTTAAGATTGTGAAATATATTACTGATATACTAAAAAAGGATCATGAAGTCAAATGGACAATATAGGCTAGATATTGTTTTTCATATATCAAGAAAGCCATTTCAGAAGCCCTAGTACTAATAAGTCCAGATTACTAAAAAAAAATTAGTATCTTCTACTTTGCCTCTAACACTACCATAACAACTATTTTACTACAAAAGAATTATGATGGATATGAGAATTCGATTTCCTTGTTCAATAAGGTGATGAGAGATATTCAATTGAGATATGACATCATAGAGAAACAAGGATATGCCCTTGTACAATATTTAAAATCATTTAGGATTTATGTCTTACATTCTCTTGTTATTTCTTATGTCCCCAACAATGCAGTAAAAATAGTTCTAACACAACCTAATATAGATGGAAAGAGGGGAATATGGATTGCCAAGATACTTGAGTTTGATCTAGATATTAGACCTACCAAATTGGTAAAACGACGGGGTTTAGCTAAACTTTTGGCTGAGTCAAATTGTAAGATTCTTTATATCAACACCATTTTGTAGATTTCAATTGAGAAGAGTCCACAAGAACCTTCTCAGATTTCATATCCGAAGAATCCATAAGAACCTTCTCATATTTCAAGTGAGAAGAATCCACATGAACCTTCTCAGATTTCAAATGAGGAAAATCCACTAGAAGCTTCTCAAATTTCAAGTGAGAAGAATCCAAAAGAACCTTCTCATATTTCAAGTGAGAATAATCCACAAGAACCTTCTTAGATTTCAAATGAGGAGAATCCACAAGAACCTTCTCAGATTTCAAGTGAGAAGAATCCATAAGAACCTTCTTAGATTCCAACTGAGAAGAATCCACAAGATTCATCTTCTAGTTATGATCTTGTTCCTCTCCCTTTACATATTGATGATATACTTTTACTTTTAGATTGGTATAAAGACATAGTGAATTTTATTCGATATTTAAATTATCCTACTGAATTTACAAAGAATCAATATATAGCTCTTAGAATCAAGGCTATTAAATTTTGTATCATAAATGCCAATTTGTATTGGAAGGATCCTTTGCATATCCTTTTACTATGTTTGATTGAAAGTCAAATAGAAGGAGTCATTGAAAGGTTTCATGAAGGAATTTTTGGAGACCATGATGCTTGGAAGGAGACCACATAAAAAAATTTGAGAGCAAGTTTCTATTGGCCCAAATTTTTTGTGCAGGTTGGAGCAAAGGTAAGGAGTTGTATCCCATGTCAGATATTTACTAGAAAACAGAGGTTAGAAACACTTCCACTTGTACCAGTTTTAATTGAAGCTCCTTTGTTACAATAGTGATTAGATTTCATAGGTGAAATAGTTCCAACTTCCAACAACCAACATAGATGGATATTATCTGCCATTGATTACTTCACCAAGTGGGTAGACGCAATCCATGTTAATAATGCAACAAATATAGTGCTAATGAGATTCATTCAAGAGAATATACTATCTAGATTTGGGTGTCCTTAGAAAATAGTTACATACAATGCACAACCTTTCAACAACATAAAAATGATAGAATTTTGTCAGAAATATCAAATTTCATTACATCATTATACACCATATTACCCACAAGGTAATGGGTTAGCAAAATCATCAAATAAAGTCTAGTTAAGGTTATCAAGAAAGTATTGACATATCACAAAATAAGTTGGGATAGTTATCTCAAATATGTTGTTTAGGCAAATAGAGTATCACCCAAACGACCTACCTGCAAGTCCCTTTCTAAATTGTATATGGAACCAAAACAATTTTCCCTATATAGCTAGCATTTCCAGTCATGAAATTTTTACAGGAATCATATGAAGAAGCTGCTTATTTTTCAAGGAGAATCAATGAGATCATTGAGCTAAACCAAGACAGAGATGAAGTTCAACACAAAATTCATCAATATCATAACAAAATTAAAAGTTTTCTTGATATGAAGGCTAGAGAAAGAGATTTTAGAAAAGGTGATCTAGTTTTAAGAGGGGATGCCGGAAGAGACGAAATATGCAAGCATGTAAAGTTTGATAATTTGTGGTTGGTACCATTCAGCATTGTAGAAGTAAAGGGTAATAACACTTTCATTGTGCACAACTTGGAAGGACAATATTCTTCATTTCCAAACAATGGGAAATACCTCAAACAATATATTCAATATTAAATGCTTGCAACCATGTTCATTGTATTTTTATGCTTTTCCTTAAATTTTAGCTTCAAAAGTGTGTTTCTCACAGAAAAGACTCCATAGCTCGAGGAGAAGGAAGATGGATCTACAAGTTCTCTGCATCTCATAGGGGGAAGCAGTCCCTAGATGGAGCTGATGTTGTAACTTATTTTTACCCTAGTTATTTTTTATTTTTTCATTTATGGTAAAAAAAAGAAAATAAATAGAAAAGAGTATAAAAATAAGAAAAAAGAAAGAATGAAAGAAATGAAAAGAAAAATAAGAAAATAAATAAAAATAAATAAAATATCAAAAGAAAAGAAAGAAAAGGGATATAAAAAATATATGAAAAAAATAAATAGAATAAAAATCCCAAAGTCTGCGAGAAAGTCAAAATGAAACGCTCATTTGTTTTATATTGTTATTATTTTAAATCCTTTGTATTATTTTCTGAAGGATTATTTTATTGTAAATAAACTTGATTTGACACTTGTCATTTAGTAATAAAACATAATTGGAAAGTTATGGATTGGATCATCCCCTACGGGATCAACGACAGAGGATAGATTTGGGAACCCCCCGCACTTTCAGAAGTTAATGGGGGGGGGGGGGGGGGTGCGGGGTTATGAAAAGATGATTTCAAATTACCATCGAACAATACGTGGCAGCTGCATGATGAGATTGAGACCCCCCTCTCTAATACTACTAACCACCCACACCCTCTCTGAAAATCTCTCTTCCTTCCCACTTCCCCTCTCACCCATGTTCGTACCTCGCCACTTGTCTCTCTGTTATTCACTCCCAACAAATAATTGTTAAATCATTAATTTTCTCCCACCAAACAACTATATAAATTTAATTATTAAATCCTTCCTGCCAACATCTAGTTTATTAATTAGACACGTCCAAAAACAGTTATAGTCTGTTAATTAATTCATTTAAACCTCTTCCTTTAAAACCATGCATTACCTTGCATCCTTTTCTTTTTCCATTTCTTCTTCCAGCAACACCATTGCAACCATGAATTTCACAAGTTAGCAGTTATCTTCCTATGCCAATGATTTCCATAGCATGGTAATTTTTCACCCTAGTTAGTAATTTTTTGTTTACAATGTCTTCTCACAAAGGCAAGTCGAAACTAGTTGTATAAAGTCCTACATTTCCCTCTATTATTAACCTAATCGAGCTCCCTCTGGTTGATACGCAATATAAAATCTCAGAAACCAAGTGTGATTTTGACCTTTATGAACTCCACAATTAGGCAAACCAGAAATTCCTAAATGTTAGTGATTAATTGAGTATTTGGGAGTATTTCTTGCCCCAATTTGTCTTTCTTCAAAGTAATACCTTCCCATAATTTGTCACCTGGTTCCATCTTAGGTCTCTTCCCAGTCAGAGGGTTGTAATTGCAAAAAACAATGAATTTTTATTTGTCATTACACCTGAATCCATATGCTAAGCACTCCCTCATGGAGATCCATAATCTACTGATTCCCTCATGGAGATCCATCAGAAACTCACATTTCTTCAATGAGACCGTATCCTTGAGGAATTTCTAGTTGAAAATTACGAGTTACCTTGAACTAATCTGGAAATTTTCCCATAAATGTTAAGGCAAATTATTTCTATTGTCATCTGTTTGTTAGGTTACCCTATCGATCAATGGGCAGATGAAGTAATATTGGGATTTTTGTCAGCTTTCTCTATGGGTAATAAGCCCTCATTGAATTTCAATTACAATTAGTTTTTGTCAGACATTATTCATGATCAGTTTCTAAAGTTTTCTGCTAAAGGTTCATTTAAACATCAATCATTTCTCGTACATATATATATTTATATTTATTTATTTCATCAAGAAGAAAGGTTTAAATTCCCATTTCATAAGTTATATGCACAAGGAAAACCTCAATCGATCATTCACTAGACTTCCTTGGTAAGGAAGAACATAGAAGAGTATTCCTTTAGTGATTTTGTAAACCAATTTTTGTAATTTCCTTATGTCTTCTCAGCAACGATGTAATACCAAGGATTCCACCTAAAATCAGAAGAATTCTACACCTTATTGAGCAAGCCAAAGTTGGAGACTAGTACCTTTACCAGAATTATAAAGAGATCATAATATATGGTTGTGAACTCCCTCCCTACAGGTTACCAGTGTTTGTGCCAATAAGGATCTTTTCCTTAGAATACATAAGGAAAATGATGAATATGAATGATTTTCATTTTGTATCTACGAAATAGAAAGAAGAATTAAAGCTGAAGGCACATATTGGCCCTTTCATTATCACTACTAGAGAAACAAAAAGGAGGCAGACAATTTGTTAAAGCATATGAAATTCAAGTTGAATTTTACTTGGTCATATGATCCCTTAGGAATTATTAAAGGTTGAGAGCTGAGAAAAAAACAACACCATATGTACATACAGGCAGGCCAGAGACAGAACAATATGAAAATCAAACAGAGTGGAAGGAAAATACATTACAGGAAGTTGAGGAACAAATTGTTAGTCGGGCATCTTCACAAACTCTAGTTCCTTAAGAAAAAGAAACTAAAAGATCAAGAGAAAGTATGTCTCCTACATATTCAAAAGCTCAAGCTATGGGTTTCACAATTTTCAAAAGGAGAAAGAAGTCTAACATTGATGAAGAGTCATCAGAATCAAAGAATTCATAGAAACAAGCCATAATAGTGTTGTCAGGTTTTCCCACTACCTCATTTCCACAAATTGAAGAGATAGTAGATTCTCCCGTGTCATATGTTTCTCAAGATACAACACAACATTTTTTTTTGCTAGATACAAAGTGATTAAAAGAAAGAATGAAGCATTAAAGGTCACCACTTATTTAGAATTTTGGAAGCAGTCTTCCACTACACAACATACACTTTTTTTTGCACTTAATATTGAAAAGGGATAGTTTCAATTAGCTTTCTTGGAACCTAAAGTTCCAGTCCCTACAGAAGATTATCAAACATCCATTTTTGCTTTTGACACTAAGAAAATTCATGCAATTGATCAAATTGACATGCATAAGTAGGCTAGTGAAATGATATATTATACATTGACAAGTTCAACCATGGAAGCTTCTAGACTACACGCTTCTTTGAAAAATATTCACACACAGTTAAAAATGGAAAGAATGTCATATTTGGCTAAAGATACCAAAATCAAAGCTCTTGAAGATTTGATGATCAAACTAGGATATGATCATAGTGATATCAAAGTAGCAGAAGAGATGATAAAGAATAAAAGTACTAATATTCAAGAATTGAGGAAGAAACTTAAACTTCCTACTACAAAACATCCACAAGCTAAGGAAGTTGGTCAACTAAAAAGAAAAGGAAAATATGTTTAAATTGATAGTTGAACAAAATCTTCAAATTCAGAATATGGAAGTTGACATGGAAACACTCTTGAAAGAAAAATAGCAACAACTCAGTATTTCAATTTCCATTCCTATAGTGACAACTTATACATAATGCACTTCCACATTAGGGACATCTACATCAACAACCATCACAGTAGAGGCACAATCTACTGATTCAATAGAACAATTGTCAAAGGCCATGAGAGACTTATCTTTCAAGGATAAAGAAATTGAAAAACTCAAGATGTAGCTCCAAAATATTCAAGAATATAAGATTAAGTTTGATAATGCATATTTGGCTGAGATTCAAAAGAATTATAAATTAACTCAACAATTAGAAGTTTACAAAAATGAATCTTTAATCACACAACCTATTGCTCAAGCCAAAGAAAATAGTTGGATTGACATTGATGCATCAATGACTCAATTATGGCTTTCAATTGAAATTATTTTTGAGTAGGAAGATTTATTACAAAGATTAGAAGAAATAGTATGAGGAATAAAACAAGACTTGGACCATAAACCAGGAGATGCTACGATGATAATCAAGCTCTTAAACTGCAAGATAAAATATGAACTTGAAGAATTCAACATTGAAGATAGAACTAAAGTTATCTTGGAGGTAAGAAAGGTTTTAACTAAGAGGAATTTGATGCTACAACTTGAGAACAAGTGCCAAAATTTAGAGGTCCAAATTAAAAAATTTCATAGGAAGTTTCATGCTCTGCATTAGAAAGGACTTCCAATTTTGCATGATATTGGTGGAAAATTGATTCCACTTGAATATTATCAACATAGGTTACATGAGATCGTAGTTCTTAAGACCAAGTTTTCTAAAATCAGAGGAATTATAAATGAAAAATCTTTCATTGAAGGTAAAAGTTATGGTTTTCTAATTCAGCATGAAATTAAGCATTTGTTTTCAACTAGGTCTACTTTTGAAAAATATACTGAAGTTGATGAGTCATATAGAAAATTGTTTAAGTTTTATATCCTTGATGAAAAGATATGGGATAAACTATGTGAGTTCATCGAATAAAACAAAATTCTAAATTTCAAGAGAAAACAATAGAATTTTAGGAGCAACCAACATATTAATAGGGGCAATGAACAAAAATGCATATTTCTAGCTATAGTCATCAACAAAAACCCTAGAACTTCGTGCAAAATGTTCCAGTCAGTTTAGATCTACTATTCTTTTAGTTCTATTTTTGTAATATCACTACTATTTTGGACGATATTATATTTTGTAATAAATTTTGATTCAATTTTAGATATGTTTGAAGTCAAAATCTATAAATATTTTTTAATTCAAAAAAGAAAGGGTTGAACCATTGTGATGAACCAATGGACATGCTTGTAACTTTCTAAGATATTTCTAAAGTTAATAGAAGGATTCTGGATTCATTATGAGCATCTTGTGTATCTCTGTGAGTTCTTCTAGTTATTCAATTATGTATTCATTTTTATTTTCTCTACACATGTTCAAGGTAACATAGAAGTCTCAGTAAGATTAGATTGAATGTCAATCTCTTTGAAATCTCCTACAAAGTTATCATTATTAAAAGAGATTAATTAACTGAAACTGTTTGTCTTAGTTAATTCCTTAAAATTTTTAAATTGTTGCCTTCTGTCATCTCTTGCACATGTACTGTTTGGCTATAGAAAAATTCTATACACATTTTCTATATATAACAAATTAGATATTCAATATGAATGTTTAAGGAATTATATATCTTCTTAAATTATGCTTTCCAAATCATTTTAAATCTTAATTCTATTAAGAATGAAGAATCAATCCTTTTGTTTTCTTAGAAATATTTAGGATTTTCATATGTTTAAAATTTTTAAGCATTGGTCATCCACTCAAAATAAAAAACCCTTACTTTAGATGCTTTGGCACAATACCTTAGCATAGGAATGTCTACAAAGGAGATCTAGGGAAAAACCCAACCTAATGAGATCTCATTAGCATTAGCCAAAACCCTAGCCAATCCGGCCAAGTAAGCCTTCACCAATCACCTTCAGGCCTCTCTTACAATGAAGTATTCCCAACCTTTTATAGGCTCCATTTCATGCAATACCACGGACCATAATACCATGCGTACACTATACCATGTGCCCAAAACCACTACTATTTAACCAGGTCAACCTTGGCTCAAACCTCGAGTCAATTTTACCTAACATAGCGTTTTCAAGTTTCGCTTTGCTATCGTTTCAAGGTGTCATTGTTTTTCATGAGTCCTGTGCATTCCCTTGGCTTGCATCAATGACATTCATTTGTGTTATCCATGTTTGAGTTGTGATCAAATGAATTTCTCTATTTTACTATATTGGTCTCACACTTAGCCTTTTCGAAGCCCTTTCTTGGTCCTACTATTCAGTGCAAATTGTAGAGCCATTTGTTGGATAGTTGGCATTGTCTATATGGTTAGTGGATGTGAGTGTGTTGACATTAATGTCAACCAGATTAGCATGGTGATTGGGAGTCCAAGAGGTATTATATGGTAGTTGTAGGTTTCTATTAGAGAAGCATCACAGTAGCAGGCTTACTGGAAAATCAATAAAATGATGACTAAGGTGATTGGGAGTTTAGGAGGAATCCCATGGTCGTTGCAGTTCTCTGTAGAGAATCATCATAGTAACAAACTTATTGGAAAGGCCATAAAATGATGACTATGGTGATTGGGAGTCTAGTAGGAATCCCATGGTTGCTGCAGTGATATGTAGGGAATCATCACAGTAGCGAGCTTACTATAGAAGCCATAAAATGATGAATATGGTGGTCGGGAGTTAAAGATTCTAGGTACAAGAAGAAGAGTCAAGGAGAAATGAATGGCGGAGAGTTTACAACCATTTTATATGTAGTATATGGGATCAAAATCTACATCAGACCCTCTCCATTGGAAAGCACTCTAAAATAGCTTTCCAACAGTGTGTGGAAGTCTAAAAATGGTCTCCAAAATCAAAAGTTATGGTATGTTGAAGTTAGGGTCTTGAAATCCTAAGCACAAATATCAGAGATTTGAGCAGATCAAAGCATTGGAGCAGGCTATATTGGAGGTCGAAAAATATCAAAATAATGGAGCATGCTATATCAGAGGTTGGAGAATATTAGAACCTCATAGCAGGCTATATCGTTGATTGGAATATCAAAACCTTAGAGTAGGCTATATCAGAGGACGAGGCCATCATAATATCAGAACCTCGTAAGTCCTCACAGATTGTAATTTAATGGAAGTGCCGAGGTTCGCAAAGGAAAATAAATACAAAGAAATTCGGTGTAGGACTAGGGACCAAGGAGGATCTTTCTCTTTCCTTAGAAAGGACACATAGCAATAGGTGATTGGTTCTAAAGAGATGAAGTGGCAGTACGGTGGACATGTGGTAGCCAGATTCAAAAAAATTGGTGGCCTTGTTGTCACTCACTGCTTCGTCAATCACTATTTTCTTCCAAATCCAAACAATAGTGATGTTTGATGCCAAATCCTAAGACATAAAATCTATCTGAGCTCGAGGGGACCCTATCCATTGTCTAGTTCTCGAAAAGATCTTTCTAATGGCATAAAAATGGACTTTCAGAGCAAACGCTAGAGCCTATTGAACAACCCATTTGGAAAGCCCAGCAAACAAAAAATAAATGGATAAGTTTTGAAGAAAAATCACAATCGGGGCTCGGGACAATTCATCACAATCGCATATCGACCATTGATGGGATCAAGGTCTCACTCTTAAGGCTTATTGATGGATGTGAAGGCTAATTATGATTTATCACTACCATCATTGGGGAGGGATGATAAAGGCCTAACTCAAGAAATGCTTGTGAAACAGGGTCGGGCGGGTCTTTTTTTCTCTCCTCCATGGGGTACACGTGTCAAGCTACAAGCAATATTGCACATTGGCCATCGATGAAGGAAAAAAGCTCCCACTTAAGAGATATCAGCGGGTCCATCAGCCGATTGTGAATTTTGATTTCTCATTGTTTCGACGGGGGAGGGCCAATGAAGGGTGACACAGGAAAGGCATGAAAAAATAGGGCCAGGCGGGCCCTTTTTCTCTCTCCTCCAGGATACCACGTGGTGGCCTCCAATCGGTCTGCTGAGCTGACATGATAGCTAACATCAGTGATGACATGGCAAGAAGACACATGTCACTCATTTTTGGAATTTTCATGGGTCCTATGGAGCTGTTTCTAGGTGCCACGTGGCACCACCCATAGGGTGACATGTGCTAGTGATGATGTTAGCAATGATGCCATCACTTTATTGGTAATCAACGATTGCAAGTGTCAAGGGGTACAAAGCTAAGGCCATAGAGATGCGCTAATTGTGATATGCGGGATTTCTCCTGGACGTGATAAGAGTTTATAGTTCTATTTATAAGGGCCCCACGTCCAGACTGACCTTCACCCAAGAACAAGGTTGCAGTGCACCGCCAATTACAATATGTGGGATTTCCCCCCTGGACATGATAAAATATTAAAATTCAGGTTTATAAAGACCCCACGTCCGGACTATGGGCCCACTTTGATGGAAAAGGGAAAAGCAGGTTAAAGCATCGATATGCGGGAAAAAGGAAATACAAAGGAAAAGGTCGCTGAGACACACAAATTACAATCTTATCGCCTAAGGTCTCAACACCCAGTCTCAGTGCCCGGTCATATGAGGAAAGCCAAAAAAAGGGGCTATAATAAGGGGGCGAAGGTGGGAAATCAAAAGTGCCGCCTATTTCCCCTGCTTTAAATGATTAAAAGCCTCACGGTCGTGGAGTGCTGAGAGTGCCATTACAAAGATTTTATATGGGCATATGGGTCGACTACTGTGGTAGTTAATGAAGCATGGCGTAGCTATAGAGCAGTATGGGGGGAACTTCGAAGGACTTAATGGCGCAACATGGTGCCCCATACCTCTACATAGAGAAGGACCGCTTGGGCACATGCTTTTCCCACTCCACTTCCTACTCCACCGAACAGGTCACTCAAGCAGTTAAGGCAGAAGAGACAGTCAGCCAACCGAGTAGCATGGGTGCAATCTGCCACATAGATAGGGCCTATTCTGAGGCTCTCATAGGGACAGCAAAGGACTCTTCCTCCATTCTTCCTCCCATCCCTCTTGACTTTCTGTATTTCTCTATTTTCAAGAAGGGATTCTATCCCTGTTGTAACAGGCATGTAGTAGAGCCTTACAGGGGGACAACTAGTCTAGTATGGCAGCTGGAGCCTTATCTCTTAGATATTTTTGTAAACTGTAACTCCATCAACCCCCTTTTCTTATAAATAGGGGGATGAAACATAATACAGAGGTTCTAGATTATCAGACCCACGAGGTCTGAACTCTGTGTTGCCATTTTAGTTCACTATGTTTTTATGGGACTTCACTTGTATCATTGCTGAGTGTTTGGACTGATTATTGGGGCCTTTGGGATAAATGGTGTTTCCCTGTTGATTCCAAGCACAATTAATGTGCAGCAAGTTCCTCTTGGTAATCTCATTTCACCTGTGTTTTTCTTTCTATGAAATAGTGTAATGAACACAATTGGTTCCTCTTCAATCTATGGATATATCTTAGCTGCTTTGCCAGAGAACAATACCCATGTTATGTTTGATCTGAAACCTTCTTTTTCTGCTATATTTCTATCATCTCATTGGAAAACCATGGTTTAGGATTTTGTCTTGCTTATAGCCCTATCCATCGAATTCCCCTTTCTGATGCAACATTGCTACCTAAGATTCTATTTGTTACAACCCTGGGCATCTATTTCTCTCCCTCCTTTCCTCCTCTCCACCATCAATACAACTTCAGTTTAAGCTGTCTCATTTTTGTGTGTTGTCCACGAGAAGGAGAAGTCATTTCTCTTTGAGATTTCCCAAATACCGCCCAGCATTTGGATCCATGAGTTGGCCTAAATCTTCCTCTTAGAAAGCTTATTGAACCAAGCCCCTCATACCTTTTTATGTGACAATTGGAGTGATGCAACCCCTCACATATAACCTTATAAGCACTCCTCTATTTAAGATGTGTAGAGTCCAATAATTGCTTTAGCTTGACACCCCTTTTTGCCCATATTTCATCCCTTTTCATATTCCTATCATCCAAATAAATGCAATAAATATAAGGTTTTGTTAAGGTAAGCACTTATATGTCCTATTTTTCATATTTTGTCCATATACATTATTGTTTTATTAAAGTTTTCATTTTGCTAAGGAATTGATTTGATTCTGTAGATAATCCACATATTTGTAGCTACTTCCATTGTTGATAGGGTTCGAGTGCGCCAGCTCAGAAAAGGAGTATATGGGTAGATGAAGAATGATCCCCTCATGGATTTATTCCTATTTACTCAAACCAATCCATCAAGAAAATCGCATTGCAACGCGTCAACCATGAAAGTCAAGTACAAGATAATGTGTCATAACAGAGTCCAAGTTTCACGAAATATTTTCGATTTGCTTTTTCAAATATAAAATCAATGAATAAGCCATATGATTTGGTTTGATAAGGATTGTAATGAAGATAATTAGACTTGAATTTCTCATGTTTTTAATTAAGAAAACATTATAAGAACAATGGTCGCTCTGTGTTTTGGTGCGCACCATTGTATGTAATTTTGAAAGCATCCTATTAAAACTATTTTTCGATTAATAAATCTTGGTTCATACATTTCATGTTGCATTGATTAAAGTTGATGACTTCCTTGTGGAGGGCCCCTACGTGAAGATCAGGTCTCTGAATCGCTGCAAATAGATTTTTTTTGGTTTCTTAGAATTAAATTATGGATGCTCTGTTTTATGTTTTAGGATGCAATCCAATGGAGTTTGCGATTAAATTGACATCTGCATCAGTAATTTCATTTGCTTTATACCTAGCATAACTTTATCATTTCATTTTCTTTCTACCTAGTATAATTCAGTCATTTCATTTCACAGTTTGGTTATTTCATAGCTTATCAATCTCGTTCTTGTTTTTACTTTTGCATTGAGTGAAGCTGCAATAGTTAAGAGTGACAGTATTTTCTTAGAAACTGAATTCAAGCATCATTCATTTTCCAATTCGATAAAGTAGATCTCCTTTACATCATTCCATGCTTTCATAGTTAGTCTAGTTTGGCTGTAGCATAAAAATCCAAACATAATAAAAAACAGTCTAACAGAGTAGAGTTAGGATCACTATTCAACCATCCCACAAAGTTTGATTCAATTAAGATTAATTTTAGAATAAACAGCTAACATATCTCAAGGATAATACTCTAATATATACAGTAACATGATTTCCATATTGATTCTAGATTTAGACATTAACCATAACATAAACACCTTAATGACATAAGTAACTTCTAGCACATACAATGCACTTGTACTTCATTAGTTTACCTATCCTGGTCGATAATTTATGCTTACAATTTAAGAACATTAAATTGACTAAACATTTTGGTGCCGTTGTCGGGGAAGTACAAATAAAAGTTAAATGAAGAAGAAAAAATGATCAATTCAAAACATGATATGTGTAGGGATAGAGACCCTAGAGGTAGATTTTTAGGATGAGTAAGAAGCTTAATCCCCACACATCCACTCACTTCACCATGACTACGAAATTCCACACCACCTACTCAAACCTGAATTCCATCTGTAGGTCAACGAAGACTTCCTGAAGCCTCAAGATCAGAAATCCAATCCAGAACTTCACCTACTTCATCTACTGAAGCTATAATTGAAAAAAATCATACATCCCCAACTACAGGAGTATTTTTTCTATCTTTCACTGGTGAAAAAATTCTAGGAAAATAATTATAAATTCCCAATGAAGAAGAGGAACAAGAAACTTATTTTGGCTACCCATTAATAGAGGAACCAGAAGAATTAGAAGAACCATACATTATTTCTGAGGAATCTGTCATGGTTGAAGAAGGGGGAGGTGAGGTACATAATGTTAATGGTGAGAAAAATAGGATTGGAGGATGTAGAGGTAGAGGAGGAGGTGGAGATAGAAATAGAGGAGGGGGTAGAGGTAGAGGAAATCAAGATCCTTTTGGATTTCCCATTTTTGATGAAGATACAACCCTCACAATGAAAAATATTTCACCTTATATTCTTCCTAATTTCCATGGAAAAGGAAGTGAAGACCCAGAGACATTTCTCTCCAAATTTGAAGTATTATGCAAATCATATGATTATCTGCATGATGCTCAAAAACTAAAATTGTTCCCTGCTACCTTAAAGGATTCAACATGAAAATGGTTCATGAGTTTAGGGATGAATTATATAAGAACATGGGCACAAATGAAATAAGCTTTCTTAGATAAATATAGAGATCATTGTATGCCTCATAAAATTAAAGATGAAGTCTTCAAAATGACACAAAAGGAAGATGAAAATATTGAAGACTTAGTAGAGAGATTTTTCTACAATATTAAAAGAGCAAAAATCGATAATTTAGATGAGGAAACTTTGAAATCCCTCCTACTCAAAGATATCAAAGATGAATTGATCGATCTCCTTAACTTAATAGGAAAATGAGATGTTTCTCAATTTATCATTTGCAGATATCTGTGAATTATGTGTACATATCTCAAGGGGTAAAGCACGAGTTGGAAAAAGTCCTAGAGACCGTCTCTTATCAAGAATCAATAAATATGTAGCTGGGATAGTCAGTAGGGCAGATTAGGAAGCTTTCTTGATACTTTCAAGATAGATATTTTAGGGAGTCCAAGTGAACAAATAGACACCCTTAAAATATAGAACAAGCAAAAATATGAAAATACTGCATTATCCATTTTCTATCCTAGATGTCGAAAGAAGCATTCCCTAAGAGAGTGTCCTTTGGGCTACAAAACTATAGAAACTTGTGCCATATGTGCATATAACCATGATACTAAGGAGTGTCTTTCTTTACCAAGTCTCAAGGTTGTATTTAATGATTAAGGGATACCAAAACAAGTATACCCCCTTTACTTTATTGCCAAGAGACCATGGTAGAACTCTCAAACAAATCAACCACAAGGCTTTAGATCACAACAATTTGCTCAGTCTTCACAAAATAATTGGAATCCATCTTGGTAGCCTTGGGCTTAGCGATAATCACAATCTTGGAATCAAGGATGGAAAAATCCTTATGGGGCTTATGCTCAATATCAACAATATTCACCATCCTATCCTAATTTTCCACCACAATTCCTACCCTAATCTAATCAAATTCCTCAAGCCAATCAATTACCTCAAGTCCAAGTTCAGAATCAAAATCCATAGCTCTCCCTACCATTTGCAAAAAAATCAAATCAACTACCCGCTCAACCACTTCTGAATCCCAATAATAAGATGTCACAACAACAACCTGTTTACAATATGGAAGGGAAAAATCCTCAAACCTATGTAATAACTCCACTAGATATAAATAATGTTCATTTAAGGTCTAGAAGAGTATTGCAAAGAAAACCCCGGTTGTTATTTAGGAAGCAAGGAAAAATCTTCAAAAACATAAAAATCAATCTGAAGAAGGTGAAATCTCTCTCCCTCAGAAAGAAAATAATCAAACAGAAATTGTTCCAATAAATACTCTTGTTATAGAACAACCCTCGGCATCCATTAGAGCACCTTTTCCTGGACGGTTGAAAATTGATGAAGGAGTAGAAAAACAAATAACATTTCCTGATTCTATTTTGATGGATAAACTAAGAAATGTCTGTATAATAATTCCTTTATTACAAGCCATAAAATAAATACCAATATTTGCAAAAACAATTAAGGAATTAAGTACTCAAATATCAGGAACAAAAAGAAAAGACAAAAATAATTCAATTAGTTGGGAAAATTACAGACATCATGATGGGGAAAACAACAATCCAAAAATATCTGGATCCAGGGAGCCCCCTTGTGAAAATTCACATCAATGGAGTTGAAATACCAAACACACTAATTGATCTAGGAGTATCCATAAATATAATGAGTAAACAAGTTATGGATTCACTAAGGCTTCCTAACCTTCAATACACCAACACTATTCCAATTTGCAGATAGGTTCATAATTAAACCTGATGGTGTGTTGAAATATGTTTGTGTATCCTTAGATTCTTGGGAATATCTTGTTGATTTCATGGTCTTAACACCCAAGAATAATCTAGGAGGAAATCCATTAATCCTAGGAAGAACTTGGTTAGCTACAACTGATGCTTTCATCTGTTGTAGGTCAGGTGACATGTTTATCTCAAATGGAAATTCTACAAAGAAATTTACATTATACCCACCTGCAAAAAAAATTAGAAATAGAGAGTGAGGAATTAATAGATGATGAAGATGATATACAACATGTTTTCACTACTAAACAAGTAAGATAGGAGGACCAAATTTTAAATCTACTGGAAAATAATGAATCTTCCTCACATTATGACCATAGTCGAAATGAATATATCTCATCTAGACAAGTATCATTACTCTCTATGGAGAAATTTGGGAATTCTTCAATAGAAATTTTTCTAGGTAAAACTTTGAATATTAATGAAAACCTGGAAGTACTACAAAATAATCAACTGGTATAAGTTTTACAAAAACATTATTATGCTTATGCATGTGAATACACTGATATGAGAGGAATTGATCCTAAAAATTGTATACATCATATCTACATTGAACGGAGTGCAAGACCAGTTAGACAACCACAATGAAGAATGAATCCCAATCTAAAAGAAATTGTTGAGGAATTCCAAAACCTGCTAAATGTAAATTTCGTCTAACCAATTTCAAAGAGTGAGTGGGTTTCACCCGTAGTAATTATTCCAAATAAAATGGGAAATGGAGAATATATGTCGATTACAGGGAATTGAATAAAGCAACAAAAGACCACTTTTCACTTCCTTTCATAAATCAAGTCTTGGACACATTAGTAGGGAAAAAGTATTTTTCATTTTTGGATGGTTTTAGTGGATATAATCAGATTCAAGTAGCACCTGAAGATCAAGATAAAACCACATTTACCTATACATGATCTAAAATGGGGCACTAAAGGCTTCTTATCAAGCTTACAAGAACCTCTCCCACTCCAAAGCTTATATATTTCCAAGATCTTATGATTAACCAATTGCGGAATTAATAATGCTTGAAATAGGTGTATGCTTTTGTTTGCCTTTAAATTGTCTAATGCCTTAAGTTTTGTTGCTTAGGCTAATATTTAAATACATGTAATAGTAAATAATGCAGCACATCAAACAAACACATAAGACAACAATATAATATGGAGTTCACACAAACCTCTTGGGCTATGTCTCCTTGAGTTCTAATCAACTCGACTAGACTATTTGGGATTATGGCTTAATTCTTTTACAAGTTCCACCCTCAACACCATTTGTCTACAACTGAAACAATGGGCTTAGAATACCATCTTATCCTTGGCTCTGAAGCTCTTAGGCTTTCTAGCTTTGGCTCAGGCTTAGGCTCTGGCTCAGGCTCTTGGCTCTGGCTCTGGCTCTAGGTCTAGCTCTTGGCTCTGGCTTTGGCTCTGGCTCTCGTTGTTGGGTAGCGGAGCCCCCCATAGCAAGTTTTTGGGACTTGAAGCCCAAAGTTTTGGTCAATGTAATGTAAAGACCCCACAAGATGCGGGCGCGGAGCATGAGATTCTAGGGTTGTCCACCCTAAAGAAATGTAAATTAATGTAAATTGTGTCAGCCTACCCATGGTCCGCGGACCATGGGATTGTATAAATAGAGTGAGGCTCTAAGTGAAAGAGTCAGTCTTGATGGATCTAGAGATGTAATAGATAGATGCGAAGAGAATAGAAGTAGATCTGAAGGTCTTGGGTCATAGTAGAGGATAGAGGCTCTGTAGCTAAGTGCGTAGAGGTCTAGTAGAGTTCACAGCTGAGTGCGCGGACCTCTGTAGTTGAGTGAATATGAAGGAGTCGACTCTGTACTGAATCAAGTTTGCAAGAAATTATTAATAAAGAGTAGTTGGTTTGATATCTTGTGCATTTGGTTTATAGATCTATAATTAGATGTTATGTGTTGATAATACCTGTTTCCTTATCTACACGCACTTATATGAATGTTTATGAATGAGAATCTTCTTAGCAAGCTATGAACAAACCCCAATTAATAAGGAATTGGGTAATTAACGTTGATAGCACTGCGGCCGAAGCTGCGTGACACCCGAAGCTTTTGGATACGCGTAGTAAACGCGAAGGCTGGATCGAATCTCCCACAAGCAGACATCCCTAGGGTGCAGAAACCTGGTTCCAGCACCCTCCCATACTACCTCGAGTGAGGCCTCAGTCCACGCTCAGTGGACTGTTGCCGAAAGGGCTAATAGTACTGGGATTTTCTTGGCTAAACTCATTGCTGAACCTGGGTCAGGCCCCTAGTAGCCGACAAATGGTTCCGTTGTCGAAACCAGGATCTGCCTAAGGGATGTCTGATGTCGGACCACTGGAACCCAACAAAGAAGGAAATTGAAGAGTGTTTGGATCAGAATATTCATGAGTTCGCGACACAGGAAAACATAACTCCGCAGCTATCTGAGAAAAGGTGGCTGGATCGCTAGGTATATATGGAAATCCAAGAGATTTTCTTTGCATTCTTTCCATTTGATCTATATGATTGGATCGCAAGACTAGCTGACAGTCAGGGGAGGTATAAGCTCGACCAACCAATAGTGTGGCCCTTGGAGTTAGTGTGCAGACTAGAAGCATCAGAAGATAAGATTGCGCGAGCAGTGGACCATTGGCTCGACTGGATAATAGGGGGATTCATCACTGAGTTCGTGATAGATACAACCGTGAGCTACAGCGAAGCTGAATGATGTTTTCTCAAGGGACTGCGAGGCAGGTACGTCAAATCTTTAAATACCTGGATTAAGATGTTGTTATGTGAAAAGAGGGTTATGCGAATACATTAATGTTTGGGACGACGCAGAGCAGAAAGATCTACCAGGGTAGCGAGGGATTGGAAAACAGTCCCCTGATTTCACCATCACGAGAAAGTGAGGAAGAGCTCGCTTGATTCTCTCCAAGAAGTGTGGTTAGGTTGATAAAGCAGCGCATTCCGTAGTTACCACGTCCACCCATGACACCACCCACTTCACCTCCCTCACCACCATCCCCTCCCACTCCACCTTCATCAATCCCACCGTTCAGCATGGTGAATGCGATCAAGCTACCCGTATTCAGAGGAGTAGGAAATGAAGACCTAGACCAATTCTGGTTCGTGGTAAGAGCAGTGTGGGAAGCACAAGGGGTCACAGATGATAACATTAAGAAGGCTACATTGGTGAGCACGTTGCAGGATCACATGTTGACTTGGTATATCAAGCACTTTAACGATCACCCAAATATAGGAATAGCAGAGATCCATAATGCATTGAACAAAGAATTTAGCTGTTCGAAATCTGAGATGCACTCAATCGTTGGATTCAAAGAGATCGCAATGCTCTCGAGTGACACCCCCTAGGATCTGGATCAGCGGTTCAAGAGTACGATCCGCGAGGCTAATATGACGCTCACGGACGTGCAACACTGCGCATGGTTTGTGGCCTCTCTGACACTGCACCTGAGGATGGTGTTGTCACAGCAAAAGTGTTCAACCCAGGTTGAAGCATTGGAAATGGTGATGAGGTTGCATGAGACCCCAATATAAGATCCTGGGTTGGGAGTTCAACAAATCCACGCACAACTATAGAATCTATGTTTGGAGATGCAGAGTTTGAAGTAGGATAGGACACTACGGCTAGAGACGCATGAAGAAGTATGGTGTATAAAATATAAAGGGCAGGGTCACGATAAGGATCGCTATCCAGTATTCGCGAACTACTTGGCAAGAGGGGGGCCAATGCCATTGAGACTAGAAGCACAGGCAGGTCCAAGTGCGACACTAGCATTATGGTGTGCGATATGTCAGATAGGAGGGAAACACACGACAAATAACTGCCACTTGCTGCAGAAGTATACGCAGACTCCCCAGCAGTTGTTTTGTAACTTCTATAGGTTGGTCAGTCACGATGAGCGCACCTGTCGCAGCTATGAACTCATGATGGAACAGACCCCAGCCTATAGGATAAATGTGAAGCTTTGGCCCAGCTGCAAGGTCGAGGACGAGAAGGAATGGGACCAAGAAGGGAATGTGGATAGTTGATTTGTTACAATTGCAGATGACCAGGGCACTACGCCCATGACTGTACTAACCCGACAAGGATGTCTTGTTCATATTGTGATTAGTTTGATCATGAAATGATTGATTGTCCTACGTTGATCATGTAGATGCGTGAAAAAGGGATACTCCAACCTTCTCTAACTCAGAATATCTAAATGATGAGATCTGAACCATGCGAAGAAGAACCCAATGTGAATATGATGCTCAGGAGTGGTCTGACCACAGGGGAGGACAAGGGGAAGCAGCCTGAGGAGGATACATGGGTTTGCAAGGCTCCTACAAAGGAACTTGAGTTTGACTTGCAACGCATAAAGGAGACATTTATGGAAGCTAAGAAGAGCTTCACAGAAGCCTCCACTTTAGGTAGTAAGGACCATCCACAGCTGGAAATGGATCCGTCTGTGCTTACTACCTTTCTGGAGACCTATATGAAGCTGTTGCATGACAATAAGGCAGCTAAAGGACTACAAGAGTTGATCACTGGTGCACGGGATCGAGAGATCCGCGCATAGTCTAGAAGTTGGGAAAGCATAAATTGCACACTGTGAGGGAGATGAGATTGACAGCAAAGATTGGTGAATACAAAATGAATCAGGTTATCTGAGACTTGGGATCGGATGCAAATGTGTTCCCTAGGCAAACCTGGGAATGCATGGGCAGGCCCACGTTGCAGTGGTCCCCTATTCAATTACGAATGGTGAACCAATAGAAGATTGTGCCCATGGGAAGGTTGTAGGGAGTCACAGTTGATGTCGAAGGCGCTAGCACACAAATGGAATTTGAAGTGATAGAGATTGTGGATGATAGTAATCCCTATCCTGCTTTGCTAGGAATAGACTAGGCAATCGTTATGAATTGAGTCATAAACTTGAAGAAGAGGAAGATGATATTCGAGAAAAAGTCACTACAAGTGGTAGTCCTGTTAGACCAGCCGAAGGAACATGCTACACTGAACCAGTGCACAACGATGAAAGCGACGATGAACTAGATTGTATTTACAAGATAACTGCGTGAAATCAGGATTGGGTAAACTTGACTGCAGATGGGAGGATCTCGTGGGAGCGCACCATCTCCTATACCTCAGACTCAGATGAAGAATATGAGTGTTGGCACAATCAATTAAGTGCAGTAACAATATTGAATTGCAACACGATGATCAGATCCTTACGTTGTGTAGCCACACAGGCCTGCGATCTACCGACATATGATGGATTGACATAGATGGATGAATTCTTGAGCAAGTTTAAAAGCGAAGTACCAGAAAAATAGTAGTTCGATGCGTTGAAGTGGTCACTGCGTGCAACACTTGCATGCTGGTGGGGGACACATCAAGGAACATTTGAAAATTGGCGCGGATGTAGGAGGATGATGCGCATACGGTTTGGGAAACCACAACTATGGTTAGAAGATAAATACGACAACCGAGATGATCCACGTGCGCACCTCATAAAATGGACTAAGGCCTATGGGGAAGAACCACAACCTAAATGGGTACACTTGTTTTACCACACCTTGGATGTTATACCCATGAACTGGTATAATTAGACAGAACTCCGACATTGTACAAGTGAATGGGATATCTTGCGTGAGGGATTTTTGTTAACATTCACATTTGAAGACCGGTGGTCAGATACTATTGATGATGCACTGCAAGCAGTAGAATCTGCCATTTTCAAAATACCACAGGAGCCTTTATAAGTTCTTCAACCAGCATGTCCAACCCAACTCAGCAGCACCCTAGAATTTTATAATCTGCAAGCAGAGGAGGATGATGATGACCCCCGAAATATTAATATTCCTGAAACTGAAGGATGTCGTGAGGTTAGAGGACCATCAATTAAGGATCCCGACATCACTGTGCCACTAAAGGTAAAGTAAGTAAACATTGGCATAGACGTGGAGCCGAAGTATGCGACACTTGGAGACTATTGGGACGATGCTACAATAGATAAGGTCACCAAGTTACTCCTTGAGTATCAGGACTTGTTCCCAACCAAAATCACAGACTTAAAGGGGATCATTGGCAACTTAGGGATGATGAGGATCAACCTGAAATTGGTCGCGAAACCGATTAAGCAGCGACCTTACCGGTTGAATCCAAAGTATAAAGAAAAGGTTCGTGAAGAATTGGACAAAATGATCATAGCTGGAATTATTCAACCAGTGGAAGAATCTGACCGGGTGAGTCCTATGGTAGTGTAGGAGAAAAAACAAAAGGGCGAAATTAGAAAATGTGTGGTTCTCAGGAAGCTTAACGACACATGTGTTCACGATCCCTTCCCGACACCATTCATAGATGAAGTATTGGAGAATGTGGGTGGTCAGGAAGCATTTTCATTCACGGATGGCCTCTCTAGATACCACCAGATCAAGATTGCATTGAAATATCTGAGCAAGACAACCTTTGCAACAGAATGGGGCTGCTTTTAGTACACCATGATGCCCTTTGGATTGAAGAATGTGCCAACAATATTTTCACGAATACTGGTGGTCACGTTCAAGGAATACATCCACAAGTTCTTGGAGGTCTATCTAGACGATTGGACTATTTTCAGGTTAGTTAAAAACCACATAGTGAGCTTACGGTTGATGCTGGATACTTGCCACCGACACCAGATTGCATTGAACCTAAAAAAGTGCACCTTCCTCATTCTGTTTGGAAACTTGCTAGGCCATGTGGTCTGTAAAAAAGGCCTGATGGTGGACCCTGGGACATATGGGTTATTATAGGAAGTTTATTAAGAGCTATGCCCAAATAACAACACCCATGGAAAAACTATTGAAAAAGGACTCTACATATTGCTGGAATGATGATTGTATGAAAATTTTGGATGTTCTCAAGGAGAAACTGGTGTCCTCTCCAATCCTGGTCTTCCCAAAATGGGATGTGGAATTTCATGTACATGTGGATGCGTCATGTATCGTGTTGGGAGTTGTACTCACGCAGGAAGGTGCGGAAGGCGTGGATCATCCAATCACGTTCACAAGTTGGTGGTTGTCCAAAGCCAAACAGAACTATCCTACCACTGAGCGCGAAGGGTTGGCGATGGTATACATGCTCCAAAAATACTGACACTATTTACTTGGCAGGCACTTCAAGATGTATACTAATCATTTCGCATTGAAATATCTGGTGAACACACCTGTGTTGGCGGGGCGTATCTGTAGATGGCTGTTACTGTTTCAAGAATATGATTTTGAGGTCATCGTCAAGCTGGGATGCCTAAATGTAGGACCAGATCACTTATCCCATATTGAAAATGGTGAGGAGCCAACAAATTTGGAGGAGGGACTACCTGACACACAACTATTTTCCGTGCGTGTCGTGGATGGTCATTTTGAAGATATAATCCATTTCTTAACCACAGGGATTGCACCGAAGGGATACTCAGTCCAACAGAAGAAAGAATTGGTAGTGTGCACGGCCGACTTTTCTGTCATCGTGGGGCACCTATACAAAATGGGAAATGATGAGATATTGAGACGATATGTACCTAAATTTGAACGAGGACAGATCCTCATGGAAGCACATGGGGGGGTGGCAGGAGGACACTACGCGAGATGTGTGACAACCCAAAAGATTCTTTGCGCGGGGCTATGGTGGCCAACTCTGCTCCAAGATTCGGAGGCACACTGTTGGGCCTGTGACATATGCTAAAGGACTGGAAAACCGTTGCGCAGAGATGAGATGCCACTCAATCCGCAGATGACACTGCAACCATTTGAAAAATGGGCAATCGACTTTGTGGGGCCGATCAAACCTTAGGGAAAGACAGGTGCGTGCTACATCATCACCACGACAGAATACCTGACTTGATGGGTGGAAGCACAGCTGGTTAAGGAGTTCACGGCCGCTACGGCTACAAAATTTTTGTTTGATAACGTGTTGACACGGTTTTGTTGCCTGAAAATCTTAATGAATGACCTGGAACCCACTTCCTAAATGAAACCATTTGTGCACTCACCAAGGAGTTCTAGGTGTATCATCAGTGAAATACTCCATACCACCTGCAAGCTAATGGGACGGTATAAGCATTCAGTAAGATATTGGAGAATGCGCTGACCAAGGTATGTAATGCGTAGTGAATTGATTTGGACCTACACATACCTACAATTTTATCGGCATATATAACCACATGCAAAAAATTGACGGGTCAGACACCCTTCCGGTTAGTCTAAGGCATGGAAGCAGTCATGCCAGTGGAATACATTGTACCTAGCTTGCGAATAGTAGCACTTACAGATATGTCAGACCACAGCGCCTTGGAATAATGGCTCGTGAAACTGGAAGAACTCGAGGAAGAATGATTTTTGATTGGATTCCACTAGTAGGTATAGAAACAATGCGAAAAATCCTAGCACAATCGCCATAGCAAGTTGCGCACATTCAAGGTAAACGATTTAGTGTTTTTGTATGACAGAAATTTCAAAAAAATTCTGGGTAAATTTCAAATGCATTGGTTGGGGCCCCATGTAGTGAAAGAGGTCACAGACGGCGTTGTGGTCCAAGTAGTCAAACTTAATGGTGAACCCCTCCCAGGAAAGGTAAATGGTAATTGTCAGAAGCCCTACACAGGTGGGCCGGCTGTCTTACTAACCAACCAAAGCATAGTCTTTGCAACTCGAGTGGCTGGACAGAGGTGTGGGACTATAAACACAGGTCCTAGAAGCCGACATTAGAGTAGCAAACCAAGTCAAACGTCAATAATGCAGAAGCAGGAAGGGAGCAGACCTAGCAGATGACAATACCATGCACTATGAATATTCAACCACTCAGGAACAGATGGAAAGGACTTCGTACAAAGATCATCGTACCAGCCAAGTGACTTGGGACGAGTCACGATGATTGTGTTGGGGGCCTGTTGGGCAGCGGAGCCCCCCATAGCAAGTTTTTGGGGATTGAAGCCTGAAGTTTTGGCCAATGTAATGTAAAGGCCCAGCAAAATGCGGCTGTGAAGCGCGGGAGTCTAGGGTTGTTTGTCGTAAAGTAATGTAAATTAATGTAAAGTGTGTCCTCCTACCCATGGTTCGTGGACCATGGGATTGTATAAATAGAGCGAGGCTCTAAGTGAAAGAGTCAGTCTTGATGGATCTAGAGATGTAATAGATAGATGCG
This sequence comes from Pinus tabuliformis, assembly GCA_031772625.1. Lineage (NCBI taxonomy): Eukaryota > Viridiplantae > Streptophyta > Pinopsida > Pinales > Pinaceae > Pinus > Pinus tabuliformis. The sequence goes on from CM062811.1 coordinate 1,266,213,579, forward strand.
AATAGAATAGAAGTAGATCTGAAGGTCTTGCGTCATAGTAGAGGATAAAGGCTCTGCATCTGAGTGTGCAGAGGTCTAGTAGAGTCCACAGCTGAGTGCGTAGAGGTCTAGTAGAGTCCGCAGCTGAGTGCGCAGAGGTCTAGTAGAGTCTGCAATTGAGTGCGCGGATCCTTGCAGCTAAGTGCGCAAGAAGGAGTCGAATCTGTACTGAATCAAGTTTGAAAGACATTATTAATAAAGAGCAGTTGGTTTGATATCTTGAGCATTTGGTTTATAGATCTACAGTTAGATGTTATGTGTTGATAATACCTATTTCTTTATCTGCATGCACTTATATGAATGTTTATGATTGAGAATCTTCTTAACAAGTAACGAATGAACCCCAATTACTAAGGAATTGCGTAATTAATGTTGATCGCACTGCGGCCGAAGCTACGTGACACTCGAAGCTTTTGGATACGCGTAGTAAGTGCTAAGGCTGGATCGAATCTCCCACAACCAGAAATCCATAGGGTGTGGAAACCTGGTTCCATCACCCTCCCATACTACCTCGGGTGAGATTTCAGTCCGTGATCAACTGGCTGTTATTCAAAGCACCGGTAGTACTGGGATTTGCTTGGCTAAACTCACTGCTAAACCTGGGTCAAGCCCCTAGTAGACAACACTCACTCTGGCTCTTGGCTCTTGCTCTTTGAGCTTCTCTCGGCCTCTGCGTGCCTCTGTAGTTTGCTTGACCTCCAAGCGACTCTCAGCAACCTTCCAACGACCTTTTAAGTGACACTTAGTCAATGGTGTTCTTTGTATATTTGTAAAAAATCGGCTACAATCCTACACCATGGAAAAACCATGTGTTTCCATAAAAGAATCAGTTTCCCATTGCAATGAATCTGCGGGCACCGAAAACCCAACCATTCGGCCTTCCTCTTGTAGAAATAGCCAAATAATGCAATGCATAGGAAAAATGTCAAAAACACATGATTGGAGTGTTTGCCAGATTTCAAACATATGAAATCGCATCTATAAACCCATTGGGTCCGTGCCTTTGTCGCAAATCGCAGTCGCAACAGGCATATGGGCAAAAACCCCAATACATAGAAATACATTGAAAATCCGAAAATATGGACTTCAAATAATATGCAATCGCATCTATAACCCCGTCAAGTTGGCCATTCTATCGCAACTCGCGATCGCATGGCGTTATGGCCAAAATCCAAATACACGTAAATACAAAGAAAATCTGAAATTTTAGATTTCAAATATTATGAAATCAGCTCTATAAAATTATCGAGTCCGGCCTTTATCACGTAGCGCAATCGCATGTCGCATCGGCCCCTATATCGGGGATTCGCCGATCGTTGATCACCAATTAAATATGGACTACCCATTCTTTTTCCAATCCGATGGCTAATATCGAACATCGCATATCACTATCACTATGGCCATTTGTATTAGGGATCACTGATCACCGATTGTTGATCTCTCATATTAGATCTTGACTGTTGATCAGACTTCTAGATCCAACGGTTGAGAATCCATCACAATATCGCAATCGGCATATTGCAGTTATAACAGCCCCGGGGTTCTGATATCGCATGCAGCCTTCCTCCATGTGATATGTTGGAGATCGCTAATCAGGGGTCCTTAAGGCCTTTGCTTAAGTCCACCCTTGGAACCCTTCCGATGTGATATTTCCTTAGAAAGCCTTTATTTCTCCTAAGCCCCATTTATATAAGAAATTGCCTCCTTTTCAAAGGAAAATGGGTAATCTTCTTTTTACAATAACTTCTTCATCTGAAGTCCATTTTAGCCCATTCAAATTGTGTTAGATTCAGATTGAAGAGGTCTCTGCAATGAGACTATTTCCAGGAGCATCCTTTGACTTTAATTTTCCTCTGTGAGGAACATTCATAGACTTAGAAGTCTATTCTAGATCCATTTTGGGTCACACCTTCCCACTAAAAAGAACTTTGGTCTCTAAAAGATTGATATAACGATCCAAACAATAAATGAGAGTAAAAACACCCTCTTCTTTTAGCCTCCATACACTTGCCTTGCACAGTTCCTATGAACCAAAGCCTTTGACCACCACTTCCTTTTTGGATGTGTTGGTCCCCCTGGGAAGAACTGTTTCCGTCCTTGACTTCATGTGGAACTCCTGTTGAAAAGGTCATAGAAAGTTGTTTGAACTTCTCTGCCTTGATCATTGATCCAATGTGGCTCAAACCAATGTGAATTTACATCTGCTTCACAATATTTTCATTTGTACCTGTTTGACACACTGTTAACAAAAACAGGATTATAGACAACAACTGGATGACCTAAACTCTTGCTTCAACAAAAGAAGCAGATTTCACATCTTGTGAACACCTCCATGTCTTTACATATGCATACAAATGATTGATTAGATAACAAGCCAAAAAAAAATGCCTTTAAAACAATTGACCCTTCAAGTCAAGCATGTAGAAAAATAATGCCAAAGTTCTTTTTCAAAGATGAAACACTTCATCATTATCTCCATCTTGGAGACCAAATCAACTTTTCCGAAGTAAATATAACATCACATGCATGCCAAAGCAATCAACCTTGCAAGTTAATGACGCATACATGTTCAAATACAAGGAAATCATCAACATCCCTATGTTCATGCATATCATGCTTATGCATGCATTTCATCCTTCAAATTTCGCTTAAGCACACTGTAATTTCGAAGCTCAAATGAAATATAATGTTGCAGCAATAAAGTGAGTCTCCTACTCAACTTTTCCATTCACCTTCCTGGTAAAATCCTGCAACTTGCATTCCATTAACAAATAAATGCAAATAGGTTCAAAAACACATGCAACCTTAATTGGATAAGAACTCTAACCATTTCTTACCAATATGTTTCAAAGGTAGGACCTTTGTCTACACATCAGCATCAACATGTGAATCATCCTAAAACACATTAGTCATGGAAACTTCCTTTCCATCTCTGCCATTTTCTCTTTCCACCTTCTTGAACTTTTGTGGAAGCATTGTTGGATTTAGAGACCAACACTTTGTAGCAATATGTCCTTGCTTATGGAAGTAAGTGAAACACATGAGCATCTTCTTGATAGCATGATTTGCCTTGTCCAATGGACCTTTGGCTTCATGCTTCTTTTCCATCAAAATTTTCCTGCATGTGGCTATCCTCTTCCAACATCTAGAAACATTATGGTTATCTAAACCACAAAAGGAACAAGTAATTCTTTTCCAATGCTTATATGGAAATTTACCAGGCTCAACACAATCAAAAGGAATGTGTTTAGAACCAGATTTATACCTTTCTTTTTCACCTTTATTTCCTTCATGAGGAGGTGAATTGAATGAAGAAGTGGCTCCCTTTGGAACAACATCAATCTCTTCAAGTCTATCAGAGTTTCCACAACTCTCTGGTTCAAGTGTATGATTCTGAACACCTACATCCTGCAAATGATGTTTCAAGCCATTGCATTCTCCACAAATACTACTTTGTGATTTGCGATAAAGGCACGGACCCGATGGGTTTATAAATGCAATTTCATATGTTTGAAATATGGCAAACACTCCAGTCATGTGTTTTCAACAGTTTTCCTATGTATTGCATTAGTTGGCCATTTTTGTAGCAGGAAGGTCGAAGGTTGGGTTTCTGGTTCCCGCCAATTCATTACAATGGGAAACTGATTATTTTATGGAAACACATGGGGAACTTATGCTTACCAAGTACTTCAGTTTGGATTATGCAATTTTTTGGCAACATTCCAAAGAGCAGTCCTTAGAATTTTCTCTGATCTTATTCATGGTTGTGTGGAAGTGTATAAGGATGATTTCACAGTTTATGGAGATTATTTTAACGAAGCACTTGAAAATTTAGAATTTTTTTTAATAATATGTAAAGAAACAAATATTCCGTTAAGTCATGAGAAATGTTTTATGATGTTTGATGAAAGAATTATTTTAGGTCACCATATTTCAGGAGATGGAATTAAGGTAGACTCATCTAAAGTTGAGGTCATTTCTAAATTATCAATGCCAAACTGTCAACGAGATGTTAGGATTTTTCTTGGTTTTACTGGATATTATAGAAGATTTATAGAAAACTTCACAAAAATTGCATCTCCACTCTTTAAACTACTTAGAAAAGATTGTGAATTCAGTTGGAATTCTGATTGTCAAACTGCCTTTGAAACTTTGAGAAGGAAAATTTCTGAAGCACCTATCTTAAAAGGATCTAACTGGAAATTGCCTTTCCATATATCAATTGATGCTTCAGATACAACCTTAGGAGTTGTGTTAGGGCAAAAGGACCTCACTCCTTATGCAATCTATTACAGTAGTAAAAATTTAACTCCAACCGAGCTAAATTATACTGTAACTGAGAAGGAGTTTTTAACTGTAGTTCATGCCATTAACAAATTCGAACATTATATAACTGGCTATGGAACTTTCATTCACACAGACCACTCTCCCATTAGATACTTGATGAATAAACCGATCATTGATGGAAGAATAACTAGATGGATCTTATTGTTACAAGAACTCAACATCACCATTATAGATAGACCCAAAAAACAAAATACAATTGTTGACATTTTATTTAGAATTCAGAATGATAATAATGCTCAACCTGTGGAGGATAAATTTCCTGATGAATATATTTTTTTGGCATCTACTAAATCACCTTGGTATGTAGATATTGCTAACTATTTAGCTACAAGGAAGATACCATTTCATTTGTCTCCTAGAGAAAAGAGGAGGATAGTTCACAATAGCACATCTTATTCATGGATAAACGACGAATTATACAAAACAGGACTAGATTTCATGATCAGAAGATGTGTTTGAGAAGATGAAATATTGGAAATACTTAAAGCATGCCATGATGAACCATGCGGAGGACATTTTTCTAACAAAAGAACTGCTTATAAGGTCCTACTTTTAGGATATTATTGGCCTTCCATTTTCAAGGATACCAAGTAATATGTTAAAAGATGTGACAATTCTCAGAGAATGGGAAAACCTACTCTTTCAAATGGAATTCCATTACAGCCGCAGGTACTCATTGAACCAGTTGAGAAATGGGCACTAGATTTTGTTGGTTCAATCAATCCACCTTCAAAGCAAAAAAGATATATCCTAGTATGTACTGATTATGTCACTAAATGGGTAGAAGCTAAAGAATTCCTTTTCTACTGAAAATGTTGTAGTTTCATTTCTCTTTAAGGATATTTTCACTCATTTTGGTGTTCCAAGAGAAATTGTAACAGATCAAGGAACACAATTTACATCTAGATTAGTGTAGAAACTTGTGGAGCAGTACAGAATCAAGTATCAGAAGTCCACTCCATACCATCCACAAGCTAATTGACAAGTTGAATCTACAAAAAAGGTGATTGAAGTAATTCTTACCAAGACTGTACACTTACATAGGAAGGATTGGGAAGAAAGCCTTACAGAAGCTTTTTGGGCTTATAGAACTACATGGAGAAGTACTACAGGACATACTCCCTATGAACTTGTTTATGGGAAGAAGGTCTTACCTCTAATAGAGTTCCGGATCCAGACCTATAAAACAATAGTCTAATTGGATCTTGACTTATCAGAAGCACAAACGCAAAGGATGGGACAACTCAATGAGATTGATGAAATAAGACAAGAATCCCTCCAGAAGACCAGCCTAGTTCAGCAATAGAGATCCAATTGGCATGATAAGTACATTAAAGAAAGGAAATTTCATCTAGGAGATTCGGCATTACTCTTTGACTCAAAGTTCAAAAATTTCCAAGGAAAATTCCAAGCTCACTAGCTTGGACATTATGAAGTTGAAAATGTCTTTGACAATGGTGCAGTTAGAATCAAGACTATTGATGAAGAGAAAATTCCTCTTTTAGTGAATGGACATCGACTTAGACTTTATCAGAAGCCATTGAAAAAAGAAGAATTTGTCAAAATTTTCCAAGACAATTCAGAATTGAAGATGGTTGAGAAGAATTCTTCTTCTTTTCCACCTTAGAAATTTTATTTTTCTCTATATAAAAGGAAAAAAATAAAATAATAATGTATAAACATGAAAACCAACATGTTTTTGGCATGCTTATACAAAAAATTTAAAGTGAAAACCAACTCTTGTTGGCACCTTAAATTTTCTCTATTTACCATTTCTTCATAATTAAAAATGTATTCCTTTTTCCTAAGTATCCCTTTCTTTTAAAAGAAAAAAAATCTCTCAGCTACAGAATTAGTGACTTTTTGCAGCTCGAACAAGTTTCTATAGCTCTAATAAGATTTTTGTAGCCAATTTGATAGGAACACTTGGTGGCTCAAATTGAAAAATAAATGACTCCTTTTAAGTGCAAAGTACCTACAGAAGATATCAAAGGACAAATAAAGGTTAGAAAATCAGTTGAAGGTATGTGATACTTTAATTTTACAATAAGGATTAATATATTGCATATATGAATTATGTGGACATAGCATTACCGAAATAAAATGAAATCATTGCAAATCATGGGTGATAGCCACTTGTAAAATCCATTATAGTACACAATTTTAATTCTTGTCTCGTCTTCATTTCAAATCCATCGATTTAATCACCAAATCATTGAATTGAATGCATTGCAATGGCTAACTCATTTCCGCAAGCCTTCATTATAATTCACTCATTCTCTCATTTCTCCAAATTCATATAGCCTCTCTATCTCTCTCCATCATTGAATGAAACCCTACAACCACCATTTTCCCCAGTCAAACAAACAGTTCTTGAGACAAAGCATCTTTCACCATGGGCGTTATTGTCCGAATAGAACCAACAGGAAAGAAGTTCTTGGAAGGATACCCTCAGACCAAAGAACTGTTGCAGAAAGTACAGTGGTTAAAATTCATAGAAAAATTTGATGGTTTCCACAGGGAGGTAACAAAGACTTTTTCACATTCTTTTGATGGAACGAAGGTTGAAATAGGTGATGTCAAGTTCACCATAACAAAGTCCTTGATTGCAGAAGCTACAAAATTGCCTAGAAGTGGAGAAAAGTGGTTCAAAAATAGAGGAACCAAAGGGGAGTATTGGAAAATATTCTTGAAAAATCCAAACATGGACACTACCATATTCAGAGAAGGTATTCCTAGTTCAGCCCTTAAGATTTTATGAAGAAATTTTCTTCTTGTACTTCAAAAATTTATTACTTGTGAAGGTCGATTTGGATGCATTTTTTTATACCACATTAGGATAATGATGAATTTCCTTGAAGAACATCAAATGAATCTTCCATACTTCCTCTTGCATAGCCTTAAGAAAATTTCAATGAATGTTCAAAAGAAAATTCAGTCTATAGACAATACAATGTACCATCATGGATTGATAAAAATCTTGATTGAGTTTCACCTTCAGAGTATAGGTGAAAATTGGGAAAACTTTCTAGTAAGAAATCATTTTGAAGAGAAAATTCCTAAACAATCAAGTGGTAGTAGAACCCTCAGAGGAAGGAAGAGAAAAATGGAAACAATAAAAGAATAGGAACCCCAGTCCCAACAAGAATTATCAGAGGATGAACTACCCATTGTAGATATTTTGCAGAAAATGAAAAAAGGGAATCTTAGAAGAAAGAAAGTCAGCAAGAAAACATAAATTTTATCCCAAACCAAGATCCTTCCTCAGAAAGAAAATCCAAAAGCTAAAGAGAAGAAAACTCAGGGATTGCCAACTATAGGTTTAAGAAGAAGTACCAGATTGAACACAGTACAAAAATCAATTTCAGGAGTTGCAGAATATATCGATCTTGAGTCGAAAGAGAAAACTGAATATCTCAAGGACTCTCCAAGAGTCACTAAGACTGTCACGAAGGGTGTCACCACCCCCCTTTAGTTCACCTCCAAGAAGTCTGGTACATAGTCCAGGTGTTGATCCTATTCAGCAAGAAATTTAAGTTTACATAGAATCATTAGAGAGAAAGGATGCAACAACCAAAGGGTCAATCCAAAGTCCAAGAGAAGGAAGTAATCAATTTACTCAGCCACAAGAACCTTCAACATATAATGTTTTAAAGAAAGATATATTTGAGTTGTAGACATTAAACAGACCTCAAAAATGAAAATAAAAAACTAAAGGCACAAAATGAAATTGAAATTTCCAAGAGTGACAAACTTATTCTTCACTTAAGTCTATGGTACAAAAGGAACAAGAAGTTAAAGAAAGAAAATAGGGCAATGCAAAGAGAAATCATCAACCTAAAGTATAAGATTCTCATGAAGAAACCAAGAATGGAAGTGGTTGCCAAAAAGAAGAAGAAAGTGAATCCTGAATGTGATAGCAAGAATGTACAGGAGAATGACAATGTTAGGTTGTATGAGGACATACAAAACCTCTAGTGTGGGGTAATGCAGATTCCAACAATTGCTTTACCTTGACACCCCTTTTTTCCCATATTTCCTCCTTTTTCCTATTTCTATCATCCAAATAAATGAAATAAATATAAGTTTTTGTTAAGGTAAGCGCCTATATGTCCTCTTTTGCATATTTTGTCTATATACCTTATTGTTTTATTAAAGTTTGCATTCAGCTATGGAATTGATATGATCCTGTGGCTAATCCACAACTCTACAGTTACTTCCGTTATTGACAGGTTTCGAGTGCACCAGCTTATCAAAAAAATATATGGGTAGATGAAGAATGATCCGCTCATGGGTTTCTTCCTATTTACTCGAACCAATCCATTAAGAAAATTGCACTGCAATGTGGTCAACCATGAAAGTCAACTGCAAGATAATGTGCCGGAATAGAGTTCAAGTTTCACGAAATATTATCGATTTACTTTTTCAAATAGAAAATTGATGATTAACCAATATGATTTGGTTTGATAAGGATTGTAATAAAGATAATTAGGTTTGAATTTCTCATGTTTTTAATTGAGAAAATGTTATAAGAACAACGATCGCTCTGTGTTTTGGTGTGCACTGATGTATGTAATTTTGAAAGCATCCTGTTAAAACTATTTTCTGATTAATAAATCTTGGTTCATACATTTCTTGTTGCATTTATTAAATTTGCTGACTACCTCATGGAGGGCCCCTGCATGAAGATCAGGTCTTTGACTCACTGCAAATAGATTTTCTTTGGTTTCTTAGAATTACATTATGGATTCTCTGTTTTATGTTTTAGGATGCAGTAAAATAGAGTTTGCAATTAAATTGACATCTGCATCAGTAATATCATTTCATTTATACGTAGCATAACTTGACCATTTCATTTGCTTTCTACCTAGTATAATTCAATCATTTCATTTCACAGTTTGGTTATTTCATAGCTTATCAATCTCGTTCTTGTTTTTACTTTTGCATTGAGAGAAGCTGCAATAGTTAAGCGTGACAATCTTTTCTTAGCAAATGAATTCATGCATCATTCATTTTCCAGTTTGATAAAGTAGATTTACTTTACATGATTCCATGCTTTCGTAGTTAGTCTAGTTTGGTTGCAGCATAAAAATCCAAACATAATAAAAAATAGTCTAATAGAGTAGAGTTAGGATCATAATTAAACCATCCCACAAAGTTTGATTCAATTAAGAATAATTTTAGAGTAACCAACTAACAGATATCAAGGATAATACTCTAATATAGATAGTAACATCATTTCCATACTGATTCTAGATTTAGACATTAACCGTAACATAAACACCTTAATGACATAAGTAGATTCTAGCACATACAGTGCACTTGTACTTCATTAGTTTACCTGCCCTGATCAATAATTTATGCTTACAATTTAAGAACATAAAATTGACTAAACAAGATGTCCTAGGCATTGGTCTACAATCAACCCATAGGCTCTCTCTAGGGAGCTTTCTTGTCTCATGATGCACTTGTGCTGCATGGTGCAAGATTTAGTGCCAACATGCCTAATGGGGTAAATCAGGGTGACACATGTCACCACTCAAGAGGCACCACGTGGAGAGAAATGACAAAAGCATGACATCATCTTGGAGGTCAGCATATTAGAGGTTGAGGACCTTGTAACTCCTATGCAAATGGAACTTGAAAAGGTTACGATAAAAGGGGCTCTAATATTATCTGGCTCATAGTCATGTGGAAACCAAAGGAACTAAGGGATAAGTAGAGGGAGATAAAATGCAATTGGGCTTTGGAAGTTTTGTAAGGACTCTTCAATAAAAATTATGATATGTAGGGGCTTCGATATAATGCTACAATGGTATGCTAAGCTGACGTTCACAAGCTCGGTCTTATGAGAAAGAAAATGTTCAGGGGGCTAAGCGCCAAGGGGATAAAGGTATTCAAAGTGTGCGATATGTTCCTTTTATATGACTTATGATAAGTTGTGGCTCTGATGTAATAGTATAATGAATTAAAAGGATTAATAGGTTGACAACTACAGATTAAATGCAAATCAACAAAGTTGGGTTATGGATTCAGTGGGATCTACAGAAAGCATAGAGACAAGGTAATGGGGATAATGGTCCATGGAGAAGAACTAATGAGATGAAGAAAGCCATCTCCTACTTCCCGTGCACGTCTTGTATATTTAAATAAGGAATAGAGTGGCCATTCCTAAGTACTTTCAAGCTTTGTGGAGTAATGAATAAGCATTATAAGTCACAGTAGAGTGTGTAAGATGCTTGAGATTAAATTCTCAGTATGGAGGATTACATAGGGAGTTAATTAAGAACTCGGTAGTCCATTATTATGTTTAATTCCATGACAAAGTTCAACGATTAGACACAACAACAACATGAGGAGCCATATCGAGGCACACTCGGGCAATATGGAAATAGGTAGCAAAGACAACATTGTGTAGTGTGCATTAGAGGATCAAAACCATCGATTTCCATCGAGAAATGTTAATTTATGGTATATTCTATGCTTAGAGTAGTTTACTTCTCTTTCTTATTATTACTCACAGATTAGTAATCACATGTGCATAAGTAAAGTGTAATAGAACATTAAACGATCAATAGAAAACAAACCAAGACAAGGGACAGAAGATGTGGCGGTTGGCTAGGGACAAACCCCAATATGGGGAAACCATTTGATCAAATCTTCTTTTATCTTGAATAATTTAGTAGAGAGAAATAGTACAAAAATCTAATTTATATCAGCAGCATCAAACCCGAGATCAAATCAGTAGCATCAACATTAGCGACATTAGCATCAAAACTAGGGCAGTCAATATCTTGCAAACCAACCGTCGGATCGGCTTGATTCCTTCACCAAAAAATGTTGCCTTCAGAGGAAATCCTGATTCACCTACAATGCAGTCTTGAGGAGGGAGTCTGATGGTCAACGCTGGTCAAACTTCTGATCTACAATTGTAGCCCCAAATACTACACCTTCCTTCCACACGTGTGAGAGAAGAGTCTCTTTCTGTGCAGTAGGAGAAGAGCCTCTTTTCTGTGCAGGAGAGAGAGAGAGAGATCTGATGAGTTGAGTGAATCCAAATGAGGAAAATTCCTCCTATATTTACACACAACTATAAATGATTGAATAGATGCGACTATTGGACTTCTGAGCCTACATGAGTTGTTGGTAGGCTTGATAATTATTCCATAATCAAAATTAATTCATATCTCCATAAATAATTATCAGAATCGGATGATCTTTAGATCAATCCTACACCTCTCGATGAGAGGAATCTAATAAAAATATTATCAATCATGAATAAGATTACCCACATGGATTTTGGCCCTAGTTACCAATTTTAGCATTCCCTCTCAACTAGGGAGAACTCCATCTGCAATTTATTTGTCGATCGCTGCTATTCATCCATCAAATGCACTGCCCTATACAGCTTGACCCCAGCCCTGCTCTGCTCTATCTTTTTCTACCCTGTACTAATCTGCACTATTCTTCTCTGTTCTATTCTGCCCTGTACTGAGTTGCACTACTCTGCTCTGCATTGTTCTGTGCTCTACTTTTGTCTAAATTATGAAGAAGAAGAAATGATCGAGGATGTATCATACTGACTCAAAGTCAGTCTCAGAGTATGTACCGTTGGTCCTAGACTAGTCTCAACCAACCTGAAGTCAGTGTGATAGTGAGTATAACTCCTACCACTGGTCCCAGACCAGTAGCATCCTCCACTGACTCAAAGTCAGTCTCAGAGTGCGTACCACTAGTCCCAGACCAGTGTCAACCAACCTGAAGTCAGCGTCATAGTAGGTACCACTCTTACCACTGGTCCCAAACCAGTATCATTGATCCCAAATCAATCAAGGTCATCCTAGCATAGGGAGTATGGTAGATACAATGATGCATCCATCGGTAATAATATGGTCCCTATCTTCATTTCCCTACTCATTGATCAGATGAGAGGTACTTCCCACGAGTCCCTGACTACATGGGTAGGATGCCTCGACAGGAGAACTTAATAAATCCAATCCTCACAAGAGAACTAATCATCTTGCTACAATTGTGATGGAGAACACATCAACCAGACCTCACAAGAGAACTAATAATCCTGCTACATTTTTTCATGGAGAACACATCATCCAGACCTCACAGGAGAACTAATCATCCTGCTACATAGTCACCACGGAGTGATACAGGGAATTTTTTTATTTTTTTACCCTGTGGTCATATGTCGCTCCAAGAAGTACCCCACACCTCCTCCTGGAGCTACAAGAGCTCCATACATCATACAGGACCCTCATCAGAGGGTTTCTAAACAACACCAAGTCGTTCTCGGAAAGTAAAAATTTTTACCTTTCTTAGGGGCTTTGTTAAAATGTCGCCGACCTGTTCATCTATACCGATATTGGAGCCTTATAGCTCCCTGCTACACCATATCTCGAATATAGTGGTACTTGATATCGATATGCTTGGAGCGATCATGAAATACGGGATTCTCTGACAAACGAATCCTACTCTAGTTGTCACATAGGATCACGATGGTATCCAGTGTAAATATCTCATCATAGTCTATACCTTCCTTCTGGGAGAAGCCACGAGTGACAAAACGAGCCTTATATTTTTTCGTGCTTCCATCTACTGCATGCTTTATCTAGTAAAGCCATTTATAAGTGACAAATTTTTTGTCCTGGGGTCTGGGAACTACTTTCCAGAAATCATTCTTCATAATAGGCTCATATTATTCGGTCATAGCATCCTTCCATACTTGATGTTTGACAGCATCTAAGAATGATGAAGGTTCATTTTATATGATCGTGCTCATGATGGTCAGGTAACCTTGATATCTGTTGGGTTTCTTACTTTCACAGAAGGATCCTCGGGGTGCAGTGTGTCCTTCAACATCATCGAGTAGCCCCCTAAGCCAAGAGGGCCTCTTCCTAGAAGAGGAGGGCTCAAGTGGATCAATAGGATCCATGGGTTCTTCCACATCAGGCATTATTTCATCATCCTTCTCTTTCGGTTCCCTGGTGTCAGCTTCTTGAGAGTTCCTCAAAGTCAGAAGATTGTCCACTATGTTGAGGGCCATATCTTTGTCAAAGGTGACATCATGACTACTCACGACTTCCCTTTGACTGGCAACATAGATTCTATAGCCCTTAGTATTTTCACCATAGCCCACGAAGATTCCTTTCTTTCTAGATGCACCCAATTTATTCCTTTTCTCTTTCAGCACATGAAAATATACAGGGCTTCCAAAAATTCTAAAATGAGATACGTCAAGTTTCTTACCGGTGAACATTTCTTCAAGAGTCTTGGAACCCAATGCTTGATAAGGGCATCAGTTTTATACATATATAGTGGTGTTTGAAGCTTCGGTCCATAGAAACTTCAGAAGTCTTTGATCATGGAGCATGGCACAAATAGCTTCCACAATCATACGTTTCTTCCTTTCTACCACACCATTCTGTTCAGGAGTATATGGTGTAGTAGTCTCCCTCTTGATGCCAACCTCTTTACAAAATTCATGAAACTCGTTAGACTCATATTTAGTCCCATTATCAGTCCTTAAGATCTTGATCTTCTTTTCGGTTTGATTCTTGATCAAGGCTTTGAAGTGTTGAAACCAAGAGAACACTTCATCCTTCCTTTTTAAGAAGCATATCCAAGTCTTTCTAGAATAGTCATCTGTAAAAGTAAGGTAATATAAATATCCTCCCAAGGAGTTCACAAGCGTCATACTAGATATGTCTGAGTGAACCAGTTGTAATATATTGGAGGTCTTGCTTTGGCTTGAGGGGAATGGTCCCCTTTTGAGCTTTCCTTTGGCACATCCCAGACATACACGTTCTTTCTCTACTCAGAATTTGGGCATCCCTGTTACCAATTTTCTTACATTGGGTAGAGATTTATAATGAAGGTGGGCAAACCTTCGATGCCAAAGTTCAAACTGAAGAGATGTGTCACAAGACATGACATCTAGTGGACTTCCACCGACCTTATATAATGAATCAACTTGAAACCCAAGAGTGAAGGCATCGTTAACATTCTTTTTCCATACACATACCTTGAAATCGTTGAAGGTCACCTTGTAGCCTTTGTCTTCCATTGCTGAGATGGACATTAGGTTCTAGAATTTCTAGCCTTCTTGAATGGTTGGCCTCTTCCTTGGTTACCAACACTCCTTTTACCTTTGCTATTAAATTTTCCATTCCTTTGATTTCCATGAGAGGAATTTTGATCATCATCCTGGTGTGAGTTCTTTCTATCAGGCACTCCTTTGCATAATGACTTGGTTTATCGCAAATGTAACATCATCCTTTTCTTCCACCCTTAGGTCCAACCTTTCTTTTTGATTTAGTCCCAAAATTATTTCTTTTCTTAGCATGAGAAGAAAAGGCGACAGGAGGACCTTTAGGCATGGGCATTTCTTACTCTTCTACCCTTGTTTATTCTTGAATTCATCTAGCCATTAATTCCTCACAACCAGGAATTACATTATTGTTCAGAAGAGTAGTCCTGAACACGTACCATTCGGATGGTAATCCTCCAAGAGTTGTGAGTGTCATTTCCCTATCAGTAATAGTCTCCCCAATATATAGGAGATCATTCCTGATCTCGGTGATTCTTAAGAAATATGCTTGCATACTCTCATCTTTTCCCTTCTTAATTTCCTTCAGCTTATTTCTAAGAAACAGAACTTGATTTGCATCATTTACTTTAAATAAACTCACCAGTCTATCGTAGATTTCCTTGGAGGTGTTCAGATTAGAGATGTAGGCCACCAAACACTTGTCGATAGAGTCTTGGATGATCTTCTTTGATTTGACTTCACCAGTTTTCCATTTGTTCCTGGTAGTAGCGGGTGCATTTGATGGAGGCTCAGCAATATTGCCTCTCACATGTTCCAACACTCCTTGATCTTCTAAGGTTAGATCGATAGACATCTTCCATCTGTGATAGTTAGCTTTCTCACGGAGTTTTTCTTGGGCATGGAAGAGTGTTGAGGACCCCACAGTTCTTTTAGGATAGCCTTGCCAATCTTCTCTTCGGTGATTACTCTTGCTGTTGCTCGGGCTTTGTCTTCACCTCAGCTCCAATACTATGTTAATTTATGGTATGTTCTATGCTTAGAGCAGTTTACTTCTCTTTCTTATTATTATTCACAGATTAGCAATCAAATGTTCATAAGTAAAGTGTAGATAGAACATTAAATGATCAATATAAAACAAGCCAAGACAAGAGACACAAGATGGGGCAGCTGGCCAGGGACAAACCCCAATATGGGGAAACCCTTAGATCAAATCTTCTTTTGTCTTCAATAATTCAGTAGAGAGAAATAGTACAAAAATCTTATTTATATCAGCAGCAGCAAACCCTAGATTAGATCAGTAGCATCAGCATTAGTGGCATCAGCATCAAAACTAGGGCAGTCAATATCTTGCAAACCAACTGTTGGATCAGCGTGATTCCTTCACCAAAAAATGTGGCCTTCATAGGAGATCTTGATTAACCTATAGCGCAGTATTGAGGAGGGAGTCTGATGGTCAATGCTGGTCAAACTTCTGATTTGCAGATGCAACCCCAAATACTGCACCTTCCTTCCACACGTGTGAGAGAAGAATCTCTTCTGCGCAGTAGGAGAAGAACCTCTTTTCTGCGCAGGAGAGAGAGAGAGAGAGATGTGATGAGTTAAGTGAATCCAAATTAGGAAGAGTCCTCCTATATCTATACATAACTTTTGATGATTGAATATATGCGACTATTCGGATTCTGAGCCTACATGAGTTGTTGGTAGGCTTGATAATTATTCCATAATCAAAATAAATTCATATCTCCATAAATACTTATCGGAATCATATGATCTTTAGATCAATCCTACACCTCTCGACAAGAGGAATCTAATAAAAATATTATCAGTCATGAATAAGATGACCCACATGGATTTTGGCCATAGTTGCCAATTTTAACAAGAAAAGTGGGGAAGAGTGTATTGGTGTAGTTTAAAGCAGTGTGAGTAGAGAATG
This sequence comes from Pinus tabuliformis, assembly GCA_031772625.1. Taxonomy (NCBI): domain Eukaryota; kingdom Viridiplantae; phylum Streptophyta; class Pinopsida; order Pinales; family Pinaceae; genus Pinus; species Pinus tabuliformis. Next base: position 1,266,229,958 of record CM062811.1, read on the forward strand.
TGTTGTGAAACGAACAACGAGAGAAGAGCTAAAAGGTGTGTAACAAAGAGCCTGCCTGAGAGAAGGTAGAGGGATGAGGTTACACTGTTTTTGGTAGGGGATAGAGTGTTGTTGTATGAGACTAAGGGAGTCTATGGAACAGTAGAGGATCGAGACCATAAATTGTTTCTGCAACCAACTAGATTGGTATTTTTCATAATTGTATATGCCTCTATTTTTAGTTTGAAAATCATATGAAATAGTAGAACAATGACAAGATCAATATGTAGCCTGCATTTAAGAGCTATTGGTGCCTCTTGGAAAGTCGGTGCTTGCTAACCTAAGGGGGTTAATGCCTCCTGTGAGTGGGCGCTCACAAAAAAAATGATGTAATTAAGTAGGTTCTTAATTTACATCATAAACAACAACAAATTAGTGGTTTTCCCCCTCTGGCTTCCATGTGAAAACAACAGTGTCAATATGTGTGTGTTGCTCATGTGATAGATTATATGAACATATGAATTCCTAAGCTTGTTGCTCACTTTATTTATGAATTAATTCTCTCATAAGTAACAAACAATAGAGTAAAGTACTAAAATCATATTCAACAAAAAGTTTAAGAACCTCACTATTACTGATTCACCCTCCCCCCTCTTATTAATTCCTTATTCCAACAATTGGTATCAGATCCAAGTTCCTTTAGGAACAATCTAACCACTAGTAGGTAGATCTATAAGGAATTATGTCTAGGAAAGAGAGTCAAGAGGCTTACTCAAACATAATACCAGTCTTTGTTGGGACAAACTATTCTTTTTCGAAAGTATGGATAAAAGTGTATCTTATGTCCATGGGAGTAGATGTATGGAATACAGCGCTAGTAGACTACAATGTCCTTGATATTCCTCCCATTGATGTAGATGGTAAAAAATTGTATGGAAATAATGTTAAGGCTAAGAATTCCATTCTCTTTGGTCTTAGTCAATCAAAACTTGTAAATTTTATGCACTGTAAGTCTATTAAGGATTAAGAATGTGTGGTTAAATCTTAATCAAAGTTATGAAGGAGATGAAAAATTCAAGTAGGCAAAAATTCAAACCTTCATAATGAGGTTTGAGAGCTTGATAATGAGTGAAGATGAAAGCATAACATAATACTTCCTCAGAGTTGATGATGCCTAACCGATATGATTATAGGACTTGGTGAAGAGGTCAAGGAAGTGATGACTATTTAGAAAATGTTAAGATCCCTTCCCATGAGATTTAATGCCAAATTCTCAAATATTGAATAAGTGTCTAATTCAAAGGATCTCAAGATGGCCCAACTACTTGGTACTCTCACAACCTCTGACATGAGAGTAGGAAGAGAGAAGCCTGTGTTAATTTTTTCAACTAGAGTGAAATTCCACATTGGAAAGCTCAAATGACTCATATCATGCTTGCATTAAATTCCTCTTCTCGAGAGGACCAAAATCGACCTAAATATCACCCAATTTGGTCAAGCGGAAGTTAAGTTTTGAATTATTTTATTCATACATACATTATGGAATGGGTCAGACCTAAGCACATGGGTAATTGCTTGGGTCAACCTTAACCCTAAGTGAACCCTCAAGAAAGCCTATAAATAGAAGAAACCTCAAGTTCATTTCATCACATGGATCAAGCCATTTTATATTCTTCTCTTTTGTCTTGGTTTGCACAGGTTCGACGGAAGGAGTTCGCATAAGGGTCCAAAATCATAGGCATGAGATTCACTCTGAGGATGGGTTTTCTGGGTCTTGCACACTAACATAGAGTAGGATATTTAGTCCCTATACATTGGCATAGAGGAGAAAAGACAATGTCCAAATAGCCCTAGATGCTAGTAGACAAGATGATGAGAGTGTCCAGGGGTTTAGAGTCAGATTTGGCTGCATTAGTCCACAGAGACTCGCATAGAGTGATCCAGAAAGCATCTAAGTCGTTCCAAACACATGCATAACTACTGTAAGGGAGCATCCAAGGGTTTTTGGTTTGATTTACCCTAGACACATGCATATATTCTTCTTGAGAATGTTTGAGCAGTCACAGACGCCCTCACATAGTGTTCGAGAGAGCGTCCAAGGAGTTTCAGAGGCACACAAAAAGTTTTGATGAGAGCATCTAGGGTTCAGATCTAGGGCTTGACATCTTGGCTTTAGTTGGCTTCAGCGATCTAGTGGATCCGGGTTTCTCTCTATTTCTATATAGATCTATAGATCTACTTTTTTAGTACCCACTTCAAACATATGTATTGGGCTGATTGTACTCTATGCTGAAATTTTTTTATGATGATGTATTAAAGAAGAAGATTTGAAAGGGTTTCCCCCTTATGGGTTTCTTTCCCTGGTCTTGGAGAAATCTGCTATCTCTTATGGTTTTTTTGTTGTCTTCTTTGTCACTACATACATTGTTCTTTCTTCAGTTATGTTCATGATTGATTATATTGCTAATAATTGGATGCATTGTTAATGAAAAGGTAAATTGGGCTAAAGTAATTGATACAACATAGAACAATAAAATAATTTAAGATGGTTTCAAAGTTGAGGTGAAGGACAAGCCCAAAAGAAGACAAACATTGAAGCCCTCTCTTTTAGAAAGCATATTGCCTAATCATGGTCAAGATGTCTTCCTCTATCTTCAAAGAGGATGAGAAGTTGGGTGATGCATCAAAATTTGTTGCATGGAAAGTCAGATTGGAGATCATAGTTAACAACAATGCTGTGATGGAATACATCCAATGAAGGATGCTTGAGCCTCCAGAAAATGCCTCTGCTTCCCTCAAGAAAAGGTACAAGAAAAGTGAGTCCAAATCAAAGAAAATTATAGCTAATGGTTTACAAGATCATTTACTTGCATATGTTGGGAATTAAGAAAGTCTAAATATATGTATGACAATATAGACAGAATGTATGAAATCAACAACTTAAATGAGATCATCACCTTGAAAGATCAACTCAAGGAAACTAAGATGAAAAAAAGGAGAAGTTGTTCAATCCTACATTATGAGGACCTCTCACCTTAGATATCAATTATAGAGAGTTGGAGAAAATGTGCTTGACAGGGAGATAGTAGTTGTGACTATTAGAGGTCTCCCACCTATTTGGGAGACCTTCATTACTAGAATTAGAAACAACAATTTCCTTCCGACATTTGATGAAATTGTTAGGAAGCTCACTCAAGAAGAATTGAGGATGATATCAAGAGGAAGGATTTAAAATGAGGAAGAGGGAGAGGCCACTGCATATATCACTCATGAAAAAACGAAGAAGGAAAAAGGAGGCCCATCAAGGAAGCCTCCTTCTCAAAATACAAAAGGAAGGAATGAAAAATAATTATCTCATATTGAATGCTTCAATTTCCACAAGACAGGTCATTATGCTCGTGACTGTCCTGAGAGGAGAAAAAGACCATGTTACAACACTATAGGCAACTACAATAACAAAAGAAGAAAAGGATATCAAAGAAATAACTATGACAGTGTTGTAGCGGATACAACCACCCTCCAAAAATTTTGATTTAGATTTGTTTTGGAGCCTCCCTACAACCCACCCTGCAGCATGTCTTGCACTGTCAAGTACATAGGCTTCATTGGTTTTTCAGTGGCTTGCCAGCCTGTGCATGTTAATTTTCTTCACTTCCCTCATAGGCTACCATTCCAGACTTAAGCTAGGTGTTGGCTAAGTATCTCCCTCAAAAAATTGCACAATTATGGAAGGGATGTTGGGTTGTGTTATATTCTTTCCACGACTAGTCCCCCTCTATGGGGTTCGGGGAAGCACCCCGGAAACTTTTGTTTTTTGGACCCTATATTAGGTTGGGCAAATCTACCTATGATTTTGTGCATGATTTTCACACATGGTCTTGGACACGATGGTTTTCTATCCATGGTTTTGGACGCGATGGTTTTTAGTCCATGGTATTGGATGCTTCGGCATGTATAAATATGTATTGTAACATTGAAAGGAACATAATGAAAAATCAAGCTGGTAGTCTCAATTTTGGGATCCAGGGAAAAATCTCTGTGTATATGTGTTTTATGTGTTATGCTCTCGTATTGTTTATTTTTTTTGTTTTGTAATTCATAGCAGGTAATTTCTATATAGGATTAAAACCTGCATTTGGTATCAGAGCCAGGTTTTGGCTTCAAGGGGATTCCTTTGTTGCTAAGGGGTTTCTCTCAGGCCTATGGTAGACCCTATTCAGTGGGAGAGTTGCGGGATCGATTCTAGTGGTGAAAGAATATGGTGAACAGTGGAAAGATAGAGATCGAGAAATTTAATGGTCAAAGTTTTGAGTTATGGAAACTCAAGGTGGAGGATCTATTGGCGGATAAAGATCAGTGGGTCACGGTAGATCTAGGTACTAAACCAACGGGAGTGTCTAATGAAGAATGGAAGAAGTTGGATTGGAAGGCTAAGAGCACAATACGATTGTGTGTCTCAGATTTAGTATTGCTGAATGTATCAGGGGAAACTACGACGAAGGCTTTGTGGGACAAGTTAGGGACTTTGTACCAATCTAAGTCTTTAGTGAATAAACTGTTCCTATAGAAAACGTTGTATAACCTAAGGATGAGAGATGGAGAATCGGTGACAGAGCATCTGAATGCATTTAATACTGTGGTAAGTCAATTATTATCTGTTGATATAAAAATTTCAGATGAAGATAAATGCATCATCTTGTTGTGTTATCTACCAGATTTATGGGATAGTCTGGTTATTGTAATAGGTAGCAATACAACTGCCTTGCAGTTTGATGAAACAGTCTCATCCTTTCTGATGGAGGAGATGAGACAGAAAAATATGGAGAGCCAGAATGGTGATGCCTTGTCTATACGAGGATGGTCCTAGAACAGAAAAAAATAATTCATCGAGTGGGAGATCTACAATATAGAGGGAGATCTAAATCTCTAGGAAAACCTGTAAAGGTGGTGTGCTAGAAATGCAGAAAGGAAGGGCACTAAAAAAGGGAATGTAAATCTAAAGCTCCTGATAAAGGAAAGGGATCTGATGATGCCCCTTTTGTAGAGGTGAAACCCACCTCAGATGAAGGTGGGGATGTGTACTTGGCTTCTTCAAGTACACATGTAGATCATGAGGCATGGTTGATTGACTCAAGTGCATCATTTCACTTCACTCCCCATTGAGAGTGGTTCTATGAGTATGAGAAATATGATGGTGGTGATGTCTTCTTGGGGCATGACAATAAGGCTATAATCATTGGTCATGAAAAAGTAAAGTTGAAGTTGCAAGGTGGAAGGGTTAGAACACTTTCGGGTGTTCTGCATATTCTTGCATTAGCCAGAAATCTGATTTTTGTAAGCAATCTCGATGATGCAGGTGTAAAAATAGTGTTCAATAAGGATACCTACAAGATGGTTTGAGGGGAACTAGTATTGGTGTGGCGAGTTCGAATTGGAACTCTGTACAAGCTATAAGGTAGCACTGTTGTTGATCGGTGCAATAGTTCTGTGGTTCTTGAAAGTGGAGTAGAAAATCTAGTGGTCTCTAGAGAGAAGACCATGTTGTGGCATCAAAGGCTTGGACATATTGGAGAGAAGGGCCTTCGAATACTTCATGGTAAAGGTATGGTAGAAGGTAAGAGTAATAGCTCTCTGAATTTTGATTTTTTTGAAAATTGTGTATATGGGAAGTAGAATCGGGTAAGTTTCCCCTGTGATGGTAAAAGGGCGAAACATATATTAGAACTTGTGCACAGTGATGTGTTTGGACCTGTGAAGGTTCCATCACTGGGTAAGTCTGTGTACTATGTATCATTTATAGATGACTTCTCAAGGAATACATGGATATATTTCCTTAAGAAGAAAACTGAACTCTTTGACAGGTTTAAAGAATTTAAGGCTCTGGTGGAAAACCAGACAGAGAAGATGATAAAGGTGTCGAAGACAAATAATTGTGGAGAGTTTTGTAGTAAGGAATTTGAAGAATTCTGTAAAATGTGTGGTATAGCATGTTAGAAGACTACTCCATACACACCTGAGCAAAATGGAGTTGTAGAAAGAATGAACAAGATGTTGATGGAAAGGGCAAGAAGCATGCTTAGTGGTGCCAAGTTATGACAGGAATTCTGGGTAGAGGCGGTGGAGATAGCATGTTACCTAGTCAACAGATCACCTTCATCAGCATTGGAGGATAAGACTCCACAAGAGGTATGGACTGGTAAGAAACCCTCTCTTTCACATCAGAGGGTATTTGGATATGATGCATATGTACATGTTCCAAAGGAGAAAAGAACCAAGTTGGATAGTAAATCTGAAAAGTGCATCTTTATTGGGTATAAGGATGGTTTAAAGCGTTATAAGTTTTGGAACCCAGTAACAAGGAAGGTTGTGTACAACTGAGATGTGGTGTTCAAAGAGGTGAAAGATGTTATTAAACATGAAGTCCAACCAAAGGAACCTGAGAAGATAGAGTTTGAGCTTAAGGAGGAAGAATCAGACTCTACAGTAGAGGAGGAATCAGAAGATGAAGAGCCACAAACTCTGGGTGTGAGGTGATCAGTTCGAGAAAGAAGGCAGTTGGAAAGGTATAGTCCATCTGATTTCTATTAAAAAATTTCTTTATTTGTTACTGTTGATGATCCTAGAACTATGAAGGAAGCAGTAGACTCGGAGGATGGAAAACTCAGGAAAGAGGCCATGGTTGATGAAATGGCATCTTTGCACAAAAATGAGGCTTGGGATCTCGTGGAGTTTCCAGATGGAAGGAAACCCATTGGTATCAAATACATGTTCAAGAAGAAGTCAAATGCAGAAGGAAAGGTGGAGAAATACAAAGCTCGATTGGTAGTGAAAGGTTATTCCCAGGTGCCAGCAATTGATTTTGGTGATATCTTTTCTCCTGTTGCTAAGGTAGCTTCTATTAGATTACTTTTATCTGTTGTTGTTGCTTTTGATTTTGAGGTAGAACAGATGGATGTGAAGACAACATTTCTTCATGGGGATATGGAAGAGGAAATCTACATGAAGCAACCTGAAGGCTTTGCAGTGAAGGGTAAGAAAGAACTGGTATGCAAGTTAAAGAAGTCTCTGTATGGGTTACAACAGTCACCAAGGACGTGTTATCAGAAATTTGATACATTTATACGGGGACTTGGCTTCACTAGAAGCAAAGTAGATCACTGTGTGTTTTTTAAATTAATTGGTGACTGTGTTATTTATCTGTTCTTGTATGTGGATGATATGTCACTGGTTGGAAATGACAAATAAATTATCCAGGATGTGAAGACCCAATTGTCCTCCAAATTCAACATGAAATATCTTGGTGCTGCAAACTATATTTTGGGCATGGAAATTAAAAGAGAATGGGAAAGGAGGAAGCAGTTTGGTTGTAGAGATTGTGTTCAAGTATGGGGTTTGTATAGGGAGCTATAAGGATAGACTGTGATAACCAAAGTGCAATTTTCTTGGCAAAGAACCCTGCATATCATTCAAAGACAAAGAACATTGATGTTTAGTATCACCTTGTGAGGGATATGATAGAAGAAAAAAAGGTGTTGCTGGTAAAGGTGGACACTTTGAAGAATACTGCAGATGCATTGACAAAATCTGTGAGCTTTGAGAAGTTCTATTGGTGTAGAGAAAAAATGGGCATTGCAAGGCTAGATAAATGAATAAGCTTTCTTGTGGCCCCCTGTGGAAAGAAAACAACAAGTGGGAGAATGTTGGGTTGTGTTATATTCTTTCCACGACTAGCCCATGCTGTTAAGCGAGGGGTTAGAGTGGGGGTGGAGCCCCCCCTTCGTTGCACCGATTGCATAGCCGGTGGGGGGGGGGGGGGGGGGGGGGGGGGGTCACAGGGGGTTTTTGAGGGCTGTAGGTAATCACCCTCTATGGGGTTCGAGGCAGCACCCCAAATTTATTTTTTTTGGACCCTGTATTAGGTTAGGCAACCTACCTATGTTTTTGTGCATGATTTTCACACATGGTTGGTTTTGTGCATGATTTTCACACATGGTTTTGGACGCGATTGCTTTCAGTCCATGGTTTTGGACGTGATGGTTTTCGGTCCATGGTATTGGATGCTTCGGCAAGTATAAATATGTATTATACCATTGAAAGGAACATAATGAAAAATCAAGTTGGTAGTCTCGGTTTTGGGATCTAGGGGAAAATCTCTGTGTATATGTGTTTTATGTGTTATGCTCTCATATTGTTTATTTTCTGTGTTTTAGAATTCGTATGTAGGCAAATTTTGTACAGGGTTAAAACCTACAGGGGAACCAACCTTCCCTCCAAAAATTGTGCAAATCTGTTGGGCAGCCTACTGGGCCCAGAAATTGTGCAATGTAGTCAGATAGGGTTCCTTGGGAAAATTCTGCAATCTAGCCCAGCACTGCAGCTCAGCCTAGAAATTGTGCAATTATGGGTAGCAATCACCTGCTCCTCCCAGAAATTGCGCAATCCCTCTGGGACAGCCAACCTAGCTCCTTCCAGAAATTACAGATTCCTCTCTCAGTCAAGTAGGTTGTTGCGTGTGCCTTCAGGTTGACTGGTTCGATCCGGGACCCAGCAAACTTGATTTTCATGCATGGTCTGCTTTTTCTTGAAATAGAAAAATGTAACATGCAAAAGGCATTCCTAGATTTTATGGATCTATTTTTAGCAGCTGGAGGTTACATGCAAAGATAATTTTAGAAACTTCCCTCCAAATGTCGTTTTTCCTAGATTTGTGGCATGCGTGTCATAAGCCTCAAAATTATTTATTCGACACTTCAGAGCTCATTCTTCACATCGATATTGGAGCTCTAACATCCCACAACAAATCCAGGAGACTTCGACACATCTATCTCAACTATTTCTGGGTAGGTCCACTTTACTTTCTTTTGCAACATTTATGTCTCTTTTTGAATTTTAGCTTGTGTGAGTGTTGTCTACTTGATTTTTGTGAATGCTTGCTATCATTGCATGCATGTTAGCATGTACAAGCACTGTTTCAGTTTTCATTTGCGTCTCACTACTGTCGCATGCATGACATTGTTTTTCACAGACGGTCACTGATTCAGTGACTCGTTTCACACACATGCATGTTTTACTATTTTCTGAATCTTTCATTCATTGTTTACATGCATGATCATTCACTCCCGCTTACACTCAGTTTCACCATGCATTCGGATTTTCATTTGTTTTCAATCACCCGTCAGCAGGTCTAGGCACCCTTGGTCCTGACTCTACCTTGCCCAAACAACATTGGACATTTCTGAGAGGGAAGGCACCACCTTCCTCTAGGAAAATGCACAAATATGGAAAGATAATGTCCTCTAGTCTTGCTTTATGCAATTCTGAGAGGCAATGTCTCTTGGCCCATAAAATTGTGCAATGCAGTCCCTAGACCTGCATGACTTGCCAACTGAAATTGTGCATTGCGCAATCTCAGCCCCCAGTAGGCCAGTCTAGATTGTGCATTGCACATTACAGTAGTCAGCCAACCTCCCAACAGTCTGGACTGCCTTTTTCACAGTTCTGGTAGTCAGTCTCCCGACCGCTTGGAGAAAATTGTGCAATCATTGGCATCAGTCTCCTGGGTATGTTGCATGTCAGTCCCCAAGTTTTCCTTGTTTTTGCATGAAAGATTTCTTTCCATGCATGTCACCATGTCTTGAGATATAGCAGGTGTTCATCTATCTCTTAGCAGTTCAGGATCAATGACCTCCAACAGAGCAGGGTCAAAGGACACCGACGGAAGCACAACTGGAGATGCAGTTGAGCGAGTGTCTTTGAGTTTTCTGATTTACGAAGACACCAAGATCATCGTATAAAAATACATCAAGATGAAATGGCAGGAGATCAATGATGTATTATTAGGCACATTTAGGGAATATCGTGAAGACCATAAATTTTATGTGAACATTCACAAGTCCAACTTGTACAGGATTGCGTGAAGGTATCCCATGTTCCCATGCATGGATATGATACATTGGATCATCTCACACAATGATCCTGAGACAATGGTGTTAAGCAATGTTAGTGGGACAAATATCGCTACCTTCAGGGAACAGGACTATCAGCAGATGTACCAGTTGCCAAATCCAGTGATCACCATGGAGACACCCTTCAACATACCGAACACCAATGCTAACTCTAGGGATATATTGAAGAACTGGGTGAAGGATCCAGCCAAGTTCAGGATGACACCCAACCAGATTTACAAGATGAAGATAATGCGGAAGCCATATTAGTACTTCGTCATCTTTTCATGCCACTTGTATGACCAAAAGAGCACAAAGACCTTACCATAGAGTTGGGTGATTGCGTGGGACGAACTAGCTAATGAAGGCAAAGAATTCACTTGGTCCGACATGTTGGATCACAGGCTAAAGGAACACGTAACAGGAGCTTGACAGCCGTACAAAGGTCAGTAAGAAAAAATATACATGTACGCTTACATCTTGGATGCAATCTATGATTGTGAGTAGTTCCTAGGCTTGAAGTGGGCATGGACATCAGTGGAAACATCTATGAACACTTATTGCAAACTATTTTCTCAATGCAGCTTCTGCGAAGTCATCACATAGTTGTCAGACCATTTTGTCACCCAATGTACAAGATGATATTTGAGTAGGATCTACCTTGCATCTTGAAGGCAACGATGGAGGCACTGATTGACATAGAAGATTGGTATGCTTCACCTTTTGGCACCTTCATACAAATGTACAATGAGGAGAAGCCTTCACATTTTTGCTAAAGTTTTCCATGGACAAGCTCGTCATGCAAGAAGTATCATACCACATCTCGATAGGACAGTCAACTATACTGGGCCAGAAGAAGAAGGTACCCTGGCCCACTCTTCCATTGTGGATCGGGTTGTATGAGATAAAAAATATCAAGCATGTGGATGCCGAGACGTAAGAGTTCAAGAAATTTACTTTCGGCACTAGAAGCTTCAATCCGTATGACCCACATTGCTTTGTGAAGGATCACTGCACGAGAGTACAATTTCCTTGGATCCACGAGGCATGTCATTGGGCTGAGGAAGACCCATGGAGATATTGTCATAGCTTCTCCAGGCCCAATGAACCAGTCAACATCACTGTGGAATGGTTAGCAAAGCAGCATCTAGGAGAGCACCAATAGCAGCAACAACAAAGGGTGACATACTTGCACGTGACAAAGGCAAGAGAAAGATTGTCGACAACACAGAGGCAGAACAAAGCTACAAGTTCAGAGTAGACCTACTTATGGTGAAAGTAGCTTTGGAAATAGAGGTGAAGAGGTGACAACGACACATGAGGAATGCACAAAGGTAGAGAGATAAACAGAGAATGGAGGAAACGATGAAGGAGTTGCAATATTTGAAGGAGCAACTCTAGAAGGAATAGGAGATGCACAGACAGGAGAAGGAAGGGTAATAGGGATAGACATAGCAGGGGATGCAACATGCAAATATTGATGAAACTACACACATACAGGTGGTAGACTCATCTAAGTAACTAACACAAAGAAAACAGGGTGAGCAGTCGTAGGAGTAAGACTTCGCTCAAGAGATTGAACGAGTGCTTGACTAGATGGATACGGAGATGGAGTAGCCAGAGTTAGAGCAAGACATCGACCTCATGCCTTACCACCAAGAGGTTGAACCACAGGATTCATTAGATCCAGAAGGAGAGCAGGTCCTGTGTGACCAAGGAGATACTGATATCCCTCGATACAATTCAAAAGAGGAGTTGCACAACATATCATTTGATGAGTAACAACATAAAGTTGTGCAATTGCGTAGAGTATCTACTCCGGAAGTCCACACATCTCCTACACATTTTGAGGATTGATTGATCATATATGATGTGTGCAAGCATCTAGCAGCATTGGCCGATGCTACTAGAGCATATGCTGAAGCCACTAGCTCGAGTATTCACTTCTTGATAGAAGAGAACGAGCGAATGGAAAAGGAGTTACTGTTGGCATGAAAGAGTCATCAAGGAGAAAAGACCTTGGGTTAGGGCACAGAGGGTAAAAAATGGTCCGATGTAGTCTAGGACAACACCGACATTTTCACCTTACCCAAAGGGTAAGGAGTCTCACCCGAGGGGTGTCGCGACGGGAAGTAAGAAAGGTTTAGCATGGGGTCAAGGAAACACCAACCGAGGCATCATCCAATAACAAAAGTATATCCATTACAAGTGAAATAATGGTACAACATAACAAAAATTACATAATAACTACTAAATACATGCATTTGATGGAACATTTAAATTTTTTATAAACTCGTCATACCAGGGTATCCATAGACATCATGATGTGCAACCAATCTATCTTTCTTTCTATTAACTTAACAATAAAACAATACAACATGTCTTTGTAATTCACCACAAGAAACTAGAAGGAATAACCGGATGAGATCCATGAGTTTGATCTCGACCTCAAAGGCCTAGTTTGCATGGACTCCTGCATTCTACTACCTATGTATCATAACCAGATATCTATCACTAGCTTCAAAAACCTTGCCCACTATCCCATTCACCAGCCAACCTCTCTTATTTTTTGGCCCTCTCCCTTTATATTCCTTTCTACTGCCTGAACTGACAGTTCCCGCTCGGCTGCTCTTTCACCTTCCCACCCACTTCACTGCCTTTGTCTTCTGCTACCACCTTGCCACAACTCTTGCGAAACTGCCTATTCTTGCCTTGTTGTCCAGCTGACTCTTCCGCAAGCTAACTATTGCTGCAACCCACTTCCTTCTCATCCTTCGATCAGCCAAAATTGGTCAAAACCTGTTCAAAATTAAACGAAGGCCCCAATAGGATCCGACCACCATCCTTTGACTCATCCCCAAGCCAATTCATTTCAACCTCAGTCATTTCTATTGGTATTTCCATTGGTTCTATGGGTGGAGGTTGTACTGTCGACTACGCTGGTTCTATTGATGGCTAGTCTGGTGCTTATTTTGCCTCGACCGTTGCTCACAAAGTGGCATCTGTCTCTACTACACTTTCCTGCCTCTGAAGGTCCCTCATTTCAAATGAAGGCTCCAACTCCAGAATAGTGGCCATGGTCTACTGCCTGAACTCTATGTATCTTTGAAGGGAAGTGTCTCATCGGGCAAGGATTGCATCAACACATTGAGCAAATTCCTCGGCCAATTTTGATGTTAACTTTGTGGGCTGCTGATGAGCCTCATAAATGGGTAATTATACGGGCTCATTTTTCCTCCTAACCTAGTCAAATCAACCATTCTCTTAGTTTATTGTATGATTTTCTGATTATATTTATGCTTATAGGGTGCGTTGAGTTAGTTATTATGCCATGTGGTCTAACATGTATTTAATGCAGATTATTGATGGATTTTGAGGTCAAAGTCAAGGATATAGTGGTAAAACTATAGAAATAACTCAAAGTAGATAGAGGAGAGGACTTATAGGAGCAAATCCCCCTCATTTATTTCTCCTCACTTTGAATTCCCCTTCATTCAGCTCGGAGTACAAGCAGTCGAATCATGCACTAGAAGACAACCGAGCAAGTGGAAGATGATTGATAGTTATCTCGAGTTTTGGTAGCTAAGCCTTCCTGATTTTAAGGAAGTTGTTGGTAGCTTTAGATGTATAGATAGAGAGGCCTAGGGCCTCACTAGGGTCGACTTTATTTTTGCTTGTGTAAACTTTGCTCAAATTTCAAGCTTACTATTTTATGAGAGTTTTTTGTAATCTTGCTATTTTTTGATAATGAAGATGGAATCCGTTTTGAGCTAGCATTGAGTTACCTCAGAGGGTTGAAGCACTTGGATTAGGGCCCAATCCAAGTATGTAAGCTTCTCTTTACTTGTATTTGTATGCTTTACTTCAGTTTATAGATTAGTTTGTTGTTAGATGTATTTCTCTTATGGTTAAGAATAGGTTGCTTTTGATGATTTAGTAGCTTTCTTCCATTTGTGCTTTCTTTAGCAGGTTAATCAGTGATCAGAGAAGATTCAAAAGGCTAGCAATAGTGCCTTGGCCTCTCTTCCTCCCTCTGGGACCATGATTTGAGACAAAGACTCTCTTGCTGACCCAAAAACACAAATTTTCCTCATTCCTAGGACTTCTAGTGTTTACAGCCCTCTAGTTGGTTGATAGTCCAGTTTTGCTTTTCTTTAGATATTCTTTATCATGTTCGCTTCCTGATTTGCAATAGTCCTTTTGCATGCTTTCCTTTCTTACATCATTTCCCAACATTTCCTTCTATACATCATAGTGTAGGCCATTTTAATGCAAAACTCTGTTTTTCCTAGGATGCACTCATTTCATTGGTTGCTTCATTTTCTTAGTTGAATATCAGTTTCTGTGTAGTAGATCTCTTCTAGCATTAGTCTATCTTACTAGAAATAACACCCTCCATCTGATCCATTCCCTATAGGTCTCCCAAATCTCACCTCAATTCTGCCCTAGTTTCTTTCATTTTTTATAGAACTTCTTCCTCTCTTCTTGAGCAAACCCAATCATCTTTCTCTCTCCTGGTGATTCATGGTAGACCTTAGGCACCCTAACACCTCATTCCAACCTTCATCCACCATTTCCACCCACTCTCACACCCTAAAAACAACTAAAATTTCTCTCAACCTCCTCCTGTATGCTTCCTGTAGTTTCCCTGTTTTCCTCCTGTAGTTTTCTTGTGTCCTCTTGTAGTTTTTCCTGTAGGCTTTCTTTTGAAGGCTGAGTGTAGGAAAAGCCTCCAAAAGGCCACATAATACCTCTTAGGACCCATCCACACCATCCTACATCTTCCCAAGCTCCAAAACCACCCTCTAACACCACCTGTTCGCTGCCACACTCACACATAATAAATTAGATGCATGTTAAATTCACATAAAAACACATAAAAATCCAAAAGTACGTTTTTTTGATTATTTACTTCTAGAAATAGCATGGTTAGATGTTATTTACTTCATTGAGTAGGTAATGGCATTTCTTTCATGATTTTCATAGTGTTTTTGGAAAAATTAGAATTAGCTTGTTAATTAGGGTTACTAGGTTTTGCTTTACATTCTAGTCTTTCTCCTTTCTGTAGTTAGAACAACATCTATAGAGTAATATTTCTTTCCTTTCATCAAACATAGAGCTTCTTCTGAAATCTATAGAAGTTAGCTTGAGCTCCTAGTGATCTTGCACTGGCTGTCCAAGTGACAACCTGCAATGAGAAATAGTACTTGTGCATATAGCACCAAGGCTTCCAAGTTTGTTACAAACTACCGGGTTGATAAACGTAAAGTTGGAAGCCTAGGAGTTGAAGCATTCTTGCTGCAATACTGGTGCTCACCACTTTTTGGCGTCATTTCTGGGGAAGCGTCAGAGTATTATGTGATTACTGCTTTCTTCTATTTCCTATTGCAACATTCTTCTAATAGTTTATTTCGGCAAAAGTAGACTAGTCATTTCTTTTCTTTTAGTTCTGCATTTCCTTGCTTTCCTTTTCAATTCTGCAAATTTCCATTCAGCAAGCTCATTTCATCTAGTTGCAATTTGTTTTGTTCAATCACAATTTCAGTTTTTGCAGGTACTTTCAGTGTGGGGAAAAAGAAACAAAAAAAACCAACCAAAAATATTTCCTTTCATGCCTCGTAGGAGTAGAGATAACTTAGGAAATTTTTTTCCCAACACCCCCACTGCTTTACACAGCCAACCTTCTCTCTTCTTCGGTCGTTGCAATCAAGAAGAACCCTTAGGTAAACAGCTAGACATATTTGAAGAACCTATAGGGGAAGAAGAAGAAGAAAACATTCCTCCAGAGCCAATGGCTGAAAACAGAAATGCTAGGGGAAATGGAGAGAGAATAGAGGGTACCTTCCCCATTCGAGAGACCAATGGGGACACCAAAATGAAGAATATTAGTCCTTCAACCCTACCTCACTTCCATGGTCTGAATATAGAAGATCCTGACACCTTATTGTTCGATTTTGCTATCATTTGTCGAACTTATAACTATGCAGAAGACGAGCAAAAGTTGAAACTGTTCCCTTCTACTCTCAAGGACGCAACACTGTGCTGGTTCATGGGGTTACCTGGAAATAGCATCACAACTTGAGCTCAGATGTAGCAATCCTTTAACAACAAGTATCGAGACTATTGTAGGTCAAAATATACTAAAGAAGAAATCTTCCGAATGACCATAGGAAGTGATGAGTCCCTGGAAGACTATGAAGAGAGGTTCCAACTCAGTTACAAAAGGGCTAGGTGTACACTTGACCCTAAGTCTCTGAAGTTGGTCCTGCTTAGGGAAATTCAGGAAGACCTTTTAGACACCCTCCATCTATTGGTTGGGGGATGCATCTACCAACTATCCTATGAGGACATAAAGACTGTTTTTAGAAACCACTCTAGAGCGGCCAGAAAGAAAGGTAGGGGGACTCAACCCATAGCCAATACCTCTTCTACCAATTCATCCATTAAAGGTGAAATTGGAAACATGCTGGAAGACTTCAAGAGTGAGATGCTGTAGACTCTTGCCATGCAAATGGATACCTTACATATCAAAAGAAAACAAGAGGAAGTAGAGAGGGCTTTGGCCATTTTTTTCCCTAGATGCACTAGGAGGCATCCTAGGAATGAATGCCCATTGAACTATATAGAGATTTGTTTAGTCTTTGAAGAATATCATTCTACAGATAAGTGCCCTTCCTTGCCTAGACTTAAAGATGTATACCAAGGGGCCAAAGGAGTCACTGCACAGATCTATTACATAAATCAAAGGAGGCTGCATGGACCCAAACCATACTAACAAGGAATGAAAGGGACATCTCAGGCATACTACAACCCCAACCAAGTCACATCCATACCTTCTTGGGGCCCCCCTGCTCATCCTTCCTTGTCCACTCCTCCTCCTTGGTCCTTCACATCTCAATATCATGCCCAACCAACCACCCATTCATTTCAATCCTATGCTTAGCCGCAACCACAGTGGAATGAATCTCATCAGGGGTGGAGGCCCCAATACAACTCTCTTCCTGCTCTTCTACCTCCACCACTTGCCCAACCACAACCGTTACCTTTTTCTCCACCAAGGCAGCCCCAAATGCCTGCCCAGCCAAATATGAACCCGAACAATAGGCAGGCTCCGCAAGTGTATAGTGGGGAGCCATCATGCCCAACTTAAGATGTGGAGATTCAAGAAATTAACTTGTGATCCGGGAAAGTTCTCCCAGATAGCCAACCTCCACCCAGGGAGGTTGAGGAAGATAAAGAGGAAAGTGAACCTAAAGCAAATCCACCCTTTCCTGAGAGACTATCCATGAAAATCCAGCCTACCCCAGAAGAGACTAAACTCCTGGGAGAATTGAAACATTTATGTGTGAAGATAACACTTCTCCAAGCCATAAAAGATGTGCCTATCTACAATAGGTTGATAAAAGTGAAGTGCTTTAGGCATCCAAGAAGGTGCAAGAGAGATGCCCCAACCATCAATGTCATAGGACAACTGTCTGACCTGATGTTGGGGTAGATAATCTATCCAAAATATCTGGACCCTAGAAGCCTAGTAGTTTATGTCCACATCAATGGTATAATGGTCCCACATACCTTGATTGATCTGAGAGCTACCATTAATGTGATGATAAAGGACACAATGCTCAAACTTAACCTCCAAGGCTTCTTGAGGAAGACCATGACAATGCTACAGCTAGTAGATCGCTCCATAGTGATCCCTGAGGGGATTGTGGAAGATGTGATGGTCTCCATTGATTCTTGGGAGTACCCTGCTGATTTCTTAGTTCTCTAGCCAAAGACAAATCTCACTGGGTATCCTATCATTCTGGGAAGACCCTGGTTGGCTACAGCTGATGCCTACATCCACTGCTGAGCTGGGAACATGACCATAAAGAACGGGCACATGTCCAAGTAGTTAATCATATATCCTCCTGCCCAACCCTTGCTATAACATGATATACCTCTCTGGTTGGAGGAGGAGGATGAGGATGAAGTTTATTCTGCACCACTTTGTACATTAGAAATCGCCATGGGGGGGAAACCGCAAGATTAGGATGATATGATTGAAAATTTGATTCAGAATCCACCTCCTAGTGTATCACCATTAGAAGACATAGTAAGAGAAACCTAAAACAAACCCTCAACTAATCTTTGTGTGGCCGCCCCACTTCTCTCTGTGTTAAGAATATGGAGTTTGACCCAGAAAGAAAATTGAAAATCGATCCATCCCTATCTACTTCCCAGGAGAAGAAGCTATGCGGCATACTGAGAAAACATCTAGATGCCTTCGCCTGGAGTTATGAGGAGATGAAGGGAGTGCACCCTTCAATATGTACTCATCATATATACATCAATGAATATTGCAAGCCAGTTAGGTAGCCTCAAAGGAGGATGAACCTAGCACTTAAAGATATTGTTAAGGAAGAGCTGCAGAAATTGCTTGATGTAGGATTCATCTATCCCATCTCTGACAGTGAATGGGTCTCTCCTTTAGTGCTAGTCTCAAAGAATAATGGTAAGTGGAGAATCTGTGTCGACTATCAGGAATTGAAAAATGCCACTAAAAGGAACCATTTTCCTTTACCTTTCATAGGTCAAGTGTTAGACGGTCTAGCAGGTAAAAAGTTTTTCTCCTTCCTAGATGGGTTTGGTGGGTACAATCAGATTCAAATTAGCCCGGAAGACCAAGATAAGACCAATTTCACTTGTCCTTGGGGTAGCTTTGCATATCGGGTCCTTCCTTTTCGTTTGTGCAATGCTCCAGCCACTTTCCAAAGAGCGGTGTTGAGTATATTTTCTGAACTGGTTCACGATGTAGAGAAATATACATGGACTATTTTACTCCTTATGGCTCTGACTTTCAGGAAGCTGTATCTAACCTAGGAAAAGTTCTAGATAAGTGTATTCATATGAACCTTTCCCTCAGTCCAAAAAAATGTGAATTTTTGATGACTGAAGGGACCGTGCTAGGTCATGCATTATCTCAACAAGGACTACAGGTGGACCCCAACAAAATTGCCATCATCCAAAGGGTCCCACCTCCTCAAAAGGTGAGAGATGTCAAAAGCTTCCTAGGCTTAGCTGGATATTACAGGAGATTCATTAAAGACTTCAGCAAGTTAGCCTCTCCTTTGTTTGGCCTCCTAGGCAAAGATATTGAGTTCATATGGTCGGAAAACTGTCAAGAAGCCCTATATTCCTTGAAGAGCAAGCTAGTGACTGCCTCAATTCTTAGAGGCCCAAACTGGACCCTACTCTTTCACATTCACATAGATGCCTCGAACAAAGCATTAGGAGCAGCATTAGGACAAACTAATGAAAAGTTACCTTATGCCATATACTTTATAAGCAAAAACTTGTCAAAGGCAGAGTTAAACTATACAGTGACCGAGAAGGAACTCCTCGTTGTCGTGTATTCCTTAAACAAATTCAGACGTTATAGCATAGGCTATCAAAACTTTGTGCACACTGATCATGCTACAATTAGATATTTAATGAACAAACTAGATGCAAATGCTCACATTATTATATGGTTGCTTTTACTACAACAGTTTTATCTGACCATTATCGATAAGCCTGGTAAAGGGAATGTTATTGCTGACTTTTTGTCTAGAGTAAATTTGCCTGCAAGTGAAGAAGGAATGGTGGATGACCAAATGCCAGATGAACACCTATTTTCTATATCAGTACTATCTCCATGGTTTTTTGATATGGCAAACTACTTGGTTTCAACACAGTTCCCACTACACCTATCCTCAAAAGAGAAGAGAAAGATAGTAAGGAAAAATGCCCCTTTCAATTGGATTGGAGGCAATCTCTTCAAACTTGGCCCAGATCAGATCTTGAGAAGATGTGTTAGGGAGGAGGAAGTCTTTGAAATCCTCCTGACCTGTCATGACGGGCATTTTTGAGGTCATTTTGCAGCAAAAAGAATCACCTTTGTTGGGTGTGGAGCATGATTATTTAGAGGTCTTTGTTTTCAGCCAGATGTATACCCCAGGAAGATTATACACCCCTCCACGCGGGGGGGTGCGGGATGATTTTGATGTTAACTTTGTGGGCTGCTGATGAGCCTCATAAATGGGTCATCTTACCTCCTAACCTAGTCAAATCAACCATTCTCTTAGCTTATTTTATGATTTTATGACTATATTTATGCTTATAGGGTGAGTTGAGTTAGTTATTATGCCATGTGGTCTAACATGTATTTAATGCAAATTATTGATGAATTTCAAGGTCAAATTCATGGATCTAGTGGTTAAACTGCATCAATAACTTGAATTAGATAAAGGACAGGACTTATACGAGGGAATCCCCCTCATTTATTTCTCCTCACTTTGAATTCCCCTTCATTCAGCTCGGAGTACAAGTAGCTGAATCATGCACTAGAAGGCAGCCGAGCAAGTGGAAGATGATTGATAGTTATCTCTAGTTTTGGGAGCCAAGCCTCCCTAATATTATGGAAGCTATTGGTAGCTTCATATGCATAAGTAGAGAGGCCTAGGGCCTCACTAGGGTCGACTTTTTTTTTTGCTTATGTAAACTCTGCTCAAATTTCGAGCTTACTATTTTATGACAGTTTTATGTAATCTTGCTATTTTTTGATAATGAAGATGGAATCCTTTTTGAGCTAGCACTAAGTTACCTCAGAGGGCTGAAGCTCTTGGGTTAGGGACCAATCCAAGCATACAAGCTTCTCTTTACTTGTATTTGTATGCTTTACTTTAGTTTATAGATTAGTTTGTTGTTAGATGTATTTCTCTTATGGTTAAGAATAGGTTGCTTTTGATGATTTAGTAGCTTGCTTCCATTTGTGCTCTCTATAGTAGGTTAAGCAGTGATCAAAGAAGATTTAAAAGGCTAAAAATAGTGCCTTGGCCTCTCTTCCTCCCTCTGGGACCATGATTTGAGGCAAAGACTCTCTTGTTGCCCTAGAAACACAAATTTTCCTCATTGCTAGGACTTCTAGTGTTTGTAGCTCTCTAGTCGGTTGATAGTCTAGTTTTGCTTTGCTTCATATATTCTTTATCATGTTCACTTCCTGATTTGCAATATTCCTTTTGCATTCTTTCCTTTCTTACAACATTTCCCATCATTTCCTTCTATACATCATAGTTTAGGCCATTTTAATGCAAAACTCTGTTTTTCCTAGGATGCACTCATTTCATTGGTTGCTTGATTTTATTGGTTGACTATCAGTTTCTATGCAGTAGATCTCTTCCAGTAGTAGGCTAGCTTACCATCAATCAGACCTTGCATCTGATCCATGCCCTATAGGTCTCCCAAACCTCATCTCAATTCTTCCCTAGTTTCCTTCATTTTTCATAGAACTTCTTCCTATCTCCTTGAGAAAACCCAATCATCTTTCTCTCTCCTGGTGATTCATGGTGGACCTTAGGCACCCTAACACCTCATTCCAACCTTCATCCACCTTTTCCACCCACTCTCACACCATCAAAACAACAAAAATTTCTCTCGGCCTCCTCTTGTAGGCCTGTTGTAGTTTCCCTATTTTCCTCCTATAGTTTTCCCATGTCCTCCTGTAGTTTTTCCTGTAGGCTTTCTTTTGAAGGCAAATTGTGGGAAAATCCTCCATAAGGCCACCTAAGACCTCCTAAGACCCATCCGCACCATCCTACATCCTCAAAATCTCCAAAACCACCCTCTAACGCCACCTGTTCGCTGCCACACTCACACACAATAAATTAGATGCATGCTAAATTCATGTAAAAACACATAAAAATCCAAAAAATATGTTTTCTTGCCTATTTACTTCTAGAAGTAGCATGGTTAGATGTTATTTACTTCCTTCAGTAGGTAATGGAATTTCTTTCATGCTTTTCATAGTGTTTTTGGCAAAAGTAGAATTAGCTTGTTAATTAGGGTTACTAGGTTTTGCTTTACATTCCAGTCTTTCTCCTTTCTGTAGTTAGAATAGCATTTGTAGAGTAATCTTTCTTTCCCTTCATCACACATGGAGCTTCTTCTGAAATCTATAGAAATTGGCTTGAGCTCCTAGCGATCTCACCATGACTAACCAAGTGACAACCTGTAGTGAGAATTAGTACTTGTGCATATAGCACCGACACTTCCAAGTTTGTTACAAACTATTGGGCTGTTAAAAGTAAAGTTGGAAGCCCAGGAGTTGTAGCATTCTTGCTACAATACTAGCACTCACCAGCTGCTGGTTTTGCAGGTCATTCCATTATTGTCCGCTCGAGTCACACACCTCCTTCAGGGTTAAAACCTGTATCTACACCAATGGCTGCAGATCTTTGATTACCTTCTTCATCTTTGCAGACTCCTGCTCAATATGATCAACTTGGGTCTGAATGGTGTCAATCTAATCGTTGATCTATTGCAGTTGGGTGGGGTTTGTACAATCCTTTATGCTGGTAAATAGGGCCTGTATTTTCCCTCTCATCAGATAGACTAAGTGATTCTTCAGTGCCATGCTTTTAGCCTAGTCATGGACTTTGTTCGTTAGAGCGTAGCCATTAGCGAGGGAATCTGCTAAGGCTTGTTTCTTTGCTTCTCCTTCGAAAAGTTTTCCCTCAACCGTTCTCATGTAGATCTCGACTGGGTTTGGTAGTGCAGATCTCACCATCTCCAGCTTATTCTTCATGTCGTTATTGGTAGCTACTAGGTTCGAGCATGCCACCTGGATGTGATCGTAACATTTTACAAGCGTGCACATTGTGATGTCCATCGGTGCCTTTGTGTTTGCCTCCATGATTGCTAGCTAGAATGTCTAGAACCATTGCTTTATTTGATCAACCCGGGCTTGCGAATCTAAATTTGCTTGTTGCAGGTGATCATGCTCTTCTGTAACTTCATGCAATTTCCTTTCTTCCCATTCACGTTCCTTGGCCAGATCCTTTCGGCCGTGTGTGCTTCTTGCTGTATAAATGTAAATAACTAGGTCGACGACCAGTGCTGGAGTGTGTCGGCCTCCATTGTATTGGGTTCAAGGAACTACTCTTAGATGGATAGGCTGCTGGAAGTGGATTTTTCGGAGTGGGATGTGGGTGAATGAGCTTGCTGTGACTATAGAGTAAATTTTGGAGTGGGTGGAATGATGCTAGGGTTTGGGACTACTATAATCTTTATAGAGAAAGGTGGCAGGTACGATTCAATCCTTGCTTCCTGTAGAATAGTATATGGGCTTCCCCCTTGCGGTGGGTCTGACCCAAGCGTTGGTGATGCAAATGATGTTGGTTGCGTTCCATTGGCAGGAGTGGTGCCCTTTGTCCGTCTAGTTGAGTGAACTTCCGTTTCCACATTCGTCTTTCACCGGCCTACCAAGAGGGTCTCTAACAGGGTTGTGGAGGTGGAGGCTGTGTGCGGGGAAGACTCTCGCGATTGAGGTAAAGTGGTGGAAATAGAGGCTACCTCCTAAACTATGGGGGTTGTGGAGACTGAAAGCTCAGTCTCGCCAGTAAGGTCGACAATTAGGGCTGGTGTGACAATTTTCAACTTTTTGGCAGTGGGACTGCGGACAACTTTTTTTTATTTAGCTTGGAAACCATTAGCTGGGATTGAGCCTGGGCTACTCTGGTGGGGAGTTTCATGGCCAGCGAGGTTGTTATAATAGGAGAAAACATGATAGAGCCCTGAAATTGGGTAGGGTAATTTCTCTCACCTGATTCGAAACTTACAATTATTCGTCTGATTTTGAACATCTTCTCCTCCATCTAAAGCACCATTAGTCAGATTTCATCATCAGTTGGCCGCTTCCTACTACTCTCTACCATATCTCCCCCTTGTTCCTGTTGCTTCAAGGCTCCGAAGGGATAGTTGCATTTCCCATCTATGATTTCGCAAGCCACTCCCGGCCATGATCCCACCTCTTTGTGAAAAGCTTCTGCCTTTAGTACAAACCTCTCCAGCCTCATCTTAAATGTCTCTAGGTGGACACATCGCGGCCTCAGGTAGGTGTGCACATGTGAGGCCCCGAACCAGAGCTCTTCTGAGAATTCATCCAACAAAGTCTTTGGTATCCTCTCCATCGACCTTATGGATGCTAACATCTACTCATACCAATCCTTGAAAGTTATTTCATTTATCTCCTTTATTATGGGGTTTCTCGATGCGCTCCATGGGTTGTAATGAAGTGCCATTGGTTGGCCTTCGATGATGGTCACCAATTTCCTCTCCTTCGGTGACCTCCACTTCCACATTTCCAATGACATCAAAATGTACCCAAACACGAAATTAGTACCCTACCTATACACATCTTCACAAGTTTCAAATAGCTTGTTCAGAACAAAGGCAGACCAATTCAATACCTCTCCTCAGCAACAATGTTCCGTCACCGAAATGGTGTCCAACGTGCATTCTTTCTTTGTAAAGTGATGCATTGTTTTTCTTTCTATGAGGTAGTAGGCAAACCTGATGTCGACCTTGTTGATTATATCTAGCTTCGCTCCTCTCCCACTCCACTCAATCCCATATCTGGAAAAGATATTATCCTCAGAATAATTCTTGGCTCTCTTAGCCCCTATCTGGAATGCTGAAATAACTACGTTCCCTCTTGTAGAGAGTCCTATTAGTCGACTAATATCCTCCACATGGATGGGATACTCTTGTCAATCCACAGTGATCCTCCATGCATCCTGCTTGCCAAAAGTTTGGTACACTACATCATGGTGAGTTTGGTGCCGAACACAAGTAAACTCCTCAAATGGAGTAAGGTTGATCTTTGTATGCCTTTAAACTCCTCCCTAACCCTGGAGGTCTTGGTTCCATCCTCCTTTTGGAAATTCTCCACATAAACTTCTATTTTCATGGCTAGGAACTAGAAACAGTCTGTAAAATCATTGTCGACCAAATTCTCCTTGTCATATTTTCCATACAGGTTGTCAACCACTATAATTCTTTGGATACAATTCCTTTCGCCATCTCCTTTCACATGTGATAAGCAATCTGCACCCAAGGTTTCCTACTTCTCTATCTTTGTAATTTTTCTTCAAAGTGGCTCTATAATTCTTCTTCTATCTATGATCAAAGTTCTGGAATGCCCTTCATTATCCTAGAAATTTAAGTAGCTAGGCCTGACATGACGTTTCCTGACTGAGTGGACCCTAGCAAATAATTACTCCAGTAAATTTCCCATGTGTTCTAGCTATACGTTGCCGCCATCGGCTGACCTGGATGTGACAACCATGACATGGACTGGGAAAGTATAGAGTGGGCTGCATGGCATATTTATTTTTTTGTGATGGGGTTATTTATTAACTAATTTTGTACTTAATGGGAAAATATTTTGTGGCTCCTAATTTGATAGTTGCATTATTGGTTACTTAATATGGAAATGACTATCGGTACGACGGAAAGGATGGGTACAACGTGTGATCATAATGTCTGGAAAAAGTGCATGCCTACGTGTACCTTGCTAACAGGGATTACATGTGTGACTACTAACTCTACCTCTTCTACCCCCCTGACCATAAATTCGTTGCGGTATGCTGAAATTGCTACCACGGCCTTGTTGTCCTTCCGCTCATTTTTATGACATGACTAGACTGAACCTAGTGGATTTTATTTTTGTTTTTTGTTTTTTTTTTTAATTATGTGTTGTGGAAGGGCTTTAGGCATGTTCCATTCACCCATCCCTATAGTAGAACTCCATCCAGTTGCGTGAGCCTTACTACTCCCAATATTTGATTTCCTTGACTATAAACGAGCCTAACCAGTGCATCTGCAGTTTCCCTGGGAACTTTTGGAACTTGTTGTCATATAGGAGTACTTAATCCCCTATTCCAAAAGACTTCTTCCTGATGTGCCTGTCATGCTGATATTTTTTCCTTCTCTGCTCCACTAATTGATGAAACTTAGCCAAGAAGCGGGTTTAGTCAAGTTCCAATAGCTGATCCAGTCTATCATGCAAGGCTATGTTGTTTGTCATTCCTGTGGCTTCAGATATGAACATACTTGGTAATATAAATTCTGCTAGAACCATAACTTCTCTCCCATATAATAGTTGAAATGGTGTTTTCTTATGAATTCTCTTTACTGTTGTCCTGTACGCCCATGGGGTTGTAGGTATTCTTTCATCCCAGTCATCCCTGTTGACCAGCACAACCTTTGTTAGCCCTTTCTCTAGAATTTTGTTGAATGCTTCCACTGCATAATTGGCCTGTGGGTGATACGGGATACTCTTGTTATGTTGAATCATGAAGGTCATCAGCAGAGTCTCAATGGTTTCATTTAGAAAGTGCATTCCCTGGTCGCTTGTGAGGCTCCTTGGATATCCAAACCTTGAGACTATGTTCTAGAAAATAAATCATGTAACTATTTCTGTTGTGTAGTCTTTGACGGCTGTTGCTTCTGCCCACTAGGTGAGTTATTCTATTACTATTATTATGTATCTTTCTCGCGAGTGCCTCGCCGATGGCGTAATGGGTCCAATGAAGTATATCGCCCATTTATCAAAGATTTTCACTATGTGGACAAGGTGTAGGGGCAACTCATCCCATCACGAAGGCTTTCTGACCCTTTGACAGATGTCGCAGGTCTTAGCAAATTCTTTCGAATCTTTATGAATAGTTGGCCACTAGAGTCCTGCGTGTAGTATCTTTCTTGCGGTGGCTTTACCTCCCACATGGCCTCCTGCAACCCCCACGTGGCATTCCCATAGCACATCATTTCTTTCATGCTGGAGGACGCAACACCTTAGTATTTGATCTAAGCCCATCTTATAGAGGTGTCCTGTAATCAACTGGTAATCTGCTACCCTTACTACCAAGTGTCATCTATGTGATGTCGTATATCCTTTTGGGCACTGACCCATTGTTAATAATGTGGCAATCTCTTCTACGTGGTCTGGCATTGCCTCTATTCTGAATAAATCGGCGTCAGGCAACTGGTCATCCACTGCTCCTTCATTCTCCCCTGTCTCCAATCACGAGAGGTGGTCTAGTCCCACATTCAGTCTGCTGAGTTTTATGACCACCTTGAAAGTGAATTCTCGAAACAACAACAACCATCGGCATATTATCCCTTCTAGTACTGGCTTGTTTACCAAGTATTTGAGCACAATATGGTCTGTAAAGAATTTGAATGGTGCACCCAATAAATAATGGCTAAAATTTTGGAGAGAATAAACCATTTCCAGGGCTTCTCTTTCGGTTGTTGTGTAGCTCCACTCCACAGTTGATAGCTTTCTTCCAGCATAGTACACTAGGTAGTCCATATTCTTCTCCCCTTGCTACGCTAACACCACTCCCAGTGCTATACCTGATGCATCAAAGTGCACATGGAACATTTTGTTCCAATCGGGATATACGAGCATCAATGTGCTTACCAATATTTCCATTATCTTATTCAGAGTTGTTTGACAATCCTCATTCCAAACAAACTCCTCTGTTTTCTTCAACAATTTTTCCAGTGGGGCTATGATTGATGCATAGTTCTTGATGAAGCGTCGGTAGTACCCCATGTGACCTAGAGTTGATCTTAGTTGTTTTATGTTGCATGGTGGTTCCATGTGGACAATTTCTGCAACCTTCGCTAGGTCTACACAAATTCCATCCTTGTAGACGATATGGCCTAGTAGTGTTCCAAACGGGACTGTGAAGATACATTTCTTGAGATTTAAAGAAATCTGCAGTTGCCTGTACCTTTCAAGCATTACTCTTAATAAGTTGGAGTGTTGTTTTAACAGACTATACACTGTATAGTAATCCATGTACAACTCTAGAAATTTGTGAATATAGTCTCGAAATGCAACTATGACAATCCTTGAGAAGACTGCTCATGCATTCTTTAGTATGATGGCATCACATTGTATGCATATGACCCCCACTTAGTGGTCAATGTTGTTTTTCTTTTATCCTCCTCAACTATTCGAACTTGGTGGTATCCTAAAAATCCATCTATGAACGAATATGCTTCGTTCCCCGCCACATTGTCTAGGACTTCATCACTAAAAGGCATCAGGAATGGGTCATGCACACATGCGTTGTTAAGGATTTTGTAATCAACACATACTCTGATCTTGGTTGTGTCCTTATTGTTTTGTATTAATATCAGGCTTATCCATTGAGCTTCATCTACTAGAAATATGATTCTTGCTTCTAACATTTTGTTGATATCTTTCTTAACTTTCTCCTTCACCCTTGGGTTTAATTTGTACGGTCTGTGTTTTACTGGTCGAGCCTCCCGTATTAATACAATCTTCATTTTTCCTATATTTTCTTTTATCCCCTTAAACTCTGCTATTGAGGCTGGGAATAGGTCCTGATATTCCTGTAGTAGGTCAAAAACCTCTTTTATGGTCTGTTCGTCCCAATAGTCTCCCACAGATGCTATTTTGGGCTTATTCTCTGTCCCAACATTTTTTTTCCTTAATTACAGTGGTAGCTGGTGGGCACCTCCTGTTGAGGGGATTGCTTGGATGTCCCTCTCTCCTTCCATTTCCCTGAAGGTTAGGTGTCTCCGTCCATCCAACCCATCCTCCCTTGGCTCTACTGCCACCTTGTTGCAGGTCGCATATCCTAACGACTCCATGTCATACAGATATTGCAGAAAATTTTCTTCGAGCCCTCCAACCAATGGCTTTGGGGTGAATAGTGCCCGATTTATCACCTGAAATGCCTCAATCATGTGTGCTTCCTTCTGAAATAAAGTTGCTAACAAATTGTACCTCTAACGCATCCTAATCTGTCATCCGCGGACGGAGCTCCTCTTGTACATACCAAGCTTGGGGGACAGTTCTGAGGGTATGTATAAATGTGTGTACCCATCGGTCCTTCAACATTCCCTAGCTCTTCCGCTTGGTTATGAAATGTTTGATGTGCTTATCAGGACTTGAATCCCCCTAGTACTTTGCCTTATCTTGTGGCTGATCTTCCTCCTGGGAAAATCTCTCCTTGTCCAGTCTCTCAGTGAATTACGATGCGTCTTCCACCATCTTGTCGGTGTTGCCATGAGGGCGATATCAATAAAGGGAACCTTTTGATCCTTCATTAATTCCTTGTCTATCCTATTCAAGAAGGCATCCACTTGTTCAAGGCCATAATATTTGGGATAGTTTCCCATCTCCGTTCCTATCCAAATCACTCAGGTTACCATTGCACAACGTCTAGTATTTAGTTCATACCCACCTTGCTACCATGCATCCCATGAAACTTCCAAGCCGATCTCTAAGATTTGGATACTTCTCCAGCTGACAGAGACTCCTATCATGGGATTTATACAATCTTCCCTCTTCCCCATTCTGAGCGTGTAAAGCTGGTCTAGAATTCCTGGTTCATCCCTGTCATCTACCGGCTCTATGAATCTAGGTCCGTGATAGGGGTTTGACGATTGGATCACCCTTAATCCTTCTACTTCAAAAATCCTCAATTATTTCTTTAGGCTGATGACAACATAGATTTCGTCGGCCCAATTGATTCCAAGGAGCACCAGGTATGGGTCCTTATCCCCCATGATGTCAATCACCTCGAATTCAATGTTTGTCTTCACCCCCACTACATAAAATTCCATGTCATCCGACCTCCCAATGGGCAGTATACAATATTGATTTTACATCCTTAGTTGAATTGGCGAGTATTTCAATTGTGGCTTCCCCATTGCCTCCCATGTTTTTCTAGGTAGGATGTTTACATCCGATCCCAAGTCTAACATTGTGTCCCTTATCTGGAACCTTGCAACCTGAGCATTACTTCAGAACTCTTTGCCACTTCTCCTTTTGTTCTGTTTCACTCTTCTAGAGTTCTTTTCTAGCAAATCTATGAGTGATCGCTCCACTTTCACTTCTTCTATGTATACCATAGCCTTCAAACTTTTCCGCAACTCCTTCAACATGCCTTCATCCTCAACAATCTTCAGGAATAGTTTAAACCATTATTCAATCGTCTGCCCGTGTTCAAGCACATGATCCTGCCATTTTTGGTTGTCTCCTTTCTTGGTTATCTCCTCGAACAACTTAGTTGCCTCATGATAATACTGCCTTTGGAATTCGAGTTGATATATGTTATATGGAGATGTTGCTTTAACGATCAAGGGTGGGTCCGTTGTGCTACGATCCTCCCCTATCCTCTTTCATCCTCGGGTGACTATATTAAAATTGGTTGCAGGAAGACTGTCATTGGTCCATGGTTCGACATTAACCAGGTTAGCCCCCCTCTTCCTAGTCCTTTCTTCCCACTTTGCAATGAGTACCGGACAATCCTCCATGGCGTGAGTATTAATCCTGCATTGTGAGCGCCAAGATCTCCTTAGGAGTGGGAATTCCCTGGCGACATGCCCCTCTTGGTCACAGTTGTAACACCTCACAGGCCCTCTTACTCCAGCTCTCCCTCCTCGCCCGTTTCCTCCTTGTCCTCCTTGATTTGACTAATTAATTCTAAAAGTAGATCTATCTAGTCATTCTGCTAGACCATCCAGTGCTTTTCACTAATCAATGTGATGTGTTGTAGATGTGCAGAAATCACAGTAGTTGTTATTGGGGATGTTGGAGTATTTCTGCATTATCGGGCACATCCGTGGCAGGTGTTCGTACGCTCTATAAATTTTGCGAAAGTCTTGGCTATTCCTTCCTGGGAAAGCTCCTTGCGCTCCTATAACTACAACTCATGCAGTCGATGGGGCCACTGATGACCGCCACGACTCCCCTTAGATGATTAATACCCTGTAACCTGGGGCATTTTGTCGCAATGTGCCCTTCCACCATGCAGTGGGTGCACCATACATTGGGTCTGGCTGGTCATACCAGTTGAAGATCCTTCAGCTTCTCCATTAACATTACGATCTGGTTCTAGAGACCCATGATCGACTGGTCTTGCAAGCTCGTCCTTCCCTTGTATTGATGAGGATACCTAACCATGGCCTCTATTCAAGATGCTTGCTCCAATGCATCTTGGAGGGTTCCAAGTTTCTATTGCGTCAGCGGCATTCTAGTCAAGGGCAAGAGTGCCTTGATAAACCAGTCCCGCTAGTGATTTGGGTCCAGGGTGTAACTCAAATTTACGATGGAATCCTTAAACATCTGCATGAGTTCCCAGGCCATCTCACCCTCCTTTTTCTTAATTTCCCATAGCTCCGACAGCCCCTGCTAGTCCGTCTATGGTACTTTGAACTCCTGCACAAATCCTCTCTTGATATAATCTATTATGGGGTTCTCGTTCTGCTTCACCGACATTATAAACTAGCGCAGAGCCCTCTCCCTTACTGCGGTTTGGAATTCCACTATCCTGACATTGTCTAGAGTCTGACGTGCTCTCCAAATAGCCTCACAGAGATACCAGTGTTTCTCCACATCCTCATTTCCCCTTCCCACAAATTTTGGATATCTAGTAAAAGACCCCACCATACTATCTTGGGTGCAAGCTAATAGCATGAATCCTTTGTTCCCAAGCTACTGGGATCCCTGAAATCCTAGGTTACTGATACTGGTGACTCCTTTATTGCTCCCAATATTAAAATTGGCTTTGTATTTCTCACGTGCACTATGTACCCGTACTACCTTGGCTAAGCTAATAACGAATTCCTCCGGATTGTAATAAGGTACTGGGAGAAGGTCTGGGGAAACAACACCAGTGTCTGGGGGGTATTTCTGTTGATTCTTAATGGATGGATCTCCTTCATTAAATAATCTCCTCATCGCATCACCCATGTCTTCTTCTCTTTCCTCTCCATGCCCACTTGGCATTTGATCTTGTGATCCACCTTCCACACCCTGTAGAGAAGGTCCCTCTTCATTCCTCTAACTCCTATGTCTCCCATCACTGCTTTTGCTCTACCCAGAGTCTTCCTCTCCTCCCTCCTCGACTCGGGGTCTTCCCATCACCACTACTACTTGGTGGGGGCCCATCCTCCTCTTCCCCAAAGTCTTAATCACTCCCACTTGCCACTTATTTGTTAGCAGTGCTCTCCTCTGTGCTATGAAATATCTATGTTTCTTCAACTCTTCTGCATCCATCTATTTAGAAGCATCTCTATTCCTCAACTGGTAGCATTCCCCCCTCTATGTCCTTCCCCTGGTACTGGGTTTTTACGCTACCATCCCTGTGGTAGCTGAGGGCAGTAATCCTTCTTCCACCATAAACATCTTAATCCACATCAAAACTTCCTTCAACAACCTCCCCCTTAATCTAGAGCTGAAGATAGCTTCTTCCTTTGAGAAATACTAATAACTCTTCCCACAAAATTCGACTATATATCCTTCCACAATAGTCTTTACCCAAAAATTGATTGCTCTAGTGAGATCGTTGTCTAATTGTTAGAGCAGTGTGATATCTGACGGAGTCTAGTTGCGGTGAACTGTCCTCGATCCCCTTGAATGGTTCTACCCCTTTAGCCTTCTTAACCAATTGTATAGGTCTTCGGGGAACTTGCACCAGAAAATCTCATACTGATAATTGGTACCATCGACACATAAAATGCCCTCACTTATCTTGTTGATCAGTTGATTTCTACAGGAAACTTTCTCTACTACAAACTGATCTACTTTATGATTCCACCAATCCTTGATTTCTCTCTTGAATATCCTCGACACCATGTTCTAAACTAGTTCTCATAACTTCAGGTCCCGAAAACGGAACCATTTGTTGGCACAAAAGAGTCATCAGGGAGAAAATACCCTGGGTTTGGGCACAGAGGGCCAACAATGGTTCGGTGTAGTCTAGGACAATGTCTGCATTTTCACCTTACCCAAAGGGTAAGGAGTCTCAACTAAGGCGTTCCATGACCAGAAGTAAGGAAGGTTCAACATGGGGTCAAGGGAACACCAACTAAGGCATCATCCAATAAAAAAAGTATATCCATTACATGTGAAATAGTGATACAACAGAACATCAATTACATAAGAAATACTAAATACATGCATTTGATGGAACATTTAAATTTTTTAGAAATCCATCATACCAGGGGATCCATACACATCATGATTTACGACTAGTCTATCTTTCTTTCTATTAGCTTAACAATAAAACAATGCAACATGTCTTTGGCATTCACCACAAGAAACTACAAGGAATAGCTGGATTAGATCCATGAGCTCAATATCAACCTCAAAGGCCTAGTTCACATGGAATATTGCATCCTGCTACCCATCTATCGCAACCATATATCTGCCACCAGGTCCAACAGCCTTGCCCACTATCCCATTCACCAGCCAACCTCTCTTCTTTTCTAGCCCTCTTCTTTTATATTTTTTTCTACTTCCTGAACTGAAATTTCCCGCTTGGTTTCTCTTTCACCTTCCTGCAAACTTGGCTACCTTTTTCTTCCGCTGCCACCTTGCCACAACCCTTGCGCAACTACATGTTCTCACCTTGCTATCCAGCTGACTTCCACAATCTAACCGTTGCTGCCACCTGCTTCCTTCTCATCCTTCAGTAAACAGTTAAAGATGGCCAAGAAGGGAGGAGAACTGGTTACATCATCCACCCAAGCAAAGTTGAAGAAGGAAATATTGGATGAAGTATCATCCCTTGAGACAGTCATGCAGGTTTTGTATTCCAGATTTGGTACTGCGTATAAGGCAGTTGTCCATCTTAACATTTGGAAGCAATGCTATGTTAGGAGAGCACATATCTTATCAAACTTGCATACTACTGTCAACCACATGGAAACATGGACAATGAGATACAAGGGAGTCCCATTACAGTTTCCTAAGATGATGAAGCCCATGGCAGTTGAGTTGAATGCACACATCTAGAGTCATATATGGAACTACGAGTAACTCCCACAGTTCATCACTAGTTTGCAGGCTTCCCATGCATGGTTGTTCAAAAGCATGGATGTTGTTGTGTGCGCACATGTGATCCCATCTATTGGGACACTCGCTGAACCAAAGACAAAGGGTCAAGTCTGACAGGAGCTAGACTTGTACTTTGATGAGTTGATGCACATAGCCACCAATGCAGACTTCACAATTAGTACAGACACTATGCATGAATATGTCATTGGTCTGACCACACTCAAGACAATGATGCACATGCAATCAGATGAGTTGGATAGAGGAGCCAAAGAAATGTACCCAGATGCAACAGACGAAAGAGTTCGTTTCTAGAAAGATGTCACAATAGAGTACACAGACACCATAGCGGACTACCAATATTGGCATTAGTTTGCCACCATCAACCATCATGAGGATGTTGAAGAGTTGGTATTCCCACAATTTTCCAAGTCATAGTGATGTCTTACATGGCTTGATCAAGCCTATTTTGTCTCACATGGATACATGTGTAGATTGTATGTAATGTCTTGTCAAGGGGAATTTCAAGTGTCTATAGTTGAATGTAGTAGTCATAGAGTAGTTGAAGAGTCACGAGGGTAGGTAAACAATCACAAAGGGGAATGTTAGGGGTCACCCCACCCTCTGCTATATATAGTACCTCATAACTCATTATAGAGGCTTTTTGGTAAGCCAAGCTTCCAATAGGAGTATCCTAGAGAAATCTTGGATAGTATTGTAACGAGCCTTGGAATCTCCACAGTGCAGAGCTAGTACATATCTTTGGAGGAGTAGGCGGTAGTGAACGTAACGTTCCATTATTGGGACTAGTGGTTGATCATGGTTGTACTATATGATTGGAACTTCACTTATTAATATAACAGAGTTGACACGTTTCATGCATATGTTGTTATTGTATTTCAATTAACTTGTTTACTCTAATGATATATGTATATGTTTGTATACGCATGTATGTATAGAATCTTTCTGTATATGTATGTATGAATCTTACTGAAATGTGTTTTTTATTTAACCATCACTTTGGATTGTTGGTTCACCTTCCTTCCAACTTGTGATGCATATTTTCTCGTGTGTTCCCTTCCAAGTTGTGTGTTTACATAGGTTTCCAACAGGCGCACTCATTCCACCTTCAGTGTGTTAGAACCATTCATGCACCTTCCTTGGCTTGCTACACATGTCACACCCTTGCTACCAACAAGGACATATCACTTGCCTTTGCGCACAACTGTGATCAAGGCGATACGTATGACCCACTATTAGGACTCCTACACCAAACAATTTGAGGTCCAGTTATGACTTCTTACGAGGGAGATCCCTTAAAATGTTGGTAGTTCCAGCACCGTCGACATTTTTGGCACTAGAAGGAGGGCTAGATGACAAGCTATGTGCTCTCATCATGTTCTGAATCATCGCACATCTGTCATGGATACTATCAAGCTCATCTCTCCGGGATGCTTTTCATATGTTGAACATCTTGACATCACGAGGGAGTTTGCTGATCTCTTGTCAAAATTCACGTATGATGGTGAAGGTGAAGTAGCCTAACCTTAGTTCTTAGAAGACTTTTATGCATTTCTTGCAGATGAGTTCTATGTAGAAGAGGCCAGCGTGATGCTTGCATACCACTTCACGAATCCCCACTACAATGGTGCTGGAGTCTGAAACCCGGAAGCGTGCACTCACTTGAGAAGTTATATGATCTCATTGAATCTACTTTCCATAATTTTGATGCAGAACCTCTTGACCAAAAATTGTTAGCATGCAAGAATCACCTATGGAATTTTGGGATCGCTTCCATGTATTGAAGTTTCAAGCTCCGAAAAGTCAGATGAAATTCCAGTATCTCATGGACATATTTGAGTGTTGTGTTACCAAATCTATCAATACTAAGAATAATTTCAATCCCAAGCCCTACTCATCATACTTCCATGATGGATTTGCACAATCACAGATGGACATGGTCGTTTTCAGAAGTGATTGTCTGTTGTCCCCTCATCAAACAGCTCCACCACGATAGGGTGATGTGGGAGAACTTGCACCACACACATCCGTTCAAATGTCACATCCTCCCAACATCACTTCTCTCAATTTTCATGCAGATTTGGTTGCGATTCCCATGGTTTGTCACTTGCATGTTTTACCTCAACCTCCGTCTTCATGTTCTGTTGATCCTCTGGATTGCACTATCTTGTGTTCTTCCATTCCGGACTCTACACCTATTGTGAATGAGGATCAAGTTATCGACAGAGTTGGTGTTTCACAACCAACTTGTGCTATCATTCATGAAGAGTATGATTGGGAGCTTGAGCATCAATCCTCGGCGAAGGATGACTCCCTTCTGTCTGAGCCTCCTCTATTTTTTCCTGATAGCTTTGGTGATTCTGCCATCCCTGATTTCACATGTGTATCCTTGCCTACCGATGCACCCATTGTTGATCATTCATAGAAGACATGGATGCCAGTATATCATCTGACAATGGAGAGGACCAATTATTCTTTGAAAATCCACTCAATTTTTCATCTTCCTTTTTTGGAAACACAGAGGGTGAATTTTTCCGCTTCTCATCTACCCCTCTGTTTGGTTCATCAGATCATGAGGATGCCGATGAAATCATTCATCTTTTTTATCGTAGTTGTCATGATATATTTACCCATGTATTTGATCACAATGATGATTCTATCGCAGTTGATTTTTCCAAGCCACCTATTTATGATGACCTATTTGTTGACGAAGTCGAAACCCCACAAAATGTCGAGGAACTTCAACCCGAGCTGATGGTTATGTAAGGTCCTCGTTGTGCTGAGTTGGTTTCACTTCTGATCAGGGAATTGTTGAAACACTCAAGGGTCCTCATCACTCATCTATATGCATTGAAGATCCATATCACACATAGATCATGCTTCCTCCACTCGAACTACACGATCCTTCGCTCATGCATTCGAGGAACCTTACATAGAAA
Source organism: Pinus tabuliformis (assembly GCA_031772625.1). Lineage (NCBI taxonomy): Eukaryota > Viridiplantae > Streptophyta > Pinopsida > Pinales > Pinaceae > Pinus > Pinus tabuliformis. Next base: position 1,266,266,524 of record CM062811.1, read on the forward strand.
GCACATGTGCATGATGCAAGTTGTATTTGTTTCTTTTGTTTTCTTGCATGTCACAGTCATGAGTATGCATATGCTTAACATCTGCATGCAGTGTCACACAAAATCATGGGAAGTCCAGGGATTGCATGTCATGCATTTGCACTCACTTATGTTCTGTGGATGCACTTAAACTCGGAGTGTGTTTATCTTCATTGTTATATCTTTCTTTTTTACTGGTTCACACTGATGTGTTGCTCACGAACCATGCCTTCACCAACATGGGTCGACCAATATACCAGTGGCTGCATTGGAAGTATCACTTCACGTGAGCAAACCCGTGCACCATTAGCTTAGGAGTAGGAGTAGTGTTTGCTTTTGTTTTGTTTTCTTGCATGCATGTTTGTTGCTTACTTTGCATGTTTGTTTTCTTGTTTGCTTGTTCGCTTACTCGCTTTGTTAATGCATTTACTTTTGATTTTGCTTTGCTTTGTTGTTTGTTTTATTGTTTATGTCCATAGGTTAGCTTTGCATGAAACTGTGTGCAACTCTTGAAACAAACTAGGTAAAGTACATGAGGACTGTGTAGTTAGCAATACTTCGTTATTTGTTGTCCTGCCTCTACATGAAGAACTTGTTGTCTTCAGTCCATGATACATCAATGGAAAATACACACTGTTTGAAGTGAACCTTGGTGAAAACACAACGCTTGAGTGCTATCTAGTGTCACCTACTCTAGTCGGTTCTTTTTGGGTTAATCCTTGTCAACTCAGTTAAGTAGAGTAAGGTGAGGGGGAAAGACTTAAAAAGCATGTCAAAGATATATATAAACTACTTCTTGGAGGAATAAACTCTTCTACTCTCAATAATTCAGGATCCCTCTTCTGCCTCTGAAATGAATAAGTGTTATGCACAATTATGAAAATGAAAATGTGAAAATTTTCAAAAAACAAAATGAAAAATAAATAAGGCGAAAGAAGAGAAAGGCTTCTTACACTGAGAGGTGATGTAAGTAACTCCATTAGGATATTGACTAGGATTGCTAGCAGTGGAGAGATGCTTGTGTTCCTACGTGACTCCGTCGGGGTATTATCCAGGCCTGCTGGTAGCGGAGCAACACCAAAGATGAAACTAAAACTCTGACAACCATATGAATTGTGAACCAATATACCCCTCATCTGCAATTGAAACAACTGTGTTGGCTTGGATTGGAATGTGTGTTAGTTGACCAAGAGCAAGGAAGATTCTACATCTTGCAGTCAAGCAAGTGTGGAAACCAAGATGAACAGAGAACTGAACAATACTTCCAAAGGTGTTAGACTTGCTTTTCATGAATAAGGTCCATTCATAGAGCTGGAGTTCTACTAGTGTGTCGCCAAGTGTTGTAGCGACTACAACCACCATCCAAAAATTTTCTTAGCTTCATTTTGGAGCCTCCCTACCAACCATGCTAGCAGCATGTCTTGCACTATCAAGTACATAGGCTTCATCGATTGTTCAGTGGCTTTCCAGCTCGTACGTGTCAACTTTATTCACTCCCCTCATAGGCTTCCATTCTGTACTTAAGCTAGTTATTGGCTAAGCATATCCCTCAGAAAATTGCACAATTCTAGAGGGGAACCAACCTTCCCTCTAGAAATTGTAAAATCTGTTGGACAGCCTGTTGGGCCTAGAAATTGCGCAATGCACTAAGATAGGGTTGCTTGGGAAAATTGTGCAATCTAGTCCAACACTGTAGCTCAGCCTAGAAATTGTAAAATTTTGGGCAGTAGTCACCTGCTCCTCCCAAAAATTGTGTAATCCCTCTGAGATAGCTAGCGCAACTCCTTCCAAAAATTGTGAAAATCCCTCTCTCATTCAAGAAGGTTGTTGCATGTGCCTTTAGGTTGATTGGTTCCACCCAGGACCCAGCAAACTTGATTTGGATGCATGGGCTACTTTTTCCCGAAATAGAAAAAAGAAACATGCAAAAGGAATCCATAAATTTTAGGGATATATTTTTAGTAGTGGGAGGTTACATGAAAAGATCATTTTAAAAATTTCCCTCCAAGTGTCACTTTTTCCTAGATTTGTGGCATGCGCGTCATAAGCCTCAAATTCATTTATTCGAATCTTCAAAGCTCATTCTTCACATCGATATTGGAGCTCTGACATCCCACAACACATCTATGAGTCTTCGACACATCCAAATCATCTATTTCTGGGTAAGTCTGCTTTACTTGTCTTTTACATCATTTCTGTCGCTTTTTGTGTTTTGTCTTGTGTGAGTGCTATCTACTTGATTTTTGTGAACATTTGCTACCATTTGCATGCATGTTAGCATGTATAAGGACCATTTCAGTTTTCGTTTGCATCTCACTATTATTGCATGCATGACATTGGTTTTCACAGATGGTCGCAAGACATCGACATCATGCCTTACCACCAAGAGGCCGACCCACTGGCTTCACTGGATCTGGAAGCAAAGCAAGTCATGAGCGACCAAGGAGATACTGAGATCCTTGGAGACAATCCAGAAGAGGATATGCACAACATATCATTCGACGAGTCACAACATAGAGTTATGCAATCATGTAGAGTGTATACTCTGGATGTCCACACATATCTTGCGCAGTTTGAGGAATGAGTGATCGTATATGATGTGCGCAAGCATCTAGTAGCATTGGTCGATGCTACCAGAGCATATGCCAAAGACACTAGCTTGGGTGTTCGCTTCTTGATAGCAGAGAACGAGCAAATGACATAAGAGTTACAGAAGACCAAGCAAGGAGGAGAACTGGTTACAACATCCACCCGAGCAGACTTGAAGAAGGCAATACTAGATGAAGTATTGTCCCTTGAAACAGTCATGCAAGCATTGTATTCTAGATTTTATATCGTGCATAAGGCAGTTGTCCATCTCAACCATTGGCACAACATTGTGCTAGGAGAGCATGTACCTTGTCAAACTTGCATAATATTCTCGACCGCATGCAAACATGGATAATGAGATACAAGGGATACCCATTACACTTGCCCAAGATGGTGAAGCCCATGGCGGTTGAGTTGAAGAAATGCATCTGGAGTCAGATATAGAACTACAATGAACTCCTGCAGCTCATCACTAGTTTGTAGACTTCCCATGCATAGTTGTTTAGAAGCATGGATGTTGTTGTGTGCGCACATACAATCCTATTTATTGGAACACTCACCGAGGCAAAGACAAAGGGTCAATTCTGATAGGAGTTGGACTTGTACTTTGATGAGTTGATGCGCATAACCACTAGCGCAGACTTGGCGACCAGTGTTGACACTATGCATCAGTATGTTGTTGGTTTGTCCACACTCAAGACAATGATGCACATGTTATCAAATGAATTGGACAAAGGAGCCAAAGGAGTGTACATGGATGCAACAAAGGAAATAGTTCGCTTCCAAAAAGATGTCACCATAGAGTACATGGACACCATCATAGACTATCAAGCTTAGCATTAGCTCACCATCATCAACCATCATGAGGATGTTGAATATTTGGTCTTCTCATAGTTGTTTGAGTCATAGTGATGTTTTGCATGGTTTGCTCAAGACTATTTTTTCTCACATGGGTACATGTGCAAATTGTATGTAATGTCTTATCAAGTGGAAGTTCAAGTGTCGATAGTTGAATGTAACAATCATAGAGTAGTCAAAGAGTCATGATAGTATGTAAATAGTAACAAAGGGGAATGTTAAGGGTCACCCCACCCTTTTTTATATATAGTACCTCATAACTCAGTGTAGATGCTTTTTGGTCAACCCAGTTTCCAATAGGAGCATCTTAGAGAAAGCTTGGATAATATTGTAATGAGCCTTGGCTTCTCCATAGTGCAGAGCTAGTACATATCTTTGGAGGAGTAGGTGACAGTGACTATAACAGTCTATTATTGGGGCTAGTGGTTGGTCATGGTTGTACTGTATGATTGGAACTTCACTTCTTAATATAACAGAGCCAACACGTTTCATTCACATGTTGTTGCTCTTCAGAGGATAATATTTGTTCTAAAAAGTATTTAAGGCTATCATGATCTGTTTTTACCTTGAAGTGTCTTCCCATTAGGTAGGGTCGCCATTTCTTAAGTGCATGGAGTATTGCCAACATTTCCTTCTCATAAATAGCTTTTCTTAGAAACTTTCCCTTGATTGGACGACTTTCAAAAGAAATGGGTCTTTCATCTTGCATTAGAACAACACCAATTCCATTTCCTGAAGCATCACATTCCACAATAAAGGTTTTTGTGAAGTCCGGTGTAGCTAAGACCGGTGCTTGGCACATTGCCTCTTTAAGATGTTCAAAGGCCTTTGTTGCTTCCGGAGTCCATGAAAATGCATATTTCTTCAATAATGTCGTTAGAGGTGCTGCTATTCTCCCATAATTCTTAACAAACTTGCGATAATACCCTGTCAACCCAAGAAATCCGCGCAAATGCTTTATGGATGTGGGGATTTTCCATTCCTTAATGGCTTTAATTTTGGTGGGGTCTACCTTAACTCCTTCATGAGATACAATATGACCCAAATATTCCACCTCCTGGACTCCAAAGAAACATTTGGATCTTTTGGCATATAATTGTTTCTCTTCCAATAGTTGTAGCAGCCTGTCAACATGTTCAACATGATCCTTCCAAGACTTGCTGTAGATAAGTATATCATCAAAAAATACTAACACAAATTTTCTAAGGAATGGTTTGAAAATTGAATTCATCAAACCTTGAAATGTTGAAGGTGCATTGGTAAGGCCAAAAGGCATGACCAAAAATTCATAATGACCCTCATGAGTTCTAAATGCCGTTTTCAGAATGTCTTCAATCTTCATTCTGATTTGATGATATCCTGAACGAAGATCCAACTTGGTGAAGTAAATTGATCCATGCAATTCATCCAGTAATTCATCAATGATAGGAATGGGGAACTTATCTTTAATAGTGAGCTTGTTCAGCTCCCTATAATCCGGACACATGCGCCATGATCCATCCTTCTTGTGCACCAATACTACTGGAGCAGAGAAAGAACTTTGACTCGGTTGAATTATACCAGCCTCTAGCATTTCTGCAACCATACATTCAATTTCACTTTTTTGGACATAGGGATATCTGTACGGCCTGATGTTTGGAGGAACACTTCCTGGAATCAGATGAATAGCATGATCATGATCACGCATAGGTGGGAGACCTTTGGGAGTCTCAAATACCTTGGAATGATTGTCCAGGACTTTTTGGAGATCTGGAGAAATAGATGATTCTAATGTGGAAACATCTAGTGAACATAATTGTGCAATTACACCCCTTTGCTCCTTTTTTAGAAGCTTTGTCATACCATTAGAGCTGATTATCTTTCCTGGTTTCCCTGCAATACCCATTAATTCAACTTCCTTTCCTTCCACAGAAAATTTGATGAAAAGTTCTTGAAAATTAAAAGCTATTGTACCCAAGGATTGTAGCCATTGGACTCCTAGTACAACATCAGCACCTCCCATTGGAATGGAAAGCATTGGGCTAGTCAATACATATTCTCCCATGGATAGCTTGATATTATGGCACTTTCCAGAGCAATTTATTGTTCCTCCATTTGCAATCATCACTTGACACTCTGGTGCTGGATATAGGAAGCAATTCAATTCTTTTTCTACCCTACAATGAACAAAATTGTGGGTGCTTCCTAAATCAATCAACATTATCACCTTTTTCTTCTTGATTTGTCCTTCTATCTTGATGGTTTGAGGAGTGGTAATTCCCGCCAATGCATTACAAGATATGGTTGGATTTATTTGTTCTTCATCTAGGCTTTGTTCCTGGAGTATATCTTCTTCTTTTGACCTTTCTTGCTCCTTTTCTTCTTCCTCTTCACAATCTATGTAGAATAATTTCTTCTCAGCACACTTATGACCTTTAGTGTATTTGCTATCACAACTATAACAAAGCCCTTTTGCTTCTTTTTCTTCCAATTGTTGTGGTGTCAACCTTATAGGTTGTGGAAGACTAGGGGCAATTGCACTTCCGTCTTTATAGTTGTGAGTGGTATGCTTCCTGGTTGCCATAATTTTGCTTTCCATTTTTCTTGCTAACTTGAATGCCTTCTCTAATGAATCAGGTTCCCAAAGTCGAACATCATGTTGGATATTATCCTTTAAAGACCCTATGAACACATCAATCCTATGCTGTTCTGGAATATCTTTTACCCTTATGTTCAATTTTTGGAACTCCTCAATGTGCTCCATTATTGAACCCTTTTGTTTGAGACTTATCAATTGGCTAAAAAAAGTGTTGCTTTTTTTATCCTCATAATGTGCTATCAATTCTTCCGTAAAAATTGCCCAAGTGATAAATTGTTTACGAGAGCAAAGCCATTGATACCATACAAATTGATTTGGTTCCAAATATAAAGTTGACATACGTACCTTTTGTGTGTTTTTCACATTATTGAGATCGAAGAACTGCTCCATCTGTAATATCCATGTGGCGGGATCCTTGCCATGAAACTTCCTCATATCGATTTTTGGAATATGGTGGGTCTTCGATCCAACATTAGAATCTATGGAATCATGATTAACATTACTTTTCTTCACATCATGAGTTTCCTTTACAACCTTTTCACCATTAGTAAGTATCTCTTGTAGAAAATTTGTCAAATCTGTCTTCAAATTTGCCATGTCTGTCTTCAAATCTGTCTTCAAATTTGCCATGTCTTTCTTCAAATCTGTCTTCAAATATATCTTCAAATCGTCCATCTTAGCTTCCATGCCCTTTATCTTAGATTCCACGCCATTTATCTTAGCATCTGTTAGCTTTTGTGAGCTTGACATTTTTTGCACTTGTTCTTGTAATTTTGATATATCATGTAGCATTTCTTCCTCTTCTTCATGAGTCATGCTAGAGCTTTCAGGTTCCTTACTAGGTGTTTGATTTTTCTTTCCTCGGGGCATCAGTTACCGATAATAATGCTTTACTAGGCCCTTTGAATTCCTTCAAACCAAGCTTATGCAAAAATAAAAAAATAAAAACTACACACCTTTTTTTACTTTGTAGAAGCCTGATATTTAATCTGATGTATCTCTGTAATTTCGAATCATCCAGTTCTAAAATTGTGATCTGTAGTAGCCTTTTGTGTCCTCTTTCCAATGCCACTAGTTTGAACCAAATTGGATTCTCCAAGAAAGAGTTATGCACAATCTCCCGCAGTGACCTGATTATAGACTAGTTCAGTAGAGTGAACTTGTATGAAGTGCCACGTGTCACTGTTTCAACCTTTGACTCTGAAAAATATATAAAAGCAGACTACAGTCCGTCCTCTTTCTATACCTTCTTACGAAATTTCAATCCGATGCTCAGAAAGAAAGTTATGACGCTTTTCCCCAGGTCACCTATTTTGAGTGTAATTCAGGAGTCTGCAAAAAGACCTACTTCCTGAGATCATATCTCCGCAAATATCACGTGAAAAGCTCTGAAATTCGGACCCAAGGTTCAGCGCGATTTCTTCTCAAATGAGTTTTTTTTTCCACTTCTGAAATGTCACAGAAAAAAAAGTTATAGCGAAAATGCCACGATGACCTGTTTGGAGCAGCGAAACCCTAGAATCCAAAGCTCTGATACCAAATGTTATGAAACCAGCTCACAAAAAGATAGAAAAGAGAGATCCACGCCTTAGAATTCAGCCTCTTCGAGGGGGCAACCTCCTTTAAATTACATAAATGAACAATTCTTGGATGATTCAAATGACAAAACCTCCTTTCTATATATAGGAGTCTATGGAGTCACAATATAATCCAGCCGACCTAACAATAATAATATAAAGCCACAAAAATAACAATAGAGGGATTCTATGGGCACATTAATAACAATATGGGGGTAATGGGGGCACAACAATATAAATAAGGGGTATAACTACAATAGTAATGGGGTAATCACTAGTATTATAGGGACCCAACAGTGTTTCAGTTAACTTGTTTACTCCAAAAATATATGTATCTGTTTGCTTACGCATGTATGTATCTACTCTTTCTGTATATGTATGTATGAATTTTACTGAATTTTTTTTTATTTAACCATCACTTTGGATTGTTGGTTCACCTTCCTTCTAGCTTGTGATGAATCTTTGCTCGTGTGTTCCCTTCCAGGCTGCGTGTTTACATAGGTTTCCAACAAGCACACTCATTACACGTTCATTGTGTTAGAACCATTCATGCACCTTCCTTGGCTTGTTGCGCATGTCACACCCTTGCTAGCAACAAGGACATCTCACTTTCCTCTGTGCACAACTGTGGTCAAGGCGATACCATACGACCCACTGCTGGGACTCATACACCAAACGGTTTGAGGTCTAGTTGGGACTTCTTACCAGGGAGGTCCCCTCTCATGTTGACGGTTCCAACACCATCAACAGATAGAAGATATGAAAGAAGAAGATGAGACTCCTCAAGTGATTGTGAAGAAAATCATCCTCCTCCAAATAAGTCAAGGGCTCCTGGGTATGAAAGCAATATTGTAAATAAATCTGAATACATTCTTATTTATGCTCTTACGAGTTCTTCTCCTCCAAATTTGTGGGATAGTTTCTTGGTTGATAGTGGGGCCACTCATCATTTCTCTAGATACAAGGAAGTCCTCTCTAATCTGGTAGAGAGGGAGACTAAGTTGAAGATAATTCTTGGAGACAACTCCACTCATCTCATGAAAGAATTTGGGTTCATCAAATTTCAGTTGAATTATGGGGAATCAGTTCTACCACATAATGTTATGTATGTACCTAGATTAGTGAAGAGTCTGGTATCGATATCTGCATTGGAACATAAATGGATGAGGGTTTCCTTCATTAAAGGTAAAGTTTTGACTTAGCCTATTGATTGATCTATGAGAGATGAATTCACATTGGGATTGAGATTTGAAGGAATATATAGTGTCACTAGAAGATCTCTTCTAGCATTAGTTCATAACACCAATCATCTGAGCGAGTTATGGCACCACATACTAGATCATCTACACTATGACGCACTTCCAAAGTTTAAGAAATTGGTCTAAGGTATTCCCAACATTCAAGCTCATCATGATGGAGTTTTTCCAGGTTGTGTGACTGGAAAGGATACAAAGGGGCCATTTCCCTCTAGTAAGAACAAGACAAATGACATCCTCTATCTCATTCATTTTGATATATGTGGTTCGATGCCTATACATTCTGTTGGTGGTCATCTCTACTACATCACATTTATTGATGACTTCTCAAGAAAGACATGGATACACTATCTTAAGCACAAGAATGAATCCTTTATAATATTCAAGGAATTCAAAGCCTTGATTGAAAATCAACCAGGAAAGAAAATCAAAGTCTTCATATCTGACAATGGAGGGGAATACATGTCAAAAGAATTCATAGCATTTTACAAGAAATAAGGGATCAAGAAAGAAGCAATTGTGCCATATACTCTTGAACAGGTCTATATTAGAAGCTACCTATGCTATGCTCCATGATCAAAAGGTGCTCGAGTTCCTTTGGGCCGAAGCTATATCCACTGTTGTGTATGTTCAAAATAGGGTGCCTCATCAAGTGTTAGAAAACAAGACCCCTGAAGAAATATTCACAAGTATCAAGCCTGATATTAGCCATATTTGTGTATTTGGATGCCCCATATATTTTCATGTGCTGAAGGATAAAAAGAGAAAATTGGAAGCTACCAGAAGAAAAGGTACGCTTGAGGGTTATTGTGAAAATTATAAATCATATAGAATATATATTCCTGGATAGAGGAAGGTTGAAAGATGCAACTCTTGGAAAAGTGAGATCTTCCTCCACCTCCTCCTTCCAAGGAAGAGAATGATGACTAGGATATTCTAAATGGTCTGTCTATGCCCGAGTATGATATGGTTGATGATCCCATGGAACCTATGGATATGTTAGATCCTCCTCCAAGTGATCCTCCTACTAATAAAATACCACTTTGGATCTATGATAATTTAAATGACACAAAAAGAAATTTCCCCATTCAAATTTTATTCAGAGAAAGGAAGTAGCCATGCATGTATGAGGGATATGTTGTAGCTATGAGCACTATGATTCAAACCAAACCATCTTCATTCAAAGAAGCTATAAAAGAAAAATTTTGGAAGGATGTTATGGTTGAGGAATATGAATATGTATGGGATGTTGTACCTAGACCGAAAGGGAAGTCTATTGTGACTTCAAAGTGGCTATTCAAGATAAAACATGGAATTTATGGCAACATTGAGAAATACAAAGAAAGGTTTGTAGCTTGAGGATTCTCTCAGAAAGAGGGAGAATATTATGATGACATGTTTTCTCCCGTGGCTCAATATACAACCATATGTTCTATAGTTTCCCTTGCTACGAGTCAGGGACGTACTCTTCAATAGATGGATTTAAATACACATTCATTCATGGCATGTTATAGGAAGAAGTATATGTTGAAAAAACATAGGGATTTGAAGTGGAAGATCAAAGAACACATGTGTGTAGGTTGAGGAAGGAACTATATGGTTTGAGGAAATCTCCCCAAGCTTGGTATGCAGGCATTGACAGTTACTTAGTGAAGCCTGGATTCACAAGAAGAAACACCAATCCTAACATTTAACTCAAGGTAGTCCAAGGTATGCCATTGATTTTGGTTTTGTATTATGACGATCTATTCTTGATAGGTAGTGAGCCTCTGATGATCAAGTGTAAGAGGAAGCTAGCCTCTGAATTTGAGATGAAATACCTTGGTCTCATGCACTACCTTTTAGGCCTTGAGGTGTGGCAAAGGCTTGGTGAGATTTTTGTTTCACAAGGAAAATATGTTGGGAAGCTGCTGGAAAGATTTGAAATGAATAAATGAAAATCCATGGTTACACCAATGTAAATGAACTTCAAGAAGTTATGTGGCGATGCTGCAAGACCAAACCTAGAAAATCCATCCAAGTATAGATAACTAATTGGGGCTCTGATGTTCCTTGTGAACACACATCTAGACATATGCTATTCAGTAAACTCATTGAGTCAATTCATGACTGAACCCTGCCACACACATTGGATAACTTCGAAACATATATCGATATATTTGCATGGGTTGATCACACTTGGCCTAAGATATTATGTTGAAGATCTTAAACTTCATGGATAATATGATGCTGTCTGGGCTGAAAATGTTATCGACAGGAAGAGTACATTTGGATGTTATTTTAGCCTTGGATATGCCATGATATCCCAGAGGAGCAGGAAACAAAATTCTGCAGCATTGAGCACCGCCGAAGCAAAATACATTTCCGCTAGCATGGCTAGCTACGAAGTAGTCTGGTTGAGAAATCTCTTTAGAGAGTTATTTGAGACGATCCTAGATACTATAGTGATATACTGTGACAAAAATAGCCGAATTTGTTTGGAAAAAAATCCTATGTTTCATGACAAGTCCAAGCATATTGAGATTCAATATCACTTTACTTGAGACATGGTGCCGAGAGGAGCTGTTAGGATCCATCACATATCGACAGATGAATAAATTTTCAATATTCTCACCAAGGCATTACCAAAATTAAAGTTCTTGGTATAGAGAGAAACTTGGACTAATGGATGTGGCCCCTCTAGATAAGGGGTAGTGTTGATCGAAGACATTGAGCCAACTCTTCCTACCCTGTTTGAGCTCCCAGGGTGAGGAATCGAGATAAAGGACTCCTAGGGTTGAGGTAGCTCTGAAAAATAGGGTACTCCCCTACCTGTTACCCATAGGGTTGAGGGAGGTACTCCCCTATCTAGTCTTTGCAGAGTATACCCCAGTTAGCATCATACACACAAGTAGGGATTGTTGGGAATACCACTCCTCATTTGGCCAACAAGTTGAAAGTGTACTTGGGGTGTAAAACCCAAGGAAATTATGATGTAGGTGCTCTACCACATGACTACTGAGATTCATTGTTGGGATGATCGGTAGGAAATAGGATTTTTGGTTGAGGGTAAGCTCCCCGATGGGATTCTAGGGTCGAGGGTGTACTCCCTTGTATGATGAGTTATCCTATTTCTCGGTATGGGTGAAAGATATTTCTCCCTAATTATTCTTCTTCTAGATCCAAGAAAGTTTAAGTATATATAGTTGAGTAGAGACAATCAAAGTATTACAACAACATGACATGATATTGACAAGTGGAATTCCTCCTAGTTGAGAGGGAGTGTTAATTTTTACAACTAGGGTTAAATTCCACATTGGATAGCTCAGATGACTGATATTATTCTTCCATTAAATTCCTCTTTTCAAGAGGATCAAAATTAACCTAAAGATCACCCAATTTGGTCAAGTGGATGTTAAGTTTTGAATTATTTTATTCATACATACATTATGGAATGGGTCGACCTTAACCACATGGGTAATTGCTTGGGTCAACCTTAACCCCAATTGAACCCTCAAGAAAGCCTATAAATGGAATAAAACTCAAGTTAATTTCATCACATTGATTAAGCCATTTTATATTCTTCTATTTTGTCTTTGTTCACACAGGTTCAATGGAAAGCGTTCACACAAGTGTCCAAAATAACAAGCATGAGGTTCCCTATGAGTTAAGGTTTTCTGGGTCCTAGATGTTGGCATAGAACAAGGTATTTAGTCCCTAGGAGCTAGCATAAAGTGGACAAGACAATGTTTAGAGAGCCCTAGATGCTAGAAGACAAGCTTATGAGAATGTTCGGGGGTTGAAAGTCATATTTGATTGCATTAGTCCTCAAAGACTTGCACAAAGTTCTACAGAAAGCATCCAGGCCATTCCAAACACACTCACAGCAACTGTAAGGGAGCTTCCAAGGGTTTTTGGTGTGTTTTACCATAGATGCATACACAAAGTCTTCATGAGAGCGTCTGAATAGTCACAGACACCCTTACATAGTGTCTGAGAAAGCGTCTAGGGAGTTTTAGATGCACACATACAATTTTAATGAGAGCATCCATGGTTTAGATCTAGGGCTTGACTTCTTGGCTTTCACTGGGTTCAATGATCTAGTGGATCTTGGTTTCTCTCTGCTATTATATAGATATGTAGATATCTATATCTAACTTGTTAGTATCCGTTGCAAACATATGTATTGGGCTCATTGTACTCTCTGCTGAAATATTTTTATGACGATCTATTAAAGAAGAAGATTTGAAAGGGTTTCCCCCTTGTGGGTTTTTTTCCCCTAGTCTTAGACCAATCTACTGTCTCTTATGGTTGTGTTTTTGTCTTGTTTATCACTGCATATATTGTTCTTTCTTCAGTTATGTTTATGATTGATTATACTGCTAATAATTGGATGCATTGTTAATGAAAAAGTAAATTGGGCTAATGTAACTGATACAACATAGAAAAATCAAAAAATTTAACAGTATGAACCTAAGGAAGCAGAATTCAAAGTATCCAAAAAGGTAAAGGAGCACAAAGATCATCAATACTTCTCTAGCTATAAATCTGATCAGGAGTTGGCTCAATTAGTCAAGAAACTGAAGAATGGCTCAGGAAAATATAAAGGGAAGTTACCCTTTAAATGTTTTGACTATGGAAGAGTTGGAAATTTTTCGTCCAAATTCCCTTACAAAGAAAGGGTTGAAAAGGAAGATGAGCATAAAATTGGAAACAAATATCAAAAACATCATAATAAAATGTTCCATAAGAAGAAGGAGTTCTACTCCAAAGAGGATAGCTTAGCACTAGAGTCAGATAGTGGAAACTATTTAGAGGATTATTTAGATAAGTATTTACTTATGGATTTTGGAATAGACTCCAAGAAACAAAGTATTACTGACTCTGAAAAGGAAGAATAAGAAGACAGAGTAGTGGATCTTGAAGGGGAAATCATTAGTGCTCTTGATGAGTTAAAGAAAGTAGGGAAAAAGATTGAACAATTGAAGGAATAACTACAACATGTTGAAGAAGGTATGTATAGTCTGTATAATGAGGAGTTTGTTTATCAAAAATAAAAACTTGAAGAATCTATTAAGAGAAAATATAGTTTATTCCTTCTACTAGAATAAAAAAAAGTAACGTGAGAAATTGGAAGAGCAGAACAAGCAATTAAAATAGGAGCTGCTCAATATAAAGAAGGAAACGATCTCAAAAACATGTAAAGATGAAATTTTGTCTTTGAAAGTTAAACTAGAAGAAGCTAAACGAAAGGAAGAGGTTCTTCAATATTTGATCCATGAATGGGAAGAGAACTATCAAAGTCTTGAGGCATAGGTTGTCTCTCTAAGAATGGATCTTGAGGGAATGAATGCTGAGAAAGGTTTAAATGAAAAATTTGCAGAATGCGCAAGGAAACTAGACATGATTCTAAATAGCCAAAGGCCCTTAGGAATGCAAATAGGCTTGGGATACTCAAAGACATAACAATCCTCTATGGAGAAGATAAAATTTAGGTTTGAAGGATTTTAAGAACCATAAAGCTATGAAAAGAAGCATCAAGGAAGAATCAGTGAAGACAAAAGAGAAGCAAGGAAAAGAGGAGATCATAAATGGAAAAAGGAATAAACTAGCTAGACAACCAAGGTACCTTCATGCACAAACTCATAAGACTTCCAACAATAGGAATTTATATTTATTTTGTGGTCATTGTTATAAGGGTCGTATCTTTGGACATAAAGTTGTTAATCTTAGAAGGGTCAAAGTTGAAAGAGATGAAAATCCTAGATATAATAAGTATAAAAAATTTAGATCTCAAAACTCTCCTCTTAGAGATCAAAATGTCTTCTCTCCCCTACTAAGTAAAGTAGAATGCTTCAAATGTAATAAATTTGGGCAAAAGGCAAGTGAGTGCAGAAGAAAGTTTGAATACCTATCTAAGTTCCAAAATATTAGACAGTCATCTATCCAAAAGGATAAGGGGATTTGGAAATGAAATACTAAAAGGAGCATGTAGTGTGGACTCGCTTTGTCAGCCCAAAATCAAGATAATAGATTTTATGTGGATAGTGGTTGTTCCAAGCATGCGAACGAGGATAAAAGAAAATTTTTGTTGCTAAAATAAAAGGACAAAGGAAACAATTTCACCTTCGGAAACGATACTTCAACAAGAATTAAGGGTAAAGGCATAGTCAGTCTTGATCAAAACACAAAGGAACAAAATGTTCTATATGTGGAAGGTCTCAAGAACAACTTGCTTAGTGTAAGCTAGATGTGTGATAATGGCTATGATGCAACCTTTTGATCCAAGGACTATGAGATCCAAAATATGAAGGATGGAAAGCTAGTAGGAAAAGCAATGAGAACTCACAATAATGTATATGTGTTTGATGAATCTAGAGTAAGATGTTATTTAAGAAAGAGAAATGAAGAACGATTATGGCATAGGAGGATTTTCCATATGAATTTTGACAGTTCTATAAAAGTTAGAAAGTTGGGAGTTGTGAGAGGATTACCAAGACTATCAAGGCATGATAACTCAATCTGTAAGTCATGCTAAGTTGGAAACAAAACTAGGACTCATTTCAAGTCAAAAGAGTTCTCCTCATATAGACCACTGGACCTCATTCACACAGATATTTGTGGTGCAACTAGAGAAAAAACCACAAAATGCGAAATGTATTTCATGTTGATAATTCATGTTTTTTCCAGGGCCACTTGGATTGTGCTCTTAAAATAAAAGTTAGAAGAATTTAATAATTTTAAAAAATTTAAAGCCCAAGTAGAAAATGAGAAGTACTTAAGGATAAACTGCTTAAGATCAGACATAGGAGGAGAGTACACTTCGTGAGAGTTCAAAGAATTTTTTGAATAACATGGCATTAGAAGGAAATATTCAGTGGCTAGAACTCCACAAAAAATGGTGTAGTAGAGAGAAAGAATAGAACAATCTAGAAAATGGCCATAACAATGTTGGATGAAGTAGATATGTTTCACATCTTCTTGGGAGAACCAGCACAAAAAAAAGTGTATCTGTCAAACAGAACTCAACTTAGGCCTAATAGTAATAAAACTCCCTATGAGTTGTAGAAGGGAAGACTTCATCAGTTAAAAACCTTAGGGTATTTGGGAGCAAGTGATTTATCAAAAGGAATGATAAGAATCATGGAAAGTTTGAATCTCGCATTGACGAGGGAATATTACTCGGCTACTCTACTCGAAGTAAAGGATATAAGTGTTATAACAAGCGAACAAAGAAGATTGAGGATTACATTGATGTGATAGTCTATGAAATAACTTCACAAGCTAAGTCCTCTAAAATAAATATGAACTTAGATGATGAAGAAAATCCAGATACGAGGTCTCTAGATCTAGAAGAAACAGATTGAGATAGTGAAGGCGAGGAAGCAGGAACAACTCCAATGTCAAAGACACCTTCCAAGTATCTATAGAAAGAACATCCTGAGAGTTAGATACTTGGATATCAAATTCATGCTGTTCATACTAGGAGGAAACTTGTTGGAAATACAAGTTATGCAAGTTTGGTTCTGTTGTCATAGATCGAACCCAAGAATCTCATCCAAGAAAGTGAGGACAAGTTCCGAGTGAAATCTATGAATGAAAAACTTGAACGGATTGAAAATAATGAAACTTGGGATATTCTTCCAAGGCCTAAATAGAAAAATGTCATTGGAACCAAATGGGTTTTCAAAAACAAGCTGAATGAGTAGGGTCAAGTAATCAGGAATAAGGCTCGATTGGTTTGCAAAGGGTATGACCAAATAGAATGGGTAGATTTTGAGGAAATATTTGCACCAATAGAAAGAATTGAAGTTATCATAATTATTTTTGTCCTTTCCAATCATAAGAACATTAAGGTATATTAGATGGATGTGAATTCTACATTTCTCAATGGAGATTTAGAAGAACAAGTTTACATTGAGCATCAAGAAGAATTTATGCCCACCACAGATGAAGGGTTTCTATACAAACTGAAAAAGGAGCTTGGTACAAAAGGCTGGATATCTACCTTCAACAATAAGGCTTTAAGAAAGTTACTTTTGACAATAATTTATACATAAAATCTAAAGGTGATTATCTACTAATTGTAGTAGTATATGTGGTTGACATAATCTTTGGTAGTGACAAGGTCAATTAGGGCATCAATTCTTAAAATGGATGTAGTCAGAGTTCAAAATTTCCACGAAAGGTGAGATTTCCTTCTTCTTGGGATTGAAAATATCTCAGTATCCACAAGGAGTATTTATCTCCCAATCCAAATATCTCAAAGAAACTCTGAAGAAGTTCGTGCTAGAAGATTTCAAGCCAGTGAGCACACCTATGATTACAGGCTGCAAATTTTGCAAAGAAGATGAGACACCACTGGTAAATCAGACTGAATACAGATCCATGATAGGAAGCTTGTTGTATCTTATAGCTTTGACGACAGACATCATGCAATTTGAGGGTCTTGTGGCCAGATTTCAGGCCTTCCATTGTGAAATTCATGTTTTTGTTGTCAAAAGGATTTTCAAGTATCTTCAAGGAACAACATAATATGGGCTAGCAAGAAATAAGCCTCCATTTCTTTATCGACTATTGAAGGAAAGTATATTGTTGTTGCTACCTATTCCACACAAATTATATGGCTGAATAAAAATTTAAAATATATTCAGGTAGATTTTATTGATGCTATTCCAATTATGTGTGACAATACAAGTGCCATCAACATCTCTAAAAATCTAGTCATGCATTCAAAGACTAAACATATTCCTATCAAGTTCCATTTATTAAGGGAACAATTTGCAACCAATGTTGTCAGACTTGAATATGTGACCACTAAAGACCAACTTGTAAATATATTTACTAAGCCACTGGAAAGAGAACCCTTTGAATATCTTAGGCAACATATAGGAGTTGTGACTCCTCCTTCCAAATGACTCCATTTTGGTAGGTGTTGGCAACTACTTAGCATGTGGGATCAATGGAAGAGTAGGCTGTAGTGGTTTAGGGGGAGTATTCAAGAAGTATTATTTTCCATTGATGCCAAAGGGGGAGAATATTACTAGGGAATTAGAGAATACCATGCCTATCTTCAAGGGGAGCTTATGATGTTTCCATGAATGCTAGAGGGGGAGATTGTTGTATAGTTTGAATTGTCTGGATGGCTAGTGGTTTTGATTGTGTTGGAATTGATGTCAAACAGATTAACATGGTGATTGGGAGTCTAGGAGGAATCTTATGGTAGATGTAAGCTTCTGGTAGATAATCATCACAATAGAAGGCTTATTGGAAAAACTAAAAAATGATGACTATGGTGATTGGGAGTCCAGGAGGAATCCCATGGTTTCTGCAATGCTCTATAGAGAATCATCATAGTAGCAGGCTTACTAGAAAATCCATAAAATGATAACTATGGTGATTGGGAGTCCAAGAGGAATCCCATGGTTTCTTTAGTGCTCTGTAGAGAATAATCATAGTAGCAAGCTTACTGGAGAAGCCATAAAATGATGACTATGGTGGTTGGGAGTTCAGGATTCCAGGCACAAGAATAAGAGTCAAGGAGCAAAGAATGGCAGAGAGTTTGTAGCCTTTTGTAGGTAACATAGGGGCTCAAATTCTATATCAGACACGCTACATTAGAAAGTGCTTTGAAAGAGCTTTCCAACGGTGTTTAGAAGTCTGAAAATGGTCTCCTGGATAAAATGTTATGGCCTGCCAAAGTCAGGGTCTTGAAGTCATAATAAAGTTGAAATATCAGAGGTTGGAGAAGATTGGAGCATTAGAGCTGGCTATATCTGAGGTTGGAAAATATCAGAACTGTGGAGCAGGCTATATCAAAGGTCACAGAATATCAAAACCTCATAGCAAGATATATCGAAGATTAGAATATTAGAATCTCAGAGCAGGCTATATTGGAGGAAGAGGCCATCAAAATATGAAAACCTCGTAAGTCCTTACAGATTGTATTTTCTTGGAAGCGCCAAGGTTCAAAAAGGAAAAGAAATAAAAAGGAATTGGGTGCAGGGCCACGAACTAAGGAGGCTCTTTCTCTCTCCTCAGACAAGACATATGGCAGCAGGTGATTGGTCCTGAAGAGCTAAAGTGGAAAATGATGTCAGCATGATGTTGCATTACGATGAACATGTGGCAGCCAAATTCGACAAAATTAGTGGTCTAATGGGGAAAATCAAGGTGACATGTGTCACCAATTAGGAGGTACGACATGGAGAGAGATTATAAAATCATGATGCCATCTTGAAAGTCAACACATCGGAGGTTGAGAAACTCGTAACTCTTATGCAAATGGAACTTGAAAAGGTTATGATAAAATGGGTTCCAATATTATATGGCACATGGTCATGTGGAGGCCAAAGGAAATAAGGGCTAAGCATAGGGAGCTAAAATGTAATCGGGATTTGGCATTTTTGTAATGACTATTCAATAAAAGTTACGATATGTAGGGGCTTTGATATAATGCTATAGTGGTATGCTAAGCTGACGGTCACAGGCCCGATCTTATGAGAAAGAAAATGTTTAGGGAGCTAAGTGCCAAGGGGATAAAGGTATCAAAACTATGTGATATCGTAATGTTCCTTTTATATGAGTTACGATAAGTTGTGGCTCTGATGTTATAGTACAGTACGTTAAAAGGATGAATGGATCGACAGCTAGAGATTAAATGAAAATGAATAGAGTTGGTTTATGGAGTTAGTGGGATCTGCGGAAAAAGATGAGACAAGGAAACAAGGATAATGGTCCACAGAGAAGAACTGATGAGATGAAGAAATCCATATCCTACATCCCATGCATGTCTTGTAGATTTAAATAAGGAATAAAGTGTCCATTCTTGAGTACTTTCAAGCTTTATGGAGTAATGAATAAGCATGGGAAATCATGGTAGAGTGTGCAGGCTAACTAAGATTAAATTCTCAGTAAGGAGGATTGCATAGGGAGTTAATGAAGAAATCAACAACCCATTCTTATGTTTAATGCCATGAAAAAATTCGACCATCAGATATAACAATAGTAGGGGGAGCCATACTGAGGTACACTCGGAAAGTATGGAAATAGGAAGTAAAGACAACATTGTGCAGTGTGCATCAGAGGATCAAAATAATCAATTTCCATCAAGAAAAGTGGGGAAGAGAATATTGTTATAATGTAGAGCAGTGTGAGTAGAGAGTGTTTTGTAAAATGAACAACGAGAGTAGAGACGAAAGGTGTGTAGCAGAGAGCTTGTTCAAGAGAAGGAAGAGGGCTGAGGTTATGTTGTTTTGAGTAGAGGATAGAGTGATGTTGTATGAGACCAAGGTAGTCTGTGGAACATTAGAGGATCAAGAGAAAAAGTTTTTTTTTGAAACCAACCAGATTGGTATTTTTCATAATTGTATATGTCTCTGTTTTCAGTTTGAAAATTGTATGAAAGAGTAGAATAGTGGCAAGAGTAGGTTGTATCCTGCATTCAAGAGAGGTCAGTGCCTCTTGGAAAATCGGTGCTTGCTAACCTAAGGAAGTTAGGGACTCCTGTGAGTGGGTGCTGACAAACAAACTCATGTAATTAAGTAGGTTCTTAATTTACATCATAAACAACAACAAATTGGTGGTTTTTTCCCTCTGGGTTTCCACATGAAAACATTAGTGTCAATATGTGTGTGCTACTCATGTGATAGATTGTATGAACATATGAATGCTTAAGATTTCTTCTCACTTTCTTTATGAATGAATGCTCTCATAAGTAATAGACAATAGAGTAAAGAACTAAAAGCATATTCAACAAAAAAGTTAAGAATCTCACTATTATTGATTCACCCCCCCAAGTAATTCCTTATTCAAATTACATTAGCCTTCTTACTTTGTAATGAGCACATCTTATCCATGAGCCTCATTATCCCATATTTCCTCCCATACTTGTGCACTAATTCTTTTTTAAGGTCTCCTCCCTCTGATAATGCATAAGTATTTCCCAAGGATAAGTCACCTAACCTTGTTCTTCCTCCCTCAATGAAAAACACATTCCAGATGAACAAGTAGCCACTGTTGGATAGAACTATGTCCTTCCAAGCTTGAGTGCACCTCAAACCAACGAATCACACTTAAAAAAAATGAAGCACACTTTGCAACAACAAAGCACACTTCGAAACAATGAAGTGCACTTTGAAACAACAAAGTGCAATTCAAAGCTCAATGAAAAAACCCACTTCAAAAACATGATGGCACTTAGGGACTATGAGTGCACTCCTTGAACATGAATAACTATGCCCTCTTAGAGAACATGATGCACTCATGAAGCATGAAGATTAAATCGCATGGCACACTCATGAAGCATGAATCTTCATCCTTCCCTTTGAGTATATGGTGTAGTCACGAAGCCTGAAGCTTGAACACACTCTTTCGATACAAAGAATTGTGCCCTATTTGAGTGCACGAGTGGACCTTGAAGGTTTTAATGTTTTCCCTTCATTCCTTCGGCATGCACTAGTGCGCCCTCCTTGTCTTTGAGCACATGAGCACACCTTAAAGGCTTGAAGGCCCGAAGCTTCACTCCTTTGTCTCTTTGGAGTGCACCTTTGCACTCTCTTTGTATATTTGAGCACATGAGCACACCTTGAAGGCCTAAAGGCCTGAAACCTCACTCCTTCGTCTCTTCAGAATGCACCCTTGCACCCTTTGAGCTCTCTCTCTATTGCTTGAGTGCACAAGCGCACCTGTGAGCTCTCTCTCTATTGCTTGAGTGAACAAGCGCACCCTCAAAGCCTCTTGTGAACCTTGAAGAGTTTAAATTTTCCCTCCTAATAAATCCTTCTTCTTTAACCCTCTCATAGGCCTATCAAGAGCAGATCATTCCATGAGCTAGGTTGTTATAGGATAGTTGTTTTAAATTGATTTTTCGTCTCCCTGAATGATTTTCATTCGTAGGAGTACTATCTCAGCATGACAAGGTGATGCTCAAGAGCACATAGCAAGGATAAAGCATAAATAAACAGTTGCGGAGAAGAAGAACAAAAGATAGATATGATGGAGACATGAAGTAGATCATGGACCAAAATGGAAAGAAGACAATGCATGATGACTCTAAGGATTCCAATGTTGATCCAAGACCCTTTGGAGGGCGGAGATAAGTAACTAAGTGGATATTTCATGAAGTTGAAGCATAGATCATATCTATCATCAAGAATATGAGATGAAGCAGCAAGGAAGACAACTTAGCATTGCCACCTCATCATGAAGTCCATGTCATCATTGTCAAGTTGTAACTTGTAAAAATGTCATCATGGTGGTCAATGTATGTCCATGTGTCATGCCACGTCATGATGTGGAGTGTAATGAATTATTTTCAAAGAAAAGGAAAAAATGTAATGTGTGGAAGTCCAAAAGTCATATGTGGAACACAAAGAGTCACATATTCATATATGGGAAAATATTTTAGGATAAGTCCAAAAGTCATTAGAAGTTCAAGATTTGTTAAGAAGTCAAAAGGACACATTAGAAGTCCAAGAGTCATGGGGATATGGAATGTTATTCCCCTTATTATAAAAGGAACCTCAAAACTCAAGGAGGGTGCTTTTGGAGGCTTAAACTTTAGAGAGTTAGTCTTGGCTTCTCTACTTGGCATAGGAGAAAACACCATTCTTTGGAGAAGAAAGAAGTGACTTAATGTTCCACTATTGGAACTAGTGTCTCATCATTGTAATTGTGTACTTGGATATTTCACCTTATAATTGAATTCAATGAGCCAACACATATTCATGCATGTATTATAAATGTTTTAGGACTATTCTTGGGATGTTTACGGTATATGTTGTTTTCATATGTACTAGAGAAATTGAACTATTATGGTGGCTTTGGTACTTATCTTGTTGAATGTGTGTTGTATTTTCTTTACAATCATTATGTGAACTATTTCGCTAATGAATATTTTTATTCTCTCATGTGTCTCTCTTAGGTTAGTACTATTACTTCCTTCTAGAGGCTCAATTTTTGTCTCCCTCTCGTGAAGGTCTCCTTTTACACATTGCAATCAATGTTTCATAATGTCAGCTTACTTTCTTATTCAATATTTTTGTATATAATATCTTATGTTATCTGTTGAAACCAAGATGAACCTTATGGTTACGGTGGTCAGGCCGATACTCCGGATGGGGCTCCTACTTCAAACGGTGTGAGGTCTAATTGGGACTTCATATCTTCGAGACCCCCTGTATGTTGGCAATATCTAGCATGTTATAACATCATTTAGCACTCCTGTAGACTTGATCCTCTTATATGGCCTTGGGCAGCCTTTTTCCATGCAGACTTGATCTTATCTTAGAAAGTAATATTTCAAATTTCACACATGACTCTTCCCACACTAATATGAATTCAGGTAGATGGACTTACCTTAATAACTATTTATTAAAGCAGATTCATTTGGATAGTTGTTTTAACCTTTCATGAGTTTACAAACTACTTTGGAACTCATAATCGGATATTAATTCTGAATTCATTCATAAACCAGTCTTCCCCCTATTTCAGTTAACCTTCTCTTGGATTAGGAGAGGGATATCCCTTTCTAGTTCAATATAGTTTTTTTTTAAGATTAGTTCTACATTTACATCTTAGTTTGCATTAAGTCCTCTCTTAAAGAGACAAATAAACCATTTAATTGTTGTTTGATCAAACATTTTAAATCGATCAAACCTTTGCGTTGATTTACTTATTTAACCCACATCTTAAAGATCGATGCAAATAAAATGTAACATGATGTAATATAGATGTAAATATATTAATTATTAGTTTAGGTTATATTAGTTTTAGATCAAGTTAGATTTATGTTTAAGGATAATTAGACCCTAACTAGTTGAAACCACTAGATTCAATGGATAACGAGCTACTTTAAGTTCTCGACCAGATGGTCTCCATTGATGTTTACGGAGGAAATTTTTTTCAATCAACATTTTTGGTGCTAGAAGGAGGGCCAAGGATTCATTTTCTGATTCGATTTTTATTCTAAAAAGCCTTTAACTAATCATGGCTCCTTTATGCATTCCTACATTAGGTCATGTTTTCATCTCATGTAAACCTACTGGGGGCATGTCCAAGATGCAAATTGAGTCCATGTCTAATTTGAAGTATGATGGTGAGGGTATAATTTTTTCCTGGGATCGTCTTTATCATTTTGTAGATAAATGTGAGTCTTATAATGCTATAAATGACAATGATATTTGTAGGTTGTTTACTCTAAATTTTCAAGGGATATTCAAAAATGGTTCAAAGTACTTCTAGAAAGATCAATTCATTCATGGAATCATTTCATGAAGGTATTTCTAATCGCTCATCAAAATTATAATTATGACAATTTGTGCATGTATGAAGATGAATCTTCAGAGAAATTTTACAATAGATTTTCAGTACTCTGTTATAGATTCCATCTCAATGATTTACCTTCAAGTGAACATTTGATTGAAAATTTTACTCATCTTGTTTCTTTTAATAAAGAAGATACTCAATCTGATAATGAATAATAAGATACATCAAGTTCATTAGTTAATCTTGAATCCGCAACTATTGAGCTTGTAAATATACATGAAAATACATCACAAATTTTGTCTTCAAGAAATATTTTGATTTCTTTCCAATGTTTGAAATCGATTATACCATAAAATATGAAGGTGAAGTTCAAACAAATAATTATTGTAATCATCAAGAAGGCCCAATTGAAATTAATCAAGAATAAGGTTTGAATAATGAACATGTAAATCTATCTTCTTCCAAGGTAAATTCATAACTAGTTTATACCTCCACAACTGAAAGGGATTTATTTTGCCAATATTATAATGCTGATAATAATGTTGTGAATTACCAAGATGGACATTTCCAGATATCATTATATTCTGGAAATCACTATTTTCTGTATCCAGATATCTTTTCACATCATATTACATTAAGTAATGGCCTTCGTAATCCTTCGGTTGAAACTAGATCCATAACTAGTTCTGAACACCTCTATATTGTCATTCATTCAGACGATAATTCTTTGTTCACTAACGTTGTTACTGAAATTTCCTCCCACATTTTTAATGATGTTG
Organism: Pinus tabuliformis; assembly: GCA_031772625.1. NCBI lineage: Eukaryota > Viridiplantae > Streptophyta > Pinopsida > Pinales > Pinaceae > Pinus > Pinus tabuliformis. The sequence continues at coordinate 1,266,291,425 of CM062811.1, forward strand.
TTAATTCAGACTAGTCATATAATTCTCAGGAAAGGGAAGTAATATATGATGATTACCCGGATGTTCATGTCGACGATTCTCATCTTTTACAAAGTGAATCAATTTTAAAAACATATTTCAATCAAGAAAACTCACACACTTTAATTTTGTCTCCATTGGCTGAACAGGAATAAAATTATGAACATTTTGATGAAAATGATTTACAAGTTTCCAACGTAATTCATTCTAACTCTTCTTTGGGAACTTGTTTTGATGAAATTTTGTTCGAACACTCTTCTAGTGGAAAATCTATTTGGTTCTAGAGTTTCCCTTGTAATTATAATATAAGTATTGATTGGTTAGATCTGTCTTCTTCTTTTATTTTTCAACTCATTGATATTCTATGCTGGTACGTTAAACTACTCGATATTGCACACGCACAAGATACATTAACAGAAAAGGATAAAGTTGAATTCAGAACTTTAATTATGAACTTCAAGAGCTATTAATCTTCAAATTTTGTTCGATGTTCCAATCATATCAATTTTCTTCTCCTTCTCAAAGGCATTGCCAACAAAAAATTGTACTCGAGTGTGTACCTTTACAACATAACCAACCATCTAACACAATTGATGACCTTCCATCATATGTACATAAAACTGACAATTTGATGTACGTCATTACATTTAGAAGAATATTTTCACAATATGACATGTTATCCTCTTCTTCATATCACTTCCAATCTCTAACTAATATCCATGCATATTTTTATGATCCCATCGAGATTTGGTTTGATGAAAACCTCTAAGATAGGGTGAATGTAAATAAGTTACTTCTTATACATACATTAACAATATATGTACATAATGTTTTTAGTTTTATTTCTTTTGGTTTAAGTAGATTTATACCTTTGTAACTAATATTTGATATAAATATTCATGTAGAAAATAAGATGCTTGAATGGGTTGATTGGAAGTACGATTTCACTTAGTCTTAGTAAACTTTTTAGATTAGGATTAAGTGTATTTTACTAGTAGTTTTAAATTGAATAAGAATATGGTTTTGAAATTTGATTAATACATGGCAGAAAATGAAGATTCATCAGGTAAAATTATGATCGAATTCTTCCAAATACACATTTATATGTTCATCCTCATCTAGTTTGAGCTTTATTTCAACTTTTCTTTTCTCTTTTAATCATTATTTCTTCCTTGTATTTTTTTGTTCTTCTTGCAGGTTCCCATGGATTTGATTTGTAGATTCAACTTTTCTCGAAACTAGAATTTTGAAAGAACAATCATCATATGACATTAGGGAGTTTTATCCCTTCTAATTTTTTGTACATTTTGAAATTGATTGTTAGTATATTCTTAAAATTCAATCTATAAAGAGTCGCAAACTACATTTAAGCAAGATTTGAAAAAGTAAGAAAACCCCTGTCAAAACATACAACAATAACTCTAAATTAATAACTATGCTTTGAAACAAAAGAGCTTTATTAACAAATGATCATACAAGATAAAATCAACATAATCTCATTTTCATGTTAGTCCTCTATTTATCTTATAAGATGTATCTAAAATTTTGTTTTCTTGATTGCCTTCTTTTTAATTTGATAAGCATTTTACGCTTAGCTAGATTGTCTTTTCATTTCATTTCACAATAAAAATGCAGTATTGTTTTCTCTTTCAACTTTAGCATGATAATTGGGTGAGTCATATTTAGATCTAATTTATATTAATGGAACCTAATCTCTAATGATCACTTCAATGAAGATGAATTTCTTTATGTTCATTTTCAGCTTTCCTAACCAATAGAGTCCCTATTTTTTTTCTCTTCTTTAAGTTTAAATATTTCCATTATTTGTTAATGAAACATATTTAACCCATATCTTTAAAGAAAGTAAAAAAAAATTAACAACAGTTAATTAAGGTCATGATTTATTTTGACAAACAAGTTTAGTCAAGTGAATCGTAGTGAGCTTAAAGCTTTTTACACCATCCCTTGCTCTTAAGCAGTAGTATGCCACCCCATCTATTAAGTAATCTCTATGAGACTAACAGTAACCATAGTTAAACATAAAAACAAAAATGGTCAATGGGCAGATAGGAGGTATCATCTTGAGCTGATATAACATGATCATAAGTTCTAACATTGTGACATTACGATTATTAGTCATTAAGCCAAGGTAATGGCTTTCAACCGCAAGGTTGAGAGACAAGAGGTCTCATCACAAGCTAGTTTGTTCATCATGTTAGATCTCATGAATGACATTGTTGTTAGCTGGTTACCAAGCTAGGACAATGATCTTCATTTGGAATTCAAATAAGTTTAAGATGATCTTTTGCAACAATGCATTTATTCCTAATAGATGAAAACTAGTACCTAAAAGGGTTAAAAGGTATCCCTGTCGAAGCTATAGACACCTGCTGGTAGCAGTAGCCATGCCTATGGTATAGAGGTTAAATTAATACTATGTTTTCTTGATTATCTTGTTTACTCAAAAATTGATACCCAACTAAGCTAACCATTGTACATATAAATTTACTAAATTCATGAGGCAAATTTTTACAAGTTCATGAATGATAATGGTATATCTATTTATTTGACAACATAGAATAGGGACAAAATGGTTAATATATCTAAATTTGAGAATTTCAAATTATCTAATTATAATTCCTTCATTTTTAAACTAGGTTATGTATCTTTATGACAGAGATAACTACTTCTCCCCAGTGTGTCACCATTGTTGTAGTGAAAATACAACACCCCCATTTTATTCTATCAAAATAGACATGGGGAGCCTTTCTTGAATTGCATGTAAGATTTGAGTGTGATTACTTCATTTCAAGTCTAATTTATTTTTATTTACAATTGTTTTATTTTTATGGTTTGCCTAAGTTTGACTAAGTTTGTTCATTAATAAACTTTGTAAATACTTTTTTTATTTTAAGAATCTTAATTAATTAGATTAATGAATAAAATATCCCTCGATACCAAGATGTGTGAATAGGATTTAAGCCTTAATCATAAAACAAGTGGTTATAATATATTGGAGAGATAAGAGCTTTGACATTGGAGGAACCTTTTTAGAATTCCCCGATGTCAAAACCCTGATTCATAATACAATGACTTATGTCATAAAAGAAGAATATAATATCCAATCCATATAAGTGGCATGGGAGGCTTATTAAATTCGAAATATTTATGTGGTAAACCCTTTTCATAGACTTCAGATTATTAAAAGAAACATATCATATAACCAAATTCTGACCATTATATAAAGGTGCTATAATTTATAAGCCTTGTCAAAGGACCCACATTCCATGTCATTGTTTCCACTCTCTCATATCGGAGGTAATGCATATCGGTGATTTTTTTTCAAGACACATTTAAAAAAACTTCGATATGATTGCTTGCTGATATTTCAATATACCAATCCCTCCGATCTCTGATATCCAATATGCCAATCCCTTTGATCTATGATCTCTGATAATCATAATCCCCTTGTTGAGCTAATTTATTCACACAAATTAACACAAGTATTCTTTATCAATCCAGGTTTTTAAAACTTGAAGGCAAGTCCACAATATATGGATATCAAGTATAGTCAAGCTTAAAAGATGAGTTTTCAAAAACTAAAGAAGTGAATATTACAAATATAAGCCTACATTAACAATTTCTAATTCACTTTTGCAATGAAAGAAAGATGAAGTGGCTTTGAACTTAAGAGGTCCAATTGTGTTCTTCTCTCTTAGTTATTACTTGGTGAATAGAAATCAGAAACCATGAATTAATAATAGCTTGAGATGCATAAATCAACAATGAAGGAGACTCTTAACTGAAGAGATATTTGGGTAATTTCCATCACAATTAATTCATCATTATGCTATCATTTGAAAACTGAAAATACATAAGAAAAATTGTTTGCATGTAACAAAGGAGAAGCGTAGTTTTGATCTATCAATTTAATAGAAGGAGAATTCAAATTGAACACTTTGTTATCCCATCTTACTAAAGTGATAAACAAACTAAGATCCAATAATATAAATCATCACACATCAATTCATAAGAAAATCTGAAATAATGCACGTAAACAAGTTCTAAGATAACTAGTTTATGGAAAATGAAGCTAGTCTAACAATGAAGTGTACTTAGCTTGGAGTGGGGGCCCTCCACCCTTACTTTGCACACTTGAAGTTGATATCAAAAGCTGAAACTTCAGTAATTAATCCACATCAATGAACAACAAAATGAAAGTATAACAGGTTCTTCAAATTAATCTCCAAAATCCAAATGTCTCAACATAAAATTATATAAAAGTTACATATCATAAGCCTTCAAAGTCTTGGCTTAAATAGAAGTTTATGAAACAAACTGATCTAAAGTCTCTTGAACAATAATATCTACTCATATCCACCTATCTAAGTTGAACTCATCCAATACATCCCAAGAAATATGTTCAATCCCATAAAATCACAAAATTTCCCTATTTCCTAGGGATTTTCTAGGTGACTAGTCATGTTTGACCAGCCTTGACCAGGCCTAATAAAGCTTGTTCTGACCGAACCAAGTGGAATTAATTCAGTCCTGGTTCCCAAGCAAAATTAAAATTAAATACCTGAATATACATGAAATACATCAAAATGGGATAGATATAGTGGAAAATATATGGAAAATATATGAATTAAGTAAGTTTCCTCAAGAAAAAATAGACCAAAATTGAGGGCCAACATCTCCCCTTTGTTGATCATCAAGCATGTCCTCATGCTTGTTGCTTCCTTTTTGATCTCCTAACCCCTGTTGTAGATGCAGTTCCAGACACTGATGCTTCTTGCTGTGCTACTTTTATCAAATAGTCCATACCTGTATCATGTTCTTCTCTATATAAAGTGGCCTTAACTTTCTACTTCTCATATTTAGCTTTCCACATGTTCTTCTCCTGGAGCCATTTGAATGCCTTCTTGCAGATTAGATCATTCTTTTTTTTTAACCTTCCTATTTCTTCAGTTAACTTTTCATTTTCTTTAACCAACTTAGCATTATTCTTTTTACTTTCTTTGTTTTCTTATTTCACATGCTTTTCCAAAATTTTGTTTATTTCAAGTTGGTCTATTAACTCTCTAATCTTGCTCAAATGTAATTCCTTTTAAAGCTCTTGTGTGTTTTTCACAAATGATGTTGCTTCTATATCATCAAAGTAGGAATATTTTTCTAATGCCTCTTTCTCAATATTATCCTCTGCCTGTTTCTCTGTTGAACATGTGTCTACAATCTGTACTTCTCTATCCCTGTTATTTATTTCAGCTGGACTCTTCTTCCTAAACCTCCTAGGAATGGACATGATGGATATTTCATTCTCATGCATGACTGTATTGGTTTGATTTTTTGCTCTAGTTCTGGGATAGAAAGGTGAACTCATCATCCCCCTGGTTTCCTGCTCTACCTTGTTTTGTTTCTCAATTACCTGTTCATTATACTAGTTTTGGCTCAAGAAATCCCTCCAAATCATCCCTTGTGATCTTACTTGATATTCTACCAAGATTTTTATCAACCCTTGGTGATAAATTTGTGCTTCTCTTGGTTTATGTTCATGTTTGACTGAATCTATCAACTTTAAGAGGCTTCTAAAGAGGAAATATGGTAGGTTAACCTTAACCTCTCCCTTAATGTGCTGTAGGAGTCTGATATGATACAGATGTGCAACATTGTATCCCCTATCACATGTGAGGAATTTTTGTATAATTAAAACTAGTTCTTCCCATGGTTCATTGAAGCACTCCCTAGGTATACCTTTGGCCCTGTCAAAGCTTCCCTTTCTATTTTTCTCAAGGAATAAAGTCCACGCTTTCTCCTTGAAATGAAAACCCTTATGGGAATTCTCTCCTATCATTGGGAGGTCCAGTGCTTGTGAAATGAATTCTTGACTCACAAGAATTATTATGTTTCCTACTCTTGTTTTTTCTTGAGTGTAATTGTTTATAAATTCCCTTGTTATTTCTTCACTATGGCCACTAAATCTTTGCAAGAAGCCTACGATCCCTGCCTGATATAGCTTCTCTATTGTTTCCTTCCTCTAGTTTTCTATTTGGAATCTTGGCTCTATCCTTGTTGTCATAGTCTTTGTAAACCATTGAATATAAGCTTCTACTGTCATTCACTTCATCCTTTATAATGACAAATAGCAAGTATTGATTCATAAAATAAATCTTTTTTGGTTTAGTTCATAGAAGCTTACCTTCCCTCTTCAATAATTAAATCAATTTATTTCAGCCTCTGTCTCTTTCTTTGCAGCAACACTGTCTCTGTTTCAATACCCTGTTCTGTTCAAGCAATCAAACATTCTCCCTTATACATCTCTGTAAAAAAAATGTACACTGTTTTGAAATAGAAATATATAAAGAAAACAAAAATCATGTTATATTTTTTGTTTTTCTTAATATAATCTCAGAATAATGTTTTACACTGAGTTTGAATTGAGGCTCTATTTGTAAATCATCATGCAATAATTTTCTGCTTAATCACCAGGATACACTACTATTTAATAACCAGTCTCTAGCACTTCATTGCTTTTATAGTTGATATTCTTCATTGCTTTTATAGTTGATATTCTTCATTGCTCAATGGCCAATATACAACACTACATTAGTTATGTAATCAACATATCAAACTTCTCAGGTCACTGTTCAAATGACTCATATAAACCATTGCACTATTGATATAATTAACATATGATAGTCAATGCGCTCAAATATGGACCCAAATCTTCAAACTTAAACCCAATACTATGTTTTTATTGACCCATTCCTTCATGCATCGAACTAAAACTTGGTTATTTATCACACTGTTTGATCATAAAAACATATGTACAGGTGTAGTTGTAAAATGAGTTGGCTATTCGTTTTACAAAGACTACACGTTTCAGTCCTACACAAAATCCTTATCTCATGCAATCAACATTTATGAACAGACTCTGTTTTGAATTCTTGTGGAAGATTTATCATGCACAACTGAATTCATTTCATTTTGCTACCTCCTACAGTTAACAAAAAATTTATCTCCAGCTATGTCACAGTTTTATTAACCCACTGTTTGTGCATTTTAACTTCATTTATAAACCTCTGTTTAACTGAAGTCTTGGCGATTTCTTTTTTGAGTATACCTAGTTGCTTGTGGAATGGTTGTGAATTCTTGACTTGTGGACCTCTTAGCTACGCTCCATCTTATCCTTACTCATTCAATCTACATTTTGAACGCCTCAGTTTAATGTCTAGTGGCATAAACAGAGAAAAATTCATTAAATGACAAGTAGTCTTAGCAAAAGATTCAGCGACAGGGATCCCGACATTTCCTTTGCAATCCTCATCCAAATAGAAACAAATCAGATCTTGGCTTACCTTAAGTTTTCCATGAGATCTTTGGAAACTAACTTGCACTTCCTCCGTCAATTACCGTGCTTATCTCTCAACAGCCTTAGCATTCTATTTCTACCCTTACCTCCTCTGTCAAAATGTTTTAACACTCTCAACCTCTTGCTACTATTCTCCTAAGCCTTCAATGGCTACGATGGCAGACAAATGTAGAATGGTAAAGGAGGAATGGTTCTGAGAATGGTCTAATGAGCGCTCAGAGGTTTACTGTTTGAAAGAGTTTTTTTCTTGATCGTTTCCAGTTGTTTACCATGCTTTGAATGATAAGCCGTAAATGTTTTCTATTAGATGATGCCATCGTGGTTATCCCTTTGACTAGTTGCCACTTATGGAGCCATTTGCAATGATATTCTCCAGGCTATATATTTTATCATTCAAATTCCACTTACCTTCATTTTATTGCAGTTGTTTTTCAATTTGGTCGTGGCTATCCTCTCACATGCCAACACACCATTCCTTTGTCTATTGAACATATTATTCACTGCCACATTCACCTGCATGAATTCATTAAGGTTTGCGTTGGGTTTGTAATACATTACCACTGACGATACGGCTTGGCATATTTGCAGCCACACCAATAATAACCTTGCACCATCACACTTACACCATCGATTGCATGATTCATGACTTTGTTTTTCACTTTTGCCACTACCCACAACTGCTTATATTCATCATTCATCACTTTTCCTTGCATTTACACCATATGAACCATACACCCATAAATCATCTCGATTTGATTTATTTAATGGCTTTTCCATAATGCAGATGTTTGCTATTTATTGAAATGATAACCTTACCCCGTCATAATACCATATGCTTGCTATCATTTTGTATTTGCTATTATAACTTACACCATGCATATCATTTCTTTATGCGCTATGATAAGGTTATTACTTAGATCATTTTGATTTTGTATTTCTTGGAACATATTTCATAATGCGCATATCTTTTTGTTATAAAATATATCTTGTAATTTTAAAATGACCACCTAGGTCATGTTTAAATTATCTCCACGGTACTAATGTTTGCTTTGTTTGTGCAGGTTCCATCTCATTGCATTCTTTTTAATCTCTTTTGCTTTGAGGAAAAATACTTAGGGTTATAGAATTAGGGTTAAGGTTATGAAATGAATATAGGATGTACATAAATAAATGTAAGATGACATTTAGGATAATGGGTGGAGGTAATGAAATGAATGGAAAATATACACTCAGGTACTAATCTCAATTTTAACAAAGACTAAAAATTTCTATAAAAAAAAATAATTTGAATTCACAAGAGCCAAATTGTGTACTTACTATACTTGTACTTCCCTGACAATATTGGATGATGTCTGCTATTTTTTGACAATATTGGATGAGGTATTCCGATCAAATGTCTTAGATAGATTGAAACATAGAGTTTATTTCTGCTTCCTATTCTAACATTATTCATTTATTTTGGTTCTTGGATTGCCAGTTGTCGTTCAGTTCCCTCTGCAATTGTTTCATAATAACTCAGGTCCCAACTGTCATGCACACTTTTATGCAATATGTACATGTTTTTGCTAATATTTCAGGTCCCTCTGCAATTAATTCTTAATAACTCAGGTCCCTACTGTCATGCAATGTATACATGATTTTTATAATTTCAGGTTCATGCAATATATACATGTTGTTTTCTAACATTTTAGGTCCCTAACTGTCATCAATTTCAAAAATATTTCAAGTCCCAACTATGAACAATACAAGTTCCATCATCAATTCAGCTGCACAACTAAGTTTCTTGTGTGACCTTCCCCCTTGCTTATTTAATGACTTGTTCTCAAGTCATGCTTCTGTGGAGGATTTTCGGCAAAACAAAGTTGTTATAAAAGTAGAATAAGAAAGTGTGAATTGATACAGTCCAGAACGAGTAGGTTTTCCTCTATGAATTCTTATTTGCTTCGTGCCAGTTTCCTGGATTTCACTAGCAAACTTTTTATTTATATATATTTTATATATATATATATATATATATATTTATATATATATATATATATATATATATATATATATATATATTATTCTTCTTGAGTACCGGAAGATACATGGCTCTATTTTGCCATTACTTCCAATTTTGTTTCTTGTATCAGTTGTTTCATGAATTCTTCTTTATTAATTGGCTTGTTGTAAACTTTGAGCCTATGTCCATTTACCAAAGATGATATAGATTCCTAGTCAATTGTTTTGATTTGAAATGCTTCATTATCAAAGATTTCATCTATCTCATATGGCCCTAACCAGTGTGTTGTGAATTTGGCCTTGAAATCCTTGAATTTGGAGTCGAATAGTAATGCCTAGTCTCCTTTTATGAATGTTTTGTTCTTGATGAATCTACGATGCCATTTCATTCATTGCAGCTGGACCAATGTTGTGTGTTCTATTGACTGCTATCGATGTTCATCTAGTTGGTTTAATTCCATAATCCACTGCTACTGTGCTTCAGACAATTCTAGTCCTAGTTCTTCTGCCAATTTATATGTGTGTATTTGAAATTGTATGGGCAGTAAGACTTCTTTTCCATACACTAACTGGTATGGACTAAACCCAGTTGTGTTTTTCCATGTTATTTTATATGCCCATAGTGCATCTTTTAACTTTTTTGACCAATCCTTCCTATTTAGCTGTATTGTTTTGGTCATTATATTTTCTAGGACTTTATTTTTTGCTTCCACTTGTCCATTTTCCTGAGGATGATGCGGAGTGGATTTATAGTGCTTTATCTTATACTTTTCCGTAAGATCCCAAACATGTTTTGAAGTAAACTACGCTCCCTGATCAGTTACAATCTGTTTAGGCACGTCATATCTCACAAATATTTCCTCAAAGAGGAAGGTGGCCACTGTATGTTATGTTTCTTTTGTGACTGCTTTTGCTTCCATCCATTTAGTTACATAATTTGTACATACCAAGATGTACTTCTTTCCATTTGATGGTGAATTTATTGGTCCCACAAAATCTAGAGCCCATTGCTCAAATGGTTCTATAAGAACTTGTGGTTTAAGTGGCATCTCATCTGATACTATCGGTCTCCCTACTCTTTGGCAACTATCACATCGCTTGACATAAGCCTTGGAGTATTTGAAGATTGCTAGCCAGTAGTAGCCCAATTGCGCACCTTGTAGGTTGTTTGTTTGTCTGCAAAATGACCACCACATGGTTCATCATGACATGCTTTCAAGATTTCTAATATCTCATCTTCTCTCACACATTTTATTATTATTAAATATGAACGAGTATAAAATAGATCACCATTTACCCAACTATATCTAGAGCTTTCTTTAATGATTTTTCATTTTTGTTTCTTTGAAAACTAAGTTGGAAACTTTCCAGAAGATAGATAGTTTTCTATGTCTGCAAACCATGTTGTTTTTACTATTATTGCGAACAAATGTTCATTTGGAAAGTTATCTGCAACTGGATTTGGATCATTGGGTGAATGTAATCTTGAAAGAAAATCAGCCACTTGATTGTCGTTCCCTAGTCGATCTTGAATTGTAATGTTAAATTTTTGCATTAACAGTAACCATCTTATTATTCTCCCATTTGTGATTGATTTGTTCATTAAGTATTTGATTGTTGAATGGTCTATATGAATGAACACTTGGTATCCTATTATATAATGCCTGAATTTATTTACTGCATGTACTATAGCTAACATTTCTTTTTCTGTGACTATGTAGTTCAATTCTGCAGGTGTTAAGTTTTTACTTATGTAGTATATTGCATAAATGAACAGGTTTTCCTTCTGTCCAAGCGATGCACCTATAGCAGTATCAGATGCATCTGTTGAAATATGAAATGGCAGAGACCAGTTTGGTCCTCGAAGAATGGGTGCTATTGATAATTTTTCTTTCAATATCTGAAATTCATTTTGACAATGATTTGTCCATTGGAATTCAACATCCTTTGTTAACAACTTGAATAGAGGTTGGGCTATTTTACTAAATTTTTCTATGAATCGTCTATAGTAACCTGCATAACGCATGAAACTCCTTACCTCCTTTTGAGTTGTAGGTGGCATTAAATTTACAATGACTTGTATTTTTGTTGGATCCACTTTAATTCCCGAGGAGGAAATATGGTGTCCCAAAACTATGCCTTTTGTTAACATCATGTAGCAAATTTGTTTCTATGCATCGTTTTAAAACTTTCTCTAGATTGTTTAAGCAATCATCATATGTGTTTCCATATACCGTGAAATCATCCATATAGACTTCTACGCGTTCATGGATTAGATCAACAAATATTGCAAGCATCGCTCTTTGGAAAGTTCCATATACTGTGAAATCATCCATATAGACTTCTATGCATTCATGGATTAGATCAACAAATATTCCATAAACTAGTTATCTTAGAACTTGTTTTCGGATTGTGATGTTTCAGGTTGTTCTCCTTGCTCATTTGGCTCTTCGATGATTGGAGGAGAATCCTTTTTAAGCACCTTTCCAGACCTTAAATGGACCTCATTTATGAGAATAATAGAATATGTTGGAAAATATGCTGCTTCTTCTACATTGTATGCAGGTTTATCCATTTTACTGCTTGGATTTGCCACTGGTTGCGCTGGTAATTGAGTTGGTTGGGGCTGGCTTGAAGGTAGCTATAACTGTTGTGGTTGTGTTAGTAGTGGTGGAGAATTCTGTTGCGGAAATGGCATGGATTGTAGATATTGTTGGTATGGAAATGCTACATGATATATCAAAATTACAAGAACAAGTGCAACAAATGTCACGCTCACAAAAGCTAACAGATGCTAAGATAAATGGCGTGGAATCTAAGATAAAGGGCATGGAAGCTAAGATGGATGATCTGAAGACAGATTTGAGGAGAGATTTGAAGACAGACATGGCAGATTTGAAGATAGAACTGGATGATTCGAAATTACAGAGATACATCAGATTCAATATCAGGCTTCTATGGGGCACAATAGTAACAATATGGGCACTACATGGGTACATCAATATAATAAGTGGGTTATACTAATAAAAATAAGGGGTTACACTAGTAGTATAGGGGCCTAACATGCCCCTCTCCTTCAAAAAGCGTTGTCCTCAACGCTTGAGTAGTTCTTGATGCTTCTGTATAAAATTATTGTCCTCCCATGTGGAATATTCAGCGAGTAAGTTCTTCCACTTGATGAGATACTCTGAAATTGATCGATTTCGTAGCTGTCGGGTTCTTGTTTCTGTGACTGCTCCTGGTTCCAATATGATTTTTCTTTCCTCTTCAATTTCTGGCAATATTGTTTGAATTGGGATCTTTTGCAACTTTTGAATAAGTGGCCATACTTCTTCGTCCTTCTTCCATTCATCCCTTGCTTCGTTTATCCAATCTGGTTGGATAATAGAAATAGCACAAAACAATGCTTCCACATCCTCATCCTTGAAGAGTCTTCCCATTCGGTAAGGTCGCCATTTTTTAAGTGCATGTAGTATTGCCAACATTTCCTTCTCATAAATAGCTTGCTTGAGATGTAGCAGTAAAAATACCCAATCACCTACATCAAAACATTTTTCACTACAATGTTGATCTACCTGTTGTTTCATTTGATTTTGCACCGAAGTGGCATTATCCTTTAAAAGTTGGAGAACTTGTTGTTGATGCTCGATGTGATCTTTCACTGCTTGAACCTTTTTCTTCTTGATATGTCCTTCTATCTCTAGAGTTTGAGGAGTGGTAATTTCTTCCAATCCTTTACAAGATATGGTCGGATTCATTTCTTGATGCTCGATGTGATCTTTCAGTTCTTGAACATTTTTCTTCTTGATGTGCCCTTCTATCTTGATAGTTTGAGGAGTGGTAATTTCGACCCATGAATTACAAGATATGGTTGGATTCATTTCTTCTTTCTCGATGTGATCTTTCACTTCTTGCACCTTTTTCTTCTTGATATGTCCTTCTATCTTGAGAGTTTGAGGAGTGGTAATTCTTGCCAATGCTTTACAAGATATGGTCTGATTCATTTCTTCTTTTTGTGGGGTGGTGTCCTGGTGTATATCCTCTTCTTTTGATGTTTCTTGATCATTTTCCTCCTCCTCTTCATATTCTATGTAAAATAATTTCTTCTCAGCACACCTACGACCTTTAGTGCATTTGCTATCACAATTGTAACAAAGCCCTTTTTCTCTTTTTTCTTCCAATTGTTGTGGTGTAACCCTTGTAGGTTGTGGAAGGCTGGGAGAAACAACACTTCCATCTTTATAGTTGTGATGGGTATTCTTCCTGGTTTCCATAATTTTGCTTTCCATTATGTCACAAAGCCCTTTTACTCTTTCCAATTGTTGTGGTGTTGCTCTAAAGAAGGTGTTGCTCTTTGTATCCTCATAATGTGCTATCATTTCCTCCGTGAAAATTGACCTCGTAACAAGTTTTTTACTAGAACAAAGCCCTTCATGCCATAAAAATTGATCTGGTTCTAAATATGAAGATGCAATACATACCTTTTGTAACAGTTGTACACCATGTAGATCAAAATATTGCTCCATCTGAAGTATCCAATTTACCGGATCCTTGCCATCAAACTTCCTCATCTTGTTTTTTTTTTATTTTAGGAGCTCGACCTTGAAACGACTGTAACTCTATACTTTCATATATTTAAGTTCTGAAATTGTGAACTATAGTATCCCTCTGTGTCCTCTTTCCAATGCCACCAGTCTGATCCAAATTGGATTCTCTAAGAAAGAGTTATGCACAATATCCAAAGATGACCTAATTATAGACCTTTCTAGAAGAGCGAACTTGTATGAAGTGCCACGTGTCACTATTTCGACCTTTGGATCTAAAAAATATATAAAAACAAACTACAGTCCGTCCTATTTTTGTACCTTCTTACGAAAGTTCAATCTGATCCCTAGAGAGAAAGTTATGACGATTTTCCCCAGGTCACCTGTTTTAAATGTAATTCAGGAGTCTGCAAAAAGATCAACTTCCTCAGATCATATCTCCGCAAATATCATGCGAAAAGTTCTGACATTCGAACCCAAGGTTCAGCGCGATTTCTTCTCAAATGGGTTTTTTTTGCGACTTCTGAAACGTCCCAGAAAGAAAGTTATAGCGAAAATTCCACACTGACCTGTTTGGAGCAGCGAAACCCTAGAATCCAAAGCTCCGATACCAAATGTTATGGAACCAGCTCAAGAAAAGATAGAAAAGATAGATCAACGCCTTAGAATTCAGCCTCTTCGAGGGGGAAACCTCCTTTACATTACATAAATGAAAAATTCTTGGATGATACAAATGAAAAGACCTCCTTTCTATATATAGGAGTCTAAGGGGTTATAACATAATCAGAGCCGACATAACAATAATAATGTAAGGGCACAATAATAACAATAGTGGGCTTCTATGGGGCACAATAGTAACAATATGGGCACTACATGGGTACATCAATATAATAAGTGGGTTATACTAATAAAAATAAGGGGTTACACTAGTAGTATAGGGGCCTAACATTCTCCTTGCTCATTTGGCTCTTCGATGATTGGAGGAGAATCCTTTTTAAGCACCTTTCCAGACCTTAAATGGACCTCATTTATGAGAATAATAGAATATGTTGGAAAATATGATGCTTCTTCTACATTGTATGCAGGTTTATCCATTTTACTGCTTGGATTTTCCACTGGTTGGGCTGGTAATTGAGTTGGTTGGGGCTGGCTTGAAGGTAGCTATAACTTTTGTGGTTGTGTTAGTAGTGGTGGAGAATTCTGTTGCGGAAATGGCATGGATTGTAGATATTGTTGGTATGGAAATGGTTGTTGATATTGTTGCTGGTATTGTTGTTGGTATTGTTGAGGTGGCTGATTTCCATAACCATATCCTCTCCAACCTTGTGCAGGTTGGTTTGGATATTGTTGTGGAGGCCAAGCTTGCCATGGCATTAGAGTATTCCAAGAATTTTGAGGTGGATATGGATAGTTTTGTTGAGGGAATTGTTGCAGATTTTGTTGAGGAATCCTTGGTTGCCAAGGTATTCTTGGTGCCACATAATAGAAACCTTATGTTCCTTGCACTTCTTCCATTGGATTCATTTGCAATTCCTTCAACCTTAGACAATTTTCTGTTGAATGATTTTCTGTACAAAGACCACACACTTGAACACTATCCAAAGGACATTCTCTTAATGCATGTTTCTTTCTACATTTGGAACAAAAGATTGCTAAAGCTTGTTCTTGTTCTTCTTTCTTCTTTTTTTCTTTCAGAACATCTACTTGAGTTCCTAATGCACTGAGGAGATCAGTTTTGAAGTTTTCTAATAAGCTTCCTATCTCTGCTCTTGTTATTGCTCCTGCTGCTAATTTTGTTGCTTTTGAACTCACATCTCTCTTTCCAGATTTTGATCTCCCTCTAGAATATTTTTGACACAAATCAACAATTTCATTAAATGGAAAGTTTGAAATATCACCCTTTCCCATTACATTCAGAATGTCAAGATATTCATCTCTTATACCTTTGAGAAAGATTGTTCGAATGGTTTCTTGATTTAGAGAGTGTTGTTTGGATTTTTGTAGATTATATGAAAATATTTCTAAGTATTCTTCTAGACTCTCATCTTCTTGTTGTGTCATTCTGAACACATCATCTTTGGAGTCCCTTGGCCTACAATAGGCTTGATACTTTTTAAGAAAGATAGATCTCATTTCATCCCAAGAAGCTATTGTTTGCTCTCCTAAACCCATGAACCATTTTAAAGCTACTGCTTTCAATGTTGCAGGGAAGAGACGAAGTTTATGTATGTCATCAGTGTAGCCATAAGTTCTACATAAGATGTCAAATTCAAACATAAAGGAATCAAGATCTTCTGTTGACATTCCATAAAAATTTGGAAATACAGAAGGTGGAATATTTTTCATTTTCACATCTTTTCCTAATATTGCACTTGGATCCACTATTGGAAAGCCAAAAGTAGTTTCTTAATCACCACCATCTTCTTGTCTTTTCCTATCCTCTTCTTCTTTTCTATCATTTTCTTGTTTTGCCTCTCCCTCTCATTGTCTTCTCCACTCTCTTTGTTGTCTTTCACATTCAAGTCTTTGTTCAGGAGTAAGAGTAACATATCCATGTCCCTCTTCTGCCATAGTTTCAATTGTTTCAATGCCAATTTGAGGTTCAAGTTGTTCAAAGATAGGTTGACCTATGGATTCAAAAATGGGTTGTTTTTCTTTAGCAATTTCATTTTGTTTTTCTGAAGTAGGTGCTTTTGTTTATGGTTGTTTTATTTTTACCTCCCAGGCTAATAAAGTTTGCCTTTCAATTAAAGTTAATCTTTGTCTCGTTCTTTTTTTTTCTTCCAATTCCTTAATTGGTGGTTTACCGGCAACTGGTGTTGTTAGCTTTGATGGTCCTACCTCTATTGATGAGGGGTTTTGTTTAATAAATCCACCTTTAGGATCTCTATTTCTAGGCATAAAGAAACATGACCAAAAGAAATGTAACTAATTTTTTTAATTTTTTTTTATCAAATTTTTAGTGTTTTTGTTTATCTTTCTAATTGAATATGCTGATAATTGCCTCCTCGGCAACAGCATGAAAATGTTGAGCTAATTTATTCACACAAATTAACACAAGTATTCTTTATCAATCCAGGTTTTAAAACTTGGAGGCAAGTCCACAATATATGGATATCAAGTATATTCAAGCTTAAAAGATGAGTTTTCAAAAACTAAAGAAGTGCATATTACAAATATAAGCCTACATTAATAATTTCTAATTCACTTTTGCAATGAAAGAAAGATGAAGTGTCTCTTAACTTAAGAGGTCCAACTGTGTTCTTCTCTCTTAGTTATTACTTGATGAATAGAAATCAGAAACCATGAATTAACAATAGCTTAAGATGCATAAATAAACAATGAAAGAGACTCTTAACTTAAGATATATTTGGGTAATTTCCATCACAATTCATTCATCATTATGCTATCATTTGAAAACTGAAAATACATAAGAAAAATTGCTTGCATGTAACAATGGAGAAGCCTAGTTTTGATCTATCAATTTAATAGAAGGAGAATTCAACTTGAACACTTTGCTATCCCATCTTACTAAAGTGATAAACAAACTAAGATCCAATAATATAAATCATCACACATCAATTCATAAGAAAATCTGAAACAAAACACGTAAACAAGTTCTAAGATAACCAGTTTATGGAAAATGAAGTTAGTCTAACAATGAAGTGTACTTAGCTTGGAGTGGGGGCCCTCCACCCTTGCTTTGCACACTTGAAGTTGATTTCAAAAGCTGAAACTTCAGTCACTCATCCATATTAATGAACAGCAAAATGAAAGTAGAACGGGTTCTTCAAATTAATCTCCAAAATCCAAATGTCTCAACATAAAATTATATAAAAGTTACATATCATAAGCCTTCAAAGTCTTGGCTTAAATAGAAGTTTATGAAACAAACTGATTTAAAGTCTCTCTAACAATAATATCTACTCATATCCACCTATCTAAGTCGAACTCATCCAATCCATTCCAAGAAATATGGTCAATCCCATAAAATCACAAAACTACCCTATTTCCTAGGGATTTTATGGGTGGCTAGTCATATTTGACCAGCCTTGACTGGGCCTAATAAAGCTTGTTCTGACCGAACCAAGTGGAATTAGTTTAGTCCTAGTTTCCAATCTTTCCATCCATGCATCTAACTTGAGCCCAAGTGTCTTGCAAACATGTCATCCACATAGCTATTACGGGAATTTATGGATGTGTCAAAATTTGCACTTGAAATCAAATTTTCATAAAAACTTTATGATTTGCAAAATTAAAATTAAATACCTGAATATACATGAAATACATCAAAATGGGATAGATATAGTGGAAAATAGATGGAAAACATATGGATTAAGTAGGTTTCTTCAAGCAAGAATAGACCAAAATTGAGGGCCAACACCCCTAATATATGATCTCCAATAATCATATCTCTATGATTTTGGATCTCTGATATTCATATCTCTCTAATTGTCGATATCCCAACACGCCTCCCCCTCTGACTTATGATATCTTCTAGGCTCTGATATGTCGAACCCAATATGGTATTAATTTTGGTGTATAAAAATATCGCATTCTCTCCATATCAGAGCTAGCCAATATTGCAACTATTTCATTTTGTCTCATTTTAAAAGTTACAAAGAGCTTACCTCTGATACCACTCAATTCTTGCCATGTATAAGTAAAATCCACTTAATTAATTTAAAAATGTATCTTGGCATAAGTATAGTTTAACAAATTTTTATAATTTAATCTATGTTTTCTGTATTTTAATAAAAAAAGATAACTATTTACCATTATTTCTGTTTTTTGTTTGACTTTCGATATAGGGCCGATTGCAAAAACATATGAATCACCAATGAGATTCGTCCTGGTGGCAAAAGGGATTTCTTAATTGTTAAAGACATTGTTGAATCAGTTGAATAATGATTACATTTCCCGTAAATTCTTCCTATCCATTCAAAACAAGCAGGATCATGCTTATCTATGAAAATCAAATTGGGCAATTCATTTTGCTATGTTCATGATCCATGTTTGGTTAGAGTTCCAATTTAAGTCATCCTTGTTGTAATTAACTTTGTTGTTGAGAGAATCGGGGGAGACTATTATCTCTGTAAATCTTGTATAAATACATTTGAATTTGATCCATCAAGGGAGGTTGGGATCCACCACTGGGGGTCTCTGCTATGATTTAATTTTTCCTTATACATGTTTAGCACAAAGACAGTTATTGTAGAGATTGAAAGAGCGTTTCTGGTTCTGTTATAATTGCATTGCACTATTTCAGGCAGTTTTATTATGGGTATGAGCTACTCCGAGACTACGCATTTGTAATGTAATTTTGGCACTGTCTAATGAATTTTCATTCTTGTGTATTATTACTGGAATGTTAAATTTTTATATTTTTGTCAAAGTTTTTTAATTTGTTTTGATCTACATTCTAAGTAGTAGTATGTTTCTTTAATCTCTAACACTATTGTTGAGTCATATTATGATATGTTGCTGAAGTCTTGTAGGAGCTATCTCCGAGAGGCGGAATGAGATTGAAATCATACTTAATTCATCGAATTGTACTTATGGTGAATAATAATTATTGATGATTCATTTACAGGTGTATTTTTCTTTTAAGTTAAATGAAATGAACTATTTCTTTTGATTAATAATTTTTTTATAATGAATTATGTTTAATATGAATTCATGCTTGTAGATGGACTTAATTTAATAACTATTTATTAAAGTAGATTTATTTGCATTGTTGTTTTAACCTTTTATGAGTTTACAAACTATTTTGGAATTCATGATCAGATATTAATTCTAGATTCATTCATAAACCAGTCTTTCCCCCCTGTTTTAGATAACTTTCTCTTGGATTAGGAGAGGGCTATCCCATTCTAGTTCGAGATAACTCTTTTTAGATTAGTTCTTTATTTACATATTAGTTTGCATCAAGTCCTTTCTTAAAGAGGAAAATAAATCATTTAATTATGGTTTGATCAACCTTTTTAAATCGATCAAACCTTTGTGTCAATTTAATTCTTTAACCCACATCTTAAAGGTTGATGCATAGGAAATGTAACTTGATGTAATATAGGTGTAAATATATTAATTATTAGTTTAGGTTATATTAGTTTAGATCAGATTAGATTTATGTTTAAGGGCAACTGGACCCTAACTAGTTGGAACCAACATATTCAATAGATAAGGAGTTGCTTTAAGTTCTCAACTGAGTCGTCTCTCCTAAGGTTGATGGAGGACATTTTTTCCGATCAATAGGACCCTATGGGAACATCATAAAATGTAGGACCTACAGGTATGTTTCTACATCCATATTTAGTAATTCATATGCTTTTTTATTCTTTCTTGATTGCTCTATGTTGATTATATTGTTCTGCTTTGTTGTGGTTGTCAACCCTTTAGGGAACTTTCTCGCCAACAAAATTGGCGACTTCGCTGAGGAATACCATCAAGTATTTCCTAGAAGGGTTGTTATTTATTGATCTAGGTTTTGGTATGCTATTTCTTGACTTTTCCATCCCTCTTGACTCTTAAGCAATCTGGTCATTCAGCCTGATCTCTTGGATTGGGGTTGTATTTTATTTTTTCCTAATTTTCCATTTATATGTGCCTTTTATTGTAGACAATAATGTATATAGATGTTTTCTTCCAAAGAAACCCACGTATACGCAAGTTTATTCAGACACACTCACATACATACATGGTTATGGAGTCACACAGTCATGTACAGATATGAAAAATTGAATTTTTTCATTTCTGTCTTTTGTTGGGGGTTTGACCAAGATTGCTTGTGTCTTTCTAGTCTAAATGAGGTCTAGAATTATATTTTTATCGATTGTTGTCAGTTTCTTCCATCTCTTTTGTTAAAAGCCTATGTCAACCTAGGGGTTGTAGCTTTTGAAGCTTTTTATATCTAGAGTTGGGTTTCAGACTTTCTTTAAGAAGTGTCTAGATGTTTAGTGCTTATGGGAACTTTGGTTGTTCTTCAACTTGTTTATAACCCATATTTTTGATTCCTTCTTTTACATTCTTGAAGTTGGTTTGTTCTTTGTTTTTCATTCTTTGTTTGAGAAAGATGTTTGCAATTATTGGGTAAATGAAAGATTTTAGTTCTCTAGAATCTTTATGATTTATAGAATCCTCTGTGTCTTCTTAACCAAATCATTCAAGGTGTTTCAGTCTCTTATTCACATTAGTATTTTAATCTTTGGGATCATTGATGACTAGCAGGATTTGAATCCGTTTCTTGTTGTTGGTCTTGAATTTGATGCTCGCTTTCACTTTCTGAAATTTTCAGTCTTTAAATATTTTAATTAAAAAAAAAAACATTTTCTTTGGGTTTCTTTTATTTTATTTTTTTTTACTTTTCGATCTTTTGAGTTTTTGACAAAGGTGTGAATTTTTGTTTTAAGGCTAAGAGTCCTTTTTCTTTGAGTGTTTCTTCTTTGATATTTGCTTCTTTTTGCTTGATAAATTAACTTTGCTTTTGAGTTCACCTTTGTTTGGTTTTGAGCTTTACTTGAATCTTGCATTTGCATTCTAGTGTGCATTAGGGTAAGTTGCATTTTATACATCATTTAGTTTTTTTCGTTAGGTGTTGAATGTGTGAGTTCTTAAAAAGAAAAATAAAAAGAGTTTTTCTTTCTTAGCTTTCTTGTAGAGCCTATGTATAAATCACTTTCATTGAATAAAAATAAGTGTTTCATTTGCATGTAACCTAAGTTTTCTATTGATTTCTTTTGCATAATAACATCATCAGTTTCACTTCCACTTCCCTTTTCCTAAATAACAATAAGTTAAAATAAACACTTGATTAAAATGAACTATACTTTTTATTTTTGTCATAGAAATATCAACTAGTCTAGGGAATTTAGGACCTTGGAATAGGTGTGTGGAGAGTAAACTCTCCAAGGCCACTTGAATTGAAAGTATAATAGTTCACTAAAGAGTGAAAATCCAATATCGTTAAGCTATCTAGGAAAACTCTTCTAACACACAATTTAAGCATGAGGATGTGTGAAGATAAGGAAAGAGAGATACCCCTCTCCTACTTGTTGGATCACACGCCCCCGACTCTTTTGCCCGATTTTTGATCATGAATTGGTGACCTTAGTTACCTTTCCTAGGGACCACATAGGCGACTACAGGGGGGGGGAT
Source organism: Pinus tabuliformis (assembly GCA_031772625.1). Classification (NCBI taxonomy): domain Eukaryota; kingdom Viridiplantae; phylum Streptophyta; class Pinopsida; order Pinales; family Pinaceae; genus Pinus; species Pinus tabuliformis. The sequence goes on from CM062811.1 coordinate 1,266,313,514, forward strand.
GCCCATGGTACTTGAGGCGGATGTTGCATCACTTTCATAGTAATTTTAGAGGGTGCCCTTGTGAATATTGGGTACTTGCACTAGAAAAGGCTATTGTTTGGAGGTCAACGTAACTACTTTTGATATCTTCGCTGGCAGGCTTGAGCCCCCATCATCCCAAACTACCCTTTGGAGACCCTTATCTTCACTTTCTTGTATTTTTGTGTCTAGTCCTAATCACCCGGAGAGGAAATACCTAGAAGTTGTTTGCTTGGTTGTATCTTTAGGATATTTTTAGTGAGTTCTTTGTGCTCCTAGATTTCCATAGGTATTTTGAGTCTTTAATTTCTCTTAATATATAAAAGTGGTTGACCGACCAATTCATCGATCTAAAAGGATTCATGGGCTTTCACCTGCGAGTGCCGAGCCTTCACTTAGAAGGCGTAGGAGTAATTCTACTGGTGCTTTTGAACTAGTGTTAGCTAATGCAACGAATATGGATCCTTCTTCGAGGGCTCTCATTTCACAGGGTGAGCCTAGTCTAGTCCATAATCCGGACGACAACACTCCTGTGCTTGCTAGAGTACTTTTCCAATCAGAATATGTTTTTAAATATTGAATACATTTCAGAGTCTCCTAAGGCTCCTACAAAATATTTTCCTTCTCATCTTCCTTACGTCGTTTCATACATAGGTACTTTGAATCATAGATTGACAAGCCTTATTCACTCTCCTTCTTTCTTCTCAATGGTCAATCTTAATGGCTTTGTTGATACTACTGGTGTACGTAACCCTTCCTCAGTTGTAGGAGTACGTACTATTCCTATATCTACTATTACACCTAGTATGGTAGTTGTTGGCTCTACCTACATCCTGATTCCAAGTAGGGGAAGCCAATCTTCAACTCCTTTCATAGGAGCTTATCATTTTAGAATGCCATCTAGTGGGATTCCATCAGTGTTTTTGACTTTACCCTCTGCTATTTCTACATCTCTGATGTCAATGGCTACTAGTTTAGTGCCTTTACAAGGTTTTCAATTTGGAAGTGGACATGTTCCTCCTTCCAATCCATCGTTGAATTTATGATCAATGCCTTTCTTTGGTCATGCTCAAAACATTAATCCTTTTCAAGGGAACCAGGGCTTGGCACATCCTTTTGTGAGTGGTTTTGGGCTAGAGAATCTTTCCCATTTTTTTGGTCAATAGGGGAGTATTACCTTCCCTACTGTCAATACTTCGCAATTTTTTCCTCCATTATGTAGTACTTGGAATCCTTATTGGGGACTTTCCCCTTCATATAATGTTTCTCTAGGAGCAATTTTTCCTATGACAAATAACCCTATAGTAGGGGGTAGATACCCTTTGTATACCCTTGGAATACAAGGTTTTCCTTATGGTTCAGTTGTTTCTACAAGTAACCCTTAGCAGTCTGGTGCCCCTCAAAATCCAAGATACTCTTTTTCGAATGTTGGAAATTCCAATTGGAATTCTCCTATTCCTCTATGCTTACCATTTCGGGAAACACTTAATTTTCTAGATATTTCGAAATTGACAAGTGATCTGATCTATTATAACCCAGCTTGGCCTCTGGTCCCTACTAAACGTCCATCCGATATTCCCAAATTCGAAGGGAAGTCTAGTGAGGATCCGACTGATCATATAACCACTTTCTATTTATGGTGCTCCTAAAACTTTGTGATTGATGATTCAATTAGGTTGAGACTATTCCAACACACTTTAACTGGAAATGTGCTAAATGGTAGATTGAGTTAAGGGGGTATGCTTTTCTATGTTAGGTGATTTAGCCACAATGTTTCTAAACCATTTTCGGTTTTCTATCCATTATGATGCCAGAACTGAGCTTCCGGTCAATTTTGAACAAGACAAGGCTACACATATTTCTGACCACATTTAAGAGTGGCGTAGAAGGAAGAGAATGATAAAGGCCTATATCTCTAATGAATTTATTCTGGAATGGTTTTTGAATCATTGCAGCTAGAGATTTATAAGGGTGTGTCACTTTCTAGGGTGTTCACTAAAGAACGAGCTATCTTCAGAGCCTAGAAATTAGAGCTCATCTACTCCCAGTTGGGAGTTCTTTATAATATTTTTCTTGATGATCCTAGATTGAAAATCAGTCTCACCAAGCTGAAAGTGGGTCCCCATGTCAATGGAGTTATAGGATCGATTGATAGCAATGCAGTTATTTTATTGAATCAATAACAACAATTGTCATTACAATATGCTTTTGAAAGGAAAACTACACCATCTATGTCTCCTCCTTCTGAACCTTTAGCAGTTAATAATGTCCAGTCCTCAAATCCCAAAGGAAATCAACAATACAATGGGAAGAAGAAGGGACATCAGAAGAAAAAGGATACAGGAGGGAAGCGAAATGATAATAAACTGATCCAGATTTAGACAGGAACGCAATAGATTACAGAGATAACCATAAACGCAGAGATGCGATAACCATAAATACAGAGATGCAGTGGAAATAATACTTCATTTCATTAATGGAAAATACTGAAATATACTTACAAACAGAAATGGAAAGAAACCAGCTAGGGCGATGGTAGCTTATCTCTGAGAAGAGATGTGGCGGCTACATGCCTCTGAACTGTTCCGAACTGTGTTACAATGAGGCTCGAAGGCCTATTTATTGTTGAGAAACAATGGAAACCCCTTCACATTCCAAAACCTAACCCTAGAAGATGAAACGCCAAATTGTGGGCCCCGTTTGGGTAAATTGGTACATCAATTTCCCGGGGTCGTAACTTTGGCATACGATCTCCATTTGACGCATACAATAGCTCGTTAGAAAGATATATCCGAGCACTACATCTTTGGAAGGAAACATGGGTCACAGATTCCCAAAACAACGTCGTTTAGGGCCTCAAAACGGCTCCGGAAGTTCAGGACCCGAAAAACTGCTAAAAATAGTAAACTGTGCTACAATTTAGGAAACTGAAAAAGCTGAAAGAGACAGTTGTGGGGGTCCAAATGGGATAGGTGGGTGGCCACCAACATCCACCTGGATCATTCCTCCCCCCTTATGAAGCAATGGTCCCCATTGCATTGAGTTCCTCCCTAAGATGAGGAAGCTTATGCTGAGTTGGGTCTCTGGTGAGTTGTTCTGCAATCTCTGATGTGTCCAGAAATGGTGGGAAGCATGGTTGACGACGGTCCACATTGAACACTTGGTGCAAGCCAAGGAATGGAGGAATGCTACGCCTCGAAGCATTTTCCATCGTAGCCTTGGTACTGGTGTAAGGACAATGTCGGAGTGGTCTGAGTTTCTGATGGGTCCTGGTAAGGCGTTCTCTCTGTCGATGCAACCAGACTTTGTCACCCACCTGAAACTTGTGTGGTACCCCTGTGGGTGAGGAGAATTTGTTCCTGTGTTTTGTCATGACCGTATCCCTTTGTTGTTGCTGCTGCATGGCGGAATCCTTCGCGGGGGCCATGGATGTAGCAACGATCTTCCCCATACAGATGAATTTCCTGGTCTGGGAGATGAGCTTGTTGCCTTTCTTAGTGGTGATCAAAGATGTGGCAATAGGTGGGGCTACCTTTGGTATCCTGTATAATGAATTATTTAAAGAAATAATGACAGCACGAGGCCTTGACTCATACACAGCATGTCGCCTCCACAAATATGGCTGGCCTAATAATACATCACAAACATCCAGAGGTGTAACATCACACAATACCTCGTCTGTGAAGGGTTTGATGCTATAGGGAAGGCGGCACTGCTGGCGAACTTTCACATCTCGTCCTTCATGAAGCCACCTGATACTGTACGGTTGCGGGTGCCGTGTAGTTGGTAGGCCCAACCGCTTCACGACCTCTGCTGAAATGAGGTTTTTTGGCTGCCACTCTCAACAATGAATTGCAGTGGCGAACCCTTCACCCACATCTGTGAGTGGAAAAGACACTCCCCCTCTTCTGGATCTGTAGGTTCATTCTTCTGGATCTTGGCAGTGGCAACAGTGGTGCTGGGATCCGCATCAATGATCTGCTTCCCTTTGCCATTCCCCTTGTCAGGTTCTGGTTCAGGGTCAGAACATGCATTTGATTCGGAAGCCTTTAACTCGGCCACCAGCGACTGCTTGGTCCGACACTCGCTTGTGTTATGAGTGGGACTCTTGTGGAACTCACACCACTTTCCTGTGTCCTTCTTCAGCTTCGTGGTGTTGTTCTTTTCTTGCGGCTTCGACGGGTTGTCTTGGGTCACCCTGCCTTGGCTTTGTCCTTTGGGCTTTGGATTTGCAGATCCAAAGTCTCGCTTCTTCTGTTTGAACTTTTACTCGATTTTGACAGCGTATCAGTATGCTGTGCCGAGTGAGGAGATGTTCAAGAACCCCATCTCTTCCTGGATGTATCTGTGTAGGCAGCCGCGGTATTTGAGTACCAGATGCAGCTCAGAATATTTGATACCCAACTGTGTGCGAAGGGTATGAAAAATGTTTGTGAACTCTGGCACATCTTGGTCTCGTCCCTGCCGCGGTGTGGTCCATTTGATGTATTTGTCCTCATAGCTTCCGACAGGGTAGTACTGCTCCTTGATGGCATCCCGGAAGTCATTCCAAGTGGGTACGGCTGAAAATAGTGAGCCTGCACTTTCATCCTTCTGCTCGCAGTAGGTTTCCCACCAGTCCTTGACGTGGGGGGCTGCTTTGAGAAGAGCGAAAACAATCTTTTCCCGATTTGAAAATTCATGAATAGAAAAATACCCATCTAGCATATTTAACCATTTATCTACGGCATCTGCGTCTATTTGACCCTCGAAGATGGGGATTTCAAAATTAACTTGTACCTTAAATGGTGTGGCGTTTCCAGAGTCGTTGTTGGAAGCCAATGCGTCGCCTCTGGGTAGCCGCTGAAGGATTTGCACAAAGCTATCCATCATCGCGTTCCTTTTCCGCTCAAGCGCTTCTTCGAGCAAGATTTTGATAGGATCTCCTACCCCCTCATATTTCTTCTCATCCACCATGGGAGGCAGTCGGGATTTGCGAGGCTGGTCTTGCAAAGGTTCGATCATTTCAAGCCCTAACTCCTTATATCCCGACCTCGTTGGGGACATGCAAAGAAAAACAGAGAAAAAGCAGACCGCTCTGATACCACTGATCCGGATTTAGACAGGAACGCAATAGATTACAGAGATAACCATAAACGCAGAGATGCGATAACCATAAATACAGAGATGCAGCGGAAATAATACTTCATTTCATTAATGGAAAATACTGAAATATGCTTACAAACAGAAATGGAAAGAAACCAGCTAGGGCGATGGTAGCTTATCTCTGAGAAGAGATGTGGCGGCTACATGCCTTTGAACTATTCCGAACTGTGTTACAATGAGGCTCGAAGGCCTATTTATTGTTGAGAAACAATGGAAACCCCTTCACATTCCAATACCTAACCCTAGAAGATGAAACGCCAAATTGTGGGCCCCGTTTGGGTAAATTGGTACATCAATTTCCCGGGGTCGTAACTTGGCATACGATCTCCATTTGACGCGTACAATAGCTCGTTAGAAAGATCTATCCGAGCACTACATATTTGGGAGACAACATGGGTCCATGGAAACATGGGTCCATGGACCCATGTTGCCCCAGATTCCCAAAAAAACGTCGTTTAGGGCCTCAAAACGGCTCCGGAAGTTCAGGACCCGAAAAACTGCTAACAATAGTAAACTCTGCTACAATTTAGGAAACTGAAAAAGCTGAAAGAGACAGTTGTGGGGGTCCAAATGGGATAGGTGGGTGGCCACCAACATCCACCTGGATCATAAACTCAGTGATGACACTGGTGAGGCAAATTAGGAATCTAAGAAGAAGGTTAAATTTCCATGTAAGTTATGCGATGGGGATCAAATTACCCATATTTTCCCTAAGATTTAGGATGCTTATTGCTTGTTAGCTCAACAAGGTTTCTCTAGTTCCCAAGGTGTGCTTACCAACCCTTTTACCCAAGGGAAACATTTATTTTTTGGCACGAATGCTAGTGATGGAACCCCTATAGGGGGCAACCAAGATGGGGAATATACATCGAATATATATATGGTTAAGTATCACATTGATATTTCAATGAGATATCATGATTATGGAGAAGATGAACCTTCTAAAGCTAAAAGTACTTCTGATGCCCCATAACCTCTTCATTTTGAGAGGCCTGCAGTAGATCCTATACCTCAGATTTCGAAAGGTTCCTCAAAACATTTGACCTATAATCCCAATGCGAGGGTTGCTCAGAACTACTCTATTGTTGAAGATTTAGCTTAGAGCTACTATGCCATGTTAGTGGTAGAGGTACTCCAATTGTGTCCTGCACAGAGGAGTGATTTTCTCACTGCGATCAGAGCAGTAGAACCAAAGAATTCTATGGTAATTAAATTCGATATGTCAAATTTTTGGACTAGACTCCCTCATCACATGGCTTTCCATATTAAATCTACATATCGGAAGAATGCCATCTTTCGAACTATAGTTGATGAAGGGGCTTCCACATGTGTCATGTTGGAAGGCTATTGGGTCACCTAAAGTTTTTCCCTCTCCTACTCTCTTAACTACATTCAATCACCATTCTCATATGCCTCATGGGATTCTTCCAGCCTTCCCCATTGGTGTAGGGTTCAAGGTCACTAATGGCGCTAGAAGGAGGGCATATGAGACGTTGTGCCCTTTGAGTCTGAGTTGAATCTCTTATCTTTAATTGCTAATCCTAAAATCATACAACTAGGGTGTTTATATAATTCATCTTATGGTCAACTTTTAATCCCGATGAGTGTCTTTATCACTTGTCTCAATTGATATTCGATGGTGAGGATGGAACATCCATAACCGAGCACATTTCTAATTTTCTTAAATTTTGTGAATATTATGAAATCAATGATGAAAATATTGCTGGTGTGTTTTTATTCTGCACTCTTGAAGGTCATGTTAATCGATGGTGTCATACCCTTCCATATTCTTCCATCCACTCTTTTATCAATTCCTCAAGGAGATTCATCAATATTTTGATAGGTATGATTATCGAAATGTTTTGAAAAGAATCAATCAACTTAGAATGAATCCTAATGAATCAATTGAGGATTTTTCTAATCATTTCCTTCACTTATATTATGAGTTTCCTGGAGAAAATTTGTATTGGTATTTCCTTAAAGTGAATTTTGAAAGTCTGGTTCAGATCTCTTTACACGAAGAACCTAAACCCCCTGATGTTTATGTTTCGCCAACTTTTGTAAATTGTGAGACACCTCTAATTCGAGAGGAGGAGCCTACTATTCCTTTTTTCTGTTATCCTCCTCCTTTTCCAGTACTAATTTTGATGCCTCTTTGTGATAACGTTGAAGTTGGGAAATCTAGAAATCAAATTCCTAATCCACCTTATCAATCTTCTCCCACTTCCATGATTTAGATCTAATGGATGAAAGCAGAGTAGTTCATGAAGCCCAAGGAGAAGTCTAATACCATGATTTCTCAAGATGATATTAATGCTCATAAATTCAGTCTTTAATTTGATTTGGATACCTATAATCATCTATCATCTCTTTATAATGATCCTTTTCCCCTTGATTCGCTTGACCAATCTCTTCCAAGTCCAAGTATCGATCAAAAGAAAGGTAGTCACATTTCATAGGTAGAGGAGCAGGAAGAGGAGGATTATTTGAATATTTCTTTGTCTTTTCAAAATCCTCCATGTTACGATGATGTTATTCCATCCTTGGTTGATTTTGAATCTAAGAATATTGGTGATCAGTTAGATGGAATTTATTTTCCCAGTCAATTTGAAGCCTTGGATAATTGTCATTATGTTGATTTTGACTCCATTATTATGTGATATGATGGTTTCCCAAGTGCACCATTTGATCTTTTATTTTCTCAAGAACGTTTTGTTTTGGAAGATTTAGGCCTCAAATTTGGTTCGATCCAAGAATATGATCTTATGGAAACTTCCTCTTCACCTCACTATCCTTTGCATTCTATTGTTTCAAATGCATTAACATGTGAAGGAGATACTCCATGCTCTTCAAATTTATCATCTAATGAGTTGTATTTTGAATTGACACAAGGTAGTGAGGTCATTCATGATGCAGAAGAAGGTAAAAAACTTATCAAGTATTCATTCCAGTCCTTATCATTTCCAATTTTCCATGAATAAAATTATTTAATCCAGTTTAATTGTGATATTTGTTCAACTTATCCATATTTAAATGTGAAATTAGAGGAATCTTATGACTTGGGTAATCTGTTTCTTGAAAACGTAAATTCTAACCAAATTAGTGATGTAGATGATCTCCATTTGGATAGTAGTAACATGGTTATTATTGTTGGTGGTAGATATCCACTCACCATGCATGATCTGATTCAATCTTAAATATGAAATTATATAATTCTTGAAAGTTCTAGGACTCATCAAGGAGTCAAGGAAATTCAAATTTTGTTGATGTTTATGTCAGGTTCTTGTGACTCTGGTAAGGCCCCAAGACTAAATTAGATTTGACATTCTCACAAAATTCTTTCCTTCACACGGTTTCATTGGATGCAATTTCCTTCTTGAAAGATGTTCGTTATTGTGAATATAGCTCTTTAAAATTTCAAGATTTTGTTTATGGTTAGATTGAGCACTCTGTTTCGATTGATCATTCCTCATGAAAATCTCTTATATCTAACTTAGGTTCTAGAATGTATACCCTTCATGGATGAGCGAAGATGTGAAGTTGACATTTTAAAGATTATCTTTGGCCTAGGGATTCACACTTGTCACATTCTTTTGAAAGTAATAAGCTCTTGATCCTTCTTGTGAATATTTTGCGCTCATCATTTTCTTCATGGCACCATATCTCCTCTTCAGTGTAAATGAATGCTTATGTTATTTGTTGAATCAAGTTCCTCTTTTTCATCTGCTACATCTCGACTGGGTTCATGTGTTTGTCATATTGGAATCCCCTTTTAATGATTATGATTTCATTCTGAGTTGTAGCCAGTCACGAGTAAATGGTTTGTCACATTCAACATATGAGGAAGATGATTCTTTTGTTCGAATCATTTGCAAATCTATTCAAACTGATTTATATTTTTGGTTTACTCATCAAGAGTCTTGTGCTTCAATTAGTCCATTTGATCATGGTTCTTGTTCTAACAATTGTCATTCAATTGATCATTTTCCCACTAGTGTACTTAATGATTGACTCTTTACATGAGTTGATATTTATGGTTTATCATCTCAATATTTAGATACTTGTTAAGTAGTTTAGGCACTTTAGCCTCCACTGATGGTTATGTCAAGGCCTCACTATCTTGAAAATATTTTTGAATATGATCAAATTTATTTCCCCCTGCAACATTCTCATCATGATTCCACACGATTAATTGAAAATCTTTCCCCTAAGGAGTTCAAGATTTCCAAGAGGATTATTTTGAATTTCATGATCCAATCTATCATCAGTTAGAATCATCTTACTTAGCAAGCCCATTTGCTAAGAGAAATTTAAGATCTTTCTTTATGTTTACTAACAAGGGAATATAGATGAATGTGATTTCACAAGGAGTTGTAGAGGTTTGTATGATCTTCGTTCTTATAAAAAAGGTAAGGTGGTAGGTTGGGTAAAATCAGGTGGTATGAATCATCTTTTTTCCTTTAACAAAGAACTTCTATTTTTTGTGAAAGACATTAAAGTTCTCATCTTTTTTGTTGCACATTATTATATATCAATTGTAATTTCTCTTATCTTTGTGTTTGCAGGTCAGGAAAAATTATGGTGGCTTCATTAGAAATATCATTACACTTAGCCCTGACCTTCTAGCCTGTTAGGTTAGGAGTAGGCTTAATTGCATTTAGTTTCCCTTGCATTGCATCCACCCTCTACCCTTCTCTCCATTGAGTCTTTGCATTTGTTTGTTTTCTTATTGTATATTCTGCATGTTGTTTTATGTTCCACCTCTATTTTCATTGTTCTTTTGGTTTTGTTTCGTTGTTTTGTCATGTATTTTATTTTTTCATTTTGTTCAATAAGACTTTACATGAAAGATGTTCCTTCTGGCTCAAAAGACAATGTGGAAAATTTTTAAAAGGGTAGTTGTGATGAAGAACAATGCTTGGATAATCTATTACGTCTTCTCATCTACTGTTTCACTCTTTCAATTATCTTAGGACCTTTGCTCTCTAGCAATTGGTACATGGATTCCCACGAGGAGGTTCCTTTGTCGATTGTGCATGTAGTATCTGAGTAAAGCAGGGGAGTTTTCATTACATTAGGAGAAGAATATTGTGAAGTATCCATGGTTTTCTTTCTTTTCTTTGACTTAGTAATCTTGTTACACAATTGTTTCTTGGGCTAATCCTGCATATTGGAAACACAGAGGAATGAAGAGCAATAGGTGTGAAATGTGAAATCGTTTGAACATATAAGGCTTGAAATGATGGCCATAGTTTAAATGCAAATCAATCTATATAGGCTATCAAATCACCTTGGGATTTAAATCATAAATATTGTTATAATTCTTTAATAACTGAAATCATGGCTTTGTGTGGTTATTTATTATCCCATTAATATATTGCATCACAAAAACCTTTCAAATTGTATATAAAATCTATTTCCATGTGCTATAACTAATGCGATAATGATATCACTATATCGGTTCATTGGGTATGGGAGATGTGCAATGCGATGATCGCAGTATCATAATCAGAGATTTTGGAAGAGTAGAGGTGAATGGATATATCCTAAGGCTTTTTTTTCAATTGCAAAATCGTGAGAAGTGATGTGGTGTTATAGCATGCCCAACTGATTATTAACAAGCACAACTTTTCCTTTTAGTTATTCAGTCTTATGATTTTATTAAAGTGCACCTTTTAAGAAATATTTTTATTGCAATCTGAGGATTGGGGATGAAAGGAGTGGCGAGCCTTTTACTGGTTTGCAATTTAACCGGACGCAAGATGTTTATAGACTACATTCATTGTTTTATCGGGTCCAGTTAGTTTATCGAATTTCGTGATTGGAATGTTCCTTGGCCTTTTCATATATTGTTTTCGTTATAAAATTGTGATGCGAGCAAGTTCCGATGTAAAGTAGTTTTTGACAATACTTAAGCCTTTAAAAAAAAAAACATGTTTGGTTCTTAGGGGTTGTTCTTTATTGAATTGCAAGTTTCGAAAGGGTAAAAACAAGGCATTGTTCTTTGAGACTTTGCGAAATGTGATATGTTGGGATTTCTTTAACGTAGGCTTATTCAAATTGTTAGGGCCTAATGAATTTGGATTTGTTTATTCAAAAATTCAAATTTGTCTTTTAAAACCCTAAACTATGTTATTTTCCTATGTTTTTAAAATTTTAAAGGGTGCCTATTTATTTATATAATCATTTACTAAGAGATTTATATATAAATAAATGGGGGGCTTATTGAAAATCATAACAAAACTTTTAAGTCATTATTATCTCCAGGTCTCCTAGCTTCACTCTACTATCATGAAAATTTAGAGCGAATAAACTAGCTAGTTTGGTATTATGACCTACTTTCTGAATCTTCTAGAAGAAAGGAATGCACACTGTGTTCTCAAAATCCACTCTAATGGAAGGGGATGAATTGAGCAGACTCAAGGTACTGGGTTCGGTGCGAACGAGGTTACCTCCTCCTTTTTTGTTGGCAGTAGTGGCCATCCTATCTCTACACCTAGCTAATGGATTTTGACTTTTGGGTTATGACTACGTGTGCAGACCCAAAGGAATGAGAACATGCTCATATGACAACAAAACTCCACTTAGGCAGTTGTAACAATAAGGTGGTGACAACAGATTATGCAATGGAATACAAGAAGGAGGCTTTAAACATTTAAAAGGTATTTAAAATCAAATCTTGAGGAAGAATTCATCATTCAAAATTTAGGCTTTGAGAAGTAAAACAATGACCTTGTAGGTAAGACTATATTTTCTAACAGTACAGAGTGTGTGCAACACACATTTTCTAACAGTGTCAGATCAATATTAAGCACTGCAACTAGGAGAATTATCAATATGAATTCACAGGAAGGATGATTGTCTCCCTACCTCTGCAATTTCTTCGTTTCAATCTGTACGTTGAAGACTAGCTTGAGATGAATTATTTCGTTGTATAAGAAGAATGACATGCCATGCTCAAATTGTCTGCAACTTGTAAACCTCCATACAACTCCTGAGCCTCTTGATGCCTTCTGAGCTCTCTTTTGACCTTTGCTCTGAAAATAAACCAGTTATCTCATCCCCTGAATATCACCTGCAAGTAGTCACACAGAAAATTGGCAGCCTGCATAATGATTTGAAATTATGGTACTGATGTAAGCAAGATGAATGTGCAACCCACGTTTCTTATAAAATTTCACATGCTTGAAAAGTGTTGTTCAAAAGTTGTAAGGTGGCAGAGGATTTAGTTATGATAGCTTTGATAATCAAAGTGTGTTGGGGTGAATAGGATGATAAACGAATCATGGTGGGTAATGATGTTTAGGAAAAGGAATAGTTTTAGGCCTAGGGAAATGTGGTTTAGGTGAGAATGATGATAAAGGTTTTAGGACTAAAGTAAATCGATAAGATTAAGGTAGCGTTGGGGAATGAGGGGAAGGAATTAAATGCGGGAAAAAGGAGATAGGTGGAAGGATTAATAAAATCTTTAGTAAAGGTGTAGTTCGAAGCATTAATAATTAAGATCTTTTGATATCCTTTCCTCAGTAGTCAACGCTCAGACCATATTACCCACCCATCATCACCTAATAACCGGACTCAACAATAAAATTTGACAAACATTAGACACTCTTTACTAATGACTGACCTTGATGACCAAAGTGATAACCTAGCTAAAGATGACTCCTTTGAGTAGTGACAGGTCAAAACATAATAGTGAGAAAATTTTATGAGTTTGATCTTTTTCTAAATAGAAAATAATGGAATCGAGGTACTTTTCGACTGAAAAATTAACCCACTCTAACATGGGATCCATTGGGGATGGAAGCCTCCCTATGAGGTGCCAAGAACGACACTGCAGACTAGTAGCCTTCCCTTTGGGCAACACGGTCATAACATAAAAAATAACTGATATACAGACTTTGAATCATGAAAAATTTACTGACTATGCTAACTGCAAATGATATAAAAATTGACTGACTGACTCTAATATTTATGGTAGCAATCAGTTAAGATCTCATGGACTTCACTTAGGGATTCAAATATTAACTATAACTACCCACACATTCATTATTGAAAATGAAAATGGTATAAACATTGAGATCATCTATCAATATCCAACTTAAGAGAGGAAGTGTTTGAGCAGCCTGTCATTCACATGACCTGCTCCAATTGGATGATATGCCAAATATTCAAGTAAATATGCATTTTTCCCTCTAACTTTAAAAGGCCCTTTCTACAAATTCTCAAATTTCCCATTCTTTCCCTTATCCTCATTCTAGGCATCCCATTTCAGCACCAAATCTCCAATTTGAAAATCTGTTGTCTTTGTTCTTCTATCATAGGTATTATTTATCCAGTCTTGTAACAATTGTATGTTCCTAAATAATTCTTCTCTTGACTGTTGGAGTAGATCATTTCACCAATTCTCTTTTGCATGTCATTGGTCTCTACTTCTGCTTCTTATAACGATCTCATTACCAACACTCCAAGAGGCAAAGGAAATAGTATTTCTGTTCCATACACCAATTCTAATGGAGACATACCTATGGATCTTTTAGTACTAACCCAATCTACCCATAATGCATGGATCATTTTTTATGCCAGTTCCTTTTATTCTCTTGCAACAATTTCCTAATAATGTAGAACGAACTCTTGTTGGATGACTTTGCCAAGCAATTTCCCTAAATGTAATAGGTTGTGGAATGACCCAATTTGATATTATATTTGTAGCATAATTAAATCATACTTTTTGACTTGAATGCAACAGTGTTGTCCGTGATAATATTTTGCGGACAACCAAAATGGTACAAAATGTTGTTTTCCAAAAATTGGATGATAGTTGCATCTATGACCTGCCTAGTAGGGACTGCTTCAATCCATTTTGTAAAGTGATGTGTTCCTGTTAAAATCCACTTACGCTGCCCAGAAGAGGAAGGATGAATTTCTCCAATAAAATCAAGTCCCCATTGTTGAAATGGTGACTCAATTGCTATAGGCTTTAGAGGCAAGGGAAGTAACTTCTTTCTACCCTCGAACATCTGACATTCCTTACAGCTTGCCACCTTCTTATAAACATCAACAAATAGACTAGGCCAATAAAGTCTAGCTCTGAGAATCTTATTTGTTGTAGTTTTCCAATATAAGTGACCACCAAAATTGCCCTTATGAAAATATTCTATTGTTGTTTGAGCTTCATCCTCCAATAAACAATTAAGCAGAATCCCTCCAGGACCTTTCCACTATAAAAATTGGTCAATAACACAAAATTTCACTGCTTTTAATTTTAAAAACTGGGCTTTAGTTTTAGGTCGGTCTGACAGTGCTTGCAAATGATGTAAAACATATAGGATACTTGCATACCATGGTGAAGTAGAGAATTTTTCCAGCACTTGCTAAACAACATTTGAGATTTCTTCCTCTATTAGGACAACGAGAAAATTAATTTGAAGGGACTTTAAATTTGATTATGCCACCATCCGAGCCAAACCTTGACCTTTAATCAACTTTGTTGGATTGATTTCTATGTCATATTCAAGAATTAATGCAATCCACTACCTCCTCCTTCCATCTGGGTCACTTTGAGTCAAAATATTTTTAACTACAGCACTAGGCACATAAGCCACAACATGAGAATGTAAAATGTACACTTGAAAATATTTTAGCACTTTAACAAGTGCAAATTATTTTTTTCCCATTATGTCATACTTGAGCACAACATCTTTGAGCACCCTACTAAAAAATGCAATGGGCTACTCAACTCCCTACTAATTTTTCTACAAAAGAACCACAATGATACTATGTTCAGATGTAAAAGAAAACACTACGAAATCCCTCGTATAATCTGGCTTGGCTAAAGTAGGAGCACGAAACAAAGATGCTTTAACTTCACTGAATGATTTCTTACTATCTGCATTCCATTTTACCTTGTTGTCACGCTTCAACATGTCTGTAATTTTCCTTGAAATCTCAGCCAATTTGGGAATGAACCTTCTCAAAAAATTAATTCGGCCCAAAAGTCACTGAATTTCCTTCTTACTCCTAGGAGCATCCATTTTCTGAATAGCTGCAATTCTATTAGGGTCTATTTTTATGCCATATTTTGAAATAATATGGCCCAATAGTTTTCCTTCCTCCAGGCCAAAAAAATAATTTTTGGGAGATGCCATGTTTCCTGCACTTTTCCAAAACTACTCTTAAGTGTTGCAAATGTTCTTCATAATATTGTGAGTAAACAATAATGTCATCCAAATATATGACAAGAAACTTATCCTTTTCTTCTGTAAAATCTATGTCCATCGCTTGCTAAAATGTTTCCCCCACATTCATTAAATTGAATGGCACCTTAGCATACTTGAAAGTACACGAGGGAGTTGTAAAAGCGGTCTTATCTTAGTCCTCTAGGTGAACCAAAATATGATTATAACTAGATAATCCATCCAATACTGACATTCTTCTGGCACCCACTACTTTTTGGAGAACATGGTCCATTTTTGGGAAAAGATAGTTGTCCTTGAGGGACAACCTATTTAGGTTCCTGAAATCCACACACAATCTAATCTCACCCATTTTCTTTCTTACAGGTACCAAATTGGACAACCGATCTGAAAAACAGAGGGGAACTATAATTCCAGCATCAAAATTTTTCCTTACTTATTTTTCCATTAAGGGCAACAATATTAGATTGGTCCTTCGTAGCTTCTGATTGATTGGATTTTGATCCTTTTTTATCAGTATTATATTGTTGAATGATTTCTTTGTCATACACCTTAAGGTCTTCATACCCCCAAGAAGAAACATCATAGAATTCAGTAAATAGTTCCAAATATTTTTATTTTCATATCAGGGCTCAAGGTTTTTGACAACTTTATCATCTTAGGGTGTTCTTCCATACATATATTGCATGTTTCAATTCCTTCTCTAGCTGGTGCTAGTTTCGGTCTTTTGGCCACATCATTTTGGTCAAACAAATCTTCCAAAGGTAACAGACCTCTCGAAAGAATGTTGTCCTTAAGCTGCAATATCTTCAACTCAAGACCTTTTTGATCCACTTCTTCCTTCATCTGATTTATGAAACTTTCCTTATCTGCACCTTTCCACTCATTGTCCCTTTCCCATCTCATTCTAGCAGACTCTTCTTTCATTAACAAGACAGTTTCTACATGCTTGTCATTTTCAAACACTTGCCCATGGCTATTGTTATCAGGAACAGTTGGTCTATTTCTTAACTCTACCCTGTATTTTTCTTTCACATTACTGGGGATGTCAAAATCATAGGCCGAAGTAGCCAATGCATCTACAAAAAAATTGTCTTTCCTTGGGACCACCGAAAAACTGTGTTCAACAAAATTCTGCAAATAATCAAGTACGAAATTTCAATAAGCTCGCATGCGAGAATTCTTGGTCTGGTATTCACCTTTAACTTATCTGAAAACCAACTCAGAATCACCAAAAACAACAATTATTTTAGCCCCTAATTTCTTTAAATTCCTTAAACCAAAAATCAGAGCTTCATATTCCGCCATATTGTTGGTACAATCAAATTCTAGTTTATATGAACACAACTTTGACTTACCAATTTTTGGAATAATAATCCACACCCCTACTCCAGCTCCTTATCTTCTTGCTGCCCCATCAAAATTCATGGTCCAAACTTGATGTTTCTTCCTCGCTTTTCCATCTATTTAGACTTTGGAATTTGTAGATTTTTTTAGAGTAGACTGGTTGATCTATATATCTTTTTCATTGTTGTCTTGCCCTTCTTTTTTAAGGTTGTCTACTTCAAAAATATGTTTTAAAGATGTCTCTTTATCTTTACTCAAAACATCATATTTTATTTCTATGTCTTTCTTCTTTTTAAAATATAATTTACTTTGGTTGTCTTGCCCTGCATCCTCATGCGAAATTCTTTTTTTCTGAGTGTTGTTACCTTCTTCTTCAATCTCTGGAACAAGACCTTCATCAACAGGACAACTTGAATTAAACAAAACAAATGAATCTACATCAGAATGGACAACATATACTGATGATTAACATGCTTATCCTTACTGGTGATCATATATTGCATGAGAGGCTCTTTGTATAACCTTTGTGGAGCGATAAGAAGGTGTCTTTTAAACTCCTAATTACCTCACATTAATTGTCAACCCAGGGACGACTTTTTATTTCAAGAGTGTACTCAGTCTGAGGCGGCTATTTACTCAAGAGTAATGTTTAGTAGTACAGCGTTCAGAGAACACAAGAGTAGACGGATGCTAAACTATGACTAAATTACTTCAAAAGGATAAAATCACACAAGACAGCTTATCAGTCAAGGGTGCGGAAGTGATAACCCATCCCTCTAGAAACTGATGGAAAGGAAATTAGAGCATGGACCATAGGTCTAGGAGCTAAGCAGCGACTTGCTGGCTCACTACAGCCTTAGACCTTCTCTCACACCAAAGCAGCAAATGCAAATAAATGGAACGGCAGAAAGTAAAATGGAATAGCAAAAGGAAATAGAACAGCAGTAAATAAAACAGCAGTAAATGAAACAGCAATCAAAAGAACTAAATCTCGCGAGTCAAAAACAACTTACTCACACTCTGCTATGAAATAACATTCTTCACTCCTCAAGCAAACTGGATGGAATATACTTTATGGAACAGCAGGGATCAATCATATATACACGCAACACGCTAATATAGTAATCTGATCTTGGTAATCCACTTGTCAGTCTTAGTTATAAATAATACGATTGTCTTTTAGAATGTAACAGCAACGTTCATAGATTCAACAATCGCAAGGAAATATAATTTCTAAGATGAATTCAATAATACCAATGGTCAAATGTTACAACACAGTCATTCCATAATTGAATAGCAACGGTATCCTGTAAAAACCATTTATATCAGCACTTAAAGAAACAACAATGCATTGCAAAGTTAATATAACTGTTCTGTCTTCAGAAATGATATTACTCAGTAAATCAAATGTAACGGAGCTGTGATGTAAAATAACATAACATATCAGATTACCAAATAAAACTGATAAGCAAACCACGCATAAAATAAAAGAATATAATATACAGTAGCAGCAGCAGCGTACTCCACCAGAGGCTGGGCCCTTAGCCGCCAGCGGACGCTGCTGGGTTACTTCAGAAGGAAAAGAGTGAACAGCAACGCCCAAATTATGTATTAGTCATTAAATAGTGAAATCATTACAATAGTTGAAGCTTTGAGACTTACAACATAAAACAATCATTCCTTCCTCCTATCCTATCATGAATCCTTGCTTCTGAATCTATAATTCAAATCATCAATTCGCCATCATTCGAATCCCCAAAGTCATCCTGAAGTCTCCCTCTCTCTGATCTTTGTTTTCATTTAAATAGAGAAAGATCAGAGAGCAGTTATAACATAGATAATTACAACATGATTTCTTTTACAAATTTGGGTTGATTCTAACTAGATGATCAACAAGAAAATATATTTCCTTTCATCTCTCAACAAAAGCAAGACGAATTTGGGTTGGCAGCTGAGATTTGGAGGATGGCCGCAACTGCAAATCTGATAAAATCGTGCTCAAATAACCCTACGTTTCTCTCTGTACAAGCCGAATTTGGGAAAACCGTTCTATAACAAAGTTAATTGGGCCCGTTCTGGACAAAACCCATGTTCCGGATTTCTCAAATTCGTCTTCATTTGCTCAAAATATCAACCGCAAAATTGTCACTCCTTAAACCAGCGAATTTCTGAGTTGGCAGATTTAAAAATCAAATCTTCAATCTGGAAATTACCTTGGAGGCTAAAAATGGTGAATAATGTTATAACCAACTTATTAGAACTATCATTGATAAAATAATGCATAATAATCAATTTATTAGAAATAAAGGAGAATAAATAATATTCATCCATGAGAGCATAAATCATTTATAAAATGGATTTAAATGATAAATTGTAATAGATGATATAATAGAGAAGAGTAAAAATGGATGAAATAAGTGTTACAAAGTGGTCGTATTCATGGCTCAACATACCCCCACACTCAATATGTTGCATGTCCTCATGCAACGAAAACCGAATATATTGCATGTCTTCATGCAACCCAAAGACAAAAACCCATGTGTTAACCAAGCGATAAAAAATATGTTCATCTCAGCTCATGAAATGGATAGAGCAAATGAATTCTTCCTTAATTAATGAATATTCACTTTTAGTAATCTTGATGAAGGCATAACAATTTTTACATTGACATTCAATTATATGTATATATGAAGTTGCAACAAAATATGGTATAAGTAACAGCAAACTTCATTAACCATTTTTTCAAAAACTACAAACCAGCTTTTGTTGAAATTTGGCAAGTAAATTTATAATATATAAATGCTTTTATGATCCAAAAATCGGACTGTTTTGATGCACGGATCATGAGATATAAACAAAATGGCTGTAGGTGAGAGTGCATGATTTCCAAAATTTTATGAACCAATTTATCTTGAAATTGTGTGGGTTTGTATTGATGATACGTATGTGTTTTCCAAAAATTACAAGAATTGAGTTCATAGTTTTAAAAATATGTGGAAATCAATTTCTGCATTGTGTAAAAATGAAATTGTATGCCTTAAATAAGGAAGAAAGTAGAAAACATCCATCATGCATAGCAATTCCTCCCCCTCTCTGAAAAATTAGCATGTCCTCATGCGATGCTAGAAAACAAATAGAGGTGGTTGCTACCAGCTGTTGAATTCTATGCTTGGTGTAAAACAACATGAAATAAGGGAGGTGTTGAGAATGAATAAGAATAGCAATGGATGATAAAGAATATGAATGACATGGTCATAAGAAAGAAATGAAGGAACACTCCCCCACACTCGGAAATGATATGCTGCTGAAAAAGGGGAAGTGGTAAAGATGTGGAATGAAGGATGACAAATAATGCTCAAAATGGATTTTCATTAGATTCTCCTAAATTTATAATAAATTAGAAAACTATGCAATTTTACCTCAAGTTTTACCTCCAAAAATGTGGAATGACATATATGGACTGGCAGTTGTTGAAGCTGATGTAGGCATAGTTGGTGCTGAAAGTGATGCAAAAGGTGGAATCCAGGGAAGCACATCATGTCTGAAGAATTGTTCACGTTCGCAAGCCTCTACTGTGAAGTGCAATAGTGTGGTCATGCTATGAATAAAATTCTGCCCATACTTGTTGTTCTCCTGTAAACAAAGCACTATTTTGCATACAATGTTCTTGAATCCATAGTGTTAGCTTTGAATAGCAACAGATAAAATGCATGCAAAATTTCAATTAGAAAAACTTATGTATACATGCAATACTAATATGTTGTCAAATCAACAAGGTATGGCAAAGTGTAATAATCATATCGCATGCAACCCCATAATGAATACATTCCCCCCTCCAATTGGAAAATGGGTTTCATAACCATAAAGCATATGAAAGGGGTGGTGTTGATGACAAGGCAAAGGAGTGAACAATACAATAGTAAATGAAGCAGAGTGCACATATCAATGATAGGACGGTGAAAGTTATGGTTATATTGAGAGCAAAGTGTGTAAAGATAGTTATGAATAAGAGATAGGATGCTTTGGATTGATGATAGTTTATGCAAAACGAAAAAGGACAACAATATGCTAAAAAAAATGCTTTGCTGACGGTATTCTAGCTGAAAATGATGTGATTGATCATAAAACAATTTCTCATGCATAAAAGTTCAAAACAGGGAAAAAGTTAAGGAAATAACTTCTCTGATAAAAAGGAAAATAAGAAAAGGGTATTATAATAATAATCGACGATAAGATATAACTTCAATACCATAAGCAGAGCCGCTGCTACCAGCAGACGTCCATAGCCTCGGCAGGGTTGCTTTTTAACCCATATGAGCCAGGATCCTCAATTTATAAATGGAGAGTTACAGTGTTGTTCTACATAAGAGATCAGTGTGCTGGCGTGGTAACCAGATAATCACACTGCCATTCACTGGGATGTAGCAAAAGTGATCAGGCCGGCTCGTGATGAGACCTCTTGTTCCAAGGATAATTGGGCTATCCAATGGATCATAACCCTGGTGTGGTGGCCATAATGGGAATGTCACTTTGTTACAACCTTATGAACATGGTAGGTTGGCTCATAATGAGACCCCCTATCCTCCATCTGCGAACAAAATTTTGTTGTTATTACATATTTTTATGATAAAATGAGGGAGGCTCAGTACTCCTTAAGAGCAGGGATGGCGGAAGAAGTTGAAGATGTCAATAGAAAAAAATATACCCATAATCTCATTTATTACAGACAGAGAAGATTATAACCAGGGATGATGGAACCAACATGGTATTAAGATGATCAATCAATATCATGTTCAACAGAAAACAATGCAGTAAAGTAGTATATAAATAATTGTGTCCCTTTTGAAAAAAATCTATCATCAAGGAGCTGTCATGTTAAAGATCATAACGTGAATGATATTAACTCGCTTCAATAGAATCCATAATTCTTGTCCTCATAAAAATAGTGTACTTCATGCCACAAAATGAAATCAGCAAAATGTGGTTGAGATGAATTAGGAATAATCCCACAAGAGGAAGAAAAGGGTTGCTCTCAAAAATACTCCCAAAGTGTTGCTTTTTTTTTTGAATGAACAACAAAAACACTCAAAAAAATGTTATTCCTTGTAGGGAACAACAAAGGAAATGCACACCAAAAAGCAAAAATACACACAAAAAAAATGTGAGAATGCGAATGTCGTTCCTTTGGAAAAAGGAACAGCAAAAATCAAAAGTACCGTTCCTTTGAAAAAGGAACATCAAAAATGAAAAGTGTCGAAGTGTTGTCCCTTTCGAAAAGGAACAGCAAAACGTGAAAGTACAGAAGTGTTGTTCCATTCGAAAAGGAACAGCAAAACGTGAAAGTACAGAAGTGTTGTTCCATTCGAAAAGGAACAGCAAAACGTGAAAGTGCAGAAGTGTTGTTCCATTTCAAAAAGGAACAGCAAAACGTGAAAGTGAAGAAGTGTTGTTCCATTTCGAAAAGGAACAGCAAAAAGTGAAAGTGCAGAAGTGTTGTTCCATTTCGAAAAGGAACAGCAGTTGTTCCATTTCGAAAAGGAACAGCAAAATGTGAAAGTGAAAAAGTGTTGTTCCATTTCGAAAAGGAACAGCAAAACGTGAAAGTGCAAAAGTGTTGTTCCATTTCGAAAAGGAACAGCAAAACGTGAAAGTGCAAAAGTGTTGTTCCATTTCGAAAAGGAACAGCAGCTGTTCCATTTCGAAAAGGAACAGCAAAATGTGAAAGTGCAAAAGTGTTGTTCCATTTCGAAAAGGAACAGCAGCTGTTCCATTTCGAAAAGGAACAGCAAAATGTGAAAGTGAAAAAGTGTTGTTCCATT
Organism: Pinus tabuliformis; assembly: GCA_031772625.1. NCBI lineage: Eukaryota > Viridiplantae > Streptophyta > Pinopsida > Pinales > Pinaceae > Pinus > Pinus tabuliformis. The sequence continues at coordinate 1,266,336,039 of CM062811.1, forward strand.
TCGAAAAGGAACAGCAGTTGTTCCATTTCGAAAAGGAACAGCAAAATGTGAAAGTGAAAAAGTGCTGTTCCATTTCGAAAAGGAACAGCAAAACGTGAAAGTGAAAAAGTGTTGTTCCATTTCGAAAAGGAACAGCAGTTGTTCCATTTCGAAAAGGAACAGCAAAATGAATGGCTGAACCAAAAAGTGTTATTCCTTTAGAAAATAAATAGCAAAACGAAAATGATGTCCCTTTGAAAAAGGAACAGCCGGAACGACAAAAATGCACACAAATGTTGTCCCTTCAGAAAAGGAACAGCAAAATACACAACCATAAAATGCAAACACGCAAAGAATGAATTAGCTGTTCACTGCATTGATGCTGAGGATGAGTTGCACTTTGAATGAAGCAACACCTGAAACACAAAATATAAGAGAAATTAGAAAAAAACAACAAAAAGCAGTATGTAAATAAATAAATTGAGTTACAACAGCTATGATGTTATGTCAAAAAAATGATCTATTTGAAAAATGTTTTGGCAACAGTGACAAGACATGAATTTTCAAATGGAAATCAATTCTTCATTTCTTCTATTATGAATCCGTTGGGTAATGAGTTGGATGAAATTCCTTTGTTTCATTTAAAATTTCTTTCAAAAATCACTCGTCCATAAATTGACCTTCTTTATTTTCCCAAGACCTGCAAAAAACGAGTATCTACCTGCAATAAAACATTAAATCATGGAGAAAGAGAGGTGCGCGGGCTCCGCTAATCCAAGAATTATGTAAAAAACTAACAAGTAGTTACTCTGTAGAACAAATCCTTGGAGAAAATAACAAAGTAAAGTTTATTTGTTACCTGCGGGAGAGCAGTGGTCAATCATACTAACCTGCAGTGTTTTAATCACAACTTCTTTGTTTTTCGTCGAAATTGAGTGATTCCAAAGCCAAATGAGAGCTAATTCGAAGCTTTATCTCCATTAGAAACAGGTTTTAAAGATTCAATGATATGATATGTCAATTTTAGTTAGAACAACCTGCATAATAGAGTCATTGTCGATTACCCGGCTTAGACCAACAGTTGATATTTCAAGCGTAACTTTTCGTTTGATGTCGGATTCGAATGATTCAAATTGGAAATGAAAATAAATTCATTTATTTATCTCCAATAGAAACAGGTTTTGAAGACAAGAAGAATTGATAGGTCAAATACTGTAAGGAATAGCCAGAAAGTCATAATGTTAAGAGTGTTGATTTACGATAGACAGTCAGTATTTTGATCATAACTTCCCCATACGATATCGAAAATGAGTGATTCTAATTGAATTGTAAACTAGATTCATAGGGGAATCTACCATAGAAACAGGTTTTAAAAATTCATTCATTTAGGCCTCCAAAAACTGACTGTCCCAACTCTGTTCCTGAGCTGCCCGCTAGACATCCGGTCAATGTTTTGGCTCTAACTTTTTCGTTTCAAATCCAAATTGAGTGATTCAAATTGGGTTAGAAATTATACATCAAGGGCTACTTAGGGTAGAAACAGGTTTTAAAAATATGGTCATTTAGGCCTCCAAAAACTGACTGTCCCAACTCTGTTCCTGAGCTGCCCGCTAGACACCCTGTCAATGTTTTGGTTCTAACTTTTTCGTTTCAAATCCAAATTGAGTGATTCAAATTGGGTTAGAAATTAGACATCAAGGGCTACTTGGGGTAGAAACAGGTTTTAGAAATATTCACTTTTGGTCCCTCAAAACATGACTGTCCCGACTGTTTTTCCAGAAAGTTCATCAAGCCCGCAAGCCAAAAAAATGAAATTCAAGCATTTTTTCAAATTGGTGATAAAAATGAAAATGAGTGTTTGTAGAACTTATTATTTCCATTGTAAATCATCTACATACACAAATTATTAAAAAAAATTATCACCGATGTTGATTTCGATAGCATGTTGCAACAAAAACAACTAGTTTTACAAAAGAACAAAATGCACTTATTTATGTCCTTATTTTATTTTATTTTATTTTTTCACTAACCTACTTTGATTGAAGGATGAATATGACTACGTATATGAGTACTTCCAGTGAAGCCATTTTCGAAATACGGCTTCACGTATGCACATACCCAAATTTGAAAAATGCATGTTAATGGATATTAGGGTATGAGAAGCCAACTTCCCTTCAAAAAATGGTATCAAAAATTGTTGAAGCATGGAGTGATGTTGCAAACAAATGATGGAGTGAAACCAATCTTCAATGTATCCTTTATTTTCTTGATTTCGCATAGCCATCATATCATGAAGTTCTTGAGCTTTTAAAATAGCTTGTTGATGCATAGTAAAAGAAACCTCATTTTCTTCCATAGCTTCTACAATTTTTGCATTTGAAACATTCTGAATCTCATTGTAGGTTTTCTCTAATAACACATGTGAGATAGAATGGGTGGGAAGGGTGGGTAAATTTGTCAGTTCAACATTGTAAGCATGTTGTACTGGTTTATTATGGTGAGGGTGTGGAATTAGTTGAGCAGGAAAATGTGTATGGAATGGAGCATTTTGATGATGTGGTTGATTGGGTTGTGTGAATGGTTTTGATGGGCAAGCAAGGTGTTGTGAAAGAGCTGGTGGAGAATATGGAGAATGTGCTTGTGCTACAAGATGAGGGAGAGTAGTCATGCCATCATAAGATGAACCATGCCCAACTTGTAAACAAGATAGGTGGTTATATTGAAATTGACATGGCTGCCCTAACACATTAGCATTCCATAATGGATTATGCAAGTATGACAATGGAGAAAAAGTGTTTTGAACCATACCTGTAGGCCTTGTTGCAGCTTTCTTACCTCTTTGATATGCTACTTCCATCCTAGATAAGGAAGAGTGAGTATCTATGAGATGCTCCTTTCGGTCCTGAGGGTAAAACACTTCATCCAATTCTTGATTTTTATGAACCTGCAAAACATCCAATTTTCCGTTTAGAGAGCTAATAAAATCAACTTTAAAATTTTCAAATAAAGCATTGATTTCAGCTTTTATGTTTCCTATTCTTGTAGCAGATTTAGAAAATAAGGGACAAACTTCTCTAGAATTCTTACCAGCCTTGGAGATTCCTCTTGAATACCTTATGCACAATTCACAAACATCATCATATGACAACTGAAAAACATCACCTTTTCCTATCAGATTTAAAAGTTCTAAAAATTTATCTTTGATTCCTTTAAGAATGAGTGTTTTTAAGATCTCTTTTTCCAAATGCTTATATTTTGATTTTTGAAGGTTGTAATGAAATTGATCTACATAGTCCTCCAAACTTTCATCTTCCCCTTGTATCATATCGAAAATATCTTCATTGGCTTTGCAATAGTCTTGGTACTTCTTCAAGAATATGTTCTTCATGTCCTCCCATGATTGGATGCAATTCCCACCTAGGCTCATGAACCATCGGAGAGCTGCTCCTTTTAGAGTAAGAGGAAACACTTTCAATCTTTGATTATTAGTACAATAATCATATCCTCTACAAAGTATTTCGAACTCAAATAAAAATGTATCTGGATCTTCATTTGCTAAACCATGAAAATTTGGTAAAGATGGGGGAATTATGTGCATTTGTGTCACTCCTAGATCTTTGATAGGAAATTCAAAAGTAGAAACGTGAGCCATTTCTTACCATAATAGAAGATGTTCTTCATGTGTTTCTTCAAGGCTCCTTCTTCAAATGTTCCTCTCAATTAGTTAGTGAAATGGGTGGTGCTTACATCACCACTTGCGTGAGATCATGTGATTCATTTTTTTAAAAATTTCTATAATTCACACAAAAATTCAAACATCTATTTCTACCCTAGGTTCTTTAACAGTCCTGCTGGAAAGCGAGCGGGGGAGCAGGGCTTTTACATGCTCTGTACGTAGGTTCTTACCTTCCGTTTTTAAGATCCAACTCTTCCCTAGCAGACACTCATCAGATTCACACTACTCTTTAGAAATGGCTACACTCTCCCCGGCAACAGCGCCAAAATGTGGAGCGATAAGAAGGTGTCTTTTAAACTCCTAATTACCTCACATTAATTGTCAACCCAGGGACGACTTTTTATTTGAAGAGTGTACTCAGTCTGAGGCGGCTATTTACTCAAGAGTAATGTTTAGTAGTACAGCGTTCAGAGAACACAAGAGTAGATGGATGCTAAACTATGACTAAATTACTTCAAAAGGATAAAATCACACAAGACAGCTTATCAGTCAAGGGTGCGGAAGTGATAACCCATCCCTCTAGAAACTGATGGAAAGGAAATTAGAGCATGGACCATAGGTCTAGGAGCTAAGCAGCGACTTGCTGGCTCACTACAGCCTTAGACCTTCTCTCACACCAAAGCAGCAAATGCAAATAAATGGAACGGCAGAAAGTAAAATGGAATAGCAAAAGGAAATAGAACAACAGTAAATAAAACAGCAGTAAATGAAACAGCAATCAAAAGAACTAAATCTCGCGAGTCAAAACCAACTTACTCACACTCTGCTATGAAATAACATTCTTCACTCCTCAAGCAAACTGGATGGAATATACTTTATGGAACAGCAGGGATCAATCATATATACACGCAACACGCTAATATAGTAATCTGATCTTAGTAATCCACTTGTCAGTCTTAGTTATAAATAATACGATTGTCTTTTAGAATGTAACAGCAACGTTCATAGATTCAACAATCGCAAGGAAATATAATTTCTAAGATGAATTCAATAATACCAATGGTCAAATGTTACAACACAGTCATTCCATAATTGAATAGCAACGGTATCCTGTAAAAACCATTTATATCAGCACTTAAAGAAACAGCAATGCGTTGCAAAGTTAATATAACGGTTCTGTCTTCAGAAATGATATTACTCAGTAAATCAAATGTTACGGAGCTGTGATGTAAAATAACATAACATATCAGATTACCAAATAAAACTGATAAGCAAACCACGCATAAAACAAAAGAATATAATATACAGTAGCAGCAGCAGCGTACTCCAACAGAGCCTGGGCCCTTAGCCGCCAGCGGACGCTGCTGGGTTACTTCAGAAGGAAAAGAGTGAACAGCAACGCCCAAATTATGTATTAGTCATTAAATAGTGAAATCATTACAATAGTTGAAGCTTTGAGACTTACAACATAAAACAATCCTTACTTCCTCCTATCCTATCATGAATCCTTGCTTCTGAATCTCTAATTCAAATCATCAATTCGCCATCATTCGAATCCCCAAAGTCATCCTGAAGTCTCCCTCTCTCTGATCTTTGTTTTCATTTAAATAGAGAAAGATCAGAGAGCAGTTATAACATAGATAATTACAACATGATTTATTTTACAAATTTGGGTTGATTCTAACTAGATGATCAACAAGAAAATATATTTCCTTTCATCTCTCAACAAAAGCAAGACGAATTTGGGTTGGCATCTGAGATTTGGAGGACGGCCGCAACTGCAAATCTGAGAAAATCGTGCTCAAAGAACCCTACATTTCTCTCTGTACACGCCGAATTTGGGCAAACCGTTCTATAACAAAGTTAATTGGGCCCGTTCTGGACAAAACCCATGTTCCGGATTTCTCAAATTCGTCTTCATTTGCTCAGAATCTCAACCGCAAAACTATCACTCCTTAAACCAGCGAATTTCTGAGTTGGCAGATTTAAAAATCAAATCTTCAATCTGGAAGTTACCTTGGAGGCTAAAAATGGTGAATAATCTTATAACCAACTTATTAGAACTATCATTGATAAAATAATGCATAATAATCAATTTATTAGAAATAAAGGAGAATAAATAATATTCATCCATGAGAGCATAAATCATTTATAAAATGGATTTAAATGATAAATTGTAATAGATGATATAATAGAGAAGAGTAAAAATGGATGAAATAAGTGTTACAAAGTGGTCGTATTCATGGCTCAACAACCTTCTCACCTATCCTCCTCAAATTGGAATTGTAATGAATGACATGTCAGTTTCTAATGCTCCATTCAGTTTTTCCATCTAGGATCTAGAAAACAACATACCATTCCTTGGAGGTATGTTTTCCACCACGATGTCCATCACCATGCATTTGGAAGGAATCTAAGTCAAGGATATTTCTAAGTCTTTAATTAAGCCTAGACATTTCACCTTGCTGGAATCAAATGAATATAGGTCCTTATATGGTCGTGTTATGTCTAATCCCAACCTCTCCATGATCACCTTTGGCATCAAATTATGTGATGCCCTAGAGTCCAACATAGCATTGTGTAGGATTTGTTCATGTACATTCAAACTAACATAAAAAGGAGGAACATCACCATCTTGTGTTTTATTCTCAATTTTTGGCCCAAAGATGATAGCTCAATGATCATACGCTATATTTACTATATCAAAGGTTTTATCCACATTAAGTTCCTTGAAAATCTGAAATCTATTCATCATTTCTCACTAATTCACCAAGAGGGATAGAAATCTTGAAATTAGCGAATTCAGTTTTGAGATTAAATAGACTAGTTACCTTTTCTATCTCCTTGTGAGCATCATCTTTCTTTTGTGAAACTTCTTTGTCTTTGGGTATGTTGTCTTTCTACTGCAAAATAGTGATAGGAGGCTCCTTCATTTGAGCACTTGTGCTAAGAATATATTTTAATACTAAGAACTTGTACTGGGGAGGATATTTTTAACACCACTAGAAGGCACTTCTTTTCTTGTTGCATTGCTGATTGGTGCATCCTTCTTTGCTGCATTACCTCCCATAGTCCTATTTCTCAAATTATACTATCACTGCACTTGCATTATAGCATTATGAAAACCTTTTCTATATTCCTCTGATTCAATCATCAATGCATCATTTTGGGATTGGGACAGCAATAGTTCTTCCTCTTTCACTTCAAAGTTTTCAAGTTGTTCATATTCTTGATCCTCTTTGGTCAAATACACCTTCTGTAGCCCATCACCAAAAAATAAAATCTGATCTTCGGGAGTTTTCTCATCTTCCTCATCTTGATCTTGAGAAAATTTTTGTTGGAACAATGGTCTTATCTACTGTTGTGATTGTTCTGGACCTTTTTGTTCCCGAGGTTTGTTAGGAAACTGTGGCTGCCTTTGGAAACTAGGATTTCTGATTTGTGGACCAATCTGGGTCTCTTGGATTTTTGTCCGGTCAGCCAGGGAGATCTTCTCCATCATCTTCTCCATTGTCTTAACCAATGTTTCGAATTTAGCATCTGAGGAAGTGGCAAGATACTCCTTTATGATGACTCTTTTCTCTGACTTCAACTTATACGTTTTCACTAATAGATTAGCCTCCACACTGAATGCATTATTTTTCATGTCCTCTAATGTTACCAGATTTATTTCTCTAAGCTGATAAGCCATTTCAGGGTCAAAAGAATCTAGATAATGTAGTAAGGCCAGCCTAGGAGGAGGCTTAATCTCTGCAGGAATTGAATTGTACAGTTTGTTGAACCTTGTAGAAAAGTCTTGAACAGATTCTCTGGGGCGTCTTTTCAAGCTATTATACTTAGCCAAGATCTGCGAAGGGTTCTTATTTTCACCCCACCTTGCAAGGAAAGAATATTTTAACTCCTAATAATTTGAAAAGGCTCCTGGGCGAGAACTCCTAAACCATTTCTTGACATCACTGAAAAAACTATGAGCAAATAATCTAATTTTAACATCATCATAGTCTACTTCCTCCAAATCCACAAAATCACTGATCTTGTCAACATGCTGCTTAGCAGTGATTTCTCTAGTGCCATCATACTATGGAAGCCTTTGCCCATAATTGAGAGGTAAATCATGAAGTTGAGAAGGAAACACCAAAGGAGCATACCTTACTGCCATAGCTACTATTTGAGTAGTTTGGTGGCCGACAGGCGATGTGAAAACAACAATAGAATATGGAAGAATAGGGTGAATGAAAGTCAAAACTAAAGATGAAAGCTTTTGAACTGGAGTCAAAACAAAGCCAACAATGGAAATAGATGGTACAGGGATATTTCTCTGAGATAGGATTGTGTTTTCAACAACTTTCTGAACTTTGTCAACTAGACCTCTGAGTTTACTGAACTATTGGATGATATTCTGACTAAACTTATTTCTTGAGGATGATGCACAAGAACTCAAATTATCTGAATCTGCTATAATTTCAGGGATACTAGAATAAGAACTCATCCTAAACAATGAGATTTCGGAATAAATTTTAGGTGAGGAGGAAGATTTCCTAATAGGATGGTAGTAGCTAGCTTGACTTTCTAGCACCACTCTCTCGTTCTTGAGGAGTTTTTTCAGGATCAAAAACCAATATAGGAGGATTTGGGTCGAGGTTTTGTCTGGTGAACCTCCTAGAAGCCAGATCTTCTTGGACATGGATGCATGCAACAAAAAATTTCTAAAAATAAAAAAGCATATTTAGAATTCAGCCTGTGATGTACATTTTAGACATGAAACTTCCTTGGATAATTTAAACTTTCGATCCCTGACAAGGGTGCCACTATGTTATCACTTTTTAAATCCTTTAGGCTAAGGAAAGGGCCACAGAGGTAACCACAAATTGTTCTGGGCTAGAAAACTAGCCTTTCTAGATGGAGGGTGCTCCCTCAACTAATGAAAACTAAAGGTTTGACTCTATAGCATATAGAGACTAGTTTTTAGAGTATTTGGATTTGATAAATAAGTGGTGGAGGGTTTCAGAAAAGATATTGATAGTATAAGTCACCTTTCTATTATGACATGCTGATGTATCTCTAACTAGCTTCATATATGGAGGCTTAATTAGCACAATGTTTGGAATGAATAACGAAATTGTAGCATAGAAATTGTAGAATATCAAGACATTTATCAAAGAGAAAAAATAAAAGCTTTATCACTGCAGCTTGGATTTATTACCATCAAGAAGAAAATACAAAACTTTTAAAAGGCATGTATACTTCATTTGCAACTGAAATATAATTGGTTTCAGTCATACATGAGCATATAATATGAATTCAAATATAAATGTCCCCTACACCTTTAAACATAGTATGAAGAAAATAGATAAGAGAAAGACACATAAACTGAGAGAAAAACTTATTCCAAACTCATTCATACCATAAGAATCTCCATAAATTGATTGGAATCCCTTCAACATTCAAGCATGTTCATTAAAACCAAACCAAAAACATGACAACAGTAATTCCTCTAGCAATTGGGAAAACCAACAACAACCTTTTTTGTCTTCATTTATCAAAATATATAGTAAAAACATGGAGGAAAATCATTTCAAGTTCACTGCATCTTCGATCCTTCAAAGGATTGATTCAAAACTGGGAAAAGATAGTAAACTATTGTTTTTCCATGATTTTCACCCAAACATAAAGCATAAAGCATCCTTTTGTCTTCTTGAAAGCAAAAACAACCTAATTAAATACAAATTATATTTAAAAGGGTCTTCGGACTGATAAAACTAACCAAGATAGAAAAAAGTCTAAAACTTGCTTTTGTGTCTAATGAAAAGCCTCCGGAGTAGGTGCACAACGTCCAAATATTCATGCTTCTAGAACCTACATGTGGCAAGAAACTGGAGTGGTGAGTTGGAAACCATATGTATTCTACACCAGCACCTTCAAAACCTTCCAGGAGGCTATTGTACTATGTATGTGGAATGGTGAGTCCATGGGTTGCATAGCAAGTGTGCAACGTGTACGCAAACTCTGGGTAGAAAAATTGCTGCAACTATTTCCTGAATGCTCTTCATTTCTTTTGAATGCTATCATGACACTATTATGTTGATCATATCAACCTTAACATATTTATACATCAGAAAATTAAAACAAAACTTGAGAATAAAAATGAAAGCCTGATCATTTTATTTTCCTCTTGCTTGATAATTTGTTGCTAGAAACCTCGATGCTAGGAGTCTTGGATTTGGGATCTGGAGTGATGAGGTCTTGTTGCTTCACAGGTGGCAATAAATCAAGTGATGTTTTGGATTTAGGATCAAACTTAGGAATTTTCATGAGCGGAGGTATTACAACAACCCCCTCATACCTCTTCAACAATTTATGTGCCTCCTCTAAATCCTGCCTCATAGTTCTAAACTATGCATTTAGGACCAAATTCCTTACATACAAATTTTTACACTATCTCCTAACTGGATGTGACCATTTGAAAAAATTATTACTCCTATCAAGAGATTTGGATGCCTCTTTGACCTCATGGTCACAGTTTTCTAAAATATGCTGAATAGAATTCTTATTCTCCAGATTTTATTGCTTGAATTGATTGACCTAGTATTTTCTTTCTTCTAACTCCTCCAGGAATCTCTAATACTTTTTCCATTGATTGAATCGGGGTGTACTAGGGGATTTATCTATTTGTTTTATATGGCGAACATATTTAAAATTTGATGTAAACACCTTGATTGTTGGCTCATTGGACCCCATTACAACAATTTAATATTGTTCAGCAAAGGTAACATGTTTCTTCTTCCCTTTGGCACTTGTTGAGGGTGACTCTGTCTTGTCCTCTGCTGGTTTAATGGCTTGTTTTATGTCCCTATCTTACTTCTCCAAAAAAAAATTCCTCATATGAATTTTAAATAGTATCTCTCTCATCTTTATTATTTTAGGATGCTCTTATTTGCACTGTATAACACCTATTTCTAGTGATATATCTCTTCCACATAATCTGATTATACCATTTATGGTCCCTTGACCTCACCCACATTCTCAGCCACGTGTGCATCTATCTTCTTATCTTAAGATATTTCTACAATTTCTTGAGGGGCTACCTCTTCCTAGGTTTTCTTAACTCTAGACCTTGTTCTTGGTCTCATCACAAATTCATCTTAGAATATTTCTTCAATTTTGACCTTAAGTCTAGCTTGTTTATCTGATGTTTCCCATTCCTCTATTCTTTTGTCTGCCTTGTCATCCTCTATGCCTTGCAACATAGTTCTCTTTCTCAAATTACCTACAAAATTCTTGCTTGGCTTGGAACCTTCCTTTATAGTTTTCATTTCCATAACTGAATGAGTGTTATCCTTCTTTGGATGTTCCTGCTTGGATTCTTCCTTATCTGCCTTGATTGAAGGTGACCCAGTTTGTGGCAAGAGGTAAATACTTGCAAGAAAATCAGACCAAAGCATTTTATTTCTTTCAACAACATGCTTAACCAATATTTTTATCAAAGAGAAATGAAACAGACTTGAAGCATGGTTATCCTTTTGAATCTATACTTTGGTGGCCATTCTTTCACCAATTTTAAGCAAGGAATAAAGGAGGTTCATGGGCTTTTATTTGGTGAAATTCCATAGCAACCTCAGATGATACTGGTATATTCTACTGAACCTACCTTTACAAGTAAAATATCTTTGGATAAACTTCAGAAGTTCTACATATTGCTCTTAGGGACAAATTCTAAGGAAATTGGAGGCAAACTTGTTAAGATACACTGGTTTTACAAACTACTTATAAGCCAAAATATCTAACTCATCCCCCTTGAACCATTTCTCCCCTGCTGCTGGGAGATTGTTTGCATCAGCTATGAACTTTTGAGTTAATATGATCTCTAGGTCTCCTAGCTTTACTTTGTTATCTTGAAAATTAAGAGAAAATAAACTGCCTAGTTTGGTATTATCACCTACTTTATGAATCTTATGGCAGAAAGGAATGCACCCCATGTTCTCAAAATCCAGTCTAATGGTAGGGGATGAATTGATAAAACTCAAAGTACTTTGTTTTTGGTGCAAACGAGGTCGCCTCCTTTTCTGATGGCAGTAGGGGCCATCGTATCTCTACACCTAGTTGATGGATTTTGACTTTTGGGTTATGACTATGTGTGCAAACCCAAAGGAATGAGAACATTCGCGTATGAAAATAAAAATCCACTCAGGAAGTTGTAACAATAAGGTGGTGACAACATAGATTATGCGATGGAATACACGTAGGATGCTTTAAGCATTTAAAAGGTATTTGAAATCAAAGGTTCAGGAAGCATTCATCATTCAAAATTTAGGCTTTGAGGAGTAAAACAACGCTCTTGAAGGTAAGACTATGTTTTCCAATAGGATAGGGTGTGCGCAACACACACTTTCTAACAGTGCTAGACAAATATTAAGCACTGGGACCAGGAAAATTATCAATATGAATTCACAGGAAGGATGACTGTCTCCCTACCTTTGCAATTTATTCTTTTCAATCTGTACACTGAAGACTAGCTTGAGATGAATTATTTCACTATACAAGAAGAATGCCACACAATTCTCAAATTGTTTGCGACTTGTAAACCTCCCTACAACTCCTGAGCCTCTATGCACCTTCTGAAATCTCTTTCGACCTTTGTTCTAAAAATAAACCAGTTATCTCATCCCCTGCATATCACATGTGAGTAGTCACATAAAAAATAGCGGCCTGCATAATGATTTGAAATTATGGTAATGATGTAAGAAAGATGAACGTGAAACCCGTTTTTCTTATCAAATTTCACATGCTTGAAAAGTTTTGTTCAAAAGTTGTAAGGTGGCGGAGGATTTAACTATGATAATCAAAGTGTGTCAGGGTGAATAGGACGATAAACGAATCATGGTGGGTAATGATTTTTAGGAAAATGAATAGTTTCAAGCCTAGGGAAATGTGGTTTAGGTGAGAACTATGATAAATGTTTTAGGCCTAAAGTAAATCGATAGGATTAAGGTAGAATTAGTGAATGAGGGGAAGGAATGAAATGCGAAAAAAGGAGATAGGTGGAAGGATTAATAAAATGTTTAATAAAGGTGTAGGTAGAAGCATTAATAATTAAGATCTTTTGAGATCCTTTCCTTAGTAGCTAACACTTAGAAAATGTTACCCACCTATTATCACCTAATACCCAGACTCAACAATAAAACTTGACAAGCATTAGAAACTCTTTTCCAATGATCGACCTTGATGACCAAAGCGATAACCCGGCTGAAGATGACTCCTTTGAGTAGTGACAGGTCAAAACATAACAGTGAGAAAATTTTATGATTTTTACCTTCTTCTAAAAAGAAAATAATTGACTCAAGGTACTTTTCGACTGATAAGTTAACCCACTCTAACGTAAGTAAATTTGTGTTCTAGTAAATAACTAGTATCTCTATTACACTTTTCCAAAAGAAGAAGAAACAATTAATGACTTACAATAGAAAGAACACATGTCATATCCAATAAGAAACTTGGAATCATCAAGAAAAGCTTTATTTAATCTCCAAGAAAAGATAAACACATTACACAAGATTTATTTTTTTTCTCTCTGAAGTCAAAATTCAAAACCCCAAAAATGGTTCCTCAATGTATTTTTTTAGGAATCATTAAAAATATGGCAGTTATAAAAATTGTTAACTTCCATGAACTTCTTAAACTACTTTTGAAAACTACTCTAAGACTTATTTGGTCCTTGTGAGGAATTGAACCTTAAAACTTAACATACTTTAATTTAAAAATTACAAAATTCAATGTCGCCTTGAAATATTTCATTAAATAAAACATGTGATTGATTTTAACTCGATGACTTGTGATCCCTGTGGAGGCTCACTTTTAAACGATCTAGGTTCAACTGCTTCAGTTGGTGACATCAATGCTTTACATTTCTTCCATATTGAAAAATATGAGCTTTAGCATTTGATAAACCTAACATGAGCCATCCTGAAATTTGTGATTCTACTGTAGGTTGGTTTCTCATTGAAGAGGGTTTTAACCAACCACAATAACTAGAAATACTAGTGTAAATAATTCAAAATAGCGAAGCCTATCAGTATTGTTGTTTTCTCATGAGAGGATTCAACCTTTTGTCTTTTACTCAACCAACAGTGTCTCACATGTCTACCATGGCAACAGATTATCCTGTTGATCCCAACATGAGGGAAATCCACCTCTCATTCTTTGTCAAAATATGTATTAAAATTTAAAACACACTCCTTGATTTCCACCAATTTTGCCATTGTTTTTTCTAATAAGGTTCTTTTGTACCATTTTGTTTATTTCCAGAACAAGAGTTATTTTATCTTCAACCTCCATAACTATCAATTCTTGAGGTTATTTAGAGTTGAGGAAATCAATCATTATTTTTGCTAGCTGGGCACTTCTCAGAGATTTCTCTCTACTAGAATCAATAATCATTTCTAATCCCTTACACTGATTTTATCCTCTGCCATAATCAACATATAATCCAAGATTTCCTTCAACTGCTCTATAATATCATTCTAAATAATATCTTTGGCCTATATAAGAGATATATTGCCTTTCAATTTCTCCTTCAGTTCTTTGATTTCATGACATGCTGACTGACAATTTTTATGATGTTGTGATGTACTTTCCTTTTCCGTATTCAAATGTATCTCTTTAATATTTAGATACTCGTTTGTGTCATCTAGACTCTTCTATATCTTCTTCATTTCATCTTCTAAAATTTTCAATTCGGTCATGACCCTGGTAAGTTTATGAGCAGGATCTTCAGAATTTGGTTGCACTACAATTGTGCACACATGAGTATTTATTTATTTTATTTTATTTATTTATTTTTTATTTTATTTATTTCTTATTTCTTATTTCTTATTTCTTATTTCTTATTTCTTATTTTTATTTTTATTTTTTTTTTTATTTTTTTTTTTTTTATTTTTTTTTTTATTTTATGTTTTTTATTTTTTTAGTTTTTTATTTTTTATATTTTATCTTTTATCTTTTATCTTTTATCTTTTATCTTTTATTTTTTATTTTTTTTATTTTTTTTATTTTTATTTTTATTTTTTATTTTTTTATTTTTTTTTATTTATTTATTTATTTTATTTTTTTTGCAAGTTTGCAATAAATTATTTTAAAGTAGCCACTTCCTTATTTATTTCAAGTAATTACTGGGTTATGAGCTCCTTTTATTTCTCAACTTGAGCCACCTTTGGGGCCATAACATGTTCAACTGCAGACAACTTTAATTTCTTCCTCAATGCTTGAATCTATGATTCTTCCCCCTGCAAAATATTTTGAACAATACATTATCTCTAGGGTTTACCCAAAGCTTGAAAATTAATTCCTTTAGTTCCTCATTTTGGGTATGCAAAGCTCTAGAAATCACTTTTTCGAACTTGAGATGATTTATTATCTTTCCCAATAAATCTTGTTCTTTACTTGCTGCTAATGATGTCTTGCTTAGATGACTATAAATAAGTTCCCCAATTTGTCCATGTAGATTGATTTTGTCAGGAAATGGAATATCTCTTGCACCCATAGTTAAGTTTATAGTTTTGAATCTTCCAGCAGAAGAAAATGTTAAAGTAGAAGGATGAGAAAAAGAAAGTTTGAGATGATTCCTTTCTAAATCCATGGACGATAGTAACCTGGTATGGTACTCTGACATTGTTTGGGCTTCAAGATGAGAAGAAACATTCTTAGTAACCTTCTTATTCTTCTCTTCAATATGTTCATATGACTCCTTCAAAACAATAATGGAGGTATATTCAACTTCTTCAGGAATAGGAGAGGAAGGAGTCCATCTTACTTCTCCCAACTGTGATTGAAAACCAATTGCAGAAGAGGAACTTTCAACCAAAGGCTCAGATTCCTTTTCATTTCCATGTAATTTTGATTTCTTGGAACTGTGGCTAGTCTCATAATCTAGATCAATGATCCCTTCAATTCCTCTTTTAAATCCTTTCTCTGCAGGGTGGGGAGTTTCAACTTCCATCATCTTCTGTGCTTGATTGTTATGAATATAATTCATAACAATAATGAAATAAAATAAATATAAATATTAAATAATTAAATATTAATTAGGTTAAATAGTCATTAAGTTAAGTGAAAAGGCAAGTCTAAAAGACATGCCCATTCATGAAAGGACACCTGCTTAAGTATATAAATGCGGGTCCTCATTGTAAACGATCATCACATATACATTTTATATATATTAATAAATTATTATTTAAATATCTCGTGTATTTTTAACAATTAAATCTACAAGCTATCAATTTTTGTGCTTCAGCATAGCTTTTATGCTTCAGTGGTATCAGAGCATGGCACATGATATAATCATGTGGGCCTTTGAACGTTGTTTTCCACACAATGTGCCATTACTTTCACATGTTGATTACGTTGAACAATTTAGTGAAATTCAAGAAGCATTTCAACGTTTAGAAATATCATTTGCAGAAGTTAAAGCATGTCGGAAGGAAATCGATAATAAATAAGACATCGATGATAATGATGAAGATAACCTGGAAACATTTGAAGTTGTTCAACATGTTCCTTTAAATGAATGTGGTAAACTTGACTCACCAACTGATAAAGAATTACTTACAGGATTTTGCAAGAAGAAATTAGCCAATAAATATTGTTCTACAAGAGCATGGATGTTGTTCATGAATAGAACATACTATCCGAGTGAAGAAACCATGGGTTAATCAATTGAAATGAAGTATGCATGTCATGCTAAATGACTTCGTTGCTTCCAAGGAAACCCAAGCTTTTTTTACAGCAAATTCAAATAACAAGCTTAAAATATCTTTGGATGTTAAAGTGTTGAATACTGCAGTCCGGCTAACCTACAAGTATTCTAAACTTAATATACTTTCAAAAATGGCCAAATGCATTGAGGTGTTCAATGAATTTTATGGAATCCATAAGCACTATCAACTTACATGGAGATATTCTCTGGTAACATATAAGATCATTTCCAGATTTGATATTAAGACAATAGAAATAACAGGTTCAACATGCCAGGAAGTTGTGTTATTTATATTCAATAATGCTCTAAGGTTGAGTTATCAAGAAATCCAACTGCTGAACCACACAAAGACATTAACAGCATCTGATCAAACCATCAAATTTCCATCATCCTTATTAGTATATTTGAATTTTTTCTGTCTGGAAACGGAAGCCAGTATGATGGTTGGCAAAGACAGGAAATTGCTGGTAGTAATTCCTTGCAAGTTTATTCATCACACTAGGAAGTCGTTTAAAGAGGCCACCGCAGCAACTGTAAATCGATGGTAGAAAACATGACGGGAACTGACCGTGAAGCCATGAAACAACTATTGCAATTGAGTAGCCAGAGTTGGAATCGATGGGAAGCAAGGATGATGAAGACGCCAAGCGCTATCAATAAGGAGCTCTCTCACATTCATTCTGTATTCCTCACTCTTCTTAATGTCAGCGTCTCAACAGCTCCACACCCTCGTCCGCATCGAGACCCTCCTTTTCACTGCATTACCTATCCTCTGTGCTTGTTCGTTGCATCATTCCTCGCTATCTGTTCTGCATTCCTATTCCTATTGTGTCCCTATCCATTCCATGTTGTTGTCCAATGCTCGACCCTACCCATACGCTCCTTACACTACCATCTTCTAGACCCTATCCTCGAATTGAATATCCCTTGCCGCTATCTATCTCTCCATTCATTTCTGCCCCTGACCACGTCAATCACGCATCCCTGTGCGGTCATCTTCCTTGTTGCGTCCAATCTGCATCCTTGTAGATGCTCATCGACGATTTGTTGCCCTGAAATGATATCTATTCTACTGCCATCATTTCCCCCATAGTCTCTCCTTCTCATTGTGAGGTTGCGCTCAACCTGTATGACCTTGGCTCCCACTGCAAAGTCAGCATCTGCAAAAAAAATTGTCCGTTATTTCGACACGGCAAACCGCAATGCTCACAGTGTCATTAATGTTGGTCGTTCTGGACAACCCCCTTCCTCGATAGTCATTATGTGGCTCTCCACCATAACAACTACAATCTTCATTCTATGGCTCTCCACCACTACAGTCGCTAGCTCATTGTCAACATTTCTACCTATGCATTGTTGTCTGTCTACCCACGCCACATATTCCCTTGATCACCCATTGTTAACCATCTTCCAATGTCGGCTCATCTTCCAGATGCCTGGTCACCGCCGCTGCGTCCCTATCTCTGTTGCTCTGATTTCAACTAACCAACAGACATTTTCTGGCCATCAAAGAGTCGTGTCACCCATAGGAACTATCGTATCTTTTTTATGTTCTCATTAAAGAATTAATCCCTAAGTTACATAACTTATAAAAATAAGTTTTATATTATTTGTTAATTTAAAAAAAAAAAAAAAAAAAAAGAGGGAGCTATACAAGTTGAGCAGTGACATCAAGTTACTTATGCCAAGGTGATAAAATGAAAGTGAAGAAATTCTTCTGGATTAGGGTGAAGGAAACTACCAACAATACAGCTTTGAGGACAAAGCTTCTGAAGGAAGGGGCTATGTTATGAACATAATTCATAACAAGTAATTAAATAAAATAAATATAAACATTAAATAATTAAATATTAATTAGGTTAAATATTCATTAAGTTAAGTGAAAAGGCATGTCTAAAAGACATGCCCATTCACGAAAGGACACCTGCTTAAGTATATAAATGTGGGTCCTCATTGTAAACGATAATCACATATACATTTTATATATATTAATAAATTATTATTTAAATATCTCGTGTATTTTTAACAATTAAATCTACAATCTATCAGTTTTTGTGCTTCAGCATAGTTTTTATGCGTCATTGATATTGGCCCCCATTAGCCAGTTTTTCTATTTCAGGTCTTGATTCATGTATGCATGGAGTATAGGAATTATCCACTCTTCTTTTTGAAACAACTTGATGAGGGACATAGTACCATTTATCTCCTTGTTGAAAGTGCATGTCTTCAAGAATTTTTTCGTCTTCCTTCATAACATATATTGTTGGCATTATGATGCATGTGTTGTACTTGATTGCAATCCACTTTCAGTAGAACAAATCACTTGTATATGGTAACTAGAGGAATCTACAGGAGAGATATCAGATGTGACAAAATGCATGGAAGTTGTGTTTATAGATGTGACAAAATGCAGGGTAGTTCAAGGGAATATTTTCAGAAGTAATATGGAAAATTATAGTGTAAAAGGTCTATTCAGAGGTAACAGGGCACTGGTACAGAAGAATAGGAAGATGGAACTGAGGTCTACTGATTAGAATAAAGAAGGTAAAGGAAAAGGTTGATATAAAGCAGTTTAAGAAGTATAATCAGGTCCACTTAGTCAAAATAGTGTACACACGCTGGTCCACAGAACAAAAAGAGCGTATACGTATAGATGCACTCCCACAAGAGGAAAAATGCGTACATGTTGGAAAACCAAGGTTTTGGTCTGAGGTATTTGGTCCAAGGTATTTTGACCCTAGGTATTGGTCAAAGGTATTGGTCCTAAGAGGTTTTGGTCTGAGGTATTGACAAAGGATCTAAGTATATAAGGATGAGAAGATTAAAGGGCTAAGTGCACAAGCAATGAATATATTATGAAGTGTTACATTAAAAAAAATGTGCAAGTGAATAAGATTCTAAGGAATACTTCTATCTGAATTATATTTTATGTTGAAGGGTTATGTTTGGGACTAGATCTAAAATATTTATGTGCACTTTGAGTTCAATATTGGATCAGGATCATGAGACCTGAAATGACTTATTCTTGAATGATCTGATATTGGTTGAGACTAGATCTAGTGTTTTGCGTATGTTTTATTCATTATCCATCATGATCTGGGTCTGGAATTGTAGCAAAGTTCTGAGTCAATATTTGCATATATGTACATAGGTTCATCTCGACAAAAGAGTGTATACACGCAGGTTTTTTTCTTTCAAGTAGCGTATACAAAAGAAAGGCTTGATGTTCAGAGATGACTGATCTATCTTATCAGTATTGCTAATTTATTGCTGCTGCTATTTTACTGTTGTCTGTCAATGAAGTCTTCTTAGATCTGAATGTAAATATGAATGCATAAGGAGGTTGATATTTGATTGATTGTATAAGTGAGAAGAAGTGTTTTTTGTTGCCTGCCTGTGTAAATTTCTGTAAGTTGACAGTAGATGTTCAGTACACTGCTGGTTGGTACAGTTTGTGATTTAGATATTTTATGATCCAGAATCTTTAGAGGTATACGCAGGTTGGGTTGAAGGAAGTAGCGTATACACGTAGGTTTTCTTCATTAAAGTAGCGTATACAGTCTGACACATGAATTTTAGGGTTTCAGTTGATTCTGAATGTTGATACAGGTTTCTAAGTTTAGCACAGTGTTTTGATGACAATGATTTGATTGTTTCAAATTAACTGCATGTTGGGTGATGAAGTTTGAGTTCCTAAATTTCTGATGGGATATTGATGAGTCAAGGTATTCATATGTCTTGATATGTGCTAGGAGCATCCAGTCTGAAAATTCATGAAACGTGGTCCCTAGTGGAAGAGTGGAGTTTTCTGTAGGCTGACACCTACATATTAGTAAACATATTCACTAGTAAAATAGCTAGGGGGTTGTAGCTCCCTTCCAGTAGAAGCTGGAGAATGAGAGAAGGTTGTAACCTTCTAAAGGTAGAAGCCTGCATACTGGTATGAGTCTGCACTAGTAAATGATTTCAAACAAATTTTATTATTATTAAAATAAGGCATAGATGACAGCAGCAGGTGGTTTTCACCCCATTGGGTTTCCACCTTAAATCTTGGTGTTTACGTGTGTTGCTTATGTGTGATGGTTTATTCTGTTATTACTACACATGGTTACTATTTAATTTTTAATAAAGTATTGATGCACTGATTAAAGATCAACATATGATGAATTACATGAATCATAAGTTCACTAGATATACGTTGGTTGCCTTAAGAATAGGCGCACACATGCGAGTTCCCTTTTCTGAAGTAGCATATATAAATCTGATTATGGAAATGGAAAAATTATTGGTTTGTAAATATTGATTCACCCCCCCTCTCAGTATTATTTCCAACATATATGTTGTTAACAATGAAAGGCCCAACAATTTTGGGCAACTTGAACAAATATCTCTTCTTTGCTGGCACAAAATGAACTTTATCTACATTCAAACTATGCTAAATGAAATCTAGTGAAAATAATCTCATTGGTACAAAATATGGGAGTTTGTAAGGGGCAACTTCTGCTCCATATAATCGGATTTCAACATTATCTTCAAATAGAAACCAATCTCCTACTTTGACTTCCTTACTGAGTTCTAGAAAGGACTAGGATTTGGGCAAGAGGCATGGTGAAACATAATTATTTATAATGGAATAGAAAACTAACATAAAAGAGGAAATGAAATATGAAAAACCCTCATAGTTAGGATGACTTCATATAGTGTTAGTCCAATTTATCACTGACTGTTTTCTTTTATGAGGTTCCATTATGTTCAAGCCCAAATACCTAAATTTCTCTAAATGGACATAAAGGTACAGGTATACCAACAAAGATGGGAATCTAAAACAACCAGTAAGATTTAGGTTTGACAATTGAGAATTCACTAATACCTCCCTAAAAGGTGGTATATCAAGAATTACATCAGGTTGCATGATGAAATTAAACATTCCTGTGACAGAACGATCCACTATATAGGTATTTTCTTTCCCCAAAACCCTGGAAATTACTTGTAAAATTGTTTTAACATCTTCAACAAAACTTTATAGAGGAAACAAAGTGGGATTTAGAGACAAAATGTGTCTAGGAGGCATAAGATGGAAGGATAAACTAGCATAATCCCCTCTAGAAAAGTTTTGAAAACTAGCCACCAGGGTTTCCTAAGAAAAACAGGTATAATGCTCAGAGTGTGGAAAATCAAGGGCACGCTGAACTAACAAGGCAAAGAATTGGAAAATATTCCCTCTAGAATTCATCACAAAACATTTCTAAGGATAAAGAGAAGAAGTTAACCAAGTAATGAATTCTGGGAAAAAGTATGTCTAAGGGATAATTGCAGAGAATAATATTGATTTTACAACTCTAGAATATACAATGGAATATGATTGACCAAATAAGATGTTTTAATGCAACTCCATAAGGGTTAGAGTCCAAACGAGGTCAAAAAATGTCCTTTTCCATGTCCATAAGAGGAATGTGGGTTTCCAAACCCACCATAGAGGTTTTCTTCAACATTTTTGAATAATTGAGCAAGTGTACACGATGGATAAATACCTGGAAATTCTAAGCTGATGTTGGACTTCAAATTATCGAGCTAGAGGATGCAGGTGTACTTTCGTATGCTCTAGAAAAACAAAATATAAATGATTATCAGCGTAAAAATGAGGTTTTATGGGTAAATGGGGAAAAAGGGGGAAAATGGGGGAAAAACGAGGGAAAAATTAGTTAAATGAGGAAGTGACAAATACAAGACATGATGTCGTATTGGTGAAGTGGAGGTGATATGTAGCGATGATGATGTGGAGATATGAGATGAGGTGTCAGGTAATGTGGAGTGATATGGCAGATGATGCAGTGTAATAATCCCACTCCCCTATCGCTAAACGTGATGGATTGATGTACACTCTGAAAAAATCCTCTTACTACACATGGGGGCACCCATGGGGGTAAGTAGTCCCATTGGCTAGTGATATCGCATTCGATCGCAACCGTTGATCGGACATAGGTGGTTTATCTTCCGAATCTTTTATGGAGGCACCCACGTCCATAACCATTGTGCATTTTGTGCTGTCGGGTTTCTTCTATGGGGAAGGCCCGATGCCATTAGCGAAATCATGCTCCCAAATTACGCAATACTCAATTTATTTTTGTGCTAGGCCCCACTGCTCCATATTGAATGAAATTTAATCCCGAATCACTCTTGGTCCCAAATTATTTCTTTGAAAAATGACCATAAACATGTTTTAAATATTTTTCCTTTTTTATTTTATCATATATATGCTTTTTTTGTCTTTCGCACACACACACACACACATATATTTTGAATTTTGAACATAGTGAAAAATGAGCTACAACCTCTGGCTCCACCTGGGGATAGTGTTTTGGAACAGAAAACTAAGAACCATAGATTAATGTCTTCATCGTGGGCATGGAGTCATATTATAGCTTTAAAACATTACAATAAGAAGCTCATCGGATATTTACAATGACCATACTAGTATTTACAATGAAATAATTAAAAAGTGTTCAATATTGGAAGTAATGTTTTAAATACTACCCATTTATAGGTAGTTGCAGTAGCTCCCCATCTAGGGTTTCCAAAATGAAAGTATTGTTTGATATGGCTTTTGCTACCTTGAAAGTACCAAAACATAGAGGATCAAAATTACAATGTTTACCTTTTTCTTCCCTTTTGACATCCCACCTTAAGGCAATATCTACGAGCTGAAATATTATTTCCTTGGCCTTTTTGTAAAAAATGA
Source organism: Pinus tabuliformis (assembly GCA_031772625.1). Classification (NCBI taxonomy): domain Eukaryota; kingdom Viridiplantae; phylum Streptophyta; class Pinopsida; order Pinales; family Pinaceae; genus Pinus; species Pinus tabuliformis. Next base: position 1,266,359,181 of record CM062811.1, read on the forward strand.
GCTTCATCTTTTCTTGATAGTTGATCAATTTTTCAATCACTTGTTCTCTATTCTAATTCAAATCTACTAGTTGGTTTATCCTTTGAGTCAATGCATTTGGTTCCTCCTCAACATCTTGAATGAAAGAAACTACTGATTAAGCTAGCTGGCTAAGGAAGAGAGAAGCTACTCCATATGATAATTCAAAAGGTGACTTACCAATAGATATTTTGGTAGTCACTCTATTTTCCCAGAAGGAAAACTTTAGCTGAGAATCCAAATTCTTTTTGTTTTTTGAAATTTCTTTCTTGATTATCCTTACCAGAGCTTTGTTCGAATATTCTGCCAACCCATCTCCTTAAGGATAATAGGTGGTTGAATGGGAAATAATGACATTGTAATTATGGCAGAAATTAATTAATTTTATAGATTTGAATACTTGAGAAATGTATGTGACTAATTTATTCGGGAAACCAATCATGTAAAAATGTTTTCTTCGAGGAACTTAATCACCATCGAATCGATTACCTTTCTAGTTGGAATAGCTTCCACCCATTTGGTAAAGTAACCAATGGTTGTTAGAATCCACTTGTGTTGTCCACTAGAAGGTGGATTAATATCCCCTATGAAGTCTAGCCCCCACTTCCTGAATGGTTCTTCAAAATATACATGAATTAATGGAAGTGGTCCCAAATTTTTCTATTCAGCAAAAAGTTGACACTTTTCACAACATCTAACCAACCTGCAAACATATGAAAACAAATTCAACCAATAAAAACCAACTTTCAAGATTTTGTGTGTTGTTACCTTCCAATTGTAATGGCCTCCACAAGCACATCCATGATATTCATTGAATATTTCAATTGTTTCCCCTTCTATCAGAAAAAGTAGAAAAACACCAACAAGATCTTTCCAATATAACTGACCATTTTCTATCATATAATTTTTTGTCTTCAATCTCAAATATTTATATTTTCCTCTATCTAAGGTTGTTGGACAACCAAAAAAATTTGAGCATATATATTTATATGCAATTTTATTATCTTTTTCATCTTTCTTACCTTCTTCACCATCTAACTTTGATTCAGGAACTTCTGCTGGCCAATTGATCCCCATTGCTTGATAATTTTCCTCTGTTAAGATCTTTTCCAATCCTTGCCCCTTTATTAATTTTATTTGCTTGATGTCCATGTCATACTCCTGAATTTTTGTTATCCATTCCCCCTTCTTCCTTCACTCTCACCCTCTGTCAACACATCCTTAACAACTAAGTTTGGTACATATGTAGTAATCTAAGACTACAAATATACGTTCTGAAAGCCTTCAAGGCTTTGACCAGAGAATAAGCTTGTTTCTCCAAAATATTATACTTTAATTCAACATCTCTCAATACCCTACTGAAAAATGCTACTAACTGCTCCTTATTGTCTTGATTCCTTTGCAAGAGAACAACTGCAACAGTAGAAGGTGAGACAAAAGAAAATAAACTGGAAAGGTTTTTTATAATCAAGACTTACCAAAACTGAAGTTTCTCCAAAATCATTTTTAATTATTGTAAAATACTCTTTGGTTTTCGGAGTGCATTTAACCTCTGCATCCTTCTTTAACATATCGATAACCTCTTTAACAATTTCTGCATAATTGGGAATGAATCTCCTAAGAAAATTTATTCTTCCCAAGAAAATCTAAATTTCCTTTGAAACAATATGCCCCAACAATTTCCCTTCTCTTAAAAAAAAATGAGACTTCTTTGGATTTAGTGACAACCTATATTTTCTACACTTCTCAAAAGTCTATTGAAGGTGCTTTAGATGTTCTTCATCAAATTTGAAAACATTTTAATATCACCTAAATATATGCCCACAAATTTGGTTTTTATCCTAAAAAGGATATATCCATAGCCCTCTGAAAGGTAGCACCAACATTCATCAACCCGAATGGAATCTTTGGATACATAAAGGTTCCCCACGAAGTTGTTAAAGTTATTTTCTTTTGATCATCTAGATGCATTGTTATCTGATTGTACCTTGAAAATATATCAATCTTGGACAACCTTGAATATCCTGTCACTTTTTGCAAAATATGATGCATTTTTGGAATAACGTAATTGTCCTTTAATGATGCCCTGTTTATATTTCAAAAATCTATGCATAATATGATCTCTCAATTTTTCTTTCTTACAGGTACTAAATTAACCATCCAGTCTGAATATCTTAAAGGAACAATTATCTTTTCCTACAATAACTTCTTCACTTCCTTCTCTATTGAAGGAAAAATCAAAGGATTGATTTGTCTCAACTTCTATTTATATGGTTTGACCCCTGGCTTCAAAGGGATCTTATGCTAAATAATGGCTTTTTCATAAGTTTTAAGGTCTTCATAAGACCATGCAAAAATTCAAAATATGTTTTGAACAGATTTGTATCCCTGTGCTTATAATATTTAGAGATACCCTTTTCCAACTTCACAAGTTTGGGCTTCTTTTTAGTTCCAAGATTACAGTGTTCAACATCATCCTCCCAACTCTTCTTGTTGACATTTACTGGAACATCATTTGCATCAAAAAATTTATCCAAAGGTACCATACCTTTGGGAATCACATTACCTTTCAATTGAAAAATATTTTGGCCAACCATGGAATCTTTCCAGAGTAATTCATCATCAATTCCTTCCTCTATAGCACTTTCAACTTCCTCTTCTTGATCAATCTTTAAGTTAGAAAACTCTCCTACCGCTTCCAAAACTCTTTTAATTTGTTCCTCATCTTTAAACACTTGCCAATGTTTGACATTGTCTGGTGTAGAAGGTCTATTTCGAATCTCAACTTCATACCTCAACTTTGGATTCTGTGTAGGTCTAAAAGTGTGGGTTCCCAATGTAAGTGAACCAGCCAGTTGGTTTCCTTCCCTTGGAAAAAAATGAATATTAAAAACAGAATAGAAATTATCCAATAGATACCAAACTTCATTCTGGTAAGCTCTAAGCCTCGGATATTTGTTTGACACTGCCCTCTGATCTATTTCACAACTAATTCCAAATCTCGAAAGACACAAATGCATTCTATCTTCATATTCTTGATAACTTCTAGACCAAGAATTAGAGCCTCATGCTCCATTATATTATTTTTAGAGTGAAACTCCAATTTGTAAGAAAGGGGAATCATCTCACCTTTGAGGAAAAGCTGAAGAACCCCTACACCATTCCTTTCCTTTGAATATGCTCCATCAAAATATAACTTCAAAATTCGATTTTCTACTACTTCTTTGTCTGAACTATTGTAGGAATCTGCACCTAAGTATCCTCAACAATTTCTTCAAGTACTTGCAACATAAAAGAAGAAAACTCATATTTCTCCTAACTATAAATAGGAGAATTGCTAGAACCCTCCGTAGTAATTATTTTGACAAACCTCGACTCCCTACACATCCTCCTTTCTTCTCCACCGAAGAATGGGATGATTGCATAAGTGAAATCAAGCTTTAATACTCCTCCTAGCTTAGCTCCCAAGATCTAGAAAGCAACATTCCAAATCGAGTTGGGATATATACAACTACTATGTCCATCAAAATAATTTTGGTTGGAATATGAGCTAGAGAAACCACAAGGTATTTAATGATCCCAACACACTTGACTCTCTTAGAGTCAAAAGAATATAGATCATTGTATGGTTTTGTAATTTGAAGGTTTAGCTGCTTCATCACTAAGAGGGGCATTAATTTGTTAGAAGCCGCATAGTCCAGCATACAATTATTAAGAATGAAGGTATATGCATTAGAAGAGAAATATAAAAAGGAGGAGTAAACGAATCCTTCTCCTCTACATGTGGGCCAAACATAACCACTAGCCTCTCCTCCTACAAATTGACTATGTATGTTGCAACATTCGTTTGAGATAAATTAATGAAATTTGAAATCTACTTCTTGTAAGTAGGTTGCTTCACTAACTTAATCAATGGGATGGTTATTTTAACCTTCTCGAATTCTTTCTGAATACTGAAAGAATGAACCTCATTTTATTCTTTAACTTTCTCTTCTTCTATTTATTTCTCCTTCTAAATTTTTTCCTGGCTCACCAAAGGATCTTGAACATGTTTCACATTATTCATTTTAATATGCCAACTCTTAGAATTTTATCTTGATTGAACTGGAATTGTTCTAAAAGGCTACATCCCATTTTCATTGGCCTTTTTAATAGGTTGTTGGGTTAGCTATTTTAGCTATTCTTCAACTTGATATTGTGTCTATAGGAATTTACAGGGTAAGTTCCTCAAACAGAACACCAAAGGACACCGCTCACAAACAGATCACATATCAATACACTAGTATTCTTGATGTGGTTAAAACCCTCAAAAAGGGAAACAGTCCATGGCCTGAGCCAACACGGCCACTTCAAACAATTTATTAATAAAAGAATGAAAATTTACATAAGCTTATCTCATGAACGGTCACCCTAAAAATGACTCTCCATGCTCTTTAAATAAATATCATGGACCAATCGGGTGTTAAGCCACTGATCAAGTGTCGGTAATACCAAAGAGAGAATGAACTGTCAGATCACTTCATGTCTAGAACATATCGTGACGGTCAGATTGTAAGTTACAAAAGTACATAGTTAAGAAACACACTTTACCTAACTCTACACTAGACCAAGTTATACTTAACTATTTCCTATGTGTCAGAATATCCTAACATCCACCCTTAAGAATAACCTGGGATAGTATTGGAGGATGTACAAATATGACACAATAGGAGAATGAAGGGTGTTGGCATTATGATACATATGTTGTACTTGATGGCAACCCACTCATCTCAGATGATAAATTATAGTGCAGCAAAGTTCACGCACTTTCATGAAGATAAAAGTTTCTTTCATGTAGAGAAAATTCACGCACTTTCATGAAGATAAAAGTTTCTTTCATGTAGAAAAAAGTTCACGCAATTTCATGCAGAGAAAAGTTTCTTTCATGTAGAGAAAAGTTCATGCACTTTCATGCAGAGAAAAGTTTCTTTCATATAGAGAAACGTTCACGCACTTTCATGCAGAGAAAAGTTCCTTTCATGAAGAGAAAAGTTCACGCACTTTCATGGTTGGCTCATGGTATTAGTCCGACAGTTTTTGATCCTATGGTTTTGGTCCATGGTATTGCATCCAAAAGTGTTGACCCCAAGTATTGGGTTCATGGTATTGTGTTATTATGGTTTTGGACCGTGGTATTGTGAAAGGCCTAAGACTATAAAAGAGGAAGGAGATCATTTGGCAAGGCAATCAATCTGAATGAATTGAATATCTAATAAGTGCTAGATCTGAAATATTTGTGATTGGGGTTATGGTGCAGATCTGGATCTGAATGAAGGAGGAACCTTAGCGCATAAAGAAGGATAAGTTCTATTGATGGGTCATAATCTTTAAGCTTGAATAATAGTATCTTTGTATGATTTTGATCTGTTATATGAGGCGCATGATTGATCTATAAATCTGACAATCTGGGTTAATTAGTGTCTGAATATTTGAAAGAATGAGTTATCCTTTATAGATCTGTACGCAGGTTCAGTGAAGTGAAAGAGCATATACACGTTGGTTCAATGAATGAAAACGGCGCATACACAGGTTGGTCCAAACACAGGATCGTATTCATGCAGGTTTCAGGTTGTTGAAGTAGCGTATATCTTTTAAATTATGATCTAGCTGCCTCTGTTTATTGATGCATTATTCTGGGTTCAGAATTTGGTCTGTGGTTATTGTTACTGTGTTCTGGGTACATCTGTCAGAGAAGTGTCTACTTGATTCAGTGCTAATTGGGGAAAAGGAGATTGTTTGATGCAGATATACTTGATGATTGATTGATGTTCATGGATCCAGTCTAAAAATTTATGAAATGAGGTCCCTGGAAGAAAGAGAAGGTTGTAGCCTTCAGTAGGCCAGCACCTACGTACTAGTATCTTGGCTAGTACAAGAGCTAAGGGGGTTGTATCTCCCTTCCAGGAGAAGCTAGAGAATGAGAGAGGGTTGTAGCTCTCTGCAGGTTGCAGCCTGCGTACTAGTAAAGGACTACGCCAGTACATTGTAAAAAGAAGTTTCTAATTAAAAGAAGATAGAGATGAATTGTAGCGAGTGGTTTTCACCCACATTGGGTTTCCACCTTATATCTTGTGTTCTTGTGTGTGTGATAGTCTTCAGATCTATTTTACTGTCTCTGGTTATTGGTTATTTGATTCTGATACACAGATTAATAATCAACTTCTGAAAGATAAAGTAAATTATAAGTTTGCATTGTATACGTGGGTTTCCTTCTACATAGTTGCATATATATGTGGTTTTAATTAACTGAAGTAGCATATATTATCTGGATTTGAAAAAAGGAATATTTGACTTGATAATACTGATTCACCCCCCCAGTATTATTTCCAACAATTGGTATCAGAGCAGGTCCTTCTAAAGAAGATTGATCGCTTGGAGGAAGATCCATCATCATGAGCAACTACGAGAGAGAAGCATCTATCAGGCCACCAATTTTTGACGGGACAAACTTCGTATATTGGAAGGTAAGAGTTACTGCCTATCTTCAATCTCTTGGTACTAAAGTTTGGGATATCATAGATATAGGGTACACTTTTCCATCTGCAACTCCTACAGATCCGGCTGAGAAGAAGAAATATGAAACAAATGCAAAGGCTGTCAATACCCTATTAGGATGTCTATCTCAATTAGAATTCGTCAAGATTATGCAGTATAAATCCACAAAAGAAATATGGGACAAGATTTTTCTGAGCTATGAAGGAGATGAACAGGTAAAACGAGCAAAACTTCAAACCCTCAAAATTCAGTATGAAAATCTTCGAATGCACAATGATGAAAGTGTGGTTGACTATTTCCTTCGTGTAGATGAGATTGTTAATTGTATGAAAAATTTGGGTGAAGAAATAAAAGAGGCTGTTGTGGTTGAAAAGGTTCTAAGATCTTTGTCCCCTAGGTTTGAATCTAAAGTTTCTGCAATAGAAGAAAAAGAGAATCTACGAAACCTTACCATGTCTCAGCTACACGGAATTCTGACTACTTATGAAATGAGGAAAGGAGGACCATCAGACAGGAGAGAAGCTGCTTTCAAGGCTTCAGGCAGAGGAGATTACTATGAGTCAGGACACGTGTCTGAAGAAGAGGAGGAATCAAATTTTTTCAAGAACCTTCAACGGGGTACTGGAAGATTCAGAGGTAAGTTACCTTTCAAATGCTTTGCTTGTGGAAGAGTCGGTCACTATGCTGCCAAATGTCCTCATAAGGATAATATTGACAAGGGGAAGGAACCTGTTAGATGGAACAAGAAACAGAATGTAACTAAGAAAAGTTACTACACTCATGAAGACAGTGATGGTCTTTCAAATAGTGATGAAGATGAACGAGGTAAGAATTATAAACTTTTAATGGCTTTTGAAGATGATAATTACATGGATGCTATAGATGAGGATGGTTTTTATGAAGAGATTTCTAGACTCAAAGTATGTTTAGAAGAGAAGAATGTGATCATTGATACTCTGCAATTCCAACTTGCTGAAAAGGAAAAATTTCTTGAGAAGTTAGAATGTGAAATTGTTGGTCATAGAAAAGAGATTGAGAAAACAAAGGCTCTTAATCTTAAATTTGTTAAAGGATCTGAAACTCTACATGAGATTATCAATGTGCAGCGTTCCCCACTAATCAAGATAGGTCTAGGATATAATGAAGAAGCATCTCAAGCACAGAAAACCATCCACCTCAAAAAGTTATCTTGATGCAGCAAGGAGGAATGAGCAAGAGCCCAATGGAAATCACTAGGTAAAACAGGGATTATTTACATCAAGAATAAACAAATACTACCAGGTAAATCGGGGGCAATCCACCTTAAGGATGAACAAAAGCTACAACCAGCCATAGGTGAAATCTTCTCAATTTGCCTCAAGAATGGATGACAATAGAAACTACAATCATTTGGCTAGTCGATTTGATAATCGCAGGAGTTTCTTCAATGGCCAATGTTTCTCTTGCCATAACTTTGGCCACAAAGCAGCTCAATGTGTTGCCTATAAGACAATCATGACTAGAGAAGCTCAAAAACAAAGAAGTATGACTGGAATTATGAAAAGAACCTATAACAACTTTTCCGCCCTTGAAAATGAAATTGAATGTTCTATTTGTAATAACTTTGGTCATGAAGATTCTGAATGCAGGAGCAGGTTTCGGCAGACAACTCAGAAGGAACAAGCCTCAAGTGCCAGAACATGGAGAATGAAGGAACCACAACCAGAAAGATGTGGGATAGCCTTTTATGCAGAAGGACAAGAAAATCAATGGTACATCGACAGTGGATGTTCGAAGCATATGACAGGTGATAAGGAAAAACTTCAATCATATAGTGCTTTAGAAAAGGGAAAGAAAGTTTCTTTTGGAAATGATACCCCTGCAGTCATAAAAGGAAAAGGCACTATTCAGTTGAAAGAAAAATTCAAAGCTGGAAATGTTCTGTATGTTGATGGCTTGAAGCATAATCTACTGAGTGTCAGTCAAATGTGCGATCAAGGAACTGAGGTAATATTTCGATCAAATGGATGTAGTGTTCATGATCTTGATACAGGAAAAACAGTGATCAAAGGCATAAGAACCCAAATAATTTATACATATTTGAAGAAGGACAACAACAATGCTATTTGAGCAAGAATGATGAACACTGGTTATGGCACTGGAGGTTGGGCCATCTAAGCTTTTCACAGATAAGGAAAGCATGCAAATACCAGGAAGTTCGTGGTCTTCCAGACATCAGAATTCTAGACAATACAATATGAAAATCATGTCAGTTTGGTAAGCAAACCAGAACTAACTTCCCTGAGAAGGAAGGATCAGCGAGCAGGCCTCTTGAACTAGTCCATACAGATATATGTGTTCCATCTAGGAAAAAATCACCTCGAGGAGAAGAATACTTTATATTATTCATTGATGACTTCTCCAGGATGGTTTGGATAGGACTTTTGAAGCACAAAGACGAAGCATTCAAAAAATTCAAATCGTTCAAAGCCTTGGCAGAAAACGAATCAGATCACAAAATTAAGTGCCTCAGGTCTGATAGAGGTGGGGAGTTTACCTCAAATGAATTTTTCGATTTCTGTGAAGAACATGGAATAAGAAGGGAATTCTCTACAGCTAGGACTCCTCAGCAAAATGGAGTGGTGGAAAGGATGAACAGAACAGTTCAACAAATGGCTCGTGCTATGCTTGATGAGTCCGGAACACCCGCAACCTTCTGGGGTGAAGCTGCTTTTGCTACGGTTGTTATTCTCAACAAAACAAATGTCCGTGTAAATAGCACTCAAACTCCTCATGAGCTCTGGTATGGTGAGACTCCTTCGGTAAAACATTTCAAAATATTTGGAAGCAAATGCTATATTAAGAATAATGATGAACATCTTGGCAAGTTTGAACCTAGAGAAGATGAAGGCATACTTCTTGGTTATTCTCCCCACAGCAAAGCATATAAGTGTTACAATAAAAGACTTGGAAGAATTATTGACAGCATTAATGTAGTGATTGATGAACAAGGAAACATTCCTAGGCAAGTAAATTATGAAAATATCGAAGAGGATGAAGACTACCCTTCAAATCAGACTGATGATGAAGAAGAACCTCAAGAGGCACCAGAGGAATAGATAAGGATAGAAGAGAAGACTCCATCCAGGTACGTTCAGAAGAATCATCCAGAATCTTAGATTTTGGGGTAGAAAGAGGCAGGTGTACAAACAAGAAGAACAATTGCAGAAGCCTCAAGCTATTTGGCATTGCTCTCCTCCACTGAACCACAAAATGTAAAAGAGGCATGCAAAGATGAATGTTGGGTCAAGGAAATGGATGAAGAACTTGAGAAGATCGAAAAGAATAACACTTGGGAGTTGGTTCCTAGACCAAAAGATAAGCATGTCATAGGGACAAAATGGATCCTTAAAAACAAGTTGAATGAAAATAGGGAAGTGATTAGAAACAAGGCCAGACTTGTTTGTAAAGGGTATGCTCAACAAGAAGGTATAGACTTTGAAGAAAATTTTGCTCCCGTTGCTAGACTTGAGGCCATCCGAATGTTCCTTGCTCTCTCAAGCTTTCAGAAGTTCAAAGTATTTCAAATGGACATGAAATCAGCCTTTCTGAATGGAGACTTAGAAGAAGAAGTGTACATTGAGCAACCAGATGGCTTCATCCTTGGGAATGATCCAAATCTTGTATGCAGACTAAAAAAGGCTCTCTATGGTTTTAAACAGGCTCCAAGGGCTTGGTACTACCGTTTCGACAAATATCTTCGTCAACAGGGTTTTTCAAAAGGATCAGCAGATAGCAATCTTTATATAAAAATTGAAAATGACAAATTGCTAATACTTGTTGTGTATGTAGATGATATTATCTTTGGCAGCAATGAAGAAGCTAAGAGTCAAAGCTTTGCCTTGGTGATGCAGAAAGAATTTGAAATGTCTTTGCTTGGAGAACTGACATATTTTCTTGGATTGCAAATCCAACAAAATGAAGGCGGTATCTTTTTGTCTCAGACCAAGTATCTCAAGGAGATCTTGAAGAAATATGACATGGAAGATGCAAAACCAGTATGTACCCCTATGGTTACATGATGCAGCCTCAGTGCAAATGATGAATCAGCAGCAGTGTATCAACCAACCTATAGATCCATGATTGGAAGTCTTCTTTATTTGACAGGTACTCGACCAGACATCATGCATGCAGTGGGAATAGTTGGAAGATTCCAGGAAAATCCTAAGGAAACCCATCTTCAGGCAGTAAAGAGAATTTTTAAGTATCTTCAAGGAACTCAAAACTATGGCTTATGGTATCCTAGAGATACAGATCTCACTCTACATGCTTATACATATGCAGATTGGGCTGGAAGCGTGGATGACAGGAAGAGCACAAGTGGTGGAGCATTCTTTATGGGTTCCATATTAGTATCTTGGTTTACCAAGAAACAGAGTTCGATTGCTTTATCTACAGCTAAAGCGGAATATTTGGCTGCTGCATCTTGTTGAGGTCGGTCAATACTTCGAACAATAAGGCCTTGAAAGGAAGTCTTATTTTCTTCTGGCCCTGCGTCGGCCTTATTTAGGTCTTGAAAGGCTTTCACTGGGTTGGTCCTAAAGGTAAACCCTCCCTTTTCAAGTAAGGTCCTCTCCCTCTCCCTTATGGTCGAGCACCTAAAGGTCCTTATGGTCGAGCCTGCTTGCGCATCCTGAAAGGCCCTATTTGGTCCTTGCCCGATGCGGACAAGCGGGTCAACCTCCTCTCCCTTATGGTCTTTAGGCCTTACGGCTCCTTGTTCTCCTTTTGTCGAGAAAGCAATCAATTCCTTGCACTAGGAAGCGCAAGCCCCTCCGGGTCCTTACCCTCTGCGGACAAGCGGCTTCGCTCCTTCTTTTTTGCCTATCTTTCTTCCCCTAAAAGCCTGATCTTTGGATGATGGAAACCTTGCAGGATTTTCAAATCACTTGTACACCACCTATATCCATCTTATGTGATAATACAAGTGCAATCAGCATTTCAAAGGACCCAGTTATGCATTCAAAGACCAAGCACATACCTATCAAATATCATTTCCTCCGGGAACAAGTGCTAGAACAAAAGGTCAAGCTGGAGTATGTTCCCTCTAAGGAACAGGTTGCTGATATACTCAGCAAACCACTACCTAGGGAAACTTTTGAATACCTCAAACAGAAGATGGGTGTAGTTGATGCATCATCTTGTTGTTAAATCTTGTCTGTTTCAGAGAAAAATGGGGGTACGTGAGTTGCCAAAGGAGGATCCGCGTACATACGCAGGTTTGTGCAGAGAAAGTCGCGTATATGGTGGTTTGATGGATATCAGTAGGGACAGGCTGTGGTTGAAGATAATCTGGTATGGGTCTGACAGGGACCATCTGGCACAGGTTCAGGGGGAGAAGATAAACTTCTAATGATGCATTGTTGGCATTATCTCAGAAGCTTTTGGTTCTAGTTCACAATTGTTTTTGGATTCAGGTGGAACAAATGCAGAGGGAGAACAGAAGGAAATAATGGTTGCTGATCTGATGGTGATTGACAAAGGGTGTTGTTATCAGTTATTGTGACTTTCATAAGCCTTGCTCTAGATATTTCGTCTCTATGTCATGTATCTCTTTTATGGTGTCAAGGTCATGTAACATCGTATTTTTGGTTCCGCACTATGCCTGGGATGAAGATGTAATGTATTTGGTTGTCACATGTAATTCTCTGATGTATCCCCATTTGGTTGGGTGTATGATCCCCACTTGGTTGGGTGATTGATGTATGTATTGAGTCTTTTGGTGATAGGAAGGTCTTTTATGATGTATAATTCATCATTCTTCTTGTAAAACATCTTTTTGCAGACCTTGCTTATAATCAGGGGGAGCATGAATAGCACACTTCATGATCCAGGTGGATATTGGTGGCCACCTGCCAAGTCCACATGGACCCCCACCAATGTTTTTCTCAGCATTTTCAGTTTCCTTAATTGTAGCACAACTTACTATTTTTAGCAGTTTTTCGGGTCCTGAACTTCCGGAGCCGTTTTGAGGCCCTAAACGACGTTTTTTGGGGAATCCAGGGGCAACACGAGTCCATGGAATGGATTGGTGTTTCTCGTTCCAACAATGATAGTGCTCGGATAGATCTTTCTAATGAGCTATTGTACGCGTCAAACGGAGATCATATGCCAAAGTTACGACCCCGGGAAGTTGATGTACCAACTTACCCCCAAATGGGGCCCACAGTTTGGCGTTTCATCTCCTAGGGTTAGGTTTTGGAATGTTAAGGGTTTTTCCATTGTTTCTCAACAATAAATAGGCCTTCGAGCCTCATTGTAACACAGTTCAGAGGCATGTAGCCATCACATCTCTTCTCAGAGATAAGCTACCATCGCCCTAGCTAGTTTATTGCCATTTCTGTTTGTAAGCATATTTCAGTATTTTCCATTAATGAAATGAAGTATTATTTCCGCTGCATCTTTGTGTATATGGTTATCTCTGTAATTTGTTGCATTTCTGTTTAAATCTGGATCAGTGGTATCAGAGCGGTCTGCTTTTTCTCTGTTTTTCTTTGCATGTCCCCAACAAGGTCGGGATATAAGGAGTTAGGGCTTGAACTGGTTGAACCTTTGTAAGACAAGCCTCGCAAATCCCGACGGCCTCCCATGGCGGACGAGAAGAAAGACGAGGGGGCAGGAGATCCCATCAAAATCTTGCTCGAAGAAGCGCTCGAGCGACAATGGAATGCGATGATGGACAGCTTTGCGCAGATCCTTCAGCGGCTACCCAGAAGCGGCGCATCGGCTTCCAGCAGCTCCTCTGGAAATGCCACACCCTTTAAGGTACAAGTTAATTTTGAAATCCCCATATTCGAGGGTCAGATAGACGCCGATGCCGTAAATAAATGGTTAAATCTGCTAGAGGGTTATTTTTCTGTTCATGAATTTTCGATTCGGGAAAAGATTGTTTTTGCTCTTCTCAAAGCAGCCCCCCACGTCAAGGACTGGTGGGAAACCTACTGCGAGCAGAAGGATGAAAGTACTGGCTCACTATTTTCAGCCGCACCCACCTGGGATTCGTTCCGGGATGCCATCAAGGAGCAGTACTACCCTGTCGGAAGATATGAGGATGAATACATAAAGTGGACCACTCTGCGGCAGGGAAGGGACCAAGACGTGACGGAGTTCACCAATCTTTTCCATACCCTTCGCACAAAGTTGGGTATCAAGGATTCGGAGCAACATTTGATACTCAAATACCGTGGCTGCCTGCACAAGTACATCCAGGAAGAAATACAGTTCCTAAACATCCCCTCGCTCGGCGCAGCATACCGGTATGTCGTCAAGGTCGAGCAGAAGTTTAAACAAAAGAAGCGAGACTTTGGATCTGCGAATCCAAAGCAGGGGAAAGGTGCCCCTAAACCATAGAACAAAGGACAAAGCCAAGGCGGGACAGCCCAAGACAACCAGCCGAAGCTGCAAGCAAAGAGCAACGCCGCGAAGCCGAGAAAGGACACTGGAAAATGGTGCGAGTTCCATAAGAGCTCCACTCACAACACAAGTGAGTGTCGGGCCAAGCAGTCACTGGTGGCTGAGCTAAAGGTTTCAGAATCAGATGCATGTTCCGACTCTGAGTCAGAACCCGATAAGGGGTATGAAAAAGGGAAGCAGATCATTGATGCGGATCCCAGCGCCACTGTTGTTACCGCAAAGATCCATAAAAATGAACCCGAAGATCCAGAGGAGGAGGAGCGTCTCTTCCACTCCCAGATGTGGGTAAAGGGCTCCCCGATACAGTTCATTGTTGATAGCGGGAGTCAAAAGAACCTCATTTCGGCAGAGGTCGTGAAGCGGTTGGGCTTACCGACCACAGCACATCCACAACCATACACCATTGGGTGGCTTCACCAAGGGCGAGATCTTCGCGTGAGCCAGCAGTGTCGCCTTCCATACAACATCAAGCCCTTCACGGATGAGGTATTGTGTGACATTGCTCCCCTTGAAGTTTGTGATGTATTACTAGGACAACCATACTTGTGGAAGTGACATGTTGTGTATGAATCAAGGCCCCGTGCTGTTATTATTACATTGGGAAATAAGTTGTTCAGGATACCAGAGGTAGCACCACCTGCCGCCATCTCTTTGATTACTGCAAAACAATGCAGTAAGATCATTTCCAAAACCAGGAAATTTGTTTTCCTGATGATACGCCCTCAAGGGAAGAAGAAGACAGTGGCCGCGGCCTCCAAACGGGGTCCCTCTGCACGGCAGCTACAGATGGACAAGATTGTGGAGGAGTACGAAGACATCTTCACCTCCCCGGCAGGGGTTCCTCTGCACTGTCAAGTCAAGCACTCCATCGATCTGACCCCAGGTGCGCCGCTACCCAATGGACCAATTTATCGGCGCTCCGTTCTGGAGAATAATGAAATCAAGAGGCAGATTCAGGAGCTCCTGCAGAAAGGTCACATCCGTCCGAGCTCTTTGCCCTGTGGGAGCCCGATAGTGTTGGTACAGAAGAAGGATGGGACGTGGAGACTCTGTATTGACTATCGGGCGCTGAACAAGATCACTGTCCGTAATAGGTACCCGATCTCGCGGATTGATGACCTCCTAGACTAACTAAAGGGGGCGAAATATTTCAGCAAGATCGATCTGAAGTTAGGATATCACCAGGTACCAATTGAACCCTCAGATGTGTGGAAGACTGCCTTCAAATCCAAGGAGGGCCTCTTCGAATGGTTGGTCATGCCTTTCGGATTGACGAATGCTCCTGCAACCTTTATGAGGCTAATGGATGACATCTTGCGGCCATTCACCAACTCCTTTGTAGTAGTATACTTGGATGACATTCTGATCTTCAGCCAAAGTTGGGAAGAGCACCTCCACCACATCCGACAGGTTCTCCAAACACTGCGGCAACACAAGCTATGTGCCAATTTGGAGAAATGCACTTTTGGCATGACCGAGGTTCAGTATCTGGGATACATCATTGATGAACAGGGGGTGCATGTCGATCCAGCCAAGGTCCAAGTCATTCGGGATTGGCCCTCTCCAACCACTCTAACAGAGCTCCGCAGCTTTCTAGGTCTTGCCAACTTCTACCGCAGGTTTGTGTTGGGATTTTCTCATATTTCTTGGCCCTTGAGTCAAGTCACCAAGGGCAGGGCGAAAGCAAAATTCTTTTGGTCTGAATCTCAACAGAAGGCATTCAGGGAGTTGAAGGATCGCCTCTGCACGGCACCAGTGCTCGCGTTACCAGATTTACAACAACCATTTGAGGTCAAGACAGATGCCTCTGACTATGCTATTGGGGCAGTCCTTACTCAACATGGACATCCAGTGGCATATCACAGTGAAACACTTTCAGACACAGTCCGGAAGTACCCCACTTATGATAAAGAGATGTATTCCATTGTACAGGCTTGCCGACAAAGGAAGCATTACATTTTGGGGAAGGAAACGGTCATCCACACGGACCACCGACCTCTGCAGTTCATACAGACCCAAGGGAAATTGCAGAATGATCGCCATCAGAAGTGGTCTACATATCTGCAACAATTTCACTTGAATATCAAGTATAAAAAGGGCAGCACCAATAATGTTGAAGATTGCCTCAGTCGACCACCGATCATGGCGCTAACCACCGTGCTCAACTCTTGCGGGCACGAGACTTCTGATTGGCCACTTCTCTACAAAAGCGACCTAGAATTCGGCCACACATACCAGACACTCTTGGAGGGTCGGCAGGTTGCAGATTTTCACCTCCAGGATGCCCTATTATGCCACCTCGGTCACCTTTGTGTTCCTTCAAGCGAGCGTGCCAAGATGATTTGGGAAACACACTATAGTCGGGCTGCTGGGCATTTCGGGGTCGAGAAAACAGTGGCAGTACTGCAAAACTATTTCTATTGGCCGAATCTTCGACAGGATGTTGGGAAGTACATCCGATCATGTACTGCCTTTGCCATTGCCAAACCAACCATTAAGAAGCAAGGCCTCTATACCCCGTTGCCTACCCCTAGTCAACCTTGGGAATCCATCTCCATGGATTACATGTCAGGCCTTCCTTCCACTAAGCATGGAAATGACTGTGTTTTTGTGGTCGTCGACAGGTTCTCAAAGATGGCCATTATGATGGCCTACAAGAAGAATATCACAGCAGAAGCCACTGCTAAACTCTTCTTTGAACGAGTGTGGGTGCACTTTGGGATCCCACAGTCTATCATCTCAGATCGGGACAGTCGGTTTCTCAGCACCTTTTGGTCCAGTCTCTGGTCAATGCTGGACACCAAACTCACGAAATCCACAGCCTTCCATCCTCAAACTGATGGCCAGACAGAGGTTTTCAATAGGATGATTGTGCACATTCTGCGCATGTATAACTCAAAGCATCCACGCACATGGGACGAGAGCCTCCCCTACGTTCAGCACAGCTACAACCGAGCTCTTCACAGCTCCACTGGCCATAGCCCTTTTCAAGTGGGTTTGGGATTCCAGCCACTATGCCCCATTGATGTGGCCATGCAACTTGCAGCTACTCACATGAATTCAGCTCATGTCCAGTCCGAAACAGATAAGGCCACCAGCTTCATTGAGCGCATCCAACATATTCGCCAGCAGGTCCATGACATTCTTGAGAAATCAAATGCCAAGTACAAGCAGCGACATGATCAACATCGGGTGCCACACAAGTTTCAGGTGGGCAACAAAGTCTGGTTGCATTTGCAAAAGGAACGCCTTACTGGAGCCTATCGGAAATTGAGACCACTCCGATATGGTCCGTACACCATTACTAAGGCTATGGGAGACAATGCATTTGAGCTCAGAATTCCCCCATTCCTTGGCCTGCACCCAGTATTTAATGTGGACCGCCTTCGGCCATACTTTCCACCATTGCTAGACACATCCGACATTGCAGAACAACTCAAACCCACAGAATTAAATCCAGATTGCATGGAACAAGCTGCAACTGATCGGATCATGGACACACAGATCAAGAACACTCACCAACAGAATATCCAACTGTATCGAGTTGTCAAAGCGGGCCAAGTCCTTCAGCAGGGCAAGTGGCTCACCAGGGAACAAGTTCAGCAGAAGTTTCCTCATCTCATGGAGGAGCTCAACGCAATGGGGACCATTGCTTCCTAAGGGGGGAGGAATGATCCAGGTGGATATTGGTGGCCACCTGCCAAGTCCACCTGGACCCCCACCAATGTCTTTCTCAGTATTTTCAGTTTCCTTAATTGTAGCACAACTTACTATTTTTAGTAGTTTTTCGGGTCCTGAACTTCTGGAGCCGTTTTGAGGCCCTAAACGACGTTTTTTGGGGAATCCAGGGGCAACACGAGTCCATGGAATGGATTGGTGTTTCTCGTTCCAACAATGATAGTGCTCGGAT
This sequence comes from Pinus tabuliformis, assembly GCA_031772625.1. Lineage (NCBI taxonomy): Eukaryota > Viridiplantae > Streptophyta > Pinopsida > Pinales > Pinaceae > Pinus > Pinus tabuliformis. The sequence continues at coordinate 1,266,377,095 of CM062811.1, forward strand.
AGATCTTTCTAATGAGCTATTGTACGCGTCAAACGGAGATCATATGCCAAAGTTACGACCCCGGGAAGTTGATGTACCAACTTACCCCCAAACGGGGCCCACAGTTTGGCGTTTCATCTCCTAGGGTTAGGTTTTGGAATGTTAAGGGTTTTTCCATTGTTTCTCAACAATAAATAGGCCTTCGAGCCTCATTGTAACACAGTTCAGAGGCATGTAGCCATCACATCTCTTCTCAGAGATAAGCTACCATCGCCCTAGCTAGTTTATTGCCATTTCTGTTTGTAAGCATATTTCAGTATTTTCCATTAATGAAATGAAGTATTATTTCCGCTGCATCTTTGTGTATCTGGTTATCTCTGTAATTTGTTGCGTTCCTGTTTAAATCCGGATCACTTCAGCAGAGCAGAGACTTCAGCATGTACTCAGAGGAAGCATGGACAGAGTGGTACACCTTGGCATATGCAAAGGGGGAGCTCATTCAGAGATTTCAGCAGGTACTCAGGGGGAGTATGGGTAGCAGAAAGTTTATCTAGGAAAGAGATTATCTTGGTCTGCCCTTTGCCCTTGATGACAAAGGGGGAGAGTGATTGGTTGTTGTTGCCATCAAGTCCAAAGGGGGAGATTGTTGGCATTATGATACATATGTTGTACTTGATGGCAACCCACTCATCTCAGATGATAAATTATAGCGCAACAAAGTTCATGCACTTTCATGAAGATAAAAGTTTCTTTCATGTAGAGAAAGGTTCATGCACTTTCATGAAGATAAAAGTTTCTAGTTCACGCACTTTCATGATGATAAAAGTTTCTAGTTCACGCACTTTCATGAAGATAAAAGTTTCTTTCATGTAGAGAAAAGTTCACGCACTTTCATGAAGATAAAAGTTTCTTTCATGTAGAAAAACGTTCACGCACTTTCATGTAGAGAAAAGTTTCTTTCATGTAGAAAAAAGTTCACACACTTTCATGCAGAGAAAAGTTTCTTTCATATAGAGAAAAGTTCACGCACTTTCATGCAGAGAAAAGTTCCTTTCATGAAGAGAAAAGTTCACGCACTTTCATGGTTGGCTCATGGTATTAGTCTGACAGTTTTTGATCCTATGGTTTTGGTCCATGGTATTGCATCCAAAAGTGTTGACCCCAAGTATTGGGTTCATGGTATTGTGTTATTATGGTTTTCGACCGTTGTATTGTGAAAGGCCTAAGACTATAAAATAGGAAGGAGATCATTTGGCAAGGCAATCAATCTGAATGAATTGAATATCTAATAAGTGCTAGATCTGAAATATTTGTGATTGGGGTTATGGTGCAGATCTAGATCTAAATGAAGGAGGAACATTAGTGCATAAAGAAGGATAAGTTCTATTGATGGGTCATAATATTTAAGCTTGAATAATAATATCTTTCTATGATTTTGATCTATTATATGAGGCACATGCTTGATCTATAAATCTGACAATCTAGGTTAATTAGTGTCTGAATATTTGAAAGAATGAATTATCCTTTATAGATTTGTACGCAAGTTCAGTGAAGTGAAAGAGCGTATACACACTGGTTCAGTGAATGAAAACGGCGTATACGCAGGTTGGTCCAAACATAGGAGCGTATGCACGTAGGTTTCAGGTTGTTGAAGTAGTGTATATCTTTTAAATTATGATCTAGCTGCCTCTGTTTATTGTTACAGTGTTCTGGGTTCAGAATTTGGTGTGTGGTTACTATTACTGTGTTCTGGGTACATCTGTCAGAGAAGTGTCTACTTGATTCAGTGCTAATTGGGGAAAAGGAGATTGTTTGATGCAGATATGCTTGATGATTGATTGATGTTCATGGATCCAGTCTGAAAATTTATGAAACGAGGTCCCTGGAAGAAAGAGAAGGTTGTAGCCTTCAGTAGGCCAGCTCCTACGTACTAGTATCTTGGCTAGTACAAGAGCTAAGGGGGTTGTAGCTCCCTTCCAGTAGAAGCTGGAGAACGAGAGAGGGTTGTAGCTCTTTGCAGTTTGCAGCCTGCGTACTGGTAAATGACTGTTCCAGTAGATTGTAAAAAGAAGTTTCTAATTAAAAGAAGATAGAGACGAATTGCAGCAGGTGGTTTTCACCCACATTGGGTTTCCGCCTTATATCTTGTGTTCTTGTGTGTGTGATAGTCTTTAGATATGTTTTAATGTCTCTGGTTACTGGTTATTTGATTCTGATACACAAATTAATAATCAACTTCTGAAAGATAAAGTAAATTATAAGTTTGCATTGTATACACGGGTTTCCTTCTACATAGTTGCGTATATACGCGGTTTTAATTAACTGAAGTAGCATATATTATCTGGATTTGAAAAAGGGAATATTTGACTTGATAATACTGATTCACCCCCCCTCTCAGTATTATTTCCAACAAAGGGGGCATTAGATCCTATCCCTGCATAGTGACAACTTCCTAAACTCCAACCATAAATTGAAGTTTAGTAAACTTCGCCTCTATGAGAGCCTTTGTAAAGATGTTTGCAACTTGATCAATATTGCACTTCAAGAACATGGTCATGAATAAGATTTCTGATGAAGTGCATGTGTAGCTCAATGTGTTTGTTGCGGTAATGTTGGATTGGATCTTTGCATAGTTGAATGGCACTTTGATTATCTCACCAAAGTGTAGTTGGATGCTGCTGCTGAAAACCAAACTCTGATAGGATCTGACGAAGCCACAGGGCTTCATTACTAGATTCTACAGTTCCATGATACTCTGCTTCTGCTGAAGAAAGAGAGATGGCACTTTCTTTCTTGAAAGCCCATGTAATAGGTCCAGAACTGAGAGTGAAGACATAATCGGAAGTAGAATTCCGATCATCACGGTCACCAGCCCAATCGGAATCAATGAAACCAACAAATAGAGGAGATGCTTCTACACTGTAATGAATCCAAAACTGAACTATACCTTGAATATAACGAAGTATTTTTTTAGCTTCTTTCCAATGACTTTCATGTGGGTTTTGCATAAACTGAGAATTGAGGCCAACAAAAAGGGAAATGTTAGGACAAGTATGGGTTAGATACAAAAGTTTTCCTACAAGTTGACTGTATAAGGTAGCATCAACTTCAGGGGAAGTACAAGTGATTGAAATTTTGGCTCCAGACTAAAAGGGAGAAGGGGCTGGCTTACAGTCTTCCATGTGAAAATTGCGTAGAAGATCACAGGCATACTTGGACTGGGAAAGGGAAATACCTTCCTTGGATTGCAAGACTTGAAGACCAAGAAAATAATGCAAGTGTCCTAAGTCTTTCATTTTAAAATTCTTTCTAAGGTTGGAATTCACATGGTTTATAAGGTTGGGATCACTACCAGTAAGGATAAGATCATCAACATAAAGAACAAGAATGATAAGAGACTTGCCCACTTTCTTGGTGTAGACAGTATTGTCATAATGACACCTAGAAAATCCAGTTTCTAAAAGAAAGCTATCCATTTTGGCATACCAAGCCCATGGGGCTTGCTTGAGACCATAAAGGGATTTCTTAAGCTAACATACAAGGCTAGAGTCTGTTTGTATAAATCCAATAGGTTGTTCCATATAGATTTATTCATGCAAGTCCCCATGCAAGAAGGCAGATTTAACATCCATCTGATGGACTTCCCATTTGAAATAGGCATCAAGGGAAAGAACAAAGTGGATAGAGTTCATTTTGGAAACAGGGGAGAAGGTTTCAGTATAGTCAATGCCTTCAACTTGTGAAAAACCCTTAGCAACAAGATGAGCTTTATGCTTATTAAGTTTTCCATTTGTTCCATACTTGGTTCTGTAAACCCATTTGCATCTAACAAGTTTTTGTCCCTTTGGAAGAGGAACAAGATCCCATGTATCATTTGCCAATAATGAACGATATTCTTCATTCATAGTTGCATCCCAATCTAGATGGCCTCAATTTTATGCAAAGGTGTCAGGATCACAATTCATTGAAGCTTGAACCAATAAAGAAGAGGCTCTATCAAACTGAGAACGTGTACATCATTGATCTGTAGGATCACTGAAAAGAGCACCTGCTACATCCCGAGTAGCACGGACCCATTTTGGAAGCTGAGGAGCTGAAGGAGGATCCTAATAAGGCGAAGGAGGATTGTCATCCTCACTGTCATCTTCTGAAGAAGAAATATTTTCAGAAGTTGAAGGGATAGATAGAGGTGGCACATCTGCTGAACTAGGCTCGTAGGCTGATATATTTTTAGTAAACTTTACATCTCTTCTAATGATAACATTTTTGGACTTAAGTGGAATAAGTCTAGATCCTTTGACATCTTCAAAATATCCAACAAAAATACATTTTTCATTCTTAGGTTCTAAAGCTTTATGTTTCTCATCTGGAATATGAGTCCATGCTTCACTTTCAAAAACATGAAAGTGACTTACATCTAGTTTAATTGAGCTTCATGCTTCTTCTGGAGTGATATTCTTTAAAACCTTAGTAGGAGTGTGATTTACTATGTAATTTTCACATGTAATTGCTTTTGCCCAAAAATTAAGACTAAGTCCTTTAGATTGAAGCATACAATTAGCCATTTCCTTTAAGGTGCGATTCTTCCTTTCAGCTACACCATTTGGTTTTGGAGTATATGGAATAGTATGTTGCATTTGAATTCCATTCTCAATGCAAAATTTGATGAATTTTTTGTTAACATATTCTCTGCCATTATCAGATCTTAGCTTAAGAATTTGATGTCCATATTGTTTTTCAACAAAGGCCTTAAAGGCCAAGAACATGTTAAATACTTCACTGTTGACTTTTAAGAAGTATACCCAAGTGTGTTTGGAGAAATCATCAATGAAAGTTAAGAAATACTTGTAGTCGTAGAATGAAACAACTAGAAGTGGACCACATAAATCACTATGCACAAGCTGTAAAGAGGCTGAGGCGTCACAAGGGGCATGTTTTTCAAAACTATCCCAATGATGTTTTCCGAGTACACATTCGGAACAAACACCATCTCTGCAAGATACCATTGGAAGACCTGTCACCATATTTTCTTTATATAGATTTTGAAGGGAGTGATAGTTTAAGTGACCAAATTGCTCATGCCAAAGTTTGCTCACTTCATCATTATGAGCAACAAATACCAAGGGAAGATTTGATGACCCAAAATTTTTAAACTTATACAACCTTGTAGAATCAACAGCAATGTCAGTAGCTAAAATCTATCTAGGATCTCTTAGGTCCTTAATTACAACATTGTGAGGTGAAAATTCAACGATTTTACCTTCACCTGAATGAGTTATCTGATATATAGACAGAAGGTTGCAGGATAAGGTTGGAACACATAATACATCATTAAATTAACCATTGTCTAGATGAACAGTTCCAGTCCCTACAACACTAAGAGATCTCTCATCACAAACATATATATTTTTGGTGTTACAATCATTTAAAAAAGAAATCATGGCTTTGTTTTTGGCCATGTGATAAGAAGCTCCAGAATCAATGAACCACTCATGAGAATGAGAAGAAGAAGATACATTTAGTGCATAACAAGACTGATATGCTTGACAACTACATGCAGAATGTGAAATTCCTGAAGATGAAGTTGAAGTTGAAGAGTGCTCCAAATGGATGTTATGCTTCTTCATTGTTGCTTCCAAGGCTTCCATCTTCTTAAAACATTTGGATTCTAAGTGGCCATCTCAATTACAGAAGTGGCAATTTCTATCAGTATTCTTCCCTTTATTTTTATTTGCCTTATCATTTTGTTGAAATGATTTTTCATTTTGAGACTGAAATTGCTTGGGACCCTTGTTTGGTTTAGGACCATTCTTTTTAGGATACTGCTTCTTAGGATTCTTTGAAGTTGGTTGTTGTTGGGCGGCTAAGGATTTCTTAGAAGAGATTCCAAGATTAAGAAGAACAAGATATAAGAGATTTTATTGTTCTCTTATTAAAGAATCATAAAAGGCATCAAAAGACGGGGACTTGTAGTCTTTTCCTTGAGAAATAAAGGCTTCTCTAGTAGAATGGAAGGTGGAAACAAACACAGAGTAGGCTGGTCCCAACTTAGTAAGAATGGAATAGATAAGGCTACCATCTTCTTTCTTAACCTTAACACCTTCCAAGAGAAGTCTAAGGGTCTTGAACTTGGACAAAAAATCTTCAATGGAAGAAAAATTATTTGGGTCCAATGCAAGCAACTAATTTTCGAGTTTATGGGCTCTAACTTCATTTTTAATTTGACAAACTTTAGTGAGTTGTTTCATTGCTTCATTAGGAGTATCAAGTTATGCGATATGGAATCTAAGGTCTGGAGAAATAGACATCCCTATCAACCCACGTTCTTGATCTTGCCTATTTTCCTATTTGGATGCCTTATCTTCATCTTTAGGTTTGGTTTCTTGGCATGAGGCTATTATGTAAAGACATATACTTCTAAGTAAATCCACAATGTAAGACCACCATTGGAAGTAGTTGGTGTTGTCAAGAATAACTTGGCATGGAATTTCCAATTTAACAGAAACTGAAGTTGTAGATGCTAAAACTAAGTGTTCCAATCGAAAGATCTCGAAAAATTAGGCTGATTAAAAAAAATGGCTCTAAAAACGGCTTCCAGATGAAGAAGTTACGGTTTTTTGAAGAAAAGTTGTTGAAGAGGCCGATAAAGTGTGTGAATGTGTGGAAATGAATTATAATGTTATATTTTAAAAAACCCCACTTCTTTCCAAACTCAGTCTAATTAGCTCACTTAAAAAGAATATTTTATGTGACCCACTTTTATAAATAATTGAAAGTCACTTTTACAATGGTACTTTATGAGATACTCATTAAATTGTAACTTAAATAAAAGATAAAGAAACTTGAATTATAAGTGACTCACTTTTTATAATGGGTAAGAACACTTTTACATAAAGTAACTTTAAAACATTATTTACATGTGTTTTTTGAAAAAGTAACTCAACAAAAAGAAAGACTTGAACTGAAGACCTGTATTCTCATAAAGTAACTTTGGACCAAGTGAGCTAGTTTAAAAGGTTAGTAATTTTTGGAAAAGAGGAAGGTTGTTTTTTTGTTTTTTGTAGCCACTGAAGCTTTGGGGTGCATGCTTACTTGAAAAAGGTTTTTTCCTACAAAACAAAAAACCACACAACTCAACATAGACAATAAAAAAAAAAAAAAAACCTTATGGCTTGAAGTTAGCTTTTGCTTGAAATTAAAAATATTTTCCTCAACGTTTCTGATTTTCCAAGATCACACTAAGGCATGGCGGAAAAGAGCATACGCATGAGAAAAATCCTTCCTTTATGTTTTTGATTTTCCCAAATCGCACAAAATCACGAGGAAAAGAGCATGCGTAGAAATGAAAGTTATAGATCTGGTAATAAAAACCAGAGAGATAAATAAACTGAAATAAACTAGAGAGAAAATAACTAAAACTACAAATAAACATTGTATACCTCCAGATCTTAAAAATGATGTAGCTAGGGCTACCAGAAACCTTTTCGCGTAAAACAAAAGGGGTTACTCACTGGAACAGATGCTCCTAACACAATAGAGTAGTCCTCTCAGCCCAAAAGCAATCATAAATAGTAGATCTAGGAAATGACATTTGGATGTAGTTGTATTGGCTTCCGATTTGGATCACCAATAGATGCAACCCTCAAATAGCTCTGATACCATGTAGGAATTTATAGGGTAAGTTCCTCAGATAGAACATCAAAGGACACCGCTCACAATTAGATCACATAACAATACACTAATATTATTGATGTGGTTAAAACCCTCAAAAAGGGAAACAGTCCACAACCTTAGCCAATGCGGCCGGTTCAGGAAATTTATTAATAAAAGAATGAAAATTTACATAAGCTTCTCTCATGAATGTTCATCCTACAAATGACCCTCCATGCTCTTCAAATAGATATCAGGGACCAATCGAGTGTTAAGCCACGGATTAAGTGTCGGTAATACTAAGGAGAGAATGAACCGTCGGATCACTTCATGTCTAGAACATATCGTGACTGTCAGATTGTAAGTTACAAAAGTACATAGTAAAGAAACACACTTTACCTAACTCTACACTATACCAAGTTATATGTAACTATTTCCTATGTGTCAGAATATCCTAACAATGCCCTTGATCTCTTTCTATATATAAGATCATATTTCTTATGCAATTCTGCCTACTTCAAATATGTAATTTTTCTACAATATTCATCAATCTCTTTATCATATAATGCAATTTGTGATTCAGGACTGAAATTCTGTTTGGGGTAGCTCAATTGGTAATGGAAATGGAGTTTCACTGAATGGGAAGTCTTGAGTTCAAATCTTGTGTTATCCCCCCGATCAGGGTGAGAAATTGGACATGATGAAGATGTACTCCTACTTAAATTTTCATCGTATATTTCTCCTCCTTCCTCTGACAAAGTATAGTACTGATTTTCCATGAAATTTAAGATCTTCCTCCATTTCTTCTTCAAGTTAATATTCAATTCATCATATAATGCAATTTGTGATTCAGGACTTAAATCCTCATCTTATACTTCTCCTCCTTCTTCCTCTAGCAAAGTATAGTATTCATTTTCCTGAAATTGAAGATCTTCCTCCATTCCTTCTTCAGGTTCATATTCAATATGCAGAGGTGGATATACCTGATCGTGGTCCTTTTCCCTTTGCATAATTTGTAATGGTGGTCTCCAAAATTAAGGATTGAAGTTTCTATTCTTCCCCTGTTGAATTTTCCTGGGAGGATTTGTATTATCAAGCTCCATCTTCACTAATTTATTAGACAAATTACTTATAACCTTTGTCATGTCATCTAGCTTCTATTCATGTGAATCTTTGGGCTGATTAGAGGATCATGCTTCTTCCTTTTCTTTATTTTTGTCCACTGTTTTAAATTTCTATTTTATTTTCCCTGCTGCAGACATATTTGCCTCAATCTCTAATACATAAGTTTGAATCTAATCTAAAGTGGGAGATTGTATTTCCCTTAAAGTAAAACCAAAATCTGACTCAAATGCTCCTGCAAAAACTACTTTTGCACCAGTAGGAGGTGGTTTATCTCTAAGGAGGTGGTTTCCTTTTTAATGCATTAAATTCAATCAAGAAATATCCATGATCTTTCTTATCGTCCCATCTCTATATAAAATAATTTTCCAATTCCTCCCAGGTACTAATTGAATTGGCTGGGAGGGCCTTGAACCATTTTCTTGCTTCTCCATCCAATGATTGTACAAATAAACTCATTATACATCCAATACTCCACATTAAGGTTTTCTCCAAAAGCACAGAAAGTTGCTATATGTTTTTGATTTTGCTTTTTTGTTTTGTTTTGTTTTTTTGGTTTTGTTTTTTTTTTGTTTTGTTTTTTTTTTTTTTTTTTTGTTCTATTTCTTGTTTTCTTTTTTTTGTTTTTTGTTTTGTTTTGTTTTTTTTTTTTTTTTCTTTTTTTCTTTTTGTTTGTTTGTTTATTTGTTTGTTTGTTTGTTTGTTTGTTTGTTTTTTTTTTTTTTTTTTTTTTTTTTTTTTTTTTGTAACCTCATATTCTCCTGTGAATCTTGGAAGAAACTTTAAATAATCCTGAGGCATAGCATTCATAGGCTGGGGAAGATTTAGAGGAGAATATCAATTTAAAAGGAACCCTGGAATTACCATATTTTGATTTTGGAGGGGAGGAGGAGGGTTTCTTGCTTGAAACACAAAAGGAGGAGGTGGAACCACAGATATGGGAATTGACTCAAAAACTGCATAAACAATTTGTTATGGGGTTGAAAAATCAATAGTTTTAATTTCTTCAACTGATGAGCACCAGTATTGCAGCAAGGATGCTGCAACTCTTGGGGCTACCAACTTTACTTCATCAACCCGGGGTTCGTGCAAACTTGGAGGTGACAATGTTCTATACACAAATAGATGTAATTGGTCTACTCTTTTTCACTCCTGAGCTAGGGTGATAGACCGCTAGGGCTTCTCAAACCAACCTTCTATTAACTAGAAGAAGTCTGATTACCAATTTGGAGAAGGGAAATTTAACCTAATTAGAAGAAAATAAATGTTGTCTATTGCATGAAGGAAAGATTGAAAGAAATGCTTACAAACCAACATGAAATCCTTAATCTACTTGTTAATCTACTTCACTTGCAGAAGAACCCTATTTTAACACATGTGAGGTTTTACCTAGTCTAAGCATGAAATCTAATCTAAAGAGGGCTAACTATTGTGTGCAAGAACAAATGTAAAATAACTCTTTTTCTTTTTATCTTTTTTCTTGAAAAATGCAAATACTAATCTTCCTTGGTTCTTTAGTAGGGGATACAAGTGTGAAGGAAAATCGGGACAATCGTTCAAATGACTTGGAGGGAAAGTAGGGACCTAATCCAGGCTTTTAGTGATGAATTTTCTGGATTCGAGCTCAAAATAGGCCACTACAGGTTTTCCTATAGGATGTCTACAGGAAGTACTAGTTCACCTATAGGATCCCCTGTTTTACTACAGGAATAGGCCAAAAGCTTAGGGAGTGGTCTAGAAGGTGGGGTGGAGCTTGGAAAACGTGAATAAGGAGGGAATAAGGCATGTGAGCGATAGGAACTTACTTAGAACTCAAGTAAAAGCTTTAAGATGGTTGGATTTGAGCAAAAAATACGGCTAGTTTACCTCATAAGACAATAATTCGAATTGAGACCTTAGTGAATTTTGAAAATCATGGATGAATATGGCTTGGCTAAGGCTGATGAGATGAGGTCTCCCTGTAATTTAGAAACTCCTGCAATCAACAAATGTCATTCTTGGCATTCATATATGAACTCATAAAAAACAAGAAAGGTGTATTCAAGTAAAAGAAAACAAAGTTATCACCATTTACCACCCTTGGTAGATTTGATACTATATGTTATGGCCTAGCGCTACGCTTCCCTTCCAAGCTTGGTCCAAATTATAAAAAACAATGTTTTAAATCCCATACACTATTTTTCCCTATATAAATCACATGTACACGTGGGTCATTCTATACCCAACCCACGTATATGTGTTAAAATATTAAAAATTATATAATCTCCTTAAATTTGGGTGGAGTTTACGGGTTTTATCTGTTACTCACCTATTGTAGCCCATGGCCCAACTATTTCCCAACTGAAAAAATAATTTGGAGAAGTATAAATAGACCTCCATGGGAAGGCCTAAAGGAGGAGAAAATATTAGATATTGATATTATAGTTGATTACATCCCTGATCAAGTCTGAAGAAATCCATGTGCCTTCTGTACTCCCAAGTCATAAGAAACCTTTGTTTTCTTCTCGATATGTCCTTCATCCCTTTATGACATCCTTGTGTATACCAATGGAGGAGGATTGTTGAGGCTTGGGCAGGATGGATCCAGAGGACAATTTTGCTTGGAGCCGGCGGACGACTCAGGTTGTAGTTCTTTCGTACTTTTTAGTTTACATCAATAAAGAGGTGTTTTTTTGTTCCTGATATTTAAGGTCTTAATGCATTAATCTATGTTATGATTTGCTTATGAATCTTACGTTAATTCTTATTTTCTTACATGATTATATGACCTAACACCTATATCATGAACATGATTTCTATTATTGTTGTTGTATATGCTTTTCTTGAATGAGTTGCAGGTTCTAAAGCATTGGAAGAAGCAGAGGGTTTGGAACCTATGGGAACGACCTCAAATGTAGGACCTCCGAGGTAATACCTCTTCTTCTTACTTCATTACTTTAAGTATTAGGACTGCATGTTTGCATGCTTCTTTATGTTGTAATCCCTCTGCTATGTTGGGGTTCTCAACCCAGGACCCTAGTGTGACTTTACTCATAGAAGAATTAGTGACTTCACTGGGGAAAACATTCTTTTTTTCCTGATTGGATCGTTTCTTCTTGATTAGGGCCTGTTTCATTGGTTCCTTGCTTTTATGGTGTTTGTGACCTTTTTTGCTTCTTGGGCATTAAGTCTGATCTGTTGGATCAGACCTGAAATTTTATTTTTCTTGATTGAGCTTCATATATGCTTTTATCAGAGGACACAATAGTGTATACATGCTAGTTTCTCCAAATAGACTCGCGTATACGTGAGTTTCCTTTGTTTTAGTCATGTATACACGCTTCTATGTATTTACAGTTGTGTATACCTTATTTGAATTAATTTTTCAAAATATTTGGCCCAGTTAAGTTTGTTGCCTAGTAATTTTTGCTATTTTGTGGTCATTCACTATTTCTAAAGCTCTTCTTTCTTGCAAGTCTTCAATCTCCAATCTTCCTCTTGCTGAAAACCTAGTTAACCTATGGTTTTCTTTTTTAGTAAGTTTTCAATTTGAGCTTTGGGTTCAAGGCTTCTTGTGGAAGTTCTTGGCTATTCTGACTTTGAAAAATAAGAAACTAATTGTAGTTTTGTTTATAACCCAATTTTCAAATTGCTTTACTTTTCTTTCCTTTTTGGTTGACCTATTTTGTTTTTCATGGTTTTTGAGTGCCTTTTTGGCAATCTTGAAAGTCTTTCTTGACATTCTTTTGGTTTGCTAAATTTCTTTGTACTATTGTCTAGATTAATTTATGCAAGTCTCTGGTCTTTTATAGTTTCAATTATCATTACATTGGTGATGTGCATAACTTGTGGATTTTGGGACTCTTTATGCTTGTTTTTGGTCTTTGAAGTTTAGTAGTCTTCTGTGGTCTCAAAAATTTCTTTGGTTTTTTTTTTTTTAAGAATAAGACAAAAACATAATTCTTGACTTTCTTTTTCTTTAAGTTTTGTTTTTAATTTCTTTGTTGTTTTTGCGTAATTGTGAATTTTTTTCAATTGGTTTTGCTTGGTTTCAAGAGAAGATTTTCATTGAATGCATGCCCTCTTTGTAGTCAAGTTGGCCTATTGATATTGTAAAGAAACACATTTTCTTATTATACAAGCAATCATAGGATCTTGCATCATCATTATAGTTTGCATTAGGTTATTTTTCACTACAAGCATTTTTAGTCTTTTTGTTAGATTTTGAGTGTGTGGAGTCCATTTCTTAAAAAAAAAAAAAAATAATAAATAAATAAATAATTGCTTATATAAGTTTTTCATAGAACCAAGTAGAAATCTCTTTTCATTGAAGAAAATGGCTGCATTTTTCATATAGCTAATTTTCTATTGATTTCTTTTGCACCAAAACACCATAATTTTCACTCTCATTGTACCTGTGACTTAAAGAAAAACCCTCTAAAATCAAGCGCTTAAATAAAAAAAACTAGAACTTTTTTTATTTGTCATTAATTACACCAACAAGTATAGTTATTTAGGGCCTTGGAATAGGTGAGTGGAGAGTTAACTCTCCAAGGCCACTCAAAATATCAAACATAGATGTTGAATAATGAGTGAAATTGAGTGTCATTAGAAACACTGGGAAAGCTCTGTCACTGGGAGTCAAGCATGAGGGAGAGTCAACAAAGGAAGAGAGATACCCCCTCTCCTACTTGTTGGATCATGCCCCGAGACTATTCCGCTCAGCTTTTGATATGAATCGATGCCCGTAGTTGCTATTCCTAGGGATCACATATGTGGTTGTGGAGGGGAATCCTGCGGCACCTGAGGCAGATGTTGCATCGCATTCATTAGTACTTCTGGAGGGTACCCTTGTGAAGCTTAGGTGCTTACACTGACAAAGGATTTTGTCTGGAGGTCAGCGTAACTGTTTTTTACCTTTGCTAGTAGGCCTGGGTTGTCATTATCCCAAACTATTTTCGGAAGGTCCTTGATTTCACTTTCTTGTATTTTGGTGTCTGGTCCTCATCACTCCGAGTGGAAATACTTGGAAGTAGCTTAATTGATTGTATCTTTTAGGGACTTTTTTAGAAAGTGCTCTTTGCTCCTAGTTGGCCTAGCTCTATAATTTTTTTGAGTCTTTAATTAGTTCTCTTAAAATAATTAAAAGTGGTTGATCGACTAGTTCATCAGTCTAGGAGGCTTCGTGGGTTTTCACTTGCAAGTGTTGAGTCTTCTTCTAGAAGGTGTAGGATAAATTCTTCTGGTGATTTCCAATCAATGGCAGTAAATGCAATGAAGATTGATCCTCTGGTTCAAGCTATTGATTCATGGAATAGACCTGGTATAAGTAGAGATTTGGAGAGGAACATTCCAGTCCTTTCTAAAGTCCTCTTCCAGTCGGAAGACGTTATAGACGTTGAAGAACTCCATGATTCTCCTTTGAATCCTTCTTCTCCTCTTCCTCCTGATTATCTAGGCGTTGTATTATACGTTAGGACTCTGACCCACAAGCCTTCGAGCCTTAGTCTATTTCAATATTTTCCTTCAATGGCCATTGCTGGGAGCATGGTTTCAACTATGAGTGATACTAGTGTATAAAATCATTTATCAGTACGAGGAGGAGGTACGATTTACATACCTCTAATCACTCCTAGCACTAAAATTTTTGGCTCTACCTCTATTCCATCTTCGAGTGGGGGCACCCAAGCTTTTGCCTTCGGCACTGGTTCTTTCCCCTTTGAAATGCCTACCAGCACAATTCCTTCGGTTCCGTTAAGTTTTCCATTAGTTGCTTCCACATATATGACTTCCATGGCAAGTGGGTCAGCTTCTTTTTAGGGTTTCCCTTTTGGGAGTGGTCATATACCACATTCTAACCCAACTATAGGATCAATACATTTTCCCTCCATAGGTCAAAGTTATAATCCTTTCCAAAGGATGGACTAACTAAACTATTAGCGGACTTGCAACTGGGAATAAGTTCTCTTTCGATCAATAGGGGAATTTGTTGTATTCCTCCATTAGTTCATTCCCAAACTTTTCTTCCTATGCTAAAGCATGGATCCATTACTAAGGGTTCTCTACTCCATTCAACACTTCTCTAGGGGGAAATTTCACTAGATATGTAATTTTTTTGGCAGAAGTTGGAAAAAATCTTATTTCTTTGGGCCACAAGATTCTCCTTATGGTTCAGGTTTTTCTATGAATTACTTCAGGCAACCTGGTGTCTTCACAAATCCTAGGTATTCTTTTCAGAACGTTGGAAATTTTGCCCAAACCATGTGGAATCCTCAGGGTCCTCCACGCTTACCTTTCCTGGAAATTTTAAACTTTCCATATCTATCCAAATTAACTAATGATCTGATTGTTGGCTTATAGGGGCCTGACCCAGGTTTGGAAGAGTTATTTAGCCAAAAAAATCCCACAGCTACCGGCCCTTTCGGCAACAGCTCATAGAGTGTGGACTAAGGTCTCACCTGAGGTAGTAGGAGAGGGTGCTAGAACCAGGTTTCCACACCCTTGGGATGTCTTGATGTGGTCTACAGGGGTCGCTCACCATTCTGCAGCTTCGCGCCACTCTGCCCCGCGTAGATACGGACCTAGGAACCTTTTAATACTTATTAATGTGCTGTTATAGATTTGATCTACTTTTTATGGTCTTTAAGCAAACATTTAATAGAAATAACCAGTTCACGCACCTACAAAAAATACAAATTCGCATAAACTCATAACATAAGCGTACCCGCATAGATCAAACAGTTATATAAATTAGCTAGATCCGCAATAACTCATATTTTACATAGAATTTCATAATCAACTTATCTTTATTCAATCCTTTTACCAATACATCTAGATCCTCCCTGCACACTCAGCTGCAGAGGTCCGCGCACACAGCTGTGGACTCTACTAGGCCTCTGTGCACACAGCTGCAGAGCCTCTACCTACCTATCAACACCCTTGACTTAGACTTACACATGCTTCAGGACTTCACTCTTCAAAAACCCATTACAATTCAGATCCAAAAGTACATATCAAAAGCTACTTTCTACCCTTAGATCCTCGCTCTATTTATATGTTCCCATGGTCCGCGGATCATGGGAAAGCCGACTTACTTCCTATTATTATACATTATTTCTTGGGTGGACAACCATTTGAATTGACTTATTTACACTTCGTGCTCCGTGCACTTCGCGGAGTCTTTACCATACCTTTCCCCAAAACTGAGGACTTTGAGCCCCAAACTATTACGCGGGCCCTCTACTACACAAAAATCTCCCAACACAATCATCGTGACTCGTCCTGAGGTCGTTCAACAATTTTTGTGCTTTGTTTGTGCTAGCAACACACTTGACCGCAAGCTTCTGTACCTGCTCTACGCGAGTCGTTGATGCATCCATATCACTTACAGTTACTTGTCTAGGATCACATACTGCCTACATGTGTGCTATCTTTCCTTCTATGGCTATGGAGACTGTGAATGCTTTATCAATCCAAGGTTGGATGTGTTCCTTAAGCACTTCCTCCTTTTGCAGCGCAACATCAACTTATGTCTGGAGAGCTTGGGCCTCCTTCATTTTAGCCAACCGCTGCATGATAGTGACCATCTGCACAGTCCTGTGGACTGTGTCATAAGCCTGCTGCAACTCCCGCTCCTCGATTTATACCTGTTGTATGGCCAACCACCTAGATTTCAATTAGAACCCCTTTTGGAAGAGACGGGGTGATGAGTATAGTATCGATTTCATTCAAATTGGTAGGTACCTTAGCCTTCCCTTTGCTTGGAGGCACATACTTGGGCTATCGTACTGGCTAGATAGTATCCTCGTCAGGGTTTATTTCTTAGACATATGTTGGAGAGCCTGCTTCCTCCTCGTCGATTTCAATTGTGACAATTTTTCCCTTTTCTTCCATTGTGAGCTTGCTAAAGTGCAAATGTCATGGTGACCTCCTTACTGGTTCTGGAATCTGGGAGTCCTTCTTGGTCTGTGGCGTCCAGGTGATTTAGGGAGTTCGGCTACCTGCGGTGTGGGATTCTATGGACTCTCCATGGTAGGGTTTATTGACCTAAGGAGTGACTTTCGATATTACTTTGGAAGTGCCTGAAACCACGGGCTTTCCTTCAATACTTTGTCATTCATCTTGCTCCTTTCGGCCGGAACCCAAGATGTCCAATTCTTCACAAGATGAAACTTTGTGGTATGCCCCTTTGCTTGCATGATATATATGATTTCAAATTCAAAATCGGTCGTTCACCCCCCTCGTGGCTCATTAATGTGAATTTGGCAGTTACCCTTATGCCTTAATTGCCCGCTGCCCGCTCCTCCGTGTCTTAAATGGTCCATCTTGTCATGAACAGTACCTGTAATGGTCGCTTTCCATTCCCTCCCTATGGCAGTGCAGCCCCTGGTGTGCGGGTGCATCTTGTGCAGTTGACTATTTGTGCACAGCTTTTATGCAACCTGTTTTATAGTCCCACACCCTCTTTCAATTGCGTGGAGCACTAGGACTGAGCCTTTCATAAATAGTCAGGTGGTCGCACCCGTCGTGCGAGCCTTCCGCTTCCCTACTAGCTCGGGTTGCAAGCACCATTCACATTCCTTTGAGTCTGATGGCATCTCGTGGTCTGTGTTTCTGTGTGCCCTATGGTGCAGGCACAACCATGCTAGTAGGGTTGCGGATTGTCCTAATAGTGTAGGAGAGCCAGCCATGTCCAGTCCCTTCACTAGCTCTTTCGTGTAGCTCGTGTGGGTGACTTCTAATTGTAGTTTATCAATTACTTCATCCAGCCTTGTACTTTTCTCTCGGAGTCTAGCCCCTACTTCCACTAACTCGCGAAGTCTCATTTTTCTGCACCGAACGGTGTCCCATAATTGTCGAATCCCGTCTTGCAGGTCTTTGGGTGCAGGTCCGGCTGTGGTTAGTGGTCCCTTGGCACACCATGATCTAGGTCTTGTCGTATTGGCCCAGCGGACCCTTGCTACGCATAGATTCAGTCGGTGCGATGGTCGCGCAACATATGGCCATGCCCTTTGTTGTAAATGGATGACTGCCCTGTTCCAGTTTGTACGTCCGCCAATCCATACACGGAACCATCTTCTTCTTCTCAGCTTCCCTTATATGTGCGGTGATTTGTCCGATGCACCATGCTATTATTGGGCAACGGTTAAGGTGCCATGGTTGACACACTGTCCCTCACCAGTTGTGCCACTGTTTTCTGACCATGGCCTTACTTCAGTGGTTACGCACCACAACGATCTAACCATCATATTACAGTTGAGTGTGGTAACTTCCTACAATCTATTATGCCATCTCTCCATCTCATCTGTATCGGATGTGCACAAACTATCGTGTTCCCATGAGAGTCTTTCATCTACTGAGAGATTCACCCGATCATAATCTTGTGCTGTTATTTGGTATATGCAGTCCAATTCATTGTCGTTGTCCTCATCGCACACCAACTCGGTGTAGCGCTTTCCTTCAGCTGGGTCTAGCAGGACAATTACTCCTAGTGACTTCTTTTCAAACATCATTTTCCACCTTTTCAAGTTGATGACCCCATTCATGTTCGTGGCCCAATCAATTCCAAGAAACGTAGGGTAGGGATTGGTGTCATCCAAAATTTCTATTATCTCAAAGTCGGTCTGCGTACTTACACCTTCAAAGTCCACTGTCACCCCTTGTAGGTGACCCATCAGTAGGATCTTTTGCTGGTTTGCCATCCTTAGTTGAATAGGAGACCACTGCAGTGTGGGCCTACCCATGCGTTCCCACATTTACTTAGGTAGCACATTCACATCCGACCCTAGATCCAGAAGGACTTGGTCCATCTCGTACTCACCGATTTGTGCTATCATATACATCTCTTGTCCAATATGCAAAGCATGTCTTCCCAGTTTCCGAACTACGCGTGGCTCACCCAACCCTGCGCATTTAGTGATCAGCTCTTGCAGTCCCTTAACAGTTGTATTTTCGCGCAACAGCTTCATACACATCTCTAAAAAGGTAGTAAGCATAGAGGGATCCATCCCTGGCTCAATTAGCTCCCTCCTACCTGGAGTAGAGACTTCTGTGAAGCTCTTCAGAGCTTCCTTAGGTGTCTTCGTCCCTTGTTCCACTTCAAATTTGGATTCCCCTGCAGGGGTATCGTGATCCTTCGCCTCTTCCATAAATTCTTTCCGTGCATCTACTCCCCTGGGTGCGCCAATCCTCAATACCATATTTATGCTAGGGGTCTTCTTCGCGTGGTTCCGACCTCATCATTTGGACATTTTGGGTTGGGGTGCGCTCTAATACTCCCTTTTCATGCATCTGGGCAATTAACGTCGGGAAATCTACCATTTCATGGTTGAACTGCTCACAATGTGGGCAAGATATCCCCGTTGGGTTAATATAGTCATGAGCGTAATGTCTTGGCCCTCCACAGTTATAACAGATTAGTTGTCTGCAGCCTCGCCTAGGGCCCATTCCTCTTCCTCGATCGCGTCCTTGAAATTCCTTTGCTTGGTCTGATGGCTGGGTCAAACCCTCGTGCTTCAGTCTGTACTCGATAAGTTGGGGTCCTTTACATCATTAAGTTGTAACTTCGACATGTTCACTCATCATGACCCACTGATCTACAAAAGTTGCAATACATTTGTTGCAGGGTTTGGATATATTTTTGCAATAGGTGGCAGTTATCCATTGCGTGCTTTCCACCCACTTGACAAATCGTGCACCAAAGCACGAGTGCCACACTTGGCCCTGCTTGCATCTCCAGTTTTAGTGGCATCAGCCCCCCCTGCCAGATAGTTCGCGAAGACAGGGAAATGGTCCTTGTCATGTGCTTGACTTTTGCATTTAATGCATCCTACCTCTGTACGCACCTTCGATCGGGTCGCCCTTTCTTGCTTCAAGCTTTGCATTTATAAGCTCAGGTTTTGTAGTTGATTTGCTGAACTCCCAACCCTGCATTGTGTATTGGGGTTTCATGAAATCTCATCGCGGTCTCTAATGCTTCGGCTTGGGTTGAGATCTTTTGTTGTGATATCACCGTCCTTAGATGTGGCGTCAATGATGCCACAAACCACGCGCAATGTTGCGCATCCGTCAATGTCATGTTAGCCTTGCGGATTCTACTTTTTAATCTCTGATCTAGATCCCATGGGGTTTCACTTGGTAACATCGCTATTTCTTTGAACCCGATGACTGACTAGGTCTCTGATTTTCGCTGACCAAATTCTTTGTTCAATGCGTCCTGGATCTCCGTTATTCCCGCATTCAGAAGATCACTCGAGTACTTTATATACCACATCAGTACATGGTCTTGTAGCATGCTAACCAGGGTAGCCTTTTTTAGGTTATCATCCATTATGCCTTGGGCTTCCTGTTGGGCCGTTAATATGCCACTATTATTATCACTTTTGAACACTTATTCCACCCATTTCTACTATTCTTCATCATGTCATTTATTATAATTTATTATATAAATCCATTTTATGATGATTTATGCTTCTATGGATGAATATTATTTATTCTCCTTTATTTCTAATAAATTGATGATTATGCATGATTTTATCAATGATAGTTTTAATAAATCAGTTGTAACATTATTCACCATTTTTAGCCTCCAAGATAATTTCCAGATTGAAGATTTGACTATTAAAAGTGCCAACTCAGAAATTCGCTGGAATAAGAAGTGACGGTTTTGCGATTGAGATTCTAAGCAAATGAAGTAGAATCTGGAAAATCCGGAACATGGGTTTTGTCCAGAGCGGACCCAATTAACTTTAGCAAAAACGATTTGCCCAAATTCAGCTTGTACTGAGAGAAACGCAGGGTTCTTTGAGCACGATTTTCTCAGATTTGTTGTTCTGGTCGTCCTCCAAATCTCAGCTGCAAAGCCAAATTCGTCTTGCTCTTGTTGAAAGTTGGATGGAAATATATCTTCTTGTTGATCAATTGGTTGGAAAAAATCCAATTTTGTAATAGAAATCATGTTGTAGTTATCTCTATTGTAACTGCTCTCTGATCTCTCTCTATTTAAATGAAAACAGAGATCTGAGATGGGGTGATTTCAGAAGGATTCGAATGATGGAATTGAGGATGAATTAGAGATTCAGAATTGAGGATGGCAGAGAGAATCGATAATGGTTGAGAGATTGAGAGATTTCTTGTTGTAATCCACTGTAACTCTGCTTTGATATTTTAATATAAATCTAGTTGCCATTTCATCTTTGATCCTGAAGTAACCCAGCAGCATCCGCTGGCGGCTAAGGGCCCAGCCTCTGGTGGAGTACGCTGCTGTTGTATTATATCTTTATGCTTCATGTGTGGTCTGACTTCTTTCTTTTACTTTGTTCAGTAATCTGACGCACTTTACTGTTTTACATATCAGCGCTATTAGATATACTTGATTGGATATTATCGTTATCTGCAACAGGAATGCTATGTTATCATTTTAACTTTGTATCCAATTGCTGTTCCTTTTGATAATTGATATAACATTGTTGTTCCTTACAAATTATCATTCGATTACAGATTAACCTCGTTGTATGTTCCTAAATCGGTACAACTGTATGATGTATTCTTAAATTGTGACTGTTGTTTATTCGGGATTGCTGTTCCGTTACAATTACTGTTACTTTATAACTGTGATTCATGCATATTGTATCGAAGCTCGGATTACTGTCCCTTTTAATGATAAGTGTGTTGCGTGCTTGATTTGGATTGTTGTACATTCATATTTAATCTGTTGTTCCATTTCTAAATTGTTGTTCCATTTCTGAATTGTTGTTCCATTTAGTTGTTGTTCCATTTCTGAATTGTTGTTCCATTTCAATCGCTGGTCTATTTCAAGATTGTTGATTTGTTGTTTCATTTACTTGCCATTTCTTAAGGACAGACTCAGGCTGTAGTGAGTGTCAGCTTCTGCTATTTGGCTCCCAGACCTCTGATCTGCTCCCATCAGTTATGAAAGGGATATGTTATTGCCACCAAACCCTTGGCTGATGTACTGTTCTATTTCATCGTTATTTCCTTTACTTGTCGTTTCATTTATATTCATCAAGGACGATCTCAGGCTGTAGTGAGCCCCAGCATCTGCTACTTAGCTCCCAGACCTTGGATTTGTTCTCATCGGTTATGAAAAGGATGGGTTATTGCTACCGAACCTTCGACTGATGCAATTCCTGGTGTGATTTAGCATTTTGAATTAGTTAAGTTGTAGACATGCAGCCATTTACTTTTGTAGCTTTTAAGCACTATACTACAAAACATTACTCTTGAGTAAATAGCCGCCTCAGACTGAGTACACTCTTGAAATAAAAATTCGTCCCTGGGTTGATAATTAATGTGAAGGTAATTAGGAGTTAAAAAGACACCTTTTTATCGCTCCACACTTCCCATACAGCTCTTACCACAAACCAGAACTAACCTGATTCCTCATTTCCTACACTCTTAAATACCGACAACTTGACTGCGCTTGCCATCACAACCTTCGGTGGTGGTGGTGGTGGAGATGGGGTGGGTGAAGATGGATTTGACATCAGTGAAGTGGGTGATGGTGTAGACGGAGGTGGTATCAGTGGAAAATGCTACTTAATCAAACAGATCGTGCTTCTTGGAGAGAACCTCACGAGCTCCTCCTTGCTTTCCCGTGAAATAGAAATTAGTGCATTGTTCTCTATTCCCTCAATTCCTCGGCAGCCTCTTCAATTCCACGTTACGCTAGACATCAATAAATTCGCATAATATGTTTTTCACACAATAACATCTTCCACTCCACATTACGCCAGACATCAATAAATGTGCATAATTTGTTTTTCACACAACAACATCTTAATCCAAGTGTTCAACGATTTAATGTACTTACCCTGGGGCCCTTGGAGAAAAGCACCTTTCTGCTTCACTATAAATCGTAGTTGTGTCTATCGCAAACTCTATAATAAACCCTCCTATTACCCAATCCCACCAATGATCTACTGCACATGCGATTTTGTCTTCAGATGCTTCTAGCTTGCACACCAATTCTGGAGTCCACACAATAGGTTGATCTAGTTTGCACCTTCCCACACTGTCAACTAAACTTGCGATCCACTCATACAACTCTATTGGGAATGTTACGAATAAGATTTCATGGATATCCATGTATATGTAGTGATCCAACCACCCTTCCTCCGATATCTGCGGGTTTTTGTTTTCCTGAACCACGAACTCGTGAAGCATCTGATCCAACCAATCTTCAAGAAATTTCTTTGTAAGATTCCAATGTTCCAACATTAGACATCCCTTAGGCAGATCCTGGTCCCGACAACAGAACCATTTGTTGGCTTATAGGGGCCTGACCCAGGTTTGGAAGAGCTATTTAGCCAAACAAATCCCACAGCTACCGGCCCTTTTGGCAACAGCTCACAGAGCGTGGATTGAAGTCTCACCTGAGGTAGTAGGAGAGGGTGCTAGAACCAGGTTTCCACACCCTTGGGATGTCTTGATGTGGTCTAGAGGGGTCGCTCACCATTCTGCAGCTTCGCGCCACTCTGCCCCGCGTAGATACGGACCTAGGAACCTTTTAATACTTATTAATGCGCTGTTATAGATTTGATCTACTTTTTATGGTCTTTAAGCAAACATTTAATAGAAATAACCAGTTCACGCACCTACAAAAAATACAGATTCGCATAAACTCATAACATAAGCGTACACGCATAGATCAAACAGTTATATAAATTAGCTAGATCCGCAATAACTCATATTTTACATATAATTTCAGAATCAACTTATCTTTATTCAATACTTTTACCAATACATCCAGATCCGCCCTACACACTCAGCTGCAGGGGTCCACGCACACAGTTGTGGACTCTACTAGGCCTCTCCGCACATAGCTACAGAGCCTCTACCTACCTATCAATGCCCTTGACTCGAACTTACAGATGCTTCAAGACTTCGCTCTTCAAAAACCCATTACAATTCAAATCCAAAAATACATATCAAAAGCTACTTTCTACCCTTAGAGCCTCGCTCTATTTATACATTCCCATGGTCCGTGGACCATGGGAAAACCGACTTACTTCCTATTATTCTACATTATTTCTTGGGTGGACAACCCTTTGAATTGACATATTTACACTTCGCGCTCCACGCACTTCGTAGAGTATTTACCATACCTTTCCCCAAAATTGTGGACTTTGAGCCCCAAACTATTACATGGGCCCTCTACTACCCAAAACTGATCAAATATCCAGTTCCAGCCAAACTTCCGCCGGATATAACCAAATTCGAAGGGACAACCGGTGAAGATCCAGGCGACCATATAACCACTTTCCACTTATGGTGTTCGTTGAACTCCCTGGTAGATGATTCAATCAGGTTGAGATTATTCCAACGTACCCTAACTAGAAGTGTGGCTAAATGGTACATTGAACTCTAAGGGGACACCTTCGCTTCGTTCAGTGATTTGTCTAGCATATTTTTAAACCATTTTCAGTTGCCCATTTCTTATGATGCTAGAATTGAGCTATTATCTAATTTCCACCAGGACTAGGCAACCCACATTTTAGATCATATCTAGGAATGGAGGAGAAGGAAGAGGCTCATTAAGGCTGATATTCCACAAGAATTCCTTCTTGAATGGTTTTTGAAATCTTTGCAACCTAAAATTTCTAAGAATGTATCACTCTTCGGTGTGTTCATCGATGAACAAGCTCTTTTTCATGGAAAGTTTTAGGGGATAATGTTCGCCTAGTGGGCTAAATTTTATATGATTTTTCCACAAAAAATATTTGCCAATTTCCAATCTTTATAACATATGATTCGCCCAAATATTAGAATATAAAATTATTTTACCTTAAAAATCGCCAACATTATATAGAGGCTATATATAAAATCATTATAAGTTTGAATAATTTTACAAATATATCAATAAACTTTTTATAGTTTGCATATTAGGGATTAGTGAGATTTGCCAATGTTTTTAAACTTCAAGAAAATTTTCCATCCTTAAAATTTTCCTTGCTATTTTTAGAGCCCACCAGCTAGAACTTATATATTCTCAATCTAGGGTTCTTAAGGAAATTTTTCTTGATGCTCCTAGATCCAAGGTTTATCTAGCCAAGCTGAAGCTAGGTCCCCATGTCAATGGGCTATTCAAACTGATTGATAGCAACACAGCTTACCTGCTAAATCAATTGCATCAATTATCTTTACAAACTACTTCTTTTATGGAGGCATCACCATTAGTGCCTATGCCTTCTCAACCTTCATATATAAATGTCGTTCAAACTTCTAACTCCAAAAGAAACCAAAAATTTGATGGAAAGAAGAAATGACATGGTAGGAAAAAGAATCAGGATGGGAAGGGTAATGCAAACAAACCCGACAATAATTAATGCTCTCCAATTTCTTCCAAATGCAATGCAAAAAATTGGGTGGAAGAAAGAGGATTTTAGTGAATCACGTGTAGCGAAAAAGGCAAAGGAACCTCAACCACCATTACATAGAATGATTGGAAAGACATACATTAGGAGATTCGCAAACATCAAAAATCCCTTAGAAGAGGAAAATGAGCAAAATGAAGCAAAAAATATTGTGGAAGAAGACAATGATGAAACTCTAGAGGAGGAAAAGTTTGGATTACGTGATATTGTTGATCAAATTTAAGTTATGCTTGGAAATCAAGCTCATTTTTTTCACTATTAATTAGTTATAGTTGTAATGTTTTGACTTTGACATTTTATGAGAAGAATAAACATTCAATTAATGTTATTATGTGTTCAATATTTGTATTATGTGATTTTCGCTTTAATTTTTATGTGAATCATTAATTTTTGAATAAACAGTGATTATATATATATATATATATATATATATATATATATATATATTATTTAACCATTTTTTGTTAAATTTTTCCTATAAAAATTGTGATTTTGACATGCCATTTCTAGCAAAAAAAAATTATCAAAATGTGTAATTTTTTAATTATATTTGTGTTCAAAATGGTTATTTTTATGTCAATTGTTAAAAAAAATTGTTTTTTTAGAGAATTATTTGATGTGCATTGAAAAATTAATTAACGATATATAAATATGTAGTATATCGAAACTTTAAAATATCAGTCTTCTTATTTAACTATGCAAAAAAATAAAAACCTCACTAAAAACAAAAAAAACAAACAAAATATGAAGAAGAAGACCACTTCAAAAATTGTTAAATTTAGAAAATAGTTATTTACATTTAATACATTAGAAAATTTAAAGTCAAAAAATAGGTCTTTTAAAAAAAGGGTCTCATACAGAACCGGCGCTTTTTAAAATCAGAGTGCAAATCACTAACATTTTAAAAACTAATGTACATAAAAAAAAATAAAAATAAAAATAAAAAAAGTGTCAAAAACTATGCTAAAAAAAGATATATGTATTCTGCATCACCACTTTTAAAAATCAGTTGACTTTTTTGCTACCTCAACGAAACAGGTAATAACATCAGTTCTCGTTTCAAAGTTTACATTGTTAACCCCTGAACAGCACACAAACAGCGTTCATGAACTGCGGCCTAGCCTTGGGATAACCCTCCTCCACCACGTTGTTGTTGTAGGCTTGAACCAGCCCACTGAAACCTCCCTTCGCACACCTAGTTGTGGTGCTATGGCCTACGGCCTAACAAACAACAATCATGTAGCAAACGACCAACAAGATGATAGAGATTTGTCCCTAAAACGTTGCCCAACATACCTGCCTTTTCCCTTACTTAACTTGGCCTCCCTGCAAGACAAAATAGAACCCAAAACAGCCACCAAGAAGCTCCCACATTGCCTCTTCTCCACACTATCTTGTCCTTTATCTACAACCCAATCAAGCTAGGGAATTTGAGCTCCCTTTCTCCTCCAACGAGTTCCTCTTTGATGTATATGTGTTGCACAAGATGGATGTTTCAAATGAATCCAATTCACCTCATATTTATACACAACATGAGGGCTCCAATGAATTAGTGAAGAGACATGTCTCTTGGACGAATTCACTTCAAGAGTCCATAATTATTTGTCAACTTCAAAAATTCATAACTTCGTTTCTAGAGCTCTGATTTGAGTGATCTTTAGAGCATTGGAATCATCTTGTCAAGTTCTATCACCTCAAATTTTCTCAAGCTCAAATTCATCATGGTTTTGACCCAAATCTCAATGGGTGAAAAACCCCATAATTGGGTTTCAAGCCCACAAGTGACCCTTATGGTGCTTTGTTGATGCAGGAGCACCCGAATGAAGAGACAACATCTGAGAGTTGGTTCTTGTTATTTTTTTTATTTTCTCGTTCCATTTTGACAAGTACCGAAGAAAACAGCTCAAATTTCTATTTTATTTAGTTTCATTTTGTGTTATTGTAAATGAACGTGAATCAGCGATTGTTAGTTTTGAATTAGACGAGATAGGATTAGATGGGAATTAGTTTTAGGAAACTGTCTCATAATTGAAGAAAAGAAAAAAAACACAGCGCCTCGAACTGTAAGAGGAACTGCCAATGATGTATTAAAAAGGAAACAAGAATGACGAGTAAGGAGTTCGCTGAATTGAGAAGGGCTGTAAGCCTATGGACAGACTGTAAGGAAGGCCACTGGTGTAAGGTGAGCAGACCACAGAGAGAGATAGAGTCTCAAAAACTTCCTTTATTTCTTTTTTTTTTGTAATGTGCAGAGTCTAATTTAGAATCCGTGTATTTGTGCTTTGAATGATTGAAAACTGAGATTAATATGAATCATAGCTTCTCTCTCTCTCTCTCTCTCTCTCTCTCTCTCTCTCTATATATATATATATATATATATACTTGCAGGTGAATTCGGCGTGACCAAGGAGGCGAAAGCATACATAGTGAAAACTTGCTCGCAACGCAACGGAAGCGTGAAAAGGCCTGAAAACAGAGGAGCACAAGGTTAAGAAGGTGACACTCAGGGGCCGTTGGATCCAACAGATCGACGGCGGAGATTAAATCAGCGGAGTTGAAGTCAGCGAGTGGAGTAGTCCCGACCATAGGCAAACGCCGATTGCGATCAAGTGATTGCACGAGGGTCATTGGATCTGTGGGAAGATCAACGGCGGAGATTAAAATTGGCGAGGGTAATAACCCTCACCATGAGCGATTGCCAATTGCGATAGAGCGATTCAACGAAGACCGTTGGATCTGTGGGAAGGATCAACGGCAAAGATTTAATCGGCGGCGTTTGGTCGGCGATCATTGGCATGATCGCATCGCTACCTTTTGAAAGGAGTCTATCGGCGGAGGAGAATGGACACAAGCAAAAGGCGAACCCGACAATATTTATAAGCCCCAATACATAGAATTTGAGATCCGGCCTAAGTGGTCGGAGCGGGATTTTCTTTGTATTCCCGTGTTTTCTGAAATTCCCGATATAACAAAGGGAGTGGGATTTTAGTGCAAACGGCGCGCTTGTGGAGTCCCGATAGTGTAATCGCACATCGGGGAAGTGGAAGGCTTGGGTACTGTGACCCGTGGAAGGGTCAATGCCCGATTGTGATAAAGCGAAGCCTCGAGAACTGTGCCAAGCCTAGGGATTCAGCGGGGTGATTGGATTTTATGTGTGTTTGTGCGTAAATCCTTTGTAAAGGCTTTACTACCATAAAAGCGTCGATTTTAAGGATTTATACAATAAATCCAACAAACCAAAGGAAAGAGGGGGCAGTCACCTATATGCAGGCTTGAGGGCTCGAAGGGTTCTCAAGGGATTGAAGAGTCTTGATAGAAAGAATCGGTGAAGGGAAAAGGCTGAGCTATTGTGCGAAAACATTCCACAGCGACTATTTAAGGGGGGACGTAACCTACAAGGTTGAGAGACTAGTGCCTGCTGTTAATCGGCGACATCATTTTGGTATCAGAGCGGGTTTTTCCTTTCTCTCAGTGAAGGGGTCAAGGAAGAACCATCAGAAGAGCAGCAGATGAAGGATTAAGAGAAGAGATTAGAAAATTAACTGCACGTTTGGCAGCGTTGGAAGCAGGGAAGCATAGAGAGCCAGAAGATGGAGATGATAGTGAGGAGGAAAACGTGGCCATGACAGAAGGGTCAGATGATGAAGGACCGGAAATTAAGTTATTGAAGTTAGTTTTGTTGCCTAGCAGCAAGCCAGAGCCAGAGCTCTCTAATTATGATGGTCATTTGTCCACAAAGGCACTGTTGGACTCGATAAGTGAATTAGATAAATATTTTGAGTATGAAGAAATTAGTGAAGATAAGAGGGTCAGGTTTGTTGTCACCAAATTGAAGGGACATGCAGCATTATGGTGGGATAGTGTACAGGCAGAAAGGGGGAGATTAAACAAACCCTTGATTAGAAATTGGGACAGGATGGTTGCAAAAATGAAGAGAAAGTTTCCGGGTAAAGACTATCAAATTTCCCTTTATAGACAGGTACAGAACCTGAAACAGAGAATGATGACTGTGAAGGAATACACAGAAGAATTTTATAAAATTAACCTGAGAGCTAGTTATGTTGAAGATACCCCTGAGAAGACAGCGAGGTTTGTAAATGGCCTACGGATGGAGATCCTAGACGAAATTAGCATTTTTTCCCCTAAAACCATAGAAGAAGCTTATCAGAGTGCTTTGAAGGTAGAGGAAAAGATTGCTAGGAAACAAAATTCCATGAGAGGACGTGGTTTTGGTAGAGGTCGAGGACAAATCTTTGGCAAAGGTAAGACTGCCAGTAGCAATGAAGAGGGTAACAGTTCGAAGACTTTAGGACAAAGCGAAAGGGAAGGTAACACCAGAGGAGGAAGGCCATACCAGCGAGGAAGAGATAATGGCAGAGGCAGAGGAAATGCCTATCAATGTTACAAGTGTCACAAATGGGACACAGGGCCTTTGAATGTCCTGAAAACGAACAAACCGGGAAAAGAGGAGCATATATTGCTCAGCCCAATGAAGCAGAGGCACCACCATAGGAGGTGGAGAACATGCCAGAAACCGGGGAAGCCTTGGTGTTGAACAAGGTGTTATTAAAACCAACCAAGGAAGTAGTTGATCAGAGATAGAAGAAAGCATTGTTCCGGACTGTATGTAAGTCACACGGAAAATGCTATAAATTGATTATTAACAGCGGGAGTACCGATAATTTGGTAGCTACAGAGATGGTGGAGAAATTGGGTTTGAAGAGAGTAAAGCACCCAACTCCATACAGGGTGTCGTGGTTGCATAAGGGGCACCAATTGTTAGTTGATGAACAATGCGAGGTAGATTTCCAGATAGGCAAGTACAAGGACAAGGTGACTTGCGACATAATGTCGATGGATGTGTGCCATATTCTGTTGGGCAGACCATGGCAGTACGATAGAAAGGTAGTCCATGATGGAGTGGAAAATTGTTACAGATTTGTCAAAGATGGGATAAAGCATACCTTGTTACCCATGAAGGAAGCCAAGGAAGGAGAGGAGACAGCAGAGACAAGTGGAATGAAAGCATTACTGCTAGGAGGAAAAGAGTTTCTACGACAGATTGAAGAGAGTGAAATGGGTTACGCAGTTGTGAGAATACCAAGAGCAGTGTTAGTACATACCAACCTTATTGATTTACCAGAAGAGATATAAAACATGCTGCAAGAATTTAGTGATATTGTGGTAGATGATCTACTGGACAAATTACCACTGAAGAGGAGCATTAGTCACCATATTGATTTTATTCCGGGAGCCAGTTTGCCAAACAAGGTTGCCTATCAGATGAGTCCAAAGGATAATGAAGAAATCCGGAAGCAGGTGCAGGAGTTGTTGGATAAAGGACTGATTCGAGAGAGTTTAAGCCCTTGTGCAGTTCCGACTGTTTTAGCTCCCAAGAAAGGAGGTGAGTGGAGAATGTGCACGGATTCTCGGGCCATTAATAAGATTACTATCAGATATAGATTCCCATTACCTCGAATGGATGATATGATGGAGTGTCTGAGTGGAGCAGCATACTTTTCAAAGACAAACCTGAAAAGCGGCGACCACCAAATCAAAATTCGATAAGGTGACGAGTGGAAGACAGCTTTCAAGACAAATGAAGGCTTGTACGAATGGTTGGTTATGCCATTTGGATTGAGCAATGCTCCTAGTACGTTCATGCGGTTGATGAACGAGATGCTCAAGGAATTCATTGGAAAATCCGTGATTGTATATCTAGATGATATACTTATATTCAGTAAGACGAAGGAAGAACATTTTTGACACGTGAGGTATGTATTAGAAAGGTTGCAGCGGAATAAATTGCTGATAAATTTGAAGAAATGTTCTTTTTTCAAAAAGGAGTTAATTTATTTAGGATTTGTGATTGCTGAGAATGAATTAAAAATGGATCCGGAAAAGGTTGCAGTTATAGTTAGCTGGCCATCCCCCAAAAGTTTGTTTAAGGTACGGAGCTTTCATGGATTGGCGAGTTTTTATCGGAAATTTATTAAAAATTTCAGTGGGATTTGTGCACCTATGCTAAACACCATTAAGAACACAAATCAGCGTTTCCATTGGACAGAAATGGCAGAGAAGAGCTTTCAGTTGCTCAAGAAGAAAATTACTGAAAGACCGATTTTGAGATTACCGGACTTTAACAAACTGTTCCAAGTTCGTTGTGATGCCAGTGGGACAGCCATTGGTGCAGTACTCAACGAAGAGGACACGCCGATAGCCTATTTCAGCGAAAAAATGAATGAAAGTAAGCAAAAATACACATCCTATGACAAGGAATTTTATGCAGTGGTTCAAGCACTAAAGCATTGTAGACATTATCTGTTGGCCAATGAATTTGTCTTATTTTCAGACAATTATGTGTTGCAGTATATTATGCAGCAACATAAGCTGAACCATAAACATGTGAAGTGGGTGGAGTACCTGTAGAGTTTTACATTTGTGTTGAAACATATCAGCGGTCAAGCCAACAAAGTGGCAGAAGCGTTAAGCAGGAGGACTCTGATCCTACAGGAAAGTACCATACAAGTTAGGATCTGAACATCTTAAGGATTTGTATGGGGTAGATGCAGATTTTAAGGAAGCTTATGAAGCTTGCCAAAATCCATTGTTGAGAGATAACAGTTCATGGCTAAACTATAACATGCAGGAAGGATTGTTGTTCAAAGGAGGGCAGTTGTGTATTCTAGAATGTTTTATGAGAGAGAACTTAATCCAGGAAAAGCATAGTGGAGTTTTAGCCGGGCATTTTGGCATAGACAAGACCTTGGATCAGTGGAGCCACTTTTACTATTGGCAAAAGATGCGCAGAGATGTACAAAGGTTTGTAACTACATGCAAAATGTCTCAGCTTGCAAAGGGACACAGCGAAAACACAGGGTTGTATGCACCCTTACCCATTCCGAGCAGACCTTGGGACTCAGTTAGTTTAGACTTTGTCTTAGGTCTGCCGAAGACACAACGGGGATTCGATTCCATAATGGTGGTGGTGGATCGTTTCACTAAAATTGCACATTTCATTCCATGCAAGAAAACCAGTGATGCCACACATGTAGCGCATTTGTTCTTTACCGAGATAGTCAGATTACATGGCTTGCCAAATTCTATTGTTTCGGATCGAGATGTTAAATTTACAGGACATTTTTGGCAAACCTTATGGAAGAAATTAGACACCAAACTAAACTTCAGCTCAGCGTATCATCCATAGATCGATGGCCAAACCGAAGTGGTGAACCAGAGTCTGGGAAATTTGTTGAGGAGTTTGGTTGGAGAAAATTTTCGACAATGGGATCGTGTGCTTGCACAAGCAGAATTTGCTTATAATGATTCGCCCAACCGAAGTACAGGCAGTGGTCCTTTCCAGATCCTATACGGAATGCACCCACGTGGAGTACATGAGTTATGGGATTTAGGAAAGTTGGAATGTAGGAGTGCTGATAGCGGTCTTCATGAACAGGTGAAATTAAAATTACAGAACAGCAGCCAAAGATACAAGAAAAAGGCATATTTGAAAAGGCGGGAGGTGCAATTCGACGTAGGAGAGCTGGTATTAGCACACCTACACAAAGAGAGGTTTCCTAAAGGTGAGTACAAGAAGTTGAAATGAAAAAAGATTGGGCCTTGCAGGATTCTTCGGAAATTTTCTGCAAATGCTTATGAATTGCAGTTACCCCCAAGTATTGGAATTTCACCCATTTTCAATGTAGCAGACATGTACCACTACATTGCGGCAGAGGATGAAGACAGTTCGGAAAGACGAACACGGGACACCCAAGAAGAGAGTGATATGTGGATTAAACAAATGCCCCCAGCAAAGCCTCTAGAGATTGAACAGATCCTAGATACCCAGGTGGCTAGACGGACTCGACAAAAGGAATATCTGCAGTCCCTAGTCAAGTGGAAGGGTCATCCTATCGAAGATAGTTCTTGGTTAGATGTTGGCCAAATTCAGAACGTTGGATACTCTATTAAAGAGCTCATGGACAGGAGCCATGAATTTCATTCACCACGGGAGGCTGATGCAAGAGCACCCGAATGAAGAGGCGACCACTAGGAGTTGGTTCTTGTTGTTTTTTTTTTTTTTTTCTCGTTCCATTTTGACAAGTAGCGAGCAAAACGGCGAAATTTCTATTTTATTTAGTTTCATTTTGTGTTATTGTAAACGAATGTTGAATCAGCCATTGTTAGTTTTGAATTAGACGAGATAGGATAAGATGGGAATTAGTTTGAGGAAACTGTCTCATAACAACAACAACACCACCAACAAAAAACAGTGCCTCGAACTGTAAGAGGAACTGCCACTGATGTATTAAAAAGGAAACAAGAATGAAGAGTAAGGACTTATACGATTTGAGAAGGGTTGTAAGCCTACACGTAGAGTGTAAGGAAGGCCACTGGTGTAAGGCGAGCAGACCACAGAGAGAGACAGAGTCTCAAAATACTTCCTTTGTTTCTTTTTTTTTTGTAATGTGCAAAGTCCAATTTAGAATCCGTGTATTTGTGCTTCGAATGATTGAAGACTGAGATTAATATGAATCATAGCTTCTCTATATATATATATATATATATATATATATATATATATATATATATATACTTGCAGGTGAATTCGACGTGACCAAGGAGGCGAAAGCATACATAGTGAAAACTTGCTCGCAACGCAGCGGAAGCGTGAAAAGGCCTAAAAACAGAGGAGCGCAAGGTTAAGGAGGTGACACTCAAGGGCCATTCGATCCAACAGATCGACGGCAGAGATTAAATTAGCAGAGTTGAAGTCAGCAAATGGAGTAGTCCCGACCACAGGGAAACGCCGATTGCGATCAAGCGAGTGCGCAATGGTCATTGGATCTGTGGGAAGATCAACAACGAAGATTAAAATCAGCGGGACTGGATCGGCAGGGGGAATAACCCTGACCACGGGCGATCGCCAATTGCGATAGAGCGATTCAACGAGGACCGTTGGATCTGTGGGAAAGATCAACGACGGAGATTTAATCGGTGGCGTTTGGTCAACAATCATCAGCGTGATCGCATCACTTAATCGCATCGCTACCTTTTGAGAGGAGTCTATCGGCGGAGGAGAATGGACGCAGGCGAAAGGCAGACCCGACAATATTTAAAGGCTCGATACATAGAATTTGAGATCCGGCCTAAGTGGTCGAAGCGGGATTTTCTTTGTATTCCCGTGTTTTCCGAAATTCTCGATACGACAAAAGGAGTGGGATTTTAGTGCAAATGGCACGCTTGTGGAGTCCCGATAGTGTAATCGCCCATCGAGGAAGTGGAAGGCTTGGGTATTGTGACCCGCGGAAGGGTCGACGCCTGACTGCGATAAAGTGAAGCCTTGAGAACTGTGCCAAGCCTATGGAATCAGTGGGGTGATTGTATTTCACGCGTGTTTGTGCGTAAATCCTTTGTAAAGGCTTTACAACCATAAAAGCGTCGATTTTACGAATTTATACAATAAATCCAACAAACCAAAGGAAAGAGGGGGCAGTCCCCTGTCTGCGGGCTTGAGGGCTCAAAGGGTTCTCAAGGGATTGAAGAGTCCCGATAGAAAGAATCGGTGAAGGGAAAAGGTTGAGCTACTATGCGAAAACATTCCATAGCCACTGTTTAAGGGGGTTGTAACCTACAAGGTTGAGAGACCAGTGCCTGTTGTTAATCGGCGGCATCATTTGCCCTCCAAACCCTGAACTCTAGGGCTTGGAGTGCCTCCCAAGCTACACAAATCAACATTGATGGATGATGGATCAAGAAAGTCATCCATTACTTATTCAACAAGGTCAAATTCCAAGGATTCTTGGTTGCTCTTACAGGTTCTCTTAATGATGACAATGCATGGATCATTGATAGTGGAGCATCAAGACACATGACAAGAGAAAGTAAACAAATTCACACTATCAAAGGAGCCATCTTCTCGTGCAATAGAATTGGGTGACAACAAAAGCTATGTTGTTAGAGGTCTAGGATCAACAGCATTAAAGCGGAAAAATTGATCGAAGTTGCACCTCAACAACATTCTATATGCTTCAAGTTTGAAATAGAATTTGCTTTCTATTTCTTGTTTAGAAGATAAAGGGGAAAGAGTTGTTTTTGTTGATGGAAAAGTATTGGTTTGGATTAAAGAGTCTAGCATTAATAAAGCTAGGGTTACTGGAGTTGGTGAAGGAAGCCTTTATAGATTCATTACACCACCTCTTCAAGCTTTGGTTCATATGGAAATAAATCCCATTGAGCTATGGCATAGGGGGTATGGTCCTTTACATTATAAGGGCATCCCTACTCTTTAGTCAATTAGTTCATGGAATCCCCAATATGAAGTTAGATCATGAAGGTGTGTGCAAGGGTCTTTGAGAAAACATACAAGAAAGTCATTTCTGAATAATGAAACTAGGTCTAAAAAGATATTAGACATCATCCATTCTGATGTGTGTGGTCCCATGTTTGACAAATCGCTTGGAGGTCATCTATACTATGTAACATTCGTTGATGACCATTCTAGAAACATGACTTTACCTTCTCAAAACAAAAGATGAAGTATTTGATAAGTTCAAGAAGTTTAGGTCCAAAGTGAAACCCAAACCGAAAGAAAAATAAAAACTCTAAGGTCCGAAAATGGTGGGGAATACACTTCTAAGGAATTGATTACATGTTGTAAGAATGCAAGTATTAAGAGGGAGCTCATTGTTCTCTATTATCCCAAACAAAATGGATTGGCCAAAAGGAAGAATAAGTAAATTGAAAAAAGCATTCGAACTGTGTTCCTTGATTAAGACCTACCAAAATTCTTATGGGAAGAAGTAGCAATGGCAGTCGTGTACATTCAAAATAGAAGTCCTCATAAAAGTCTTAATAATACAACACCCTAATAAGTATTCACAGGAAAGAAGTCAAGTGTGGATCACCTCCGAATCTTTGGAAGCCCAGCGTACATCCATGTTCCAAAAGACAAGCGAAAGAAGTTGGACTCTACAAGTATCAAGGGAACATTCATTGGATATAGTCTCTCCTTAAAAGCATATAGAATCTACATTAAGGAAGGAAAACATACTAAAGTATGCAAGGATGTCATATGTGATGAAAATTAAACATACAATAAATCAAAGGATATTCCTATTCTGATGATGAAGAACTTCCCATATTTGGAAAATAAGTTCATCACGACCCTACTACAAATCAAGAAGAAGAGGAAGAACTGAGTAAGCCTATTCAATCGATGGTCATCCTAACCACAAGGAAAAGGCCAAATTGGTTAAACGCTACATTAGAAAATGTTGAAGGACATGAAGCTGCGAAAAGATCTTTTAGGAAAAGTAAGAAACCGAAAAAAAATATTATGGTTACGCTGCATACATGACAAAGTTAATTGAAGACAAACCATCTACATTCAAGGAAGTTGCTCATCAAGAGCATTGGAAGAAATAAATGCAAAAATAATATCAATCCATCACTAAGAATGGGGTTTGGAAAATCGTTCCTAGACCTAGTGACAAATTAGTTGTCACCTCCAAATGATCTATAAAATCAAACATGTTGTTGATGGAAATATAGACAAGTACAAAGAAAGATTTGTTGCAAGGGGTTTCTCTCAAAAAGAAGGCATTGATTACGAATAAGTCTTTGCTCCCACAACAAGGTACACTACCATTAGATCTTTGGTTTCATTGGTTGCTACAGTGGGTTGGAATATCCATCAAATGGATGTAAAGAACGCATTTCTGGATGGGACCCTTGATTAGAAAGTGTATATCAAACAACTCGGAGGCTTTGAAGTTAATAGCAGGGACCCTCATGTTTGCAGAGTTAAGAAGGCCATATATGGTTTGAAGCAAGCACCTAGGGCATGGTATGTAAAGATGGATGCATATCTACTTAGAATTGGGTTCGTGAAGAATTTTGTTGATTTTAATCTCTACATCAAAGTCGTAAATAATGACCCCATCATTATTCTACTATACATGGATGATCACAGGTGTTGAGCAAATAATTCAACAATGCAAGAAAATGTTGGCCCCTGAATTTGAAATTAAAAATCTAGCACTGATGCACTATTACCTAGGTCTAAAAGTATGGCAAAAACCTCGAGAGATATGTTTGGAGTAAGGAAAGTACATCATCAAGTTGTCGTAGATATTCAGGGTGATGGATTCCAAGTCAATGACAACTCCTATGATTACTAATCTCAAGAAGTTGAGGGGCTCCGACTCTAGTCTCGTGGTTCCTACCTCCTATCGACAATTGGTGGGTTCCCTAATGTATCTAGTAAATACAATCCCAAAATGTTTTGCAGTAAACATTCTTAATCAGTTTCAATGGGAGCCTCATCATGATCACTAGATAGCTACCAAACATATTTTGAGGTATCTTCGTCGCACTATATATCACTACTTAAAGAATGATAGTAAGGAAGTCAAGCTAATTGGCTTCACAGATTCTAATTTAGGTGGCAATGAGACCGATGGAAGGAGCACTACCGGAAGATGTTTTAGTCTAAGAGCTACTATGATCTCAAGATCCTGTTGCTTTAAGTAGCACTGAAATAGAATATGTGGTTGCATGTGAAATAGGAAAAAGGGTTGTTTGGTTAAAGAAGCTTCTAACACATTTATTCGTGAAATATTTGGATCCTACTATGATTAATTGTGACAATCAAAGTTGCGTCAAGATGTTTGGAAATCACGTGTTTTATGCTAGAACGAAACATATCAACAATAAGACTCACTTTATTAGGAACCTAATGCAGGGATGGGATCATGAAGTTGGAATATGTCTCAAAGAAATTTGATGACACTTTACAAGTGAAACATTCCTTGAGAAGACATCTGACTAACACTTTGTGTTGATTTAGGGAATTTGTTTGAAAACATTAGTTTGTAATATTTACATTGTGTGATCTAACTAGTATTTCATAATAAGTATTCGAAAACCTTGAACATAGTTTTGAAAACTGCACATCGAATTGTCAAATCATCTCTATATCAAATAAAATATGTGAATTATAATTTATGTTCCTTTCTCTACATACTAAATTCACCTTCTACAAAGTGCAGAAACAAAAGATTAATTCAATATAGTTTGTGCTCTTATTGCAGAAAAGAAAGATTAATTCAATATAGTTTGTGCTCTTTAACAAATTCCACTGCACATTTCTCCGTACACCCTTTTTCCCGATCACCTTTTCTCCTTCTTCAACATATCACAATATTTCTCCTTGAAACATGCCTCAAAGTTGTGTTATATCACATTCACTTTGCACAAATTCATGGCATATCGTCAATGTCAATGTTAGTGCACTTATTGATGAAATGCAACACGATAATGATGAGTTCAAATGGAGCAAAGTATTCAATTGTTAATAGTTATTGAATACTTTGATATGCATACAATTCTCTCCAATCAATGGTAAATTATCTACAAGTAAAGCAAGCTCAACTTAATCTTCAAAATCAAATTCAGTTTCTTCTAGAATTCTAAACTAGTGGTCCATAACAACCCTCCTTTTGAGGATAATGATAAGGATGATGATGTCAATGATGATTGAGTTCAGCAAATCACAACCTCAAGTGCAACATTATGAAGATCCACTCTTCTGTTGAAACAATCCTTGAAACAAGACAATAAAAAATCAAATTCAATTTCTTCAAGAATTCTAAACTAGTTATCCATAACAACCCTCCTTGAAACAACAATCCTTCAAACAAAACAATAAAAAAGCAAATTCAATTTCTTCAAGAATTCTAAACTAGTGGTCCATAACAACCCTCCTTCAGCAAATCACTTAGCAATACAACCTCAAGTGCAAAAAGATGATAATTGTACATTATGAAAATCCACTCTTTCCTTGAAAACAATCCTTAAAACGAAACAAAACTAAATTGTTGTCAAGAATACATTTTTTTAGACATCTCTTTTGTTTTAATTCATCGTGTAATGTGGAAAAAAAATTTGATTAGTGTTTTAAAAAAAAAAAAAATTATGATATTCCAGTAGCAAAGAAAATTTCTCTAAAACATCTGAAATTGGTGTGGTCTTTATATTTCAGGTTCCTATACTCCTAAAGTGGGAGTTCTAGTTGAGAAACCAATTTACTCTGTTTAAGATGTGGAGATTACACTAACTTATGAAAAAAGCATTCTTCACACGAGACATTCCCAATCAAAAGATTTAGTTAGATGGAAGAGAGCAAACAGCCTCGTTCTACTCTCTCCTAAATTATGGTATAAATCAATGTTCGTTTTCAATTGATTTAGTAAAACCATGGTTGCTTTCAAGAAACCTAAACACTGGTATTTATGGTAGAAGAGATTGTTATGAAAAACAATTTTTGAGTTTTAAAATATGCAATCAACATATCAAATCCCTTTTATATAATGCAAGATTGAATCGTCATTTTTAAGTTGTTTGATCTGAAAATGTGATTATTAATTTCACCATGAATCACATAATATGAACACTTGATGCAAGATTGATTGTCTTTTCCAAGGAGGGTTAACACGATTTTTATAAGTTGTTTGCTCTGAAACTAGGATTATTAATCTCACCATGAATCACACATGATATGACCACCTTATATTCATTCAAAGTCACACATATTATGGCCAACAACGAATGGTAAAAAAGAATTGAACATTCTTAACATTGAAAATAAGATATATGAAAATAACACATAACATAGGTGACAATGAATGGCATAAAAATATGAACAAACACGTTACATTCTTCGGTACACGTGAAATGGTACACAATTCTTGTAAGTTGTTTGCTCTGAAACTGTGACTATCGCACATAATATGACTTACATCATTGAAAGTAATACATATATGGTCAAAAATTGTTTATCATATAGCTGAGAGTAAATGGCATAAAATATGAACAAAACAAAGTTACATTTATGATCGCTGACAGTAGAATGGCACAAAAATATGATAACACATTACATGCTTAGCATTGAAAGTAATATTTATATTGACAGCGAACAAAATATGAACATAACATTTATTATAGCTGACCGTCATATACACACCTCACATTCTTCATCGTTAGTAGATTTGAC
This sequence comes from Pinus tabuliformis, assembly GCA_031772625.1. Taxonomy (NCBI): domain Eukaryota; kingdom Viridiplantae; phylum Streptophyta; class Pinopsida; order Pinales; family Pinaceae; genus Pinus; species Pinus tabuliformis. The sequence goes on from CM062811.1 coordinate 1,266,417,274, forward strand.
ATAATTAATAGACTTGAAATAATTGAATTAGAGTGGATTTTATAATAACGGAATAGAAGGTTAATATTTCCTGCATGGATCAATAACAACGAAATGAATCATGAATAGCATCCAAATGAATCATGAAGAGAAAATGAAAAGCATAAAAGGCCTGCATTTCCAAATAAAGAGCAACTTGGGCAACTTGGAAGTTTGATTCAAAGTCCATTAAATGCAGTACCACATAATTACGATTGCAGGCACATAATTTAGCATTCTTCCACAGACTTGTATATATTATTAAACCCAAGAGTGCAGTCATCATTTGGTGAGAGATTGATGAGCGATTATAACAAAAGAAAACAAATCTGATAACATAATATAAATATATGCATTCAATCGATTGAAGGCAGCGAGTCATCATTTGGTGAGCGATTATAACAGAAGCGAAATACAATATCGGATAACATGGGGATACAATATCAGATACCAAAATAGAAATAGATGCATTCAAGTGCGAGAGTCGATACATCCAGCAATGTAAAGCACAAAATATCATTGTAGATATCACAGAGTAACAAACAAAAGCACAAAACTACCCCACCGGTACTACGGAAATCAAACCAATGAGTATTGGTTACCATTCATAAGAACCAACCCATGTCCCAAATCCAAACAACATATATATGTATACTAGCAGCAAGCATTTAGTATAGCAATTAATAATCGATCAGTACTCTTCGCCCTCATCCTCGTCTCCCTCAGCAGACTCTGCTCCGACCTCTTCGTAGTCCTTCTCCAGAGCAGCCAAGTCCTCACGGGCCTCCGAGAACTCTCCTTCCTCCATACCCTCACCCACATACCAGTGCACGAAGGCACGCTTTGCGTACATGAGATCGAACTTGTGATCAATACGAGAGAAGACCTCTGCTACACTGGTCGAGTTGGAAATCATACAGACGACCCTCTGGACCTTGGCAAGATCCCCACCAGGAACCACAGTGGGAGGCTGATAATTGATACCGCACTTGAACCCGGTGGGACACCAATCCACGAACTGAATGGTCCTCTTCGTCTTAATGGTAGCCACTGCCGCGTTCACATCCTTGGGCACAACATCCCCTCGGTACATGAGACAGCAGGCCATGTATTTGCCATGGCGCGGATCACATTTAGCCATCATGGACGATGGCTCGAAGGCACTGTTGGTGATCTCAGCTACTGACAGCTGTTCATGGTAGGCCTTCTCAGCAGAGATCACAGGAGCATACGAGGAAAGCATGAAATGAATACGAGGATACGGCACCAAGTTTGTTTGGAACTCAGTCACATCAACGTTCAGAGCACCATCAAAACGCAGAGAGGCAGTCAGGGAAGATATGACCTGCAATATCATAAGATAACCATCAAAACCTCAAAAAACGGATGCCATTAAAACGAAAACTACACCCCAACATAAAATTTCAAACGAAACAAAACCCCAACTTACCTGAGATACAAGTCTATTAAGGTTAGTGTATGTAGGACGCTCGATGTCCAGGGAACGGCGACAAATGTCGTAGATGGCCTCATTATCCAACAGCACGGCCACATCTGTATGCTCTAGCAGCGAGTGTGTTGACAGCACGCTGTTGTAGGGCTCGACTACAGATGTAGAGACCTGTGGAGATGGATACACAGTGAAACCCAACTTCGATTTTTTTCCATAATCGACAGAGAGCCTCTCCAATAGAAGGGACCCCAGACCAGATCCGGTACCGCCTCCAACAGCGTGGAAGACCAGGAAACCTTGCAGGCCTGTACAGTTGTCTGCCAACTTCCGGATTCGATCCAAGCACAGATCCACAATTTCCTTACCAACTGCGAATATATCAATAAATATCTTAGTGTACAGTCTATTAAAGCGAACAAAATGATATGACAAGCTGAACAAAGAGGGTATCGGCTTACTGGTATAATGGCCACGAGCAAAGTTGTTGGCGGCATCTTCTTTGCCACTGATCAGCTGCTCTGGGTGAAAAAGCTGCCGATATGTGCCGGTTCGAACTTCATCAATAACAGTTGGCTCCAGATCCAGAAACACGGCACGAGGAACATGCTTACCGGCACCTGTCTCACTGAAAAATGTGTTGAATGCATCATCTCCACCGCCAACGGTCTTGTCACTCGGCATTTGTCCATCAGGCTGCAAAACGAAGCATGAAAGGTCAAACCCTAAGAAGCCCCCTCAATACCCTAAGAATACCAGCAACCAGGTGAAGAGTATAGAGTAACCAATACACTAGCAATTCTGAAAAATGACAGCTCCATGCCAAATGGAAACCACCAAAACGTTATTAAAGCAGATGAAAGAATCAAAGACACCAGCAGATCCGGTGAAGTACTAGCTAAAAAGCTCAAGGAAGCCAGGATAACCTACGAAATCAACTAAAGGGGTTAAGTATAACAAAAGCCCCAAAAAAGACCACAAAGAAACCATGAAATTAGGTAAAGATCGGCTAAAACCCCCAAGAACCCATCCAAACTTAAACCAAACCATTTAGGCCGATAAAGACCAGCTAAACCCCCAAATAAACCAAAAAACCCTAAATAAACTAGCTTAAGTCTCCAACAAACAAGCAAACCCTGAGATAACCAGCAAATGCTACATAATGTCAAGGATCTAGCAAACGCTGAAAATATCCGCGGAGAGTGATAACTAAGCCAACGACAATAAATCATTGCAGCCACACTTAGAGCAACACAGAAACAAATCCCACGGCTTCCAAAATTTCAATCCTTACAGAGCGAAACGCACAGATCTAAAATAAACTTGCATCAGAGCAGAACCACAGAACCTAGAGGCTAAAACAAAAAAGAAATCAACCATACCTGGATGCCGTGCTCGAGACAGTAAAGCTCCCAACAGGCATTGCCGACCTGAATACCGGCCTGGCCAATGTGGATCGAAATGCACTCCCTCATTGTCGCTGGTTGAAACCCTTGAAACCTCGAAAAAAACCCTCAAAAGAATGGAAAGAATCCCGGTTAAGCGCACAAAAAAATCAAGCAGCCGAGGAAAAATGTCGCAGAAACGAGAGAGCTTCGTGAAGACGTATGCAAAGACGTCTGCACGAAAGCGGAGCAGGAAGGAATAGAAAGCAAAATCGAAAGGCCGAATTGCACTGAATCAGGGCAGGTCGGGGATGCCCTTTTATGGAATCAGGGAGGCCCTAGCCGTTGGGGTTGACGCCAACCGGAATCCTTGAAGTGGCCGGAATATGTGCCCGCCGGCGAGCCGTTAGGCGGGACTTCATTATTTCAAATTGAGTGATGGACGGAAAAAGGGACTGTTCCGGGGTCGCTGTCGCTTCACGCCTACATTTTGACCGTTTATCGGCGCGCACTCAATTCAAATTTTTATTTCGAAATTTTTATTTTATTTTTGTATCGTTGCCATTTAAACGGTGAATACGCTATAATTCCGATTTTTGTATTTTATTTTAATTTTACGAAGACAGCGGAATATTCAAGTTGGCCCAATTAATGATTCGCTGTGATTTATTTTTTTATGTTTACTTAATTATTCATAAATTAGTAAGCCCCGAGAGTTAGCTCAATTCGTCAAATCAAGTGCCTCGCCAATGGGAGGTCACAGGGTCGAATCCCGAAAGCTCTTGGGGTTAGGTTAGTAAATAGGCCGAGGGGTGTTGATGCCTTCGGGTGCGTCCACTCAGTGTTGAACAACCCTGAATGTAGCGGCTACCCATTGACCCGGGTATCCGTGAACCAAAAGTGAAAAAAAAATTATTGATAAATTAGTAGGATGCCTCACCCACATTAATATTTTGGTAAGGCTTTTTGTTGTATTCTAAATATTCTATATTTTTTTCACAAATTTTTTATTAATTAAAATTGAATTAAATTGTATTGAAATTATTAAATTTGGATTAAGAATTTTCAAAATATTAAATTTAATATTTATTTAATTATTAGTATATTAGTGAAATGTCTCATTTAATGTTTTTCTTATATTTTAAATATTTTACATTTTGTTTTTAAGCATTTTTTTTTTGATTAATTTATAATTAAAATTTAGTTAAAATTATAAATTTTAATTATTGAATTTAAATAATCTAAGATTTTTTCAGTATATCGTATTTTTATATATCTTTAAAAATATATTTTAAATAATATGGTCACAATAGTTGCAAAAGGAGGTTGGGGAGATGGCATTGTGGTTACAAGCAACTTGTGAAACTCGATTCAACAAACGCAAAGGGTTTGGAAGTCGTGGATAGTGTGTGGCCTAAAGACAGTGTAGTGAAGCAAGACATTGCCTTCACAACCCTTAAGGACTATCAACATTTATAGGTTATGTTCGATGAAGGGACCTCCCCACATTTTTTCCTTTTTTCCAATTGTTAAGCCGACACGACAGGGAGCACGAGTCTTCAGGTTGATCTGGTGGCAAGCTACTCTGGGTTTTTTATGGAGGGAGTGTAAATGGTAAACTTCAAACTAGAGGAGGAAGGTGAAGTCCAAATTTGGGTAACCACCCCAAAATTCAAGTCAAAGGTGGAGGTAGAGAGAATGGAAATGTGGTCGAAAACCAAACATAAACCCATTTCCTCTCCAGCATCGGACACTACTGGGGCTCCAGTTAGAGGGTTAGAAGTCGCGATTTTTCATGGAGATCCCAGAGGTAGACATGCAATCAGTGTCGAGCCTGAGCTTGGAGGAGCGGAGCCAAATTACTGCAATGATCTTGTGAGGACCCTCAGATGAATTTCCTCCATCTCTGCCTAAAACTATCCCTACCAGTTATGCAATAGGAATTGACTACCAACCATTTCAAGACCTAATTAAACCCGTTGTGAAACTGAGTTGTAGCAAGGGGTTGTTCTTTTCTTGAGTGTCATCGTTTTCTAAGATCTTAAGGAGCCCTCTCCTTAGTTGTCTACAAGCAACTTCCTGATGGATTTGTTAGCCTCGTAGAGAAACCCTCGGTCTGCTTTAGACACCATCCAGAGCTTAACAACGATGCAGGAGAAGGGTATAACGCAGAAGAAGAAAAAGTGCATCAAAGAGGCCAGTAGGGAAGGTTTATCTTTGGTATTGGGCATGGATGTTCCAATGGAGAATGCCATACAAATGGCAAAAAAATCATTGTTTGGGCACGCCAGAGGCAGAAAGTTCAATTTCAGTTTCATAAAAGACATGGATGGAAAAAAGAAGTCTCATCTATAGTCAAGAACCCCCTATAAGTGGCTTTGTTGGGAATGGTGATCCAGGTGGATATTGGTGGCCACCCGCCTGTTCCACTTGGACCCTCACCATTGTTTTTTCAGTTTCCTTAATTGTAGCACAGTTTACTATTTTTGGCAGTTTTTCAGGTCCTAAACTTCGGGAGCCGTTTTGAGGCCCTAAACGACATTTTTTTGGCAAAATGCCTCCGATTATTTCAAGGGAAATCATGTGAATAGTTGTAGTCCTCAGAGAGATCTTTCCAACGAGGTATCATACGTGTCAAACGGAGATAATATGACCAAGTTACAACCCCGGGAAGTTGGTTGCCCAACTAACTGTAGAAATTCTACAAATTCTCTACAAATCTACCTCTTAGACCATGTAGAAAATATGCCTGTAGATTAACCCGATAATGCAATATAAATCAAAGCAGAATACTATAACCTACTTCTACTATCAAAGTTTGCTTTGTGGAAGCTTAAAGATCGAACTGAATCGAGTTGAACAATATAACCAGAAGAAGAAGAATCAATGCACAATACACATGAAAATACTTTGGGGAAAGCCTCAGCTAAAAATCTCACTATCTGTATTATCATACAAGGTGGAAATACATAGAGATTATACAAAGCCTTAGCTCTCACAGCTAGCCAGCTCTCAGTACAATCCTCACAGATGCTCACAGGCAATTAAAGCTTCTATCAAGCCTTCTCCTCTACCCTCCAAGCTCCTATTTCCTTGCGTTGTTCCTCTGGAATGATTCTCCTTCAACCAAGTGGAAAACTCATTCACCGAGTGAATGATCACCTGATCTCACACACTGTCAGAACTGTGCAATCCTCAAGGAATAATACCTTCTACATGCATGAGTTTTCTTTATAGGAAAACACATGCAACTAATAGTACACTGTCCTTGACATTTAATTTAACTGGGTCTTTCTCAGAATAGACATGCATGAGTTTCTGATGAGGGAATCTTCAGTTAACTGGAGTACACTTGTTGAGTGCATGCATGCATCAACTGACTGTTAACTCTCTATTAGTTCCTCAAATAGTTTGGAACTAATTTAACTAGACTTAACACAGTAAACTGAGCTAACTAATTACAACATATAACTCAATCTTATCTCCTTAATTTAAGGCTTATCTCCTTAATAGAAGGGATAACTCTTGCATGACCGCAAAAAGACTTCTAACTTGAATTTCTCCAACTAATTAAGTCAAAATAACTTAATCAATTATTTCCAAGTAGCTGTTAAGACTAAATTCGATTTTAATTCACAATTTAATTCAATGACAAATTAAATTGGAATTTCTGGATTCTATTTTTATCATTTCTTGTTGCTATTTTCAACACTAACCCCAACAGGGCCCATAAACTATTGGTGTTACATCACCTTGAGTTAGGGTTTTGGTTGTTTAGGGTTTTCTCTTATTGTTCAATAGTAAAAAGGCCCTTGAGCCTCATTGTAACTCAGTTTAGAGGCATGTAGCCGCCACATCTCTTCTCGGAGATAAGCTACCATCGCCTGAGCTAGTCGTATTTCCATTCTGTTTGTAAGCATATTTCAGTATTTGATATTAATGATATGAAGTGTTATTTCTGCACGGGGGCTTCACTCAATGAACCTCTAACATATCACATGCATTCGTGGCATACTAAACAATACCCCTAATTTGACTACATATTGGAAAATACCTCTAAAAATCACATTATTTAACCCCCTACCAATGCAAATCCAATACACCTTTGCAATTTAAAAAACCCCTACTTTCACTAGATATTGTAGGTATCCATTTTTTCATTAACATTTTTATACCTTTTTATATTTTGTCATTAACTTTGAGCTCCATTTTTTATACATGTTGTAACAGCCCTGGTGAAAATTCCATGTAATAAATGTTAAAAATAATAACCATGGATGGTTAGGACACTTATTCCAAGCTGAATGTTGGGCAAGACATCCTAGGGGGTGTTCCTTTCACTGTTTATGGCTAAGGAAATTGGCAAAGGCAATGGATAAGGCTTTTTGGCACAATTATTTATGAAAATAATGGAAATTAGGAGAAAAAGGAGGTGAAAGGTCACAGGTTGCATGTGAGGAGGAAAATGAAGGAAAATAATGGAAAAAGAAGAAAATAGAGGCCTCATTCATAAAAAGGCTTCTAAGGATCAGTTGGCAAGATTTTTGTTAGTGCGGTTTTGGAGCTCTCTCATTATTCTCTCTCTCTCTCATACTCTTGGTTACTTAGAGTTTTCTTGGAGCACTCTTGGAGGGTGTGGTATACTTGGATTCTTGGAGCAAGAAGGCAAAGGAAGAGTAGGAAAGCGCAAGAAGGCATCGACATCAGCAGCTACATCAGATTTGCTTGCAGGTATCGAGTTGCATGTATGATTTCTTCACTAGTTTTGGCATGCATGGCACATGCATGTGGTTTCTTGGTTATAATCTGCCATTGGCATGGAGGATGGTCGGGATTAACAGTGGATTGCCTAGCCTTACCATTTTCAAGATAGCCATGGTGATTGTGGGTTTACTTTCATTGCTTTGTTTTGGTTGGTTCTCATGTTTCCATAGCTTGGGTTGAGTTACTAGTCCTAGAAGCCTTGGTTGAACAAATGCTCTGGAAGCCCTGTAACAGCTTGGGTTGAGTTACTAGTCCTGGAATTCCTGGTTGGACAAACGCTCTGGAAGCCCTTGGTGGGTTGAGTTACTAGTCCTGGAATCCTGGGTTGGACAAACGCTTTGGAAGCCCTGTATAAGCTATGGGTTGAGTTACTAGTTCTAGAAGCCTTGGTTGGACAAACGCTCTGGAAACCTTGGAAGGCTTGGATGGAGAGCAATTTGATGATGGTTTTGATGATGTCCGACCGTGAGGTGGAATCACTATTTGATGGGTTGAGGTGGATGGCCTCTAGAAGCCCTGGACGAGTTTTGATTGATGTGTTCTATGAGATCCTACATTCATGCTTGGAGTATGGCACGGGGGTAAATGGCTGAAGAGAGATTCGGCTTAGCCATTCTATGGTCGGGCGGAACATGGTAGTCCCATCTCTAGTTGGTTCATTGCATTCATTAATGAGAAATCCATTCCCTTGATTTTCATGTGTAAAGGTACTTATGTATTCATGGATTTTATGGCTAATATGTTTATTGTATTTCTATTCCTATTATGTTGGTTATATGCACATTTCATGACAGCAATTATGTATGGCTCTAAGCATGTTTTTACTTGTATATGAACGGATAATGTGTTTATGAGTTGTTGGAGGATAATGCAGCAAATGGCATGAGGGAACAATGGTTCACAGCGATTCTCAGATAAGTATGAGATCCCTACACTTAATTATGTTATTTACACCTGTAGGTTACATGTTGATGATATGTTTGACGAAATGCATGTCATGACTAGTAGGGGTCTGGTTATGATCTTGTTCATATTGTTTATTTTGCATCATTGTTTCCTTGCATCCTTACTAATTCTAAGTGATCATTCCAATTTGGGCAATGTCCCGAACTCTGGGCTAAAAGAGGTGGCTCAAATTCCAGAATGATAACATTAGTGCTGAGACTAACCCACCTGGGCAGTGTCTGGGAAGCGTTATAAAGCTCCTGGGTAGTGTCTGGGAAGCGTTATAAAGCTCCTGGGCAGTGTCTGGGGAGCGTTAGTCTTGAAACTAACTCACCTGGGCAATGTCTAGGGAGCATTACCCTGCCCTTAAGTCTCTCAAATAGCAGTGGGACCCAGGGATATGTAGTCTGAGTGGCTGACCTCTCTCCTGAAGGTTATTTGGATGATGTTGGATGATTGTATGTGATGTTCCATCGATTCCATTTCCTTAAAGTCACCAAGGAGGTTGAATCTTATCATAGTGGCCTCTCGTCGCATGTTTACCTCGGCTAGTCGTTTGCTTGGGTAGATGTGGGAGGAGGGTGTTACACCTGTTAATATAAAAACCCTTTACCCCCTATATATCCCCTAATATATTATGTCATTTTTCCCTCAATATATACCCCCCAATATGAATGCACGTTGTATGGTATTGCTCCACCAGTGAAGCCCCTGTGTATTTCTACTGCATCTCTGTATTTATGGTTATATCTGTAATTTGTTGCGTTCCTATTTAAATCTAGATCAGTGGTATCACAGCGGTCTGCTCTTTCTCTGTTTTTCTTTGCATGTCCCCAATGAGGTTAGGATATAAGGAGTTAGGGCTCGATCTGGTTGAACCTTTGCAAGATCAGTCTCGCAAACCCCAATGGTCGCCCATGTGGGAAGAAAAGAAAGACGAGGGAGCATGAGATCCTATCAAAATATTGCTCGAGGAGGCCCTCGAGAAACAAAGGAACACGATGATGGATAACTTTGCCCAGATCCTTCAACAGTTGCCCACTGACGGCGTATTCACATCCAGAAGCCACTTTGGAGGCCCCACAACTTTTAAGGTACAAGTAAACTTTGACATTCCCATATTTGAGGGCCAAATAGATGCAGACGTCGTAGATAAATGGTTAAATTTGCTAGAACGATATTTTTCAGTTCATGATTTTTCCAGCTGGGAAAAGATTACTTTTGCTCTTCTCAAAGTTGCCCCCCACGTCAAGGACTAGTGGGAAACCTATTGTGAGCAAAAGGATGAAAGTACGACCTCACTATTTTTAGCTGCTCCCACTAGGAATTCGTTCCGGGACGCCATCAAGGAGCAGTACTACCCAGTCGGGAGCTATGAGGACAAATACATAAAGTGGACCATGCTGTGACAAGGAAGGGACCAAGATGTGTCGGAGTTCACCAATGTTTTTCATACCCTTCGCATGAATTTAGGTAGCAAGAATTCTGAGAAACATTTGGTACTCAAGTACCACGGCTGCCTAAACAGATAAATTGAGGACGAGATGGAGTTCCTGGACATCTCCTCGCTCGGCATGGTGTATCGATACGCCGTCAAGATTAAGCAAAAGTTTAAACAGAAGAAGTGAGACTTTGGATCTGTGAATCCGAAGCAAGGGAAAGGTGCCCCCAAACCACAAAACAAAGGACAAAGCCAAGGCGGGACGGCCCAGAACAACCCGCCAAAACCACAAGCAAAGGACAACACTGTGAAGCTGAAGAAGGACACGAGAAAGTGTTGTGAATTCCATAAGAGGTCTACTCACAACAAAGTGAGTGTCGGGCCAAACAGTCACTGGTGGCCAAGCTGAACGCTTCGAAATCAAATGTATGTTCCGACTCTGAGTCAGAACCCGACAAGGGGAATGACAAAGGGAAGCAGATTATCGATGCAAAGCCCAATGCCAGTGTTGCCACCACTGAGATCCAGAAGGAGGAACCCGAAGATCCAGAGGAGGAGGAGAGTCTCTTCCACTCCCAAATGTGGGTAAATGGTTCCCCGCTACAGTTCATTGTCGATAGCAGGAGCCAAAAGAACCTCATTGTAGCATACGTCGTGAAGCGTATGGGCTTATCAACCACAACACACCCACAACCATACACCATCGGGTGGCTTCACCAAGGACGGGATCTTCGTGTGAGCCAACAGTGTCGCCTTCCATACAACATCAAGCCCTTCACGAATGAGGTATTATGTGATGTTGCTCCCCTTAACGTTTGTGATGTATTATTAGGGCAACCATACTTGTGGAAGTGACATGTGTGTGTATGATTCAAGGCCTCGCGTTGTTATTGTTACCTAGTTAAAAAAAAATTACAGGATACTGCAGGTAGCACCGCCTACCACCATCTCTTTGGTTACTGCAAAACAATGTAGTAAGCTCATTTTCAAAACCAAGAAATTTGTTTTCCTGATGATACGTCCTCAGGGAAAGAAGAAGATGGTGGCCACGACCTCCAAACAGGGCCCCTCCGCACGACAACAACATATGGACAAGGTCATGGAGGAGTACAAGGACATCTTCACCTCCCCCGCAGGGGTGCCTCTACACTGTCAGGTCAAGCACTCCATCGATCTGACCCCAGGTGTGTCGTTGCCCAATGGACCAATCTATCGGCACTCCGTTCTGGAGAATGATGAAATCAAGAGGCAAATTCAGGAGCTGTTGTAGAAATGTCACATTCGTCCGATTTCATCGCCCTATGGGAGCCCGATCGTGTTGGTACAGAAGAAGGATGGAACTTGGAAACTCTATATTGACTATCAGCATTGAATAAGATCACTGTCCGGAATAGGTACCCGATCCCACAGATTGATGACCTTGTGGACCAACTGAAGGGGGAAAAATATTTCAGCAAGATCAACTTGAAGTTCGGATATCACCAGGTACCAATTGAACCCTCTGATGTGTGGAAGACTGCCTTCAAAGCCAAGGAGGGCCTTTTCAAATGATTAGTTATGCATTTCAGGTTGAGGAATGCTTCTGTAACCTTCATGAGGTTGGTGGATGACATCTTGCGGCCATTCACCAACTCATTTGTAGTTGTATACTTGGATGACATCCTGATCTTCAGCCAGAGTTGGGAAGAGCACCTCCACCACATCCGATAGGTTCTCCAAACATTGCGGCAACACAAGTTATGTACCAATTTGGAGAAATGCACTTTTGGCATGACCCAGGTTCAATGTCTGGGATACATTATTGTTGAATGGGGGTGCATGTTGATCCAGCCAAGATCCAAGTCATTCGGGATTGGCCAGCCCCAACCACTCTGATAGAGCTCCGCAGCTTTCTGGGTCTTGCCAATTTCTACTGCAGGTTCGTGTTGGGGTTCTCTCATATCACTTAGCCCTCGAGTCAAGTCACCAAGGGAGGAGTGAAAGATGAATTCTTTTGGTCTGAATCTCAATAGAAGGCATTCACAGAGTTGAAACATCACCTCTGCTCTGCACCAATGCTCACATTACCAGACTTTCAACAACCATTTGAGATCGAGACAGATGCCTCTGACTATGCTATTGGGGCAATCCTTACTCAACAGGGGCATCCAGTGGCATATCACAGTGAGACACTTTCAGACACAGTCCGGAAGTATCCCACTTATGACAAAGAGATGTATTCCATTGTGCAGGCCTGTCGACAATGGAAGCATTACATTTTGGGGAAGGAAATGACCATCCACACATACCACTGACCCCTGTAGTTCATACAGATGCAAGGGAAGTTGCAGAATGATCGCCATAAGAAGTGGTCCAGATACCTGCAGCAGTTCCATTTGAATATCAAGTAGAAGAAAGGCAGCACCAATAATGTTTCAGATTGCCTCAGTCGACCATCAATCATGGCGTTAACCACCGTGCTCAACTCTTGTGGGCATGAGACTTCTGATTGGCCACTTCTCTACAAAAGTGACCCAGAATTCGGTCACACATACCATACACTTTTGGAGGGTCAGCAAGTTCTAGATTTTCACCTCCAGGATGCTCTGTTATGCCACCTAGGACACCTTTGTGTTCCTTCAAGTGAGCGTGCCAAGATGATTTGGAAAGTGCACTACAGTCGGGCTGCTGGAAATTTCGGGGTCAAGAAAACAGTGGCAGTACTACAAAAGTATTTCTATTGGCTAAATCTTCGACAGGATGTCGGGGAGTACATCAGATCTTGCACTGCTTGCGCCATTGCCAAACCGACCATCAAGAAGCAAGGCCCCTATCCTCTGCTACCTACCCCTAGTCGACCTTGGGAATCCATCTCAATGGATCACATGTCGGTCCTTCCTTCTACTAAGCATGGCAACGACTGTGTTTTTATGGTCGTCGATAGATTCTCGAAGATGGCCATTAGGGTCACCTGCAAGAAGAATATCACAGTAGAAGCCACTGCTAAACTCTTCTTTGAACGAGTGTGGGTACACTTTGGGATCCCATAGTCTATCATCTCAGATTGGGACAATGGGTTCCTCAGTACATTTTGGTCCAGTCTCTGGTCGATGTTGGACACCAACCTCACTAAGTCCATAGCTTTCCATCCCCAAACTGATGGTCAGACAGAGGTCGTCAATAGGATGATCGTACACATTCTAGGCATGTGCAACTCAAAGCATCCACGCACAGGGGATGAGAGCTTCCCCTATGTCCAACACAGCTATAACCGGGCTCTCCACAACTCGACTGGCCACAACCCTTTTCGGGTGGGCTTGGGATTCCAGCCACTATGTCCCATTGATGTGGCCATTCCATTTGCAGCGACTCACGTAGATTTGGACCATGTATAGTCCAAAGTCAACAAGGCAAATATCTTCATTGAGCACATTCAACACATCCGCCAACAGGTCCATGACATATTGGACAAAGCCAATGCTAAGTACAAGCAGCAGCATGATCAACATCGAGTGCCACACAAGTTCTAGGTGGGTTACAAAGTTTGGCCACATTTGCAAAAGGAGTGCCTCATTGGACCCCACTGCAAGATTTTCTCGCTTCAATATGGGCCATACGCCATCACCAAGGTTGTGGGATATAATGCTTTTGAGCTCAAAATTCCCCCATTCCTTGGCCTGCACCCAGTGTTCAATGTGGATCGCCTTCAGCCATACTTTCCACCATTACTGGATACATCCGACATTGCAAAACAACTCACACCAATAAAGTTAAATCCAGACTACATGGAATAAGTTGCAACTGATCGAATCATGGACACGTAGATCAAGAACACTCACCAGTAGAAGATCCAGCTGTATTGAGTTGTCAAAGCCGACCAACTCCTGCACCAAGGCAAATGGCTCTCAAGGACCAAGTTCAATAGAAGTTTCCTCATCTCATCCAGGAAATCAATGCAATGGAGACCATTGCTTCCTAAGGGGGGAGGATTGATCCAGATGGGTATTGGTGGCCACCCTTCTATTCCAATTGTAGCACAGTTTACTATTTTTGGCAGTTTTTTCGGGTCCTAAACTTTCGAAGTCGTTTTGAGGCCCTAAACAACGTTTTTTTTTTGGCAAAATGCCTTCAACAATATCTACAAAAATTGCGTCAACAACTGTAGTCCTTAGAGAGATCTTTCCAACGAGGTATCATACGTGTCAAACGGAGGTAATATGACCAATTTACGACCCCAGGAAGTTGGCTACCCAACTAACCCCAACGGGGCCCATAAACTCTTGGTGTTACATCTCCTTGGGTTAGGGTTTTCTATTATTGTTCAATAATAAAAAGGCCCTTGAGCCTCATTGTACTCAGTTCAGAGGCATGTAGCCGCCACATCTCTTGTCAGAGATAAGCTATCATCACTCGAGCTAGTCTCATTTCCATTTTGTTTGTAAGTATATTTCGGTATTTGATATTAATGATATGAAGTGTTATTTCTGTTGCATCTCTGTATTTATGGTTATATTTGTAATTTGTTGCATTCTTGTTTAGATCTGGATCAAGTGGGGTGGATACACTTGATGTTCTCAGATGCATTTGAGGCTAAGCAAACTATGCAGAAGGTATTGAAAATGGACTCTACTCCTATACTTTTCAAATTGTGGTCTCTTTTATTTGATACTAAAAGGGAGAGACTAGATGGGTCCTAGTATGGGTGAGATTCCCAAACCTTACAGCAAATTACTGAGAAGATCTTGTTTTTTCAGGACCTTGGGAATCCCTTGGGGAATTATCTCGAGCATGACTCTTCCTACCTATTAATAGGAGACAGGCCTGTAGCACGTATAATGATAAAAATCGACCTTCACAAGGGGTTGCTTGAAGACATCAACATTGGGCAAGGTGAGGAAAAAATTCAAATTTTGGATTACGAGGGGATATAACCCTTTAAGTGTGAGAAGTGCCATCGGTATGGGCATCTAGTAAAAGAATGCAAGCTCCCTTTCCACAAAAAGGTGCACACAAACCCCAACAAGAGAAATAATTACATCTCTAGGGGCAAGGAGTTGGTACTCATGGTGGAGGATAAAGCATAGAAATCTCCACCTGACACCCCTGGGCCGAGCAAAACCAAACAACCAAGGGAACGAGCGAAGGACGACAAGCACCTTATGAAGCAGGGTGGATCAATGGAAGGTACCCCTTTGATTTTCCTTCAATGCTCTCTTTCCCTAGTTCCTATTGTTACAAATGTTGCACACATTGTCAATATAAACTCAGAGTCCAATAAGTTTCTGGTATCTATTCATATTGGGTCCTTTCCCCCTCCACGTCGCCCCCTTGGTCCCTATTCTTTGTTTAATAGCCTATGCCCTTGTCTGCCTATGCAAGATGGCTTCTCCTCCCCTGTGACCTCACCTCCCTTATCATCCTCTGAAAAATCGAAGGAGAGATACATAGTATATAACCTTCGATCACGCTCAATCTTGCTTCATCTTGATGGGCTATCAAGGGCTCTGGGAAAGCTTTGCATCAGGGTAGAAAATTTCATTTGAACAAAGCAAAGGATCATGCTCGAGAGGAGTTAGTGATTGATAAACAACAAACCATTCAAGGGGCACTTAGAGCAATGAAAGCCCTAGGAGGGTTTACCAAATGAAACTATTATCTCTCAACTATAGAGGGTTAGCATGCCCCTCCAAAAGACATGCTCTAAAAAGGCTAGTTGAGACCAGTTCCCTAGACTTGCTTTTCCTACAAGAAACATTGGGAGATGGAGACTCTATATCCAAATGTTTGGAATCTCTTCTAGGTGGATGGTCCTTCATAAGGGTAGATGTGAGAGGAAGGTCAGGGGGATTGGTAGTGGGTTGGAATGGGAGGTTTATTCAAGTGAAGAATTTTTGGAGTGTGGAACATGGTCTTGGGTTGGAGATTTTTTCTACAGAACTTGGCTCTTTTATATTTTTCCTTAACATATGTTCCCCCCTTAAATAGAAAGGAGTATTGGGACAAACTTTTTGGTAATTCTCTCATAAATTCCAACAACCTTTTCACGGGGGGGACCTAAACTTCCATTTGGGTGAAGTTGAATCTTAGGGCCTAAGAGCGAGGCCAGGTCCACTTGCTAAATACTTCCTAAATAAAATTGACAGAGATACGCTTGTGGATGTGGACCCTGTTAAAATTGTCCCCATATGGAGACATTGTCGCACTGGAGAAGAAAAGGTTGCGAAGAGGATTGACAAATTTCTAATTTTGAAGCCCTGCTAGATAATTTTGATCTCATTAAACAATGGGTAGGGTCAAAAGGCGACTCTGATCACTCTCAAATATTTATGGAGATAAAGGGAGCTTTTAAGAAGCTGACCAACCCTTTCAAAATGAACACCAACTGGCTAGAAGAAGAAGAATTCTAAACATTTTCAAATCCTATTAGATTGCCTTCAACCAATGTCAATCCCCAAGAAGGTTCTTCCATTGCTGACCAATTTGAAGCCAACCTAAAACTCATAAAACAAAAAAAGAAACAATGAGCCAAGAAAAAAAATAGAATATGATAAGGAGTTGGTAGGTATAGAGAATCAACTACAAAATTTATCTAGTCGAGAGGGGGAAAGTTTTGAGTCAAGTGAAGCTACGATAGAGTTAATCAGACTAAAAAGAAGGAGAAAAGAGATATTGGAAGAAAAGGAGGTGGAATGGAGAGCAATACTATTTGGTTGGGATGCAAGGACAATAATACCAAAGTCTTCTGAGCTTATGCCAAGGGAAGAAAATTGTGCAACACTATCTAGAGCCTAAAGGACACAGAGGGTGGAGAGATCTCAAATTTTGAAGGGTTAGAAAACCTAGGAAAGAGTTATTTCCAGAGCCTTTGCTGAGACCCATAAGAGACCTCAATAGTAGAGATTATCAAAACAACAATGATTTTCCATTGGTTTGTAGATGAAGAAGAGAACAAAGTCCTCATGGAAGAAGTGTCTGAAGATAAGCTCAAAACTGTATTACTAAACTTTCAAAAGGACAAAAGCCCAGGGCCGAATGGCTCGACTGTCAAAATTCTTTTTAGGTCTATATGGAATTACTGGGAATGATTTGCTATCAGTCATTGAAGAGTCCAAGAGGGATCAAAGAATGATGCCTGCTTTTACTTCTACCTTTAAAGCACTTATTCCCAAAGTTAATTCTCCTTAGTCTTTTGATGAATTTTTGCTCATTTCACTCTGTAATGTGATCTATAAAGTTGTTTCTAAAGTGATCTAATGCGATATCAAATGAGCAATTTAATTTTCTGGATGGAAGGAAAATTTATGAAGCGATTAGATTGGCACATGAAGGCCTCCATAGTATAAAGATTCAGAACCTCAAAGGAGTTGTACTCAAGATTGACCTCTCAAAGGTCTATGATAGGGTAAATTGGATATACATTTGACTTCTTTTAGCTCATGTAGGCTTCAACCCAGATTTCATCTCCCGGGTAATGAGTTGCATACAGATAGTGTCTTTTGCAGTACTTATAAATGGCTCAACCTCTCCTTTCTTTCACGCTCAACGAGGGCTAAGATAGGGGTTTCCTTTATCACCTTTTTTGTTTCTTCTTATAGAAAAGGGCCTAAGTCATCTCATGACATAAGAAAAATGAAGAAGGGAATTTCAAGGAACTCCTATTGGCATGACATTGACATTAGCACACTTGTTGTTTGTCAATGACATTCTATTTTTATGTAATGGATCTATCAAAGAGGTGTGTAAGCTAGCTGAGATTATTTCCCTTTATGGAAGAGCTACAAGAATGTCTATTAGTATTTGAAGTTCATCTTTCTTTCGCCATAATCTAGCAGAGGAGGAGATGAGGCTTATCACCCAAAAAATTCCTTACAAGACAAAGCCCTTGGAAGAAGGTCTAAAGTACTTGGGGTTCAAACTTAAACCAAATAGTTACAATAAGGTGGATTGGTCTTGGTTCATTGCTAAGATAGAGATGAGATTAAAAAGTCGGATTTTAAAATGACTATCTAGAGCAAGGTGTTTGGTACTAATAAAATATGTTGTGCAGGTAATTCTAGTCTATTGGATGTCTCTTGCATGGGTTCCGAAGAGCACTCTGGAAAAAATAAGAAGAATATGTTTCAAATTTCATTGCTTTGGGAATCAAGAGAAGGGAATCCTTCATTAGGTAAAATCGAAAAGACTAGTGGTTACAAAAATTTTGGGAAGTTGGGGGCTTGAAAACATATTTCTATTCTCA